>CM060900.1:63076521-64276521 GCA_030762935.1 Hymenopus coronatus
TCCCTAGCACCTGTCTACCACCATGTTACGGAGACAATCTCAGGAGTTAAAAAGATTAGCATTTTTTGATGCTCTATTATTCTGTTTATTGCCACAAAAATAAAATCAAAATCAGTTCCATTAGTAAAACAAACCTTTCATCTTTGTTTTGGACTTACTATAAAGGGTGTCCCACAATTTATACAAAATGTAAGAATTGTGAAGAAACTCAGGGACATTTTTTGAGATAAGGAACTCATAAGATTTCGTTAGAGGTAATCTTAAGTAGATTTCTTGCCTCATAAACAGCCTTCCAAGAAGGTTAAACAACTAGCTTTAAAATTGTACGCTGAACATAATGCTTGTCAAATTGTGTGTACTTGTGAAAGGAAGTATTAAAGATAAAATTGAAACTTGGGATAGATCTGAATCTGGTAACATACATTTTCCAATCAGCACTATGATAACCACTATAATAAATGCAGCAAAACATGCTACTTTAGCATTCTAATCTGATCCAATGTCCCTTGAGGCAGCTAACTGCAGCTACGTGTTTAAAGCCAATTCCCAGCAATACCGCTCACCACCCCTTCATCCTCTCCACACATAACCTCAAACATAAAATAACATTGCCACTGTTTACAGATTTATTTATACTGCTGCCACATGGTACCAGAACTGTCTCAAAGAACAATTTGATAGTACAGTGATTATAAGTGTAGTGTGTACTTCCTCTTAGAACTAATGTTATTAGTATAGTAGCAGAGGAGGTAAAATTTATCATCTGTTTATTATATGTTTAGTACTGCATTTTTACAAATTCTTGATTTGGAGTTAAGGTTCCATATCTCAAAATAATAAATCTCTCCTCCACAATTCTTGTCATTTGTTTCTTTGGATTCTGGATGTAACAGTATTTTGTTCTACTAGTGCCCTATATATATATTAAAATGTTTGTATAGATAAGCTTTGGACTGCAAAAATTCTTCCGTAAAAATGAATTAAAAAGAACACCGGGTATGCAAGCCTCAGTAATGTATGCAATATTGCATATGTATATGAAATTACATGTATGTGTCATTTTTATGCACTTATATGGTAAAGAATTCTATACATATGTATCACTTGTGTTTATTTCATTCAAATGTAATACTGCATGTTTTCCCCTCCTACCATTTTTCTAAATCACTAGTACATAACAGTGAACATTTAAAAATGTAGCATTCTGTGTGTTTATGCTTAAGAAGCCTTTGATGTGTCCTTGTTCTTTCACTTTGATTCTAAATTTTAAACAGATTTTTGTGTAAATTTTTGCCCATACATTGGTTATTCAGGAAATGCTTGGAGAAATATTAAGTTCCTTATTATATTTGAGAAGATCCCTTTACCTGCAAAATTCTGTAACTGTATGCTTCATTACAGCTACATAGTTTACTGTTTTCGGTCATGAAGTTTTTATTTAGAGAATATGCACAAGTTTGATACTAGCACTCCTGTCATTAATATTTATCACATTTTAATGTAGGTAGAATGTTTTAAGAACTTCACTTCATCTTTTGGGAATCTGAGGAATGATGAATCGATCCTCTTTTTTCTTTGTTCTTATTGTTGGTGCACTATAAATGTTTCCTCAGTGCCCCAAATCATCACCATCATTTATGAACATTTCATATAACATGTCTTTTTCTCTCAAACAGCAAGTTGATTAAAACCATGAGGAGTTCTGCAACTGCATCAGGGTTTGTGATTGTATTGCAGAAAGTTGAAGTTACCTTTAGTGGAAGAAACACAAGCTTGAGATTTTGCAGCTTAATTATCTAGGTGAAATGCTACATGATAAGAGCACTTTTCTGGGACTGATGAACTTAAATGAATGTCGTGTGTGACTCTGTTTAATGAAAATGAAGAAAGTAAAAGTTAAATATGTGTTAGCTGTCTCTAGTTTCTAAAGTCTTCAATATGACCATAGAAATCAGTGGGGGCTATATAAATGAATTCCTCCCCCCCTGCTCATGTTTCAAAGTATTAGAAATGGTGTCTGGTGAATAGCCTCAATATTTGATGGTAATTTCTCTTCCCGGCTTTTAACAGTTTCAATGTTGACACTTGGTAATCCTCCATCCATTGTAGTATTTGATGTGCTGTGTTCTAATAAAACATGAAGCTGTTTGAAATGTTCAGTGCCTAATTCAACCACACAATGTGGGGCTTACCTTTGATTATTAGTCCTGGCATAGGGCCATTCTACCATAGCCATATCAATAATTGATTTACTGCCATTTTGAAACTTTTGGATGTGTGGTTCATTACCATAAGGTGACCTTCCTTCACTACTTCCATGGCCTTTTTCACAATTTTGCTACCTGCATTTTTCCAGTCTTAAAAAATATTGCAGAGCTTCAGTACACCACAGTTCTAAAAGTTTGAAGTTACTTAATGTTAACTTTTCCTATTGAAGCTAGCCATTTCAGACACTCTAGGATAATGGTCAGATGTCAAGTGAAATGCATGAAAGGATTCTGTCAGCTCAAGGTCAACTTGAGTGGGGTAGTTTACAATCTCTTCCAGGAAGTGAAACCTGTGTCATAAAGTTCTCTGTATCAGCACGTGTGTAATTATGCATTTATGTCTGTTAATAGCACATTTTTTTTTCTTTTTCTTTTTTCTAAGTTATATATAGGCACTAGTAATGCATCTTATTTTATTAAAATTCTCACACATGCTCACTCCAGCACATATCTTTTACAGTCCTCCCAACCCCTCCCACTCTCTCTCCTTCTCTATGTGTATCTATCTCCCTGCCCTACCACTTGTATTTATTGGAACTTTACGCACATATGTTTATAGTCTTTTTGTGTAAGATATTAATAAGTACCTAGTAACAGGTTTTTAGAATTAAGATTAGAATAATCTAATCAGTTGTGTGAAAATGTTAAAAAGGCTGGTTAGTACTAAGTAGAAAGTTTGAGATGACTTTTATAAGTGTATATTGTCAGAGTTGAAATGAAATGAATATTGAAAGATGGTATATAAATATATTTATGTATGTATGATATATGCATCAATGTATAAAGTTGGAAAAGGAAAGTGTTTTATGTTTCAATGAACTTGTACAAGAAAATGTGTTTGTAACAATAAAAGCTCAATTAAAATGCAGTCCATTAAGTTTTGAAAATATTCAAGTGATTGGAGCCATTCATCAAATGTTGAGTCAAAATTTTAAACAATTTAAAACTCCACTTATATGCAAGATCTTTTTAAGAATAAATTCAGGGAACATCCTCCCCTATATTCAGTTAATTTGTTGACTGCTTAAAAAGATCTTACATTTAAGTGAAGAATTTTAAAGTGTTTAAAATATTGACTAAACATTTCTTTAATGATTCCATTACAATGGTGCTCCACTACATGCAAATATTCCTAATTATCTATATATTAAAGTGATTTTTTCATTTGTACAAGGATCCCTCAGAACACCTGGATACCACTTCCTAATCTTCTTAGTGCTGAGAGCTGAACTGATTTATATTTCAGATGTCTGCCCAGAGTCACCTGCCACTCTTTATTGGTATCAAATGCCATGCATTTTTATATTGGGAAAACCCTTCCTCTGAAAAAATGTGTTTCAGTAATGATTCTTAATGTATAATCTGTGAAACATTTTGGAATAAGACTGACATTTGCAGTATTGACAACAAAACTGCTTAAAAATATATTAAAAATCATTTTATTTAAAGAAAATTTTCTTGTAGTACTTTTAGTTTAAATATTCATTATTAACCCATTGATGCACCATTTTTTATTGGAAAATGTCTGCCCTGAATTTCAAATTTTTAAGCAAAAATTCTTCTGCCAAGTATTCTCTAAAAACATAGCTTCTTTGGATTTTTTACCCAAGGTGCCTAGCTGTTGAAGGATTTATTTCACTTACAGATAAGCTCTGTGTTTCAAATGGAATATTAAGTATCATATTCCAGTTCCACTCATTGTAAATTTGTAGGATATGAAGGCAAACACTGTCAGTAACTTCTGGTGAAGTTGCTTTGTAGGCAACTCCATTTTCCTTTCTTATCGCCAAATTCTGATAATTTATCAGTAAATGTGTTATTAGAAGGCACATAACCTCTCAAATTGCAAAAGCCTTGCACTTTTCACCCCGTATGGATCAGCTACTGTTACTGTTCTGCCACTCGTAGAGTGTAAGAAATTTGGTGACTTCTAGAAGAAGTGATTCACTCAAAGCTTCCTTTTAGCAATACAAATTCAATCTAATAGGCAGTGACGGCTTTTTGGGTCAGAGACCTCTTTGGAGATAGGGAAAATCAAACCAAATGATGTAGTCAGTCCAGTTGGTAATGTGACATGCTTAAAATTGTTGTGAACACTGATGACAGACTTATCATTGTACAGAAAGGGTAAGTTATACAATTGTGGATGAACCTGTCAAAGTACACAAATGGATTAGTAATGCACATAAAATAGTATGAACTGCCTGAAACAATAGATTGAAAGTTATTAAAAAAAGTGTTATTTTTCCAGATTTATTAAATTATTGACTAAGCATTCAGCTGCAGAAGTATAGACTATCTAAATTTTTCTGAGTACTCATAATAAAGTTAGGTGAACGCAGGAGTTTATAGCCATGATATTGTTTTGGTAAATGCTTTTTTCAGCATCACATAACTTCTTCCCTGTTGATATTACTATTTTTCTAATATGAAAGGATGTTAATGTTCTAATGTGCAGGATTTTTGATAATCTCAATTTCTCAATAATAATGACAAAAAGGGGAACAAATAAAAAGCTTCAGTAAAACAATTTTATCAGTGAGTCCATTTAATTTATGAACATTTGCATGAAAACTGAGCATTTCTTTATTTGGCACATTAAGCATTTGTTTCATCTGATGCAGAAGTTCTTGGCCATTAATTTTGGTTTTACAGAGTGATCCACAATCCACTGAACAATTTGTTGCCATTTTTATTATCAGTGGAATGTTGTAATTATTAAGATAAACAAAACAATTAATATTGTAGTTTTTAAGTAAATCAATGAACAGACTTCCCTTGATGAAAATCACAACTGGCAATAGTATAAATTAAAAGAATATTAAAGATAAAAATCTGATGTGTTCCATTCACATTACTTTCTTTACCTCTTTTTCAAACAAACTATTCTCACAAAAGATTACTCTTTTATCTAGATCATGGTAATAAAGATGGCATCAGCAGAAATGGTCTATTACTTGCTGCCTTGTAAGTAGAAGGGAAATAAGGGAATACGCTAGCCAAAGTGATAGTCAAATCTTTTTAAAGCTGCGAACAATTGAAGTTTGGTTCTCTCTGTATGGCCAGGAGATACCAACATTTTTAAAAGCAGGATATTTTGAAAAAAAAAAAGTCTTACAATTCAGTTTGTTTTATTCGTTGAGAACAATAAAAACAATTTTGTTATGAAGTATGATGTCACCACACAAGAGTAAGGTGAACTGCTAAAGCACTACTATATTTAGTTTTTAGTTGATCCAAAACAAATACGCGACAGTCGCACATTACATTTTTGCCCTGTTTCTATACAAAAAAAAAAATGGACACTGTCGACTGCCAGAATCATATTGGTGCTGGAGTAATCCCGCAGAAGTTCTTATACATGCCAGTAAATCTACTGATATCAGACTGTTGCTTTTAAGCACACTAAAAACCATTGGTCTGGGCCAGGTTTTTACCTGCAATCTTGGGATCAGAAGGCCAGTACAACCCAAAGTGAAGCATGTTAAGCTTGGATATTTACTTCACTTAAAGTCATTAGATTTACACTTCCATTTTTCAATCATCTGCCTACCTTCTTCAACATCTATAAATGTAGAACTTTGATTTAACAAAATTGGAAACAATTATATTTTCATGATTACTGATGTTGAGAAGCTGAAATGATAATGTGGAGAAGCAACAGCCATATTAGATTACTTGTCAGGCACTTCATGGATGGGGGTGTATGATAATGGAAGATTGGTGCCTCAGCATTAATGTGATAAACTGCAGAGGCTGACAGTTACTTTGACAGATATAGAAGGGAGCAAAGGAATGCGCCTGGAGCATGTGCATAAAGACGATTGCTTCTCCACACCCCTCGCTACTCCATGAATGAGATGTATATATAGGGCCTCCAGTCAGGCCAAATTGTCAGTTCATCAGTACGCCAGCAAGTTAGTCTTCAGTCACCATGGTAAGAACTTCGGCATCTAGTCAGACCTTAACCATCCCGTTGCTAAGGATACCCTGCTTCATGTCAGGGACATGTTACATTCAGCATGTGGTGGTGCCATGGCCGGGTGAGTGGTTAGACCACTCGCCTCTCACCTATCCCAAGTGACCGTATGTGAGATTTGTGGTGGATAAAGCGGCACAGGGGCAGGCTTTTCTCGGGTTTCCCTCACCGTTGCATTTCACTGATGTTCTATCTTCATTTCATGTATCACCAGTGTCATCTGCAGTGCCACAAGTAGTAAAAGTGGGCACTACCCCCCCCACCCAAAAAAAAAAAAACATTCAGCATTGTTCCAACGACCTGCTTAGACCATGTTACCTCAATGCAATCACAAGACATCAATATATAGGGAGCCTTACCATAATTTGAGAATGTAACTTTTTAACATGGTAATATTCATTTGGTTCTTATAACTATTTGGAGCAAGTCACTAGTTAACTAGTAAAAGCTTAAATAGAAAGAGTCTGGCACCCTAGAAGGTGCCTAGTAGTAAATTTGGAATCATTGCACTAGCGAAAATACTTATGCAATTCTCTACAAAGTGGCTATTCATATTCATTTTCTGAAGTTCAGGAATATAATCCTTTACTTCCATTATACAAATTAAACATCTAGCTTGAACACCTGCTGATGATGAAGGTGAATATCTTTGGCTCACATTACCTTCATAATAAACTAACTTGAAATGAAGATAACTTATATACTCTTTTTAATTTGTTAATAAACTATATATTAACTACCCAGTGATTCATTGTACAAATACTTTATCGTTGGTGTTGTATAGGATCCTTACCTCTCTTCTTTTAATAGCCCAGTATAAATGTGAAACATAGTAAAAGCAAATGCATTGAGTTGCAAGCATTGTAAATATTTCACGAGAACCTTTTCATATTCATACTAATCACCAATTCACATTCATATCATACCACTCATGTAAACTACATGATAGTTGCTACAAAGTGTGGAGGTGTGTAGCATTTCACAGTAGTGGCTCATGAGTATATGTTCTGGGGGTTTTCGAAAGTTTAAGAGTTGGATTGCCCTGGAAATCTGAAATAGCACCTGCTACATATTATGTGGTTATGATTATTAACAAATTGATGTAACTACAACCGATCCCAACAATAGCAACAAAAACAACAGTGCATAAGTTGTCTTATGAAGGAAAGCTAGTTACTGGGATGTTTGATGAGTTTATGCTCTATATCATTAAGCACAACTTTCTAAGGTAAGAACAGAGCAGTGTATGTGCAAACTAAACTGTAATTGAAAATATGGATAGTCTGAAATATGTGATGGCCTATTCATGTATGTTAACTGCTTCTGCTAAGGTCGTAACAGGCTTAACACTTCTGTATGTATATTAACAATGCTGCCATCTAGCAACCTTCTTAAAAAGTATAGTGCGTTAAGAAGCATTGACATTGCTGCTATCTAATGACCTTGGATTCTGTTGCAGTGAAGCACCATCTAGTGGCATTAACGCAAATTTGTACTTAAGAAGTGGAAACAGTGTGAGAGAAGAAGCTACATCAGTGTATGTATTTGGTCCGAAAGGCAAATATGCCATACCTGTTGTGCATGTGTAAAAGCTCCTTAAAAGGTGCTACCTAGCTTGATGTTGCATTTCATTCAGCTTAGAAGAGTAGCGTGGTGAATTAAAATGGCGTAGACTTTAAATTACTGCATATGCATTATGTTTAATAGTTCAAAAAAAATATTCAACAAATACAGAAGATATAAAAAAATTAGGGTGCTCACGTGCTCTAGTGCTCTTATGTGGCAGACACTGCTGCGATTACAAATAGAACAAATCACATGTTAATTGAAACAAATGAGTAATAGAACTAGAGCAGGAGGTGTAATTTGATCTGAACATAAGATTCTGTTGTATTGTGACAGTTACGAAGCAGAGTCAACACATATTTTTACTTTCTCTACATGTACTATGTACATAGTGTATAGAGAAGGCATTGTATTGCACCCAAAAATTTGATACCAAGATTTCACCAGAAATGCATATCTTGGTTCCCCCTGAATCCAATACAAGCATTTTTAGAAAAAGGTGCATGTGCGTGCATGCATGCATGTGTGTACAGCATAGCTCAAAAACAAAAAGACATACAATACTAAACTTGGTATTTAAGTTTGGCATCTTCCAAGGATGCCACACAAAGAGTTTCAAGAAAATCCCCCCACCCCAACTACCCTTTACATGGAAAAGTTTTTAAAATTTTGATTTTCTCAAAAATGGTTCTAATGATTTTTATTAAAGATATTTACATGACAAACTAACTGCATATCTTGAGTTTTCTGGGAATAGCTTCTGAAGACATCTTTATTCTAGATGAATTTTGCATGGCTGGTAAACCGTAAGAGACGGACAAAAAAACTGACTATATAAAACTTGTAGAGCTTGTTAAAACACACAATTTATGTTACAAACATTTTTGTTATGGAGTTGATCGTTTTTGAGATATTCCTTGTTAATGGTTTCAGCTTTAAAATACTTATACTTTTCTCATATGGACTTTTTCAATCCTGACCATACAAACAAGGCACTTCAATCACATGGCAACCAGCTTTCAAAAGATTTGACTATCACTTTAGCCTAGTGAATTCCCTTATTTCCCTTCTAATTACAAGGAAGCAAGTAAAAAGACCAAATCTGCTAATTTTTTCTCGATTGACATCAAAGAAATGGAAGAATAAGCTTTTTAACAATAATTTGTGGCAGAGATGTAGAGAAAGTCATGTGAATAGAACATATCAGATTATTTTTTTTTTATTTTTATGAACATCAAAATAAGTATAAATGCATAATTTTCATTTACTGTCCATCCATCAGCTCATGAATCTTGGCAGGAATTAGGAGAGTTAATATTTCTGTTAACAATTCCAGATAACAGACACATCTACATATGCATAAGGCACTAGTATCAACTTTAAAACAGGCATTTTAATAGAAAATGCCAGGAAGTCACTCAAAAGATTGTAAAACAAAATTTTACTCAGTTCAGTGGCCTATTTAGCTTATAAAAAGATGCATTTTCCTTAAATAAGCAGAACTGGATCCATTTTCACCAGAGGAGTAACAGTGCTCTCACCTCTCTCACCCTAATTATCCTAAAATGGAAGATTTTTCAAAAACTTTTGATATTCTCAAAAATGGCTTTAAGGGGGTAGTGAAGTGAAAATTCTAAATGCCACATTTTTAAAGATAATCATTTCAAATCTTTTATATTTTTTTCTCTTATTTTATTATTCTCTCTGCAAAACTTTAGCTATATACTCCAATTAGTTTCCACGTCGTTAATTAATTAATTCAGAATTTAATTGTTCGATATAAAATGCTCCCTGCAGTTTTCATGTTTGTTGTATAATATTTGTTAAAGGAGGTTGGTAATGTACAAACAAGCAAAGTTCTGTATGTATTTTTCTGTTTAATGAAAGCAAAGAATGCAGTAATTTGTTGTATCTGGAGTTTCTAGTTTTTGTTTAAAAAAAAAAAGTATAATTTTAATATTTACTACCTCTTAAATGTTCAACTAACTAATTCTTTACAAAAACATAGGCACAGTATAAAACAAAGAGCCTATATACTAAATGTTATAGTAATCTGGTCAACATATGCTCCAAGTGAGACCTTTTATATGAAGATAAATTTAGTTTAGGGAAATGGGTAAAATAAGGAAGTGCTAACCATTAGAAATGCTTGTAAGCTCATGTTTAAGTGGCCATTCAAACATTTAAAAATGGTGCAGAGGAAAAAAGTAAACCATTTTTAAATGGGAAAAGAAAGATTTGTTTGGTAATAAAAACAAAAAAGCACAAATTTGGTCCAAAATCTTGGGTTTTCAGTTGACCGTCCTCTTAACAATTTTGATTAAAAAGCCTCTGAAGTCCTCCTCATTTGAATGACTTTTGCATAATAGGCAATCTGTGAGAGATAGATAAAGTCTTACTTCACAAAAAATGTAGATCATCTTAAAGAACACAATTTGTCAAATACATGTTTTCTTTTTGAGCTAACCATTTCTGAGATATTCTGAAATAATTCTAGTTATGTTTTGAATTTTCCAAATTAAGCATTTCTTAAGGAATTTTTTTTCTACTAGGGTTGAAATAGAATTTCAAAGCATCATATAATGACCAACTCTTAAAGGATTTTGCTATTGCTTTAACCTGCTGTATTACCTTATTCCCCTTATACCTCAAGGACATATGTAATATTGCTATGTTTGTCTCAATCAGCATGAAGCAGATGGAAGAACGCTTTTGTAAAATTAGTTTGTAACAGAATAGATTTAAAATGTGAATGTAGGACGTCAGATTTTTTACTTGGGCCACTGCAGATACTCTAGTTTTAACACACTATTCTAATATGTTATAATTGAACCTGGGAAATCAGCCAAGTATGAGAACTTACAGCATATACAAAATCAGAGTAGGTTGGCAACATAAACGACAGCTGTAGCATTAGAACGATAGCAGAGATGCTTATAAACACAAGAGTGGCTCTCCTCTACCCTTCATTCCCCTGAGATTATTTAGCTGGTAGACAGTCTATTGTGATAGAAACATATACTGTTGACCTTAGATGTTGCTTTATATTTTGTACTCTAACATTTCATGTATTATGCTGCTGAAAATCAGAAAGCCTGACAGTTTAACTTTATTTTAAAAAGCTGGCCAGATACTCACAAAATCCTAAAAATGTAAGATATGTGCAATGAAATCCAGACATCTTGATGCCCTAGATACAAATAATGTAAAGAAAACCAATATTAACTTGGCTCATGCAAGTTCATAATCATAGAAAATATATAATAGAACACACTGAATGTTTAATTTTGTAATTCATGGTCTCTTTTCACAATTAAGTCGTTATTTTGTGACTCAATATTGTTCAGCATTAATTCTATGGTAGGACTGCAAAAACATTGTGGAATTGCTTGGACAAACTCTGGGTATTTAAAGACAGCTAACAGTATGTTTAGACAATCTACATAATGTGAACCAGTTGGGAATGAAAAATTAGTATTCCTCAACAAAACTATCTATTTTAACAACCCCACTTTCTTCTACTGCCACTTAGAGCTTTCAAATTTATTGCCAAAGTTTGCCCAATAGTGCTAGAATTAAAAAGTCCACCACCCTCTTGGTAAAAATTATTTGTTGCATTTTCTTCCAAGTGACTGTTGAACTTTTTGTTGCTTTAAGCATAGGTTCATTAACCATGTTTTTCATTTTACGTTTTACATTTTTGTTTGAAAAACAATCCATGAATTTCAACATATGTTTGAGTAACTATCCTCCAACATAACTTTAGCATCCTACAGTGTCTTTGTATGACCAGGAAGCAAAAAAAGTGAATACGATTTCACATATAAGAAAAGTTGAATCATTTATTTATGAAAGGTCCTTTTTCCAAAACACAACTAATTGAAATTATTAATGTTAAAAAATATAAGATAAAATAAACACTTTAAGATTAGTTTCAGTACATTTTGATGAAAACTGTCAAGTACAGAACTTTCCAAAACAACTATACATAGGTCATATTGAATGTTTTCCCTTGAGAACTAGCCATTATCCCTCCAAGGAAGTGTGTTATTTTGATCCAAAGTTAGACATAGTTAAAATGGAAAAATATATGAACTCTTCTGTAAAATATAGTTTTCCTACAATATTTTAAAAGAGCTGTTGATTATAGATTTGGGAGACCTCAAATAGACATCTGCTGTGAATTTGAGGAAATGGAAGTCTATATTAAAAATGTTACTCGTAACAAAACTACTAGGAGAGTGGAGAAGCCCAGTTAGTTCCTCGCAAGAGGAGGAATAATACATTTTATGCATCACAAATGAAAGAATATTGCAAACAGAAAGACAATTCTTTATGCTTAACTTTTGATATTATGCTGAACATATGCCTGCCTCATATTCCAGTACAACAGATTTGGGCAACTAATAGTGAATGTGTTTTCAATTCACAATCTTAAGATTGATGAAGCCTGCTTTCCCTTTACCTTGAAGGTATAGCAAAGAAAGGGAGCAATGAGATTCCCTTCTGGTCTAGGAGCCGCTTAACTAGGAAAACATTTATTACTTTCTCTAGTATGTATGTACAATGTACGTAGTGGATAGAGAAGGTATATTCCAGCCAAAAATTTGGTACTGACATTTCACCTTAAATACATGTCTTGAGACCCCTGATTTAAAAAAAAAGCATTTTTAGAAACGCGCGCGCGCGTATGTGTGTGCGTGCGTCTCAAAAACGAAAAATCGGTTAAATACCAGCCTACGTATCTAAGTTCAATATCTTCCAAGGATGCAATACGAAAATTTTCAAGAAAAGTCCCCCCCCCCAAGTACCTTACATGGAATATTTTTCGTGTACTCCGCATACAGTCTACTGTACTGCGGCGTTTTCCGTTCCATAATTCATCGAAAGTACATGATCGAGTAATTTTTAATGTAAACGATAGTGCGGGATTTCCTTGAAAATTTTTATATCGCATCTTTGGAAGGATTAGTATTACTCACCTAGGGATCCCCAGTCACTGAGGCAGAATACCGCGCAGAGGCCCTTTGGACTTACTAGACCCAGGTAGAGAGGGGGGAAAGGAGAGACCCGAAGAGCATCAAGATTCGGATGACAGAGGGCACAAGAGTGGACGAGGGGCCTAACGGTTTCAGATAGAACACTTCCGACGACGCCCGGGCCAAAAGCACGAGCCCCGAGGGAGCCCAGCCCAAAAGCACCGAAGGCGGGTTCCAAAAGCGGTGCTGCGACAACGTTAGGAATCTGTGCAAGCTACCACCCAGCCGCAACCGGCCGAACACCGTCGTCTGCTCCTTGTACCCTGATAAGACGATAAGGGAGTGATGAGAAGAGGAAATGATGGACAGAAAATTCAGAGATGTGATGATCCTTCCCAGCACTCGTCTGGCAATCCCCCCCCCGCAAAAAAACAAACAAACATGGATCAGGAAGGTCGGGCATGGGAATCGAATCCATGACCTCCCGAATGCGAGTCGCACACGTTACCTCGCGCGGTTGTCCTTGGAATATGCTGAACTGTACCAAGGTCGGTGTTTAACCGACTTTTCATTTTTGAGTTACGCTCACACACAGAGCTTTTCTAAGAATTAATTTGGTTTTATTCAGGGAATCTCAAAAAGTGTATTTCCAGTAAAATTTCGCTATCGAACTTTTAGGTGGAATGCAATTACTTCTTGCTGGGTAAGTTTTGTAGGGGAAGGAAAAACAAGAACCTATCTGGGATTTCTGGTACTGCAATGCTGCCAATTTGACTAATATGACTGGCTCAGAAAGATATGATAATAATTGAAAAGCTTTGAGTCAACTGTTTGATGTTTTTTGCCGTGAATCGAGTAAGTGGTTTGGAAATAATAGTATGGAGAATAATAGAGATTCAAGAGGAATTTAAAGTAGGAAAGGGATTATGAAGATGCAGATATTGACGGGGCGTGGAAAATTGGGTGCGGCACTTATTGAGTGAGGAAAGATCAAAGATGAAATCTTCATTCATCTTTAATTATGGTTAATTAGTCTTCAATAATGTTTGAAATAACATGCGTTATTCAGTTAGAAGTATGTCTTTATGTTGTTGCCGATTATAAAAAAATATGTAAATTAAGGCTTGAAGTGTATTTTACTTCCAGCTCAAATGCATATGGGTTTCCTTTGGAACGAATTCACGTGTTAGAATCCAAAATATCATCGGTAAGATGGTAAAAACACACGATCATGGAAAAAATATTTTATTATTTTACCCATGCATTTAAGACAAAATAGTTTATGCATGCCTTTTCTTTATTTAGCAAGTAGGTAAACACAACAAAAATAAGTAATCGATATCAGATTTAACTACAATGTCATTGTTCTCATCATATTTTACTATTATTTTAGCCTATATGATATGGAAATATTCTAATTTTCCTTCCCTTTAATCCATGATTTGCAGTTTTCACTTTAATTTTTAATTAGTTGAGTTTAAAAGTTGGATGTTTTATTTATTTATCTCTGATGCAACAGTAAATAACGATTGTGTGTGTGTGTGTGTGTGTGTGTGTGTGTGCGCGCGCGCGTGCGTGTTTAATCTTCAAAAGGTTTCGTATTATATAATGCACTTTAACGAGAAATGGGGGGAAAAAAATAAAATAAATAAATAAAAAAAAATCTGTTGTGTTCCATCCACATGACATTCTCTACAAACTATTATTACAAAAGATTATTGCTCCATCTACATCGAAGTAATGAGATAAACATTGGCAGAAATGGTTGTACATACCTTCTAAGTAGAAGGGAAATAACGTAATACACTAAACTAAAGCGATGGTCAAATCTTAAAAAGCCGGTCGCTATGTGAAACGACTGAGATTCGGTTTTCTTGCACGTCCAGGAGTAAAAACAAAAGAGAGATGAAACGAAAGATGACATGTTTGAGAAAAGGTTAAGCAGCTTTAAATTGAAACAAATAACAAGGAGTATCTCGGAAACGGTTAACCCTACAAAACAAAAAAAGACAAATCGGGTGTTTTAACGAAATCTTAGTTTTTTATGTAATAAGTTTTTTCTATCTCTTACGGTTTACCAGTTATGCAAAATTCATCCAGAATGAAGAGGTACTCAGAACCTATTCCCAGACAATTCAAAATATACAGTTTATTTGCCACATAAATATCTCTAATATTTTTCGTAGTCGGCTTACCCTCCCGGCCCCGCCTGTCGGGGAGCCAACGGCACTGGAACGAGTGGTTGGCCCGTAGCCAGGCATGATCCTGAGGAAATTGATAATAAGAAATGAAAGCGAAACGGATGATAAGAAAGGTAATGATAGACCAATTGGTGAAATGAGTGGCGGGGAAACCGGAGGACACAGAGAAATCCCGCCCAGACGCTGTTTCCTCCACCACAAATCCCACATGCGGGCGCTTGGGTTCGAACCCCATCCGCCTAGATGAGAGGCGAAGGTCTAACCATTCTGCCTGGGCGCATATCTTTAATATGTGGCATTTTAATCGAATTCATTAGAGCCATTTTTAACAGAGAGAAAAAAAAAAAAAAGTAAAAAATATTTTTATGTAAAGGGCAATTTGGGGTGGCTGAATTTTCTTCAAAATCTTCGTGTCGTATCCTTGGGAGATACTAATCTTAAATTCCAAATTTGGTATTTAACAGTCTTTTCATTTTTCAGTTATGCTGTCCACACACACATACAGACTCACACACTGACCTTTTTCTAATTAGTTGGGTTCAGGTGTCCTCAAAACATGTATTTTCTGTGAAATTTTGGTATCGGATTTTTGGCGGAATGCAATATCTTCTCTATACACTAAGTACATGGTATGTGTAGAGAAAGTAAAAAGTGTTGCAAGCATGGCATGTGATATAGCGAAGATGGTTTGATAGAACGTGTCAGAGGTACACACGCGCGCGGACTTTTTTTTTCTGAAAATCGGATGTGTTCATTCACATGACTTTCTCTACATCTCTGTAACAAATTATTGTTAAAAACTTATTCTTCTATCTACTTCATGATAATCGAGATAAACATTAGCAGAAATTGTCCTTATTACTTGGTTCTTTGAAAGTAGAAGGGCAAAAATCTAATGTGTTCCATTCATATGATGTCCTCTAGCTGTTCGGTAAACAAACCTTTTATTCAAAATATTAATCTCTTATCTACATAATGCTAAACAAGGTAAAGATTAGAATTAGTCTCATTACTAGCTCCCTTGTAAGTAGAAAGGAAATAAGAAAATACGCAGGCTAAAACGATAATTTAGTCCTTCAAAAGCCGGTCACTATGTGAAACGCGCCGTGGCCGAGTGGTTAGACCACTTGCCTCTCACCTAAACGGCCGGGGTTCGATCCCAAGTGACCGCATGTGAGATTTGTGGTGGACAAAACGGCGCTGGGGCGGGTTTTCTCCGGGTACTCCGGTTTCCCCCGCCATCGCATTCCACCGGTGCTCCATCATCATTCATGTATCATCAGTGTCACCGCCTGCGATGCCATTAGTAGTTAAAGCGGGCGTTAAACACTACAAAAAAAAAAAAAAAACTATGTGAAACAATTGAAGCTCCAATTTTTTTGCTTGCCAGGAGTAAACAAACGAGAAACGAGAAAAAAGATGTCTTCCCGTTTGAGAAAAGTTTAAGTGGTTTAAAATTGAAACCAATAATCCGAAAACGGATAACTCTACAAAAATGTATATAACATTGTGTGTTTTAATGAGATCTACATTTTTGGTGTAGAAAGTTTTTTTTATATTTCTAATGGTTTGCTAGTTATACAAAGGTCATTCAGAATGAAGGGGTCTTCAGAGGCTATTCCCAGAAAATCAAGATAAACATTTAATTTCTCATAAAATATCTTAAATATAAGGTATTTTAATCAAGACCGTTAGAGCCATTTTTGAGAAAGGTTTAAGGGTAGTCTGTGGTGGGAGGATTTTCTTGAAAATCTTCGTGTCGCATCTTCAGAAGATACTAAACATAAATACCAAGTTTGGTATTTAATAGTATTTTCGTTTTAGAGCAGGCACACATACACGGATCTTTTTTCTAATATGCTTTTTTGGACTCAGGGGACCTCCAAACATGCATGTCCCGTGAAGTATCGACATCGAATTTTTGGGTAGAGTGCAATACCTTTTCTTTACATTATGTACATAGCAGGTGTAGAGAAAAGTAATAGTGCAACACAGCAAGTGAACGCTCCCATATGCATTTCTACGAATGGTGGAAACAAATTAGACCGCTGTTACACCAGGAGTAATGAAGGCAACGCAGATTTCCTTGCTATGTGTTGTTATGAAGACGAGACATCTACTGACCTTAGAGAATTACTGAACTGCAGCACAGATCCTGGTGTAACAGATGTGCCGAAACAATAGAAGGTCTTATCTGAAGCAGCCCCAGTGGATCACAATGGACGTAAGGCATGCTGAGCTTATCGTAACTCCATTCATGTGATTATCGCTGTCCTTGTACCTCGGTGTCCCAAATGTTGAAGTAAAATGGTGGGCATTTCTTTCGGAAATTAAATAAACTATTTCGTTCATGACACGTGATCGTAGGAAGTGGCCACTCCAGTACATTGGCGCGTAAAATTCCAACCAATCGGAACTCATTATCTCAGCATTAATCGTTTTTTTTTGTCATACCCACGTACAATTGTTTTTCTAAATTTATCGCACCCACGTGCATTTGTTTTCTCTCTGAATATCAATGTGCAGTGATATTGCCGTACATAATGGCGGAAGTTCCAATAGACATATTAATTACAGTTGTGCTTTACTAAGCCAAAATAATAGAACGTAGCAATACAAATAGGTCTGAAATTTATGATATGGACATCAAATTGCAGTGATTTCGGTGCAAATATACGTCAAGACAAATGGGATTTTTAGAAATATTATTCTTTGTGATCATATAGGCTAATCATTGTTATGCTATTCACGAAAGAGTCTTATTAAATACAACTCGAGCTACAAATTTTCTTCAAATAAATTAAGTTGGAGCCTTCGTCATATTACTTATGATAAAATTTACATTTATTAGCAATAAACGGGGTGTACCTAAAGAATTGTGGGTAATTTTATTAGTGTTTCACTTCTTTAAGAGCTCACCCCTGTTTTCTCTGCTTTACTTACTATTTTTCCTGTTTTTACGTTTTTTGAAAGAATGTAATAATATATTAATGTGTAATTAACGTAGAGTAAAATAAGTTTCTGATAACGGATATCCAATTACAATGAAGTCTAGTTCGTATTACAGGCTGGTTAAGAATCTGTGTTACTATATAATGCTCTCTGCTTGCTGTAACGTTTTTTCGTTTAAACGTTCTGTTTTAAGTAATTCACTAGAGTTTACTTTGCATGATACTGCTTCGGCTGGGTGAAATTGTTCGCTCTCAACTGAATTTCTAGTTTCTCTAGCACGTATATACAATGTACACAGCAGGTAGAGAAGGTATTGTATCCCACCCAAAAATTTGATACCGATATTTCACCGAACATACACGTTTAGGGTTCTCTAAATCCAAACAAAGCAGCATTTTAAGAAAACGATCCGTGTGTGTGTGTGTGTGTGTGTGTGTGTGCGCGCGCGCGCGCGCGTGCGTGTCTCGAAAACAAAAAGTTGGTTAAATACCAATATTGGTATTTAAGTTCATCATCTTGCAAGGACGCAACACGAAGATTTTCAGCAAAATCCCTCCACCTCAAGTGCCCTTTACATGCAACATCGTTACAGCCATTTTTCAGAAAATAAAAAATTTCGAAAAATATTCCATGAACAGAATAGTTTCGGGTGGGGGGGGATTTTCCTGAAAATCTTTGTGTCGCATCTTCGGAAAATACTGAATTTAAATGCCAAGTTTGGTATCTAAGCTGCCTATATTTTCGAGTTATGCTGTCCACAGATACACACGGACCTTTTTCTAATAATGCTTTTTTGGATTCAGAGGGTCTCAAAACATGTATTTCCGGCGAGATTTCGGTGTCAAATTTTAGGGTGGAATACAATACCTCATCTAGCTGCTATGTGAATTGTACATACGTGGTCGAGAGAATAAAAATGAAGCTCTCTACGGCCGGTATTCTCCGCGCTAAATGAACTCTTAGCTGTAAGTTATCTGTAGTGGAGCCTTATGTGCAGATACTTGTAGTCTCGGTGCGGGCAAAGCTCATTTTCATCACCTGCCATCTACCAGGGGTTTGAGGTGTTGAGCGGAAGACGGTTAGTTGTTACAGCTTAAAGCTTTTTAATATTTTTCGACCAATAGAGAGAGACCCTATGGGAGATAAAGCCAAGACACGAGTATTTCTGTTTTCCATGTATTTTCACTATAAAATTATAGCTCAATCTTTGACATTAATGGCCCCTTGTAAGTCAAAAACATATTATTCAGAGGTCTGACAGCATATCTCGGAGCTCACTTATAAAACCATGAGAAACGAAACCAAGATGAACTGCAGAAGAAGAGATCCATCCGTCGTCAGTAATGAATGATTTCAACATATTGTTCTATTTAATTTAATGCCAGTTTTATTTTAAAAAGTTCAACCTATAAATTTAATGAACACGAGTCTATCGGTTATAAAGTGGTCACGTAAATTAAGGGACTGAAATGAACAGAAGTGTTATAATTTTAGTGAACTTTAATTTCTCTAAAGCTATTTCAGATAAGTTCACTAAATTTCATAAGCGTATAGTCTAGTGTCTGCTACATACACAGTACAAATTTGGTATATATTTGAGAAGTATATTCTATGAATTAGATATTTTTATCCTGAAAGAGATGTGTCTGTGTGTGTGCGTGTGCGTGTGTGTGTGCCTATTACTATACTTTTTATGTTCCTTTTTGCAGAAACTGCTAATGATATAACTTTAAGCTTTAGTACAAAGACTTTCAGCAATATGTTCCTTAAAGTTAATTAGAAGGAATCCAATAGCTTAGTTAAATCGTTCACTAAAAAAGTATAATACATGAAAAACATGTCTGAAAAAGTTAATTTTTTTACAAATAATAATCACTGATGACCGTATTATTCAAGATGCAAAGATGATTGTAGTTAAAAATAGACCGAAAATTATGTTTACATGTTTTTGTAAAGTTTCTCTACAATTAGCCTACTTTTTCCAGAGAAAAAGGAATATAAGAAAATAAAAGCCAATTTAAAGTGGGGGCGTGGCATGCCTTTAAAGAACACAGGAAAGGAACCTATAGGAGGGGACTAGGCACCGAACCTGATGTTATAATACCTACGCCCCATGAGGGGGCGCCCTCAGGAAGGAGGAATGAGGAGAGAGAAACACCGGGCGGCCGGAACCAAAAATGACAGTCACTATAGTTTCCAGATAGAAGCACCCCGACAGTCGGACAGATAGACCGGAGCCTCCCGCTCCACATAGGGTCCAACGCCGCTGCCAGGAGTGGCATTCCGGCAACCAGCCGAAATTGGAGGGCGGAGACATTTACTCATAGCATCCTTTTGCCCTGCCACGCCGCACGCAGCACCATTTCCGACATTTCCAATCTTGTAAGAAGCCAACGGGATGAAGGAAATTCGGGGGATGAAGGAAACCTACCCAGTACTCGCCTGGCGACTCGGGGAAACCCCTGAGAAATACATGGGTCATATAGTCCGGCCCGGACCTTCCGAATTCGAGCCACAGACGAAACCGTCTGAGACATCCCGCTTAAGGCATCCTCTGTAAGAGCACAGTGCTATTAAATAGCTATTCAATGGTGTAAACAATTTTGCAACCATGCATCATTATGTTCAGTAAAAACTACACACTTTTTTTTTTTCAAACATAAGATTTTTTAGACTTCAGTCATCTATCTCCCCTAAAATGTTTTTCAAAATAGGTTTCATTATCCTGCACCCAACCAAAGTTTTTGAAATCTGCATAAAATCTGCGAATTCTCAATAATAAAGGGGCTCGTATCCTATCAATTCAAATGGTTGTTCATTTGATCTTCTCTCTCATAGTATGCTTATTTAAATGAAGGAGCATTGATTTGGCCAGCAGCAACTATAACATGAAGACAAATTAGACAAGTGATGCTAATACTAATTTCATTAGTAATATACGTTTATTTGGCTTACAGCTTCTCCTTCTAAAGTACAGCCAATTTAACTTTCCTTTCCTTAGCAGAGTTAATAGATAATATTCTTCATTAGTTAATAAGGTTAACAAAGTCAATAATAAAGTTAATAACAATAAATGAATAAAATAATAATAAAGTTATAATTAAGTCAGTAGGTCATAGATAATCGTGTTTAGTATTATGCGCATTCTTTAAAACGTGTAGTTTAATACATCTTTTGATCAATAAATCCAAAGAAACTCTTAGAATGATGAATACTTTTAGTTAAATAACCAGAGGCGTATGTGCCAGCAAGCTCTGGGCTAGCCTCTTTTATTTATCTATTTATTTATTTTAGTTGGCACATTGTTTACATTTGCCCTGGATTTAATGAAAGTTATCTATAACGATTTAAATAATTTCAATTAAAATTGACACACGCGGTTAATAATACTAATAATAATAGTAATAATAACAATAATAATGTAACCACTGTAATTATTAATTAACTAGACCTTTAAATTAAAATAGCAATGAAAAGTAACGACCTCCATGGTTAACTTATGATTTTGTGTTCATTTGGCAAATTAAGTATCTCTATAGACTGGCTATACTCAACACATATCGAGACCTGTTTCGGCTGTTCTCGAGACTCTTCTTCGCATCCCAAGAGAGAAGACCTGAGGCGTTTGTTGTAGTAACTTTCTCCTTCACATCTCGTCCCGTGAATATACCTATTACAATACTTCGGTCAGTCATGCTACTCCGGCCTGAGAAGACAGACTACGCTACATTGCATACAGAATCGAATTTTATCGGAAGGAATCCATTCTATGCCGTAACAATAGGCTAGAATGCAAACCACCAACAGGTTAGGAATAAATTCTTCATTAGTTTATAAATGTAATATAGATTCTTTCTTCACAAATTTACCGGGCTTTTCAGCTAGCCTAGGAATACGCCTCTGATCATAACCGAGGCAAGACTACAGTGATAAATACTATTTTAAGTAAATGTTTTTAATTAAGTATTTATGTTCGTTTGCAAAACAAACAGTGTCAATCTTTTTAACATGAGATGCTTCATAATAAACTTGGAATATACTCTGGGTTATACCACTTCAATTTATTGTTGTATAAAGTATCTCAGAGAATTATACTTAATTATAATTGATTTCTCAAAAATAAAGCATGTAATGAGCACAATGCTATTTTGCAGTGATGGGATGATACTCGATATCGATACTGATTTATGAGAACCTCTACCCTATACTCACTTGATAAGCTCAAGCAATAGTTTTATTGTTTACATATTACTTCTGATTTAGCAGTGTTTCTCTGCAACATGCTTATGTTAAACACTAGTTACTAAATCCACCGTATGTTTATTTCGGTTTCGCGGTTATTCTACAATAAATCGGAAATGGGAACTGAACGAGAAGAGAAAAGGAAAAAAAGTTGAATGTTTAAGTGAATTTTATTCGTATCAACTGAAAAATGGAACGGAAAAGAATATTGATTAGTGGGTGTATAGATAACAGAGAAAATCGATTTTGCGCATTGGGATATAATTGGTTTAGAGTGAAACAATGAAATTTTTGTTTGGTCGGAATGCCGTTTTGGCAGCTTTGAAATTCAATACCATAAACAATTTTAAAATGTAATCTTATTATCATATGTGAATTTTAAAGTTAATGAAGCTGTCGACAATGTAAATGGACCTGAACATAGAAATACTTACATATCAAGGATTTGTTTCCTTAAACTTGCTACTAGAGAGCGCTCTAGTGGCTGCTATGGGTTAATGCCTCCTTGATTTTCTTCTACAGTCACGACAAATAGCGCTGTAAGTAAACAGCATACTACATTCTTCGTTCTTTTTTCTAACTCACACTATTTGTTGAGAAGGTGCTTAAACCAGGGGCCTGTTTCACAATATTTACAATTTACAAATAAAAAGGGACAGATTACAAATGCTTGCAAACTCTGTTTCATAATAAAAGTTTGAGGAACTTTACAAATCCACATACTCAATTTACAAGGGTAAATATTATGAGCATTCTGTCAAATTCCAGTTTCCAAGCGCCTCAAACTACGTGTTACAAAAAAATCTGATGTGCTCCTTCACATGACTTTCTCTACATCTTTGTAGCAAATTATTGTTAATAAGTTTATTCTTCTATATACTTCATGCTAATCGAGATAAACTTTAGCAGAAGCGGTTTTATTACTTAGTTCCATATAAGGAAAAGGGAAATAAGGGACTACACTAAGCCCGATATCAAATCTTTTAGAATGCAGTAGAAATCCGTGTATTTGCGTGGCCAGGTATTGACAAGTTCCCGTATGAGGAAAGTATAAGCATTTAATAACTGAAATCAATAACAAGGAATATCTCGAAAACTATCAACTCCACGAAAAACATGTTTGTAACATAAAGTGTGAGCTTTAACGAGCTCTACATTTCTTGTTAAGTACGTTTATGTCTATCCCTTACGGTTTACCAGTTATGCAAAATTCCGTAAAATTCATCCAGAATAAAGACGTCTTCAGAGGCTATTTCCAGAAAATTCCGATATACATTTTATTTGTCATGTAAATATCTTTAATACACGATATTTTAATCAAAATCGTTAGTGCACATTTTGTGAAAATCAGAATTTTCGAAAATTTTTCCATGTAAAGGGTAGTTGCAGGTGGAGGGATTTTCTTGAAAATCTTCGTGTCGCATCCTTGGGAGATACTGAACTTAAATACCAAGTTTGGTATTTAACGGACTTTTCGTTTTTGAGCTATGTTGCTCACAGACAGACACATACTGACAGACATGCAGACACAGACATGAACACTTTTCTAAACCTTTTTTTGGATTCAGGGGATCCCAAAACACGTATTTCCGGCGAAATCTCGGTATCGAATTTTGAGTGCAATACAATACCTTCTCTATACACTATGTACATAGTACGTGTAGAGAAAGTACTATAATTCTAAAGAACTAAGTTATGCCTCCTTATGTTTAGCGCATTCTATAAGTTTTATGTGTGTATTTAATCTGAAATACACTGTATAAAGCATTTTATTGTATTTCAAGATTCAAATATATCAAACATTAACAACATGCAATCACAATGTCCCACATTTTAGTCGATATATTGGCTGTGCTGATGACTTGTGATTGGATTGGATGTTTGCAGAATGTGCATTATTACGTAGACATTGCGTAGATTCGTCTAAAAGCGAACTCGGGATGCTCAATATGCACTTTCATTGTTTTGAGGTTAGGGCTCCACTCCTGCCTGTTGCATGCTGAACGTGATGTTCTATATTTTAGAATAACAATTCCACTGGAAAAGGAGCCATTCGAAACCTCTCATTGTATTCATACAGAGATGCAAAGTCACTAATTATGAGCCTATAATATCTTCACGAACTTCATCATCTGAATCACTGCAACTGCTACTAAATACCATTTTATGTAGCTTAGCTTTCGGATATATTGCGGTATACATTTAATTGTATACTTTGCTAGGCAATTTTTGTTCACAAATATTAAAATATAGGTTACTCTACAACCCTTAAGCCATTCGTAGATAAACTGCTTACTTTACAAACACAACTTTATAAATGCGTGGAATTACTATTTGGTTGTGAAACAAAACACTCGTAAACGTATAACATTTTACTTGTAAACATTTAAGTTTGTTAAATTAAACTTTACAAATTCTCACTGTGAGACATATTTTTACAAATTAAAAACAAAGTTTACAATTAGCAAAGCTTGTAAACATTGTGAAACAGGCCCCAGGGAACGATCGAGGTGACGGCAAGACAAAGTTTAAACTGCTCCACCTATTTGTTCAAGAATGAAGCTCGGTATGCTGGGATTTATCAACAAGTAATTGTCATAAGCCAATATATATTAATATGTGGAAGTTAGTTATATAAATACATTTGCTCACATCACAAGTCATACAATAATTAAGTATATAAGTGCACCAATAACATGGCATATACACATATAAGCAATTAAATAAACTCTAGAAACATGAACAATAAGATAACTAAAAACCGAATAAAAGTCAACTTGACTATGAAATTCCAACAATTTAAAAAAATATGAATAATTTACAATTTGGACGGACCAGAGAAGCACCAAAATACAAACGCTTAAATGCTTCTTAATGGCGAAGGAACAATACATTACACAACATTAAAGTGGATGGGCCAAAACACAATGAGTAATACATTCCTAATGAATAATAATCACGCTCATGGCTCACCAAGTACTACCTCATTTTTTTTTTTTTTTTTTTTTTTTGGTAGTTTAACGTCCTTTAACCTGGTTGGTCATATCGGACGATGGATGAAATTGGTAAAATGATGCTAAAATGATCTCGGGGTCCATGAAGCTTAAAGTTGCTCGACATTCGCCTTCTCAGGATAAGGGAAAACCCCGAAGAAATCCTCACCACCTGTTGAATGTGAGGCAGATTACGCTACCACCAGACTACCCAGGAGATTTTATTACCGAAATTGAAATTGAGTGCCATTTATGGACGCTATTTAACTACTATGGTCCTCAGCGACTCATTCTATACTGGGCGCGAAAGACCACTTACTTTTCCTCAGAGGCCTCTTTATTAGGTTTGAGTTTTTTTGCGTGCCGTAAATCTTAGACACGTGACCAACAACCTTACTTCCCTTCCGAAGGAAGCCATGCCGAGGATTTTACACCCGAAAAAAGCCATTGCCCTATGCCGGTTTTGAACCAGATGTAGCATGTTACCCAGGCCTTGGAGGATGACAATGTACCCGAAATGTCAGCCTTACATAAACGTAAATGAGCACACGCGAATGAAAGGCCTGACAGAATTTTGAAATTATTCGACTTACTAAGCCATACAGAAAACTCGCCAGATTTCGAGATGTTCACCATCTCGCCGACAGGAAAGAACTCTGACCGCCAGGCACCCGACCTGATATAGTTGGTGCATTGCCTGTATTACCGTACGATTTCGTTTGATGACGTTATTGGGTACGCAAGTAGCACGTAGCGACTGCATACAGGCAACCTATACTTCACGTGGAATTTGAAACCCAGCTGTCTCTGTATATCAGCTATACGCTACCATTGGTTATAAGAGGAACGGCATTGGACAAATACTACAAGAGATCACTGATGCCCTCCCCGACTCTCCGCATGACTACTGAAACGTTAGCTATAGCTCCATGTGGAGTCATAGCGCACATGTCTCATAACAGATAAGCTACCATTGGTTACAAGAGAACCGCCAATGGACAAATACAAAATGCAATCCCCCTCAAGGATAGAAACTTCCGAGACGGTGGCCGAGTCGGGATGGCTGTGTTCTTGCACGTTAGCCAGGTTTTTGCATAAACTATATCTGGCACTGCTGAGAAATCGGAGTGCCGTTTACGGGGACCAGTTCCACCTTATGGGAAGTAGCGAAATCATTTAAGAGTTCGAAAAGAATATGACTTGAAACAAAGAGCGATCAGTACAATGCCATGATTGGGAGCGGGAAACATGGACCTTGATCAAATTTCTTGTAGGCGTCCGCAGGCTTCTTGAATTTGCCCATTGAACCTGATGCACGCTTTTGAAAACGAGTCTTTTAACCTTTTTCCGGTTCCCAGAAATTTTGCATCGAGCTTTACACCATACCTGGTGACCTTTTGAAGGTTTAACACTTATTCTGTTTGTTTACGACACTGTCGTCAGTTGCCAGGATCATATCAGCGTCGCTTGTATACCGGAATTTTGTCCCTAGGATTTCTTATACATGTCAGTATATCTACTAGCATGGAGCTTCGCTTTTAGACGCACTTGAAAACCATAGATCTGGGCCGGGTTTGAACCCGCAGCCTTGACATTAGAAGGCCAGTGCCCAAAAAATTGAGCCACCCAAACCAATCCTCTTGAAGGTATCAACCTATCACTCTGCTTTGCTTAGTTTGTCGAATAGAGAGAGTGTGTAGGAGAGTGGCAAGGTAACCTTCAGCCGCATTGCTTGGTGTAGGTGTAAACATCAGTAGTAAGCTACGCAGTGCTTTGCGTCGAAATGTTGGCTTCTGAATGTTATTATTATAACAGCAGAAATGTTGCCATTTCTTTAACGCCGTTCTCTCTTATTTGCCCACAGAGTATTACCATCTGCACGGGTAGCCGAGGTCATTAAGACACGGACTCATGAACGGCAGCTCTACAGTTGAAATCCCGAAACCTAGACTGCCGTTTATTAAGTTTTCCGTAGTTCTTATGATTGACACATGCTAGGGAGCTCCCAAACTTAGTGCTGGAACATTGTTTTCCCAAATTTACTTTCCCAATTATCATATCATTTCGTGTATCACCAGTATCAGCGCCTGTGGTGACGTATGTTAGAAGGAGTGGGTATTAACACTATTGAATAAAACAAATCTTAGCGAATTATTAGGCGAATTGGCTAACGACTGTGGTTCGTACATATTATAAAATTATACACATTTTAAAGCTGTACAAAGGGGGATTTAACTTGTTAGCAATCATTGTTTTCGCAGTAAAAGGCGAGGTATTTTTATACCTTAAATTAAGACAAAATCTTTAATTCCATTGAGGGGAAGCTTAATGTAAACAGTACAGTCAAAAGAAAAACAAATTCATAATAATGCTCTCTCGTACTCATTTAACAAATAGCTAAAATAGTGCTATCAAAATTTAAATCACCAAAGAATCGCATCCTTGAGCAAATAGGAAATCTGGTTTACCGTCTGTGTTGACGCAATTTATTTAAGTGCACAAACCCCTCAGAGATTTTCCCTACACTTAGAGATGATTAGCACATAGGATTGTATCGCAGTTTTCTGCGCTTCGCTTTAACGGAGTCAAACCTGGAATAACTGAATGGTATTGCTGAGGTATGAAGTCCTTTTTCCTTTGAGGAATAGCAAATAATAAAAGAAAGAACACAAGAATATGACCCATATTGTGAGGGTAAGATGACAATTTAATGACAGCAAAATTACTTCTGCTTTCCACCCTCCAAATTGCAGTGACAACGCTGAGTTGTCTAGCATCTAATGACAATTAAATTAGCATGGTTTCGGAAGAACACGAATGTTATATGCCACGTGTTGCCTTTGCAAATATGCTGTTTTAACTGAAGTTATTACATTAGCCCGAGTATAATGGAAACGTGTGCGCCATCACTACACTCTGTGGGTTAACCAGAAACCGTCTGAGTTATAAGAGCTGGGGAGGCTGCATTGTCTGATGTCATACACAATGTCCTCCTCAACAATGTAAATGAACCTGAAACTGCAACAAACACATCAACATAATAATTTACAAAAGAAACATTTATCTCTAGATCGTGCTTTAAATTATGTTAAATGTTAGTTTGGAAGACAGTAAATGAGAGGCCTTACAGTTTTTTGTGAATTATTATTGTCGTCGTCATTATTATTAATTTAAGTTACACGCATGTGTTAAAATTGATGCTGTGAGAATATTACAGTTTCTAAATAATTGAATAAAATGGAAGTATTTTATATAAACAAGAATTGTTTGACACTCAAAAAGTCCACCGTGTTCTGCAAATATGTTAAAAAAGATTTTCTTAATGCGGAGTATTTTCATTCTCTAGAACTTTTGAGACACATCGGAATACAGGCACCAACAGATAATTAGCCTCGAAGTAAACCTTAGGGACGTCCACATCTAGCATTTATTTCTGCTTGTAGATAAAGAGCAGAAATGTGACAGGTTTCGAAGTAATGCAGCAGCGTATCCGATCGTCCAGAGAGAGATTACAATCCTGGATAGACTTCATTCCAATTGGTGAAGATGTTGGCCACCACTTGATACCATG
This sequence comes from Hymenopus coronatus, assembly GCA_030762935.1. NCBI lineage: Eukaryota > Metazoa > Arthropoda > Insecta > Mantodea > Hymenopodidae > Hymenopus > Hymenopus coronatus. The sequence goes on from CM060900.1 coordinate 63,105,272, forward strand.
TGCTGCGCTTTAAGGCGATACTGACAGGGTGGTGCAGATTGAGTCAGAAGGGTAAAACGAAGGTAACTCTCTAGTTCTCCACTGGCCGGTTTTAACTTGAAATTCCGCAGCTCTTTCAATACACGAAGGGATATCTGAACACGCCAAATACAGAGTAGTTGGGCCACCTGGTACACATAAATGTCATCGTTTTCCTGTAATAGTGCTGCTGCCTGTTACCCAAACTGCAAGGTGGTGAATTGAAATAAATCTTATCTCCCGGAAAGAGCTGTATTTCATAATTTATGGTCTAAATTATGTTTAAATGCCTTGAATTACTACATTTTGTGCCAGTCGATAGTGTTCACGAAAGCCATTATCCTCCATGGTCTAGGGGTAACATGTTAACCTCTAGTTCCCAAGGTCGCGTATCAAACCCGTACGATGGATTTCTTCGGAAGGGATAAAAAGCCGTTGGTACCGTTTCATATATTTACGGCACGTAAAATAACCTCAAGCCTAATAGAGGCCTCTGAGCAAAATTAAATGATCTTTCCCGGCCCAATATAGAATGGGACCTGACAACCGTAGCAGTTAAAGAGCGTCCAAAAATAAAAATCTATTTCAATTTCACGAAAGCCTCATTGTCCGTAACACTGAGGCGTGCCTCACTTGCATGTTCGCTGAACTGTATGGTCGTATTTATTAAATATGCTGTTGGTGAGACGTACCTTTGGTTTTGACGCCTAAAGTTCTTAGAGACTGTCTCTGGCTGCTGAAGTTCTGGGTCCAATCCTCTGTGACGTCTTTCGCTCGCAGAGCATGAATTTATGATTCAGTCTGGTATGGAAGCACTGGGCTTTAAATAACACTTTTTCTGGCTATGATGAGATTTTTACCTTAACTGCAGCATTTTATATTTCGGCGAACAAACTTAAGACTTACACTTGCTCTATTGCATATTCTCTAGGTTTTCTTATACGAGGTATAAACCTCTATTATACACAGTTATGGGTCCCCCAGGGATTTTGGCGTTAGAAATGTTAATGGAGAACTATGGTGGTAGTCACATACCTTAGCGATGTATGACATGTGTATATTTTTTGTTAGTGTTTAACGCCCGCTTTTACTACTATGGCACAGCAGGCGACATTGATGACAAATGACCGGAAGATGGAGCACCGTTGGAATGCGTTGGCGAGGGAAACCGGAGAAAACTCGCCCTCCGCCGCTTTGACCATCACAAATCCCACATGCGGTCGCATGGAATATAACCGGTCCGCCTTGGTGAAAGCCGAGTGGTCCGACCACAAGGCCACGGCACGGCCGATGTATGACATACAGACTCCGCTTCTAAGAATGCTGCAACTTGAGATTGTAGATGTTATATACATACACGCGCGCGCGCGCACTCATGTACCCCGTAATAGAGTTGATTTTAATTAAAAATAGCCCCGTTGAGTTCTGCAACTCTTTTAACGCACGAAGGAATATCTGCAAACGCCGCATACGGAGCAGTTAGGCTACCTTGTATAAATACAAAAGGCCAGAAAAGTATTAAACCTGGCCCTTAAGACGGCTATTAAAATAACGAAAAGCATGGTTATTGATGCAATGCTCCAATGCTCGTAGAATTCATCTCGTTCTTGTATTAAGAAACCTTTTATATTCTTTTTTTAAATTATAAAAGTTGGCTGATTGATTAAAATATGATATTTCTTGAGTTATGGCTTGTAAACTGATCCCGATTAATGAACTGCTTTCTTCTACCTATTAAATAGTACCCAAAATTGACTAACATTTGCGCACGAAAAATACTCTTGAGATATATGTGTCTGTGTATGTGGGTGTGCGTTTGTGTGGCTGCATTTGTGTGTTTGTGCATGTGTCCGCGCAATCGGTGCGTGTGTACCCCATTACTGTGTATAGGTATCATAACTCATAAATGAAAACGTATTATTGCTCAAATACCTGGACTTGAAGCATTTAAAGGAAAGCTGGTTCTTCCATGCCAAAGTAAAGCCTCATGCAAAATGGAAAGGAAACATACACGTAGCATAAGGCAAGACTTTGCACCCATGTTATACAATGGAAGCATTCACATAGTGCCACACATGTCTGCAAACTTTTACTTGCGTTGCATACATTTAGGAAGAATTCTGCATTTCGTACTCCGGCATTGCCGATATTCAACAGCTCACGGTCGCGATGCGGAGATGTTACGCCGTTTAACGTGTGCAAAATATGGTCCATAATGGAACGCAGCTGTTTATATTGGTACTGACCAAACCGCGCCCCATCTTCTATGATCGTGACCACCCTTTTCCCCAAATATAGTTCTAACCACTGAATTGGAAGGGCACTTTACGTCGTATAAAATATGGCCGAACTACCGTAGGGTAAAATTACAATTTAAACCTCGTATTTTCATGCTACAGTATAGTTTTCTTAATATCGGTTGGTTATTCCCGATCAATAACGGAATAGCTTTATCTTCGTCTACATGTCACTGTTGAAGGCTCTCATATATGTAAGTGTAGCAACTCTTCCTTACTTACCTTTACTTAAATTACTTTCTTCTTTCTTTATTTCTTTCATCCCTGCCTACTTATCATTAGTTTCCAGTCTTTATAACTGAAAAATCGCGGGGAGGTACCTTAAATTAAGGCCCGGTAGTTTTCTTCCAATTTTCCTTTCTCAATTATCATTTCATTTCACATATAATTATTAGTCATCGCCTGATATGTATGAAAAAAGAGCTGGCGTAAATAGTATTATATTAATGTCCTATATAAAGGTTCCAATATATACAGAGGAAGTATGCAGCAAAAGGAGATAAACATTTCCTATAAACATTGGTCGTAAACCTAATATCTACTGAATTATTTTCTTATTTTGTGTGACATTTAAGGAGTATAGTTATATAATCCCCATAAATGATGAGCACACACTATGAGAAAGCCTGTTCAATGCCTGTGGGGCAATCTGTCAACAACTAGAGGTATTTCAAAGAATGCGTGACTCCATGAGTCTCAGGGAGGCTGTATTTCAACGTATGGAGGGCACATCGAGCACATATTTTAAAAAATGGATCAAAGATATGGTAATCAATCATTTATGGTAGTGAAGTAGACCATAGCTTAACAGATACTAAGGTTGCGACCAATATTTATAGGAAATGCTTTTTTTATTTTGTTGCATACATTTTCCCTGGATATTCTTTATACATATAAATAACCATACTTCCCCATTGGCACTTCCGAGCTCCAAAAGCTTTCCGTTGCTTGTGAAAACGGGTGTTTTAATTTCTTCTCCGTTCTATTTTCTTTGTACCGGTCAATCGTGCATCACAAAAAAAGCTACACATGGAATCTTGAGTACCGTGGCCACAATTGTTCTCATAGTTCTTAATAATCCAGTCTGTTTTATTGCACTGAGAACAGAACGAAACGTGAGAATAGTTACCCGATGACAGAATTGGGTGTGAAGAGATAACATCGCTTGAGACACGGACGTTAGCATAATGAGCACGGCGGAAATATAGCGAGAGCTTGAGTAACTCCTATTAACTAACTCCATGGCACGACAGATCACGGGGAGCCTTGGCCTACCGCCCGGCCGCTGCGTCCCCCATCTCGGTCCACTACAGACGTCATGGATGGGGTGCAGTATTGGAGGGTGAGACGTGGTCAGCGCCTCGAGCCCCTCCCGGCCGGTTAATGCGGTCCTCACGACCTGGAGCCGCTACTTCTCCATCAAGTAGCTCCTCAATTGGCCTCCCCAGGGACCTCACGAGGCTGAGTGCACCCCGGTCCAGGTCTCCCAGCGGGGGAAAAATCCCCACGCCGGTACTGGGGATCGAACCCAGGTCTCCCGCTTGGTAGGCAGCTGCGCTACGCGCTAAGGAGACGACCAACTCCTATTAACATGTTTTAATTCAAAAGTTTTTCAGGTGTATTACACCCAAATAAAATCATTTGTCATTTAATTAGGTGGATATTAAATAGTGAACATTGCCAAAAATGAAATTGTACTTCTTTGTGTGGCCTTATAAATTGGAATTTCTTGTTTGATTTGATGTATACATATTTTATCACTTATGCACAATAATTATATATATATTTGTTGTTTTCTAAAAATTGGTGCTGTATCTGGCATTTTCTACTGTGAATTCTTTACCACTTCAGAGTGAAGGTAATACCTTTAAGAATATATACTTTAGCCCATATTTTAGGGGATGTTTTTATCTGCAAGTTGGTACTAATTTCTGATAAATTCGGCAGCTTCCGTTTTCTCCATCTATGGGTTTCTTTCTTTGTAAATATATGCGAATTTTTTCTACATTTTTGCATTGCCAGCTTTTTCTGTGGACGACATTTTCTGGTACAAATGACCAGTTTTCTCAGAAGGAATTCAGGATAGTTAAATTGAATTTTAGGGTGATTAAAACATCTAAGTGAAGTTATGGATCTGTTTTGACGTTACTAATGTGGCGGTTATTTGGTTAAAACAATTGGTAATAATGTTTAATCAAAATATGGAGTATATGAGAAAATTCTTAATAAACAAACTATTGAATAAAAGTGGATCAGTGTACACGCATATGCATTCATTTACATCCTCTAGACGTTTCAGTCTGAAAATCTAAATTGTTTCATATAATAGGTCACGAATTCAGTAGATTTTACAGTGGAAGAGTAGGGCATTTAAATCCCCTTAAACTACCGAAGCATGACTCCGAGAGTAATTTCTCATAAAGAGCGCTAAACCATATTCCTATGATTTAATATGCACAAAACGTGGTCTCAAATATGTATAGATTAAGTCCCCAAGGATGAAGGGGGCTCATTTTGTGTCTACAGTTATTTAAAATGAAGAGTACATTTCCAAAAGTAACATTTTGAAGTTCGTATTCCATAATAGTATCAGAACCCATTTAAACTTAATGGAAAAAGTGACTCAGGCCTGCAAAATTAAGGATCATAAAATATATTTTCAAAATGCATGCTACATTTATAACTTTTGGTATGATGAATCCAAATCCAAACTCATTTTCTCTATCGTGCACAATTTTCCCGCAACATAATTAGAGAGTTTTAGTAATATGAATATATCCTTTTTTAATTTAATAATCAAAGTGGTAGTATGAGGCATATTCTTTGTCAAATATTAATTGTACATTTCACAAAAAACGATGAGGTTGTTTTAATAACAAGTAATATTTAATCAAATGCTTTATACTGCCTTTTCCTATTCATATTGAAGCCACGCAAGTTTGTTTTTCTCTTGTGAGACTTCCTGAACATTACGGTGAAGCCCCAGCAGTAGTCTGCAATTTTATCAACGTTGAACCGAGCTTGGTGTTCTTTTTTATATCTTTAGTGTCCTGGTGGAAAGGTTCCCCTTGTTCCTCACTTACCGCATCAAAATTGGAAAGCATTGGTGAGCATTCAGAAAATTAAGTTTCAAACTCATTGGGCATCCCAAGACTTCAAATCTCCTTAGTATATTCTAAACAGCCTTGTTGTTTCCTAGGAAGTTGGAAATCATAGTATTGAAGGCAATCCATGCTTCTTTTTCAATCTTATTCACCGTATGGAGGAAGTCGTGATCTGGTATCTGTCTTCTATACCTGGAACAACAAAAATGCCCGCCCTTAGCTTGGCTTCTGACAGATAAGAAAACATATCAAGTGGCCTAATTCCCCGTATTTTGTGTGTGCAGATATCCCTTGGTGCGTTAAACAAGTTGCAGAACTGAACGGGGCTATCACAAGTTAAAACCCACCAGGAGTACTGGGCTAGAGCTACCTTCATTTTACCCCTTGCAAATACCGAGCCAGGTGGCTCAGGCGTTTCTTATGGCACTGGCATTCGGGAGGTCGTGGGATTGGTTCCCTTCGCCGATCTCTCTGACTCACGGGTTTTTCGGGGGTTTTCTTGAGTAACTAGGCAAATGCTGGGGAGGTTTCTTCGTTCCCCGAATTTCCTGTCCCTCCATTTCATCCCAACCAGTGTCTTTCAGGGTTGTAAGTGTCGATGAGGACTGCGGCAGAGGCGCCATTCCGTGGAGGTAACTGAGCTCTGGAAATACAGCTCTCGGCGGCAGGATGGCACTGGTGGTTGTCTGCGGACTCAGGTGATCTATCAGGGACTGAGCTAATGGTTCCTGGGGCTACCCGCTTCGAGATGAAGAAGTGCTTGTTTTTTTAAAAAATAATCACTGATAAATTAAAACAATTCATTATCAAGGAAAATTACATCTCAGTTAGTAAAACCATTAAGGGGATTAAAATAATTTAGTTCAGTAAACTTATGAGATGTATATCTATGTCCTAACCAAATTTCACCATGATGTAGTAAATAGTTCCTAAGATAAAGGTCATGAAGTTAGCAAATTTAACATTGACATAGGGTTTTCAGTGTCCCCTTAATGACATGAAATGAAGTTTTGTTTATATGGACGCTCTTTCACTGCAATGGTTCTCAGCGTCCCTTCTAAATTGGGTGAAAAAGACAGCTTCATTTTGCTATGAGGTCTCTATCAGACTCGATTATCTTTTACGTGCCGTAAATCTACACTAAATCTAAATGATAACCAATACACCATGGAGAGCGAGTTTGATGGCATTCTCAGGTGGCTACATTTGTGTTGTTATAGCGACAACAATGGTTCCATTACTGTATTACTGATGCAATATTTATCATTCTGATGCCGACAGAAAATAATTTGTGCCTATTTATCTGTTGATTGTATCTATAATATGGTTAGAAAATAATAGTGCTAATGAGAAAAAATGGAAGAAAGTAATAGTAAGAAGGATACAGAGCAGGAGGATAGCGAGTGTGAAGAAAAAAACGTAAGTGTAAATTCACATTTTGTTGAGACTTTGAAGGAATAAGCAACTATGTAGAAGTTGATGAAGCTGCAATTACGAATGGAAAAATGACAGTAATACAACAAATTCAATTGATCGCAGCTCAGATACCAATTTAGTTAGACATTGCTATGTGCCTTAGAGTGGAAAGAAATATTCAACATGTACCCAATCTACACCGCTCTACCTGAAAAAATAGCTAAGGTAGTTCACGAGAAGCCTGGACTATGACCCGCAGCTAAACATGCCTGTGTAAGGGAACCGTTCTTTAAGTAAATAATTTAAAACAATTATTCATAATTGCGAACAACTTATTTTGTTAAAATGTGTAGTGCTTACAAAATAGAAATATTGTGCATAAAGCATATTTAATAAATTATTCTATTTCGCCGTGGACACTTGGTAACTCTCCCTTGGTCCAACTATTAATCAAAATACCTGATTTGTTCCATTCACATGACTTTCTCTACCTGCGTGGCAAACAAACCATTCTTAATAGGGATTATTCTTCTATCTACTTCATGCTAGTTGAGATTAACATCAGCAGAAATGTTCTTATTACTTGCTTCCTTGTAAGTGGAAGGAAAATTAGGGAATACGCTAGGCTAAAGCGATAGTAAAATATTTTAAAAGCTATGCAATGATGTTGAAAACCGCTTCTCTTTGTATGGCTAGAAGTAAAACAAGAGAGATATGAAAAGAATTACAACCTCCCGTTTGGGAAAAATTGAAACAAATAGCAAGAAATATCTTAAAAATGGTTGGCTCTACAAAAAATGTATAATTATATAACAATTTGTGTGTTTTAGCGAGATATACGTTTTTGTGTTGTCTATCTTTTACCAATTATGCTCAGAATAAAGATGACTGCCAAGGCTATTTACAACAGTTTTAAGATATACTTTTTATTTGCCACCTTAAATATTCAGTACTTTTACCCAAATCGTTAGAGCCATTTTTGAGAAAATCTTTGCATCACAACCATAGAGGATACCAGACTTAAATACAAAGTTTGGTATTTAGCGGATTTTTCGTTTTTAGGTATGCTGTCCACATTCACAAGCGCTTGCGCACCTTTTCCTAAAAATACATTTTTGCTTTTTTTTCCTCAGGGTTCCACAAAACACGTATTTCCGGTGAAATCTCGTTATGGAAGTTTTGGGTGGAATACAATGCTTTCTCTACGTACTATGTAGGTTTTCATAGTAGTTGGTGGACACGGTAAAAGGCTCGGTCGAGCGAGGGTTAACTAAAGATGAGTGGTTGGTTTTTCAAGAACCATGCCCGAGCAGTACTTATTGATACGCAGGAGGTCTCACAATGTAAAATCTCGAAGTGTTATACATGTAAAATCACTGGACAGCGGTCTATGAAAACTACAAGCATAACTTCTATGATATTGCCTACGTGCTCTTTTCCAGCAGTATCACTTACTTTTCAAATACCGACGAAACATCTGCCTCATATTTCTATTCTTCTTCGATTTCTCTTCCTGGCCTCCTATCTCAGCTCCTCTCCCACTCTACCTCTCTATTTAGGGAAACCATTATTTCGCTTCTTCAAACTTTGCAGCAATCTCAATAACGATATATCGATCTCTCATTTTAGCGAGGCAGTATTTTGGGTTTCCAATTGCGGTTACGTATTCTATATTTTTTCTTGAACAAGGGTCCTGCATCAAACGAGGCATAAAGTGAGCTGGTATCTTTTTAATTGTGCTCTTTTGTTGCAAACCATGCCGGATGAAATCGGAATTTTAGTGAACAAAATGGAAAGAAATGTGTTTTCCAATATTATTTAGTGGGCATTGAGCAACGTATATGAATACAAAGGCCTCAGCTTTACTTTCTTTCTTTGAGACAGAGGGAAGGAGAAAGTGCGTGTTAATTCTGAGTTAAGTAGCTCTCGTTTGTCTGAAAGCCTCTAACTTCATCAGTGCTGCTGTTCGGGCGCTGGCAGCGAAGTCTTTTGCTCAAATATGTGCATCATATAGTTTTGGGAACCACCAGGAGCCAGAAGAATGTTCCTGAAACTAGGTGAGCAGCGCTGCAGTTTACCACTATTCTGCAGTTAAATTTACCTCATCGGATTCACAGCTGCGGGTGGTATTTGCGTTTAAATGGATGCCGAAATGACATTAAAGCCGACTCTGGAAATGGGGCTTCAAAGCGCAGCTGAAGGGACACAGGTTGATTTTTACGCCACGTAACTAAACCACTTGTTTAAAATAGAATGTCTAAACCCCGTGGCCCCGTTTCTTGCAACTAGCATATGCAACAGTTAGCTGCTGTCGTGGAATAGGTTTTTGTGTGATAAAACTGGTTCATCTGTACCATTTTAATTTACCTTAAAATATTTAAATTAATGTATTACTCAATAGAGTTAAGGACATGTATGACAAAGTTTGGAATTCAAAACAATAGCTCTTTTAAATTTATACCACTAATGTTGCATAATACAAATAAGTGACAGTGCAAATTTCATCGTTTTTTCTCAATAGTTTGGAAGTTATAGTCTCAACTTTGTTTATTTTTTGTCACGTCATTAAAAAGTCTCTTGCGACAAAAAAAAAAAAAAAAAAAAATGTAGTCTAACATTTTAATCTTAGGTTCGCAATACATCTAATGTTTTAAATTGCTCTAGGTTTTTCTGTGTCTACTTTAGTTTAGACTCCAAAACTTTTTAAAGTTATGAATGTGCTTTTTTTTTTGTCATAGATAACCTTTGTGTTTGAAAATTGAAAACATAAATATATTTGACAGCCAAACCTAAGGAAATTCTTATTCCTTGTGCTTCTATGAACATAAGCAGCAAATTTTATTTGTGTAACAGAAAAACTGCTCCGTAAGGAGCATTTCCCGGAAGAAAAGTGCTGAAAATATCAGTAATCAGAAAACAAGGAAAGATTGAAATGCATAGCTCATTTTAAAATCCACCAGTTTGGTATGTTGAACCATCAACTTTCTTTTTCCTCTCCTCTGCTGCTGTCTTTTCTGGCCTTTTCTTCTTACATTTCTGCTTAGCTTCTGCATAACTTCGTTGTTTTTTTTGTTTTTTTTTTTACTTTGCATGGCGCGAATTAGATCTCCTTGAACTGAATTTTTTCTTGCCGAGTCCCAGTTTCGCCTCTAATGCTTTGCTGTATCTCCAGTGATTTCAGGCATTTAAAAATGTCGCCTGGTGGCCAATTGTACCTTTTTTGTACTCAGAAAAATTTGAATTATTTTATGGAATTAAAATTAAAAAAGTAGATTTTTTTGGTGATTTTTCATGAAATTTCAGTCATGCATGCTCTTAATGCATCTAAAATGAATGTCAGTTCTTATCAGCAAATTCGCAGTAGGATTCTTAGGTTTAAAGTTGCCTCTTAGGATCGAAAGCACATTCATATAACATACATTATACTTTTATTGCTCTTTCGCAATGATTGTCATATACCTCACCATTTGCCAGTAAGCGGAAAAGGGGATAGAAAGGGAGTACGGAGGTCTTGTACATAGAACACTCAACCGGAGTCCTTGAAGACCAATTTGGGAGCTAGTTGATGCTCGGACCGAGCCAGGTGGCTTAGGCACTTTCGTCTGTGACTGACATTCGGGAGGTCCGGGTTCGTTCCCCTTCGACCGCTCACTGGCCTTGGAGTTTTCCTGGGGCCGCTTACAGTACCGGAGTCTGATCAGGACTCCGGCACTATATACTCTACTTTTATTTACCTTTTTCTTTTTACTTTGTTTTGCCGTATTATTATTGTTTATTACTGTTTTCTTACTTTTACAACACACACACATATACACAAACATATAACACCCATGCCCAAGGCGGGACTCGAACCCACGATCCCCAGCGCTACGAAGCACCAAAGCGGGACGCCTTGGCGAGCGCGGCCATGGGGACCGGCGCTTAGGCGAATGCTGGGGTGCTATATATTTACCACGGTTCCTTTCCCTTTCACACCTTCATTTCATTTACCTTCTTCATATTTCAGGACGGCGATAAGTGTAGCTTGAGGCTTTGCAGGCAGATGACACGGTCGCTTGCTTCGAGTAAAACTCTCCTCCTCCTGATTGCACTGGTTGAAGCTAGGTACCGTCCTTTCGTCCTCCCGACGCCTGTATAGCCTCCGTGGCGCGTCAGCGCTGCCATTCAGTGAAACTATCAGGGACTTCCGTGCGTCTCTGCGCTTAGCTCCGTCGTTTCCTGTGTGCTGACCTGTGGTTTCCCCTCCTCTCATCGCTTCCCCCGGGCGGTGGTAGGCCTCAATAGATCAGTACTTGGTCACAGTTGCCGAGGTGTACCCCGGCGTTTACATACTCATGCCTCATACTTGATGCTCGGAAATTGCGTCAGAGCGGCATGCTAACCACACACTATCTGCAGTATTGCTGTCTTACTGTTCCATGTAGCTGGACAAAGAAGATGCAACCACCGTGCTGAAGAACTTAATCCAACAGAGTTGTTGTGCCAGGAGTCGTCAAGTGTAAAAGAGCAGATACATGTATCGTCAAGAAGATCAATTCTCCCAATATGCGTGAAAAGTAAACCGAATTAAGATTTTGAAATTACTATAAGCAAAAAACAAAGCAGCACAAGGAGGTTTTAACCAAAACATCACAAAACAAACATTCTAAACATTACAACGTTAAAACAAACCATACTGATATTCATAGAATGTTACCTTTAAGGTGTCTTTATCAATAACAGTCTCGCTGTAATGTCTCTGATCTTTTTTTTTTTTTTTTTTTTTTTAAACAAATAAATACATTTTAGGTTTACTACGCTAGGGAAAGTAGTGGCCTAATATGGGGTACATTTTTTTCTTTTCATAATAATTTCAAAAGTAACACAGATTTGTGTCCATGAATAATATGATTGTGTATTCCAACTATTTATTTACTTTGCTGGGTGTAATACAGGAACTTAAATACACTGTTGTGCAAATACAATGTAATTTTCTAAAATAGTAATATTGCTTTCCTAATATGCGGTGGTGCTTAATATGGGGTGACAGGGATTCCTAATATGGGATGGCTTTTTTAGTGTTAATTTAGAACATTACACGGGCAAATATTTACACTACTTAATGTCTATACTACATATTGTTTGATGATCAAATGAAAGTTCGATTTTAAAATACTAGTGAGGTGTCCTGTGTCCCTAATAACTAGGCAGTTCATTGTTTTATCTATTTCCTTTATTCACATACTTTTCACGGAAGAATTTATTGGAATTTCCACCTGCACACTGTGTGTCCACTTGAAGTATTTGCAGCATCTGATCCAAGTTTCTCCCACTCGGTCCTCCAAGAACAGGCCTGCACAATATAGGTACTCTGCATCACCGTCGTAGCTCTCGTTTCCCCACTTCTCTTCCGATTCCAGAGGCATAACATCGTCCTCGTGTTCAGAGGATGAAGATACAGCAACACACTCCTTCCTTTTCTGGTTGTCTTTGTTGGTTTGGTTTGTAATGCTAAGGTTCGTTTGGCTTTTGGCAGAGTCTTGTAGGCCTTCTTTGTTTTCTGTTCAATGAGCTGAGCTCTGTGAGGTGTAATTAAACAAGATGTCCCAGTTCTAGATGAACTGGTTTGTCCTGATGAGCTTGCCCTTTGCTTCAGTGATGGGGTTGGACTGATATCCGCTGCTAAGACCTATTTCTCCTATGAAATTGGTGAGTAGGAAACTTGTGACACATTTGTAGATTCAGGAGCTTCCTGATGTTCACTTTCCTGAAGCATTTGCTCAGTTTCAGTTTCATGGGTTGCAAAGTCCTGGGGCCTGAAAACATTGCGGTTGAATAGATACATCCCCGTTTTGCGGAATTCACCTCTTGCTGTTTCTGCACATGTTGCGTGTAGATAGGCCATTCAAAAGCGTTTCCCTATCTGGTAAGCCGTAACCGTTCGACCAACATAATTTTCAGTCACGTTTCGGGTGGAATTTATACATCGATTTAGCAGAAACAAACAAAAATGTCCTGACATTGGAGCCTCCTTGATACTTCTAGCATGAACATTTATAAAGTGTAAAGTAAATCCTATATTAAGCTGTCCGTCCTACCCCATAATAGGGAATTCGTTATTTTAGTGTATAAATTCTTCCCGCTCTTTTTGTAATTGAATTTGGGCAAGGTACAACATATTAGAAGATAGCTTGATCTTAAAACTACAACATGAGCATAAGTGTGTTTAATAGAATAATTACATTACTGTATTTGTATACAGAGATGTCAACAGCAGCAAATAATTTCAAGGATCAAACTTATTTCTTTAGCTCATTGGAATGCGATCCGACGCAACAATGTGGTGACGTGATCCCAGAATGCTTTGTCGACAAACCACTCTTGGTTCATTAGGTTTCCAGCAGGCCTTACGTAGTTGAAATATTGAGGTATCCCAAATTAAGCACCATTCTATATCAGGCTACCTTCCCCAACGTTATAAAATACCGTCCAACAGAAATTTCACAAAACTGTAGGGTTTTTGAGCAAATGATGCAATTAAGCAGCTAGCTATATTCTGTTAATCTCACTAAATATGCGCATTTAGAATGAAAAATCTACCATGACTGTATATATAATTATAAAATATGGTCTCGAAACATGTGGCCAAGCTGGGAATGATCACAAAAAGGAAAGAAAACCAAAAGAAACTGGATTTGTAAATCTGTAGGAGAATTGTGAAATAAATGACAGTAATTAAAGAGAGTAACCCAAAAAATACAAAAAGTAAACAGGTTTTAAAATCCTGATTACTTGAAGAATATAAGGTGAATTTTAAAACAACTCTGAAGCAAAATTTTAAAACAAAACAAGATTTGTGTATTCTGAATTATTTACAGAATTATTAATGTAATGATATATATTTTGTTTTATTTTATAAACCATAAAAGAACTTTCAGAAAAAATAACAAATCAGATTAACGATTTTCTACAATGGATATATTTAGCAAATGAAGAAAATAATTAAGCCACAGAAAGCCAAAAAAGCGTGTTTGGATCATAACCAATACCGGTCCCCGTAGCAGCGCTGGCTGGCTGAATTGCATTGCCTAGCTTTGGTGCTTCCTGGCGCAGCGGAGCGCGAGCTCGTGTCCCGCCTTGGGCATGGGTGTTTGTAAATGTGTATATGTATGTGTATGTTTAAGTAAAAAAGCTAACGGTCAACAAAGCAAATGCAGAATCTGGAAAAACGAAGGGGAGAAAAAGGAATAGAGAATATATAGTGGATACAGAAGATTTCGTATTCCATCCAAAAATTCGATACCGAAATATAACCTCCTGAATCTAAACATAACAACAACGGCAGCATTTTTAGAAACATGTCTGCGTATCTACCTGAGAGAGAGAGAGAGAGAGAGAGAGAGTGAGTGTGTGTGTACTGTATAGCTCAAAAACGAAAAGTCTAAGTTCAGTGTGTCTTTCAAGGATGCGACAGGAAGGTTTTCAAGAAACTCTCCCCACCTCCACTACCCTTTGCGTGATTTTTTTTTTTCGAAAATGACTTTTGTATAACTGGTAAGCTGTAAGAGATAAACAAAAACCTACTACACAAACAATTTAAATCTTGTCAAAACACACAATTTATGTCAAATGCATTTTTTGTAGTGTTTACCGTTATCAAGCCTAAGCTTGAGTTAACCGTTAAGCTGCTTAAACTTTTATCAAACGGGAAGTCATCTTTCTTTTCACCTCTCGTTTTTTTACTCCTAGAAGTAAAGAGAACCGGATTTCAATTGTTTCACATAGCGACCGGCTTTTAAAAGATTTGACTATCGCTTTAGCTTAGTGAATTCCCGTATTTCTCTTCAATTTGCGGATAAGCAAGCAATAAGACCAATTCTGGTAATGTTTATCTCGATTAGCATGGATAATAATCTTTTGTAAGAACAGTTATTAGTGGAACAGCTAGATAAACTTATGTGAATGGAACACATCAAAGATTTCAAATAAGGTTCTATTTTTCAACAGCAAAGCGAAAAAATTATGGACTGTACTGAATTTATATCGTTAACTAGAAGCTCGGAAAGCAACCTTTATTATGGAATATCGGGTCCATGGAGATCCACTTGTTTCTCAGGTTGTACAAAACTGAGAAGAGAAGTTTAATTTGTCTTCGTCTTAGTAACATCGGGCTTGAAGTGTCAAAGATATACGATTGAAATCCTCGCTGTGACCCAGAATTTTTCCAATCTAATTAAACTTTCCAACTAAGCTACATTCGACAGATGTACGCACGGAACCTACAGAAATGGAAGTATTGCATTAAAAAAATCTGATGTGTATCATTAACATGACTTTCTCCATATCCCTGCAACAAATTATTCTTAAAAAGCTTATACTTCTATTTACTTTATGATAATCAGAAAAAAATAGCAGAAATAGTCTAATTACTCGCTTCCTTGTAAGTAGAAGCGAAATAAGGGACAACTGTAGGTTAAAGTGATAGTCAAAAGCTGATTGCTATGTCAATGAAGTTCCTTTGTCTATATGGATAGGAGTTGACAAGTTCCTGTATGAGAAAAGTATACGTTTTTCATAGCAGAAGCCAAAAATAAGGAATGTCACAAAAACGACGAACTCTACGAAAAAAATGTATATAACATAAATTGTGTGTTTTAATGTGCTCTACATTTTTTGCGCATCATTTTGTCCATCTCTTACGGTTTAGCAGTTATTCAAAATTTAGTAAAATTCATTCAGAATAGACTACTCTTCAGAGGCTATTCCCAGAAAATTCAAGATATGCATTTTATTTGTCAGGTAAATATGTTTAATATACGAAATTTTAATCAAAATCGTTAGAGCCATTTTTGAGAAAATCAAAATTTTCGAAAAAAGTTCCATGTAAAGGGTAGTTGGGGGTGGGGGGATTTTTCTCAAAATCTTCGTGTCGCATCCCTGAAAGATACTAAACTTAAATACCAAGTTTGGTATTTTACCGACTTTTCGTTTTTGAGTTACCGTGTTCACAGACACACGGACCTTTTTGTGAAAATGCTTTTTTTGGATATTGGGGACCCTAAAACATATATTTCCGGTGAAATCTCGGCATCGAATTTTTTGGTGGAGTGCAATACTTTCTCTATACACTAGTACATAGTGTGTATGGAGAAAGAAAAAAAATCAGTGCTAATATCTCAACGGAAATACACGTTCTAAGACTCTCTGAATTAAAAAGACAGCTATAGAAAAGCGTACGAGCGTGTGTCTGTGAGAGAGA
Source organism: Hymenopus coronatus (assembly GCA_030762935.1). NCBI lineage: Eukaryota > Metazoa > Arthropoda > Insecta > Mantodea > Hymenopodidae > Hymenopus > Hymenopus coronatus. The sequence goes on from CM060900.1 coordinate 63,121,345, forward strand.
CAGAGATAGAGATAGAGACACACACACACACACTCTCTCTCTAAAAAGAAATGTCGATTTATGTCCAACTTGGTATTTTAGGTCAGCGTCTTCCAAGTATGCCACATTAAGATTTTCTAGTTAATTTCCTAACTGTAACTCTCTCCTATTAGAACTTTCTTTCTCAAAAATGGCTAAAACGATTTGATTAAAGTACAGAAACTTTAAGATACCTATGTAACAAATAAAACGTATATTTTAAATTTTATGAGAAGTTGTGAAGTCCTCTTCATTTTCAATGATTTGTATAACTTGTAAATCGCGGGAGATAAAAAAAAATCCTACTATACAAAATATTTAAGGCTCGTTATAAAATACAAATTTTGACGTTAACATTTCAGAAACATTCGTTGTCATTGTTTTGAATTTTCGAAGATTTTCATCTTTCTCAAGTGGCAATTCGCTATAAGTTTTACCCCCTCCTGGTCATGCAAAAATGTGGCGTTTGAAGGTCATGCTTGCCATTTCATTTTTTAAAAATCTGCCTATCGCTTTAGCCTAATGTAACTTCTTTTTGTTCCATTTGCCACCTTTAACCGCATGGCCCTTTCGACGACATGTGGAATATATTGCCTAACGGCAAGGTGTTAGCTCATACTGTAGCTGTTAGGTTTTTATTCATCTTTACTTTTAATCCTTAGATACATATATTCAGACTCACAGTCGTGCTTCCAGATTCTGGAGAGGATAGGGAATAATCTGGGTTAGAGAGAAATTCCTTACCTCCCAGCCGGTATCGAACCTGAGACCCCTTGCACAAACTGCGGATTCAGCCTATATCCTTCTATACCTTCAAAGAACTGCATAAATGATAAGTGAATTTTCATCTCATTAACACGAGTAGAGAGAAGTATAAGCTTTTATAAGCGAGTAGAAAAAGTCATTGAATGCAACGCATAACAGTTTATAAATAGAGCTCAATTTGGTGTCACAAATTTGCCGGTGCACAAGTTTATAGCTATGACGTGATGGAGTAGGCGTGGTCTCTACAGCCTGTTTGGAAACGTGTTGCACTGACTAGCATTACTCACTACCTGGCCTCGTTCAGTTCCTGCTAGTAAACTAGAGCGCACAGATTGTAAAATGTCGAAAATACGAAAGGGTAGGCGTTCTTGTGGATGATTCAAGTATATTTTGAGTGACAGAAGGAGAGCCTTTTCTTTCGATACAGTAAAGATGTATCTTGTAGTTCACTGCAATGAATCCTGAATGAGTTTGGTTCATTTATGTTCATTATCTTTTCAAAGCTCTGCACATTATTATCCTGAATTTTTTGTATCAATCTTTATACTTTTATTTGCAAAATCACATGTAATCAGCTACTTTTGGAATAGACTATACCTCAACGTGTGCATGTTTACACTACTAACGCCTCCCCACTACCCTCTCTTTATACCGCCGACTACTCTGTGTGCTCGTAACTGTGTGCGCTTTGGAACCCAGAACCTAGCTATGCTTATAAACGCAATCAGTTCTTTGCCCCTTTTCCATATAGCATAGATAACTCTTTATATGCTATTGTCAACTCATAGTAGATTACACTTTAAGGTGGTTCATCTGTTTGTGAAATCCACAGTATGCAATATACCTTATTGAAATGTACACCAGATATTATACACAGTAATAGTAATGCTTTTTCTTGTTTCAAAACTACAGAGTGCATGACTATTTAAATAGAAAAGTAATTTCTAAATCCATTATTCTAATAAAATAGCGCATATTATGCGATTTTAAAAATATTTACATTAAAATTCAAATGTTACGGTAAATATGTCCACAAATTGAGCTATAATATCAGCATTTATTTTATTAACCTCTAATTACCGTAGAACAGTTGTTTCCAAAATGTATATGGTAATTTTCTTTTATGTATTTTCGAGATGCAGTGCAAACATTTTGAAATAAATTTGTAAACAATTTATTGCATCATGTGGAGCAGTTTAAGTAAAGAAACAATTTCGGCCTGCCTGTTAATAAACGTGCGCCTGTCGATGTATTTTTAGCTTCAGTTAATTGACAGTTTAAATGCACCATGTGGATGATATATTTTTACTTTCTCTACACGTACTACATACATAGTGTATAGAGAAGGTATTGCATTCCACCCAAAATTCGATACCGAGATTTCACCAGAAATACATGTTTTGCGTCCCCATGAATCCAAAAAAAGAATTTTTACAAAAAGGTCCGTGTGTGTGTGCGTGTGTGTGTACAGCATATCTAAAAAACGAAAAGACCGTTGAATACTAAACTTGGTATTTAAGTTTGGTATCTTCCAAGGATGCGACACGAAGATTTTCAAGAAAATCCCCCATCCCAAACTACCCTTTACATGGAACTTTTTTCGAAAATTTTGATTTTCTCAAAAATGGCTCTAACGATTTTGACTAAAATCTAATATATTTAAGATATTTACATGCCAAATAAAATGTATATCTTGAATTTACTGGGAGTAGCCTCTGAACACTACTTTATTAGGATGAATTTTACGGAATTTTGAATAACTGCTTAACCGTAAGAGATGGACAAAAACTTACCACACAAAAATGTAGAGCACGTTAAAACACACCATTTATGTTGTATACAGTTTTTACGCGGAGTTGATCGTTTTTAAGATATTCCTTATGTTTGGTTTCAGCTTTAAAAAACTTAATAATTTTCTCATATAGAAATTTGGCAGATCCTGTCCATACAAGGGAACTTCAGTCACATAGCAACCAGCTTTTGACTATCACTTTAACCTATGGTACTCCTTTATTTCTCTTCTACTTACAAGGAAACAAGTAATAAGACTACTTTACTAATTTTTCTCGATTAGGATGAAGTAAATAGACGGATAAGCTTTTTAACAATAATTTGTTGCAGAGGTGTAGAGAAAGATGTGAATGGAACACATAAGATTTTTTTAAACTAGTAATTCGTTTAACTTACCAGTACTCATTTAACTTAGCAGTAATTCATGTAACTTATGCCGCAACTGGGCGTAAGAATAGTCTGTTTGCGGAGGTGTAGAGAAAATACTGTGAGTGGAACACATAAGATTTTTCAATTTCCTTGCGAACTTAGAGACTGAAGATGCCAAAGCTGGCCACGTTTGTTCCCAACACGTTGATAGCACCTCTTTAACAACCCGCCATCAATTACGTACGCTATTGAGTATCCAGTCTCTAAGTGGAAGCCTAGGCATTGAATCACTCGGTTTATGTGTGATTTTATGGCTCTAACTTTAACAATTATTTTCCCCCAAAGCCAAGATAAAGCCACATTTATTAGCACGGGAGCTGAAGGGACTTAAAGGTGATGTTCGGAATAAATCTTATCTGTCCGGTGAGACTTCTGCTTTATCTTACTGGCTTCTAGTGCCAAAATATATTCACTCTCCTAAATTACATACAACATTGTTGTGTAGCACAACATAATGATTAAACGCCATCTTTTGAACCGCACAAAAAGTGTTTACTGTTATACGAATTCTCCAAAACATCCGGATATTTTTCTTGATTTCCTTCAGGAAAAGAATATCAAATCATTTGTATATTCAACTTTCCATTGTTTGCTTACACACGCATAAGTGTGATACAGCTGAAATTAAACGTTGAATATTTGTAGGTCAAGCAATACAAACTCACACCGAATAATAACTTTAATTTTGTAGCAGATATTTAAAGAATAAAATGAAGGATTGTAATTGAATTTTTAGAAAGTTGATACTAAAAGCAGGTCTTTACCAGATGCCAGTAGTATCAAAAGTAGAAAACCTGTCACTAAGAGTTATAAAATTATAACGCTCCACTGTAGCCAATTTTGATTTATGCGTCCACGGCCTCATTCAAGCAGGCCTTGACTCTGAAAGCTCGTATCGATCCATAAAATGGCGGATGATTTGAATGTCATGAACATGGGATTGCTGAACCAGACAAAATTATGCAAACAGAGGAGAGAGCAAAATTACAACTGCTACACTGTCTCCGGCATATAGAATGTTTTCGTTCTGTACGAGTAAGTCATCGTGTTCTTAGCACTGATGCTAAGCAAGGCAACAACTGAATATCGCAGACCATTAAGCATTAACTCCGTTAAATAAGTAAAACAATCTATTTATAATTATAATATGTCCATAAATATTGAGAACTGTCTAAAAATAGTGTATGGCACAAGTATTAAAATTGATTTATATTGTACGTAGGATTTTACCACTTGTATCATAAATAACTACTATGAGTAAAAATTCCCAGTGGATATTGTACAAAATAACTGATATCTAGATCTAGATGATACAGAATAATATTGAATATTATTAATTGCATATAGTTTATCTTTTATACTTTTTCCAGGTGAATCTTTTTCTGTCCCCTTCTACACTGTCACCAGAGAGAATTCTATAGCAATAAAGGACAGAGTACATTATTTGTAACAAAAATATGATATGTTCCATTTTATAACCTTCTCTGTTTCATATACGAACTATTATTACAAAAGATTGTTCTTTTATCTACGTCATGCTAATGGAGATAAACGTTAGAAGACACAGTCTAATTACTAGCTTTGTTGTAAGTAGAAGGGAAATAAGGGAATATATTATGCTAAAGCGATTGTCAAATCTTTTAAATGCTGGCCACTATGCGAAACAATTGAGGTTGGGTTCCCTTTGTATGGTCCCATTTGGTAGTTTAAAATTGAAGCCAACAACAAGGAAAATCTCGAAAGCTGTCAACTCTACAAGAAATGTTTTTCAAAAAAATGTCCATGTAAAGTGCAGTTTGTGATGGAAGATTTTCTTGAAAATCTTCGTGTCGTATCCCTGGAAGATGCTACATATAAATACCAAGTTTGGTATTTAACGATCTTTTCGCTTTTGAGATATGCTGTCCATAGAAACACACACACTGACCTTTTTCTAAAAGTTCTATTTTCGGACTAGGGAACCTTAAAACATATGCTTCCGGTGAAATCTTGACATCAAATTTTTGGGTGGAATACAAGGCCTTCTCTAGCTGTTATGTATTGTATATAAAAACGTGCTATAGAAAGTAAAAATTAACGTTAATGGTATTTGTATAATTTTTCAACGGCTTTTCCAATCTATATTATGCTCTCTAGCTCAAATTCATCAAAATACTGAAGTATAATTTCCTGACTGATTTTCTCTCTCCTTATTCTGAAAAAACCAAAGAATGGCCCAATTTAATTAAAGGCACGTGAACACGCTATATGCCGCTTTTGCAAACAGTTAACCTTAAACATTCTAACGTTAGAAAAAATCTGATGTGCTCCATTCACATGCCTTTCTCTAACTGTTCTGTAAATCTATTCTTACAAAGCTTATTCTTTTATCTACTTTCCGCTCATCCGGATAGACATGAGAAGAAACGGCCTTACTAATTATTTCCTTGTAAGTAGAAGGGAAATAAAGTAATACACTCAGTTAAGGTGATAGTCAAAACTTAAAAGCGTGTTGTTATGTGACTGAAATTCCGATTTCTTTGCATAGCCAGGAGCAAAATAAAAGAAAAAGCAATCAAACATTTCCGTTTGTAAAAAAAAGCTTTAAGTGTTTTAAAATTGAAACAATTAACAAGGAAAATCTCGGAAATGGTTAATTCCACAAAAGATATATGTGACATAAATTGTGTGTTTTAACAAATCCACATTTTTGTTAAATAAGCTTTACTTGTTTACTACAGAACTTTATAGTTGCTCACCAATATCTATAGTACAAACTCAGTAGCGTACGGGGCTTTGGGCTCTCCCTTCTCCGCTCGCTTGTAAACAACGTGCCAATATGCTAGAGGTTAACTCAACCTATAGCTATGCCCGAAACCTACTAATAACTTTTTAATAAACAAATTTAACTATTAAACCGTCAAGTTTATAGAAAATAAACCTACCAGAATAGATTAGAAAGATTTATAAAAATATTATAAAAAAGATATATAGTATCGCACAACAAATAGTATACTCTTGATACAATTTTAATAACATTTAAAACGAGGAAGCAAATTGAAATAATACTCGTACTTACAAATATAACCAAATAGATAAACGGAATCCTATCCCTTCTAAATCCCACATTAAAGGCTTTAAATAGCCTTAGCTATTAGCTAACTATACATAACTAATCGAGCTGAACACTCACATTTTTAATCTCATGCGGTCTTCCCCATGAATATCCTAACAATTGCGTATTCACACAATTTCACATAGTTTTGTACCTGTTTACTAAAATTCTCGCTGTACTGCCAATGAATTTCAAAGAAAGATGAACGTACGTTTACATGTTTTACGCACTGTCCCCTCTTAGTTTCTTACCCGCACAATCTTCTATCTTATTTCTTTTATTCGCCGCCTAAAGCGAAAGTAGAGCCTACTCATTGAAATACATCGCCCCTGAGAAGTTGCAGACTGTGTTCACGATTTACCCACAGCACAGCTCAAAGTACTTGTAGCCATTGAGTCACCCCTTGACATACAAATCTCTCGCTGAGGAGAGAAACTTACACGTTTCCAGCGTATAAAGAACTAGACGAGAAAGTTTATAGCCGAGTTTTTGGAGGCCGACAAGGTAGCTCAATTCGTAGGATATTGCTGTGACCCGGCATTTTCAAATGTAATTCTCAATGCCTAAAGGAATATCTTCTGTATTATAGTTGTACAGATTATAAAAATTAAACGCATTCTTTAGGTATATTCTGGAGAGCCTTTTGAAAATTCAATGTAATTTATTAGTTCCACAAACCCTCTTTTTCTCCAACAACTTTTTATTTCTTCCAAAAACTGATTACAATCAGAATCTGCTTACAAATAACGGGCTTTGGTAACAATTCTGCCGTATAGCGTGTGATGTATTCTCAGTGAAACTGAGCCTTGGGCAGGGCTTCGTTGCCCTTTTTATACCTATTGGTCATGTCACTGGAAACCTCTACAAACAGTCACACGTGCAAAACCAATGCAATTATCACAAACACATTCAGGTTTAACAATGCGTGGCTTCGACGTCAAAGAATTTTCCGACAGAACACATGCCCACCTGCACAGGAGTAACAATCACAGCTGCGGTGTCAAAAGAACTTGCCGCGGCACAGGTGACCACTGACGCACATGTAAAATGTGTGCCAACAATCGTTGCGACTTACGAAGCAAACCGTACACACCTGTTCGGTGATAACGGTCGCAGGATATAGTCACTATGTTCTTTGTGTGTGATGTAACCAATAGAAAGGGCTGCTATTACCGCCCTGCTCATAAAATTAACATGCGGCGTTGCCATATATATTTCCTCCTGCTTAATAACATAGTCCGTTTCTTTGTCCGCAGAGCAAAATAAATCATGGCAACAGTCAACTCGCCAGGAAAAGATAAGCAGCGTTGGAGTCAGAGACACTAACGTAATGAGAAACAATGATATGTTGTGCAAAAACTTTCACACACTTCCCAGAACCAAGCTTTATCTGCGCCACTACTAAATACAAATCAGAAAAATGCTTACTTAGTAGTGATTAAACATTGCATTGAAATCTCAGTTAAAAAGTATAAACCTCAGAATCGTACTTTATCAACTAAAATTCACAAACCTTAGCTTAAAAAACGAGTAACAACCGAGTATTCCTAACTTTACTTGTTCAGATAAGCAAACTTAAGGACGAATTTATAAATATTTTGTAACTGTTAAGTTTTCACTATCAGTTCACTAATGTGATGCAGATTAATTTTTATTGCTACTTCATTTTCTTCGCAACGTAATAACGAAGTACGCGCGAAGCAGCCTCTTTTTTTCTTCTGCATCACTCTCTGGAGAGTCGAGCTCAAGCCTGTTCGCAGAGCTATCGTCACAACCTCACTCGGAGAACAGTATTTTAAGTCGCATCTAAAACAACTATATCACTTGCTAACAGGCAAGCGAGAACGCCAGCTTATATAGCCTCTGGACTTTTCGAGAGACGGGGTGAAAGAAGGTTCCAGAACAATCCATTATCTCTCGATAACGCTTCTGAGAGTGCTACCCTGTCGGGCTATTTCTTCATCTGCTCCTACGGTCGGACTATGCGATCACCGAGACCCGTGGCTGTGTTTCATTATCTTTGAAACGCAAGGAGGCGGCATGAAAACATTGCAAGCTTAGTTCTAATGGATTTTTAATAAACGCAATATTATAGGCTGCTTACAGTTGTAATTTTACTTTCTCCATTTCGTATACTAAGAAGGGGAAGTAGCGCATTCCATTAAATAATTAAATGTGGAATTTTCACTGGAAGATGATTTGAGGACAGAACAGATCAAAAAAAAAAAAAAAAGTCCGTGTGTGTCTGTGAACAGTATAACTTAAATGCCAAAAGTTGGATAAATAATGAAGATGAGCAGCTTTGAAGCATTTCTACATTAAAATTTTCCAAACAATTTCCATTCCGAACCAACATTTGCATGGTTTCGAACAGTTTAATTTTTCTCAAAAAATGGCTTTAATGATTTTGATCAAACTAGCACATATTTAAGATATGTTCTAAGCACATGAAACGTATATTTTGAATTTTCTGGGAATAACCTCTGAAGTCCCTCTTCATTCTGAAGGACTTTTGCATAAATATTAAACTGTTAGAGATCAACAATATCTGCTACACACAAAATGTAAATCTCGTTTTAGGAACCTTGGTTAGACAGAGTAGCATTTTCCATGCTGAATTCAATTAAAGTTATATATTAAGGTTTCTTGAAAATTATACAAGATCATAATGAAAATTTTACCACTTATACAAGTGAAATAACTTTTAACTTACAAATTATAGCCAAATCATAACTTAGATTAATAATTTCTAACATTTTTATATTTCAGTAAACAAGAAAATTTGCAAAAATGTTCACATACTTTCTTCCTTAGGTACACTTGTCGAAAAAAAAAAAGAAATCTTTTTGTGCAAATGCATCATGTATTTTTCTAAATATCACGTGAAAGCGTTTATGTTTTCTGTGCATGAAGTTCCTAAAAATTTATAGACACCTAAAAAAAAAAAAAAAAATAAAAAATAAAAACAAAGTGTACATAATTATTTACATTTTTTAACATTTCTATTTTGGTTAAAAATATTTTAATTTCACCAACTATGTCAGATAACATGCTGCTAAAGTGACTACAAACTCTTAAGAATCTCATTTTAATTGTTTAGGAAAAAATGCACCTAAAGAAGAAAATATCTAAAACACTTTGCAAATTTTGTTGTTTATTGAAAATCAGCAAGCTAGCTAGTATGAACATATGTTATGATTTTACTATGGTTTCTGAATTAAAAATTGTGTTATAAGTGGTAACATTTTCATTATGATAGCTTGTGTAGGTTTCAAGAAATCTTCACATATATTTCATTGAAGTTCAGCGTGGAAATTACTACAAGTGTCCTTAAAGCACACAATTTATGTCAAAACATTTTTGGGGGGTTTACTATTTCCGAGGTATGCCTTACTATTGGTTCAAATGTACTAATATTCACTCTTTTCTCAAACTGGAAGACGTTATTTGATTTTTATCCTGGTCAAGCAAAGAGAACCTAATTTTAAGAATCACGTAGCTAACATCTCTTAAAAGATTTGACTATCGCTTTAGTCTAGTGTATTTCCTTAGTCCCCTTGTACCTACAAGAAAATGTGTAGACAATGCAGGGGTGCCGTTCAAGGAGCCGGTCCCCGTGGCCGCGCTCGCTAAAGCGTCTCGCTTTGGTGCTTCGTGGGCAGGTGATCGTGGGTTCGAGTCCCGCCTTGGGCATGGCTGTTATATGTTTGTGCAATGTGTATATGTTTGTAAAAGAAACAGTAAAACCAGTAAACCAGTAATCAGTAAAACCTACGGGGGGAAATGTAAATAGGGATACAGTACCGGAGTCCTGATCAGACTCCGTTACTGTTTTTTAAAAAAAAATAAAAAAAAAAAAAAAGGAGAAACAGCTTCCCCCACCATTGCATTCCAGCTGTTTTAACCTCTCTACCATAATAAGCAATGCCACAACGAATAGGGTCAGTGGCGGACTCTAAATAATATTAAGTAGTATTACTTTTTTTTTAGTAATAGTATTTTATTAAGTTTACATTAATACAATATTTGCAACACACAGTCACATGAATCGGGTGACCGTACATGCTGCCTAAAAATACTTGAATTTAAAATATTACATACATATATATATGTTATATATCTTAATAACATTGGAAATACACACACACACACACACACACACACACACACACACACACACTTGCACTCACCACTACACGTATTCACACATTTAGATTTCTCAAACACTAAATAAGTCAATACAATATTTACACAAATATTTTATCTTTTTACTATTAAGTACCATAATAATGTTGACAAACCACGTGTTTATTTCATTGTGTGACTATAATACAATGCATGTGTTACAGCATATCAATCCTGTTTTCTGGTCATGATTTGGAGCTCTTTGCAGCTACGAGTCTGTCAATATTCAGCTGTAATTTAGTAACATTTAAACGCAATATGACAACTAGGTTAATAATTAGTATTCAAAAAGCTATTGAGGTTCTTTCTAGGCTAAGTACTTTAAATGAATTTATCATACTTGAATATATATCCTCTACAACGGTTATAAGCAAGTCTTTTCCAAATAGCAACATAGCTAGCACGCAGAATATTCATAGATGCTATTCCATGGTTGTCACTTCTGTTGATACTATAGAAGGTTTCTTTTAGTTCATGGAGTTTTCTTTGGCCTTATATATCTGACAAGCAACGAATACCATATTGTTCGGAATGAATATTCCTGAAATGTCTGTTGATACTGTACCTTAATAGTATATTCAGCGTTTTAGAACATATTAAACAATATGGATTACCCTTATGGAACTAGAAAGAGTTCTTTCTCCCATATGATTCGGAACTTGGCATTGGAAATATTTACGAAACGCCACTGAATGTTTATCACTGCACGAATCCGATGGCGTAGGTGAATGCTAAATCACAGTAGGCTGTGGATAAACACAGGTCCGTGGTTGGCGACACGCTCTTTCTTACGTCACATTGTGTGAAAGGGGTGAAAATAGTAGTATGCTTGACAGCGTGCTTAACGGCATGTCTGATGTAAGAAAACTATTTCTGTTAATGCGTATCTCTATTAGCGTGAAGTAGAAGAAAAATATGATGTGTTACACTCATATGACCTTCTCTAGCTATTTTACAAACAAACTTCTTACGAAAGATAACTCGCCATTCAGCACCATGCTAATCGAGATAAGCATTAGCAGAATTTTATTGCTTAGTTCCTTACAAGTAGAATAGAACTAAGGGAATGCACTAGGCTATACTGATAGTCAATGTTTTAAAAGCTGTCGTTATGCGATTGACATTGCAAATCACTTCTTTGCTTGGCCAGGAGTAGAACAAAAGAAAAACGGACACTTCCACCTGAAAAAAAGTGTAAGTACTTCACAATTGAAACTAATAACAAGGAATACTTCGAAAACGGTAAGTTCCACAAAAAAAATGTATTTGACATAACTTGTGTATTTTAACGAGTTTTAAATTTTTTGTATTGTAAGTTTTTGTCTAGTTTACTAATTATTCCAAATAAACAAAATTCATCAAGAATAAACAGGTCTTTAGAAGTTATTCCCAGAAAATTCAAGATATACATTTTATTTGTCAGGTAAATATCTTTAATATATGATATTTTAATCAAAATAGTTAGAGCCATTTTTTATAAAATCAAGATTTTTGAAAAAAGTTTTATGTAAAGGGTAGTTGGGGATGGGGGATTTTTTTGAAAATCTTCGTGTCGCATCCTTGCAAGATACCAAACTTATATACCAAGCTTGGTATTTAACATTCTTTTCGTTTTTGAGCTATGCTGTCCACACACACACACACACACACACACACACACACACCCACGGACCTTTTTGAAAAATGCTTTTTTTTTTGTTATCAGGGGGTCCTTAAACACGTATTTCCAGAGAAATATCGGTGTCGAATTCTTGGGTGGAATACAATACTTCCTCTATACACGATGTACATAGTATGTATAGAGAAAGTAAAAATCTTTTGTAGAATAGTTTATTCCAATGTATGCAGATAAAGTAATGTTTATGTAACACCTCAGCGCTTTTCTACATGTGATTTGGCAACATGTGTTTAGAAATGAGATAAAACATGAGTATTCTAAATCCCACTACTATAATGTATTTAGATTTAATCATAAAATCAATATGTAAACGAAGTCCCAAGATTGGTGCCTTCTTGCTGCACGGAACCAAATCACGAACCTAAGAGGTACAGTATTTTTCAGAACATGTTGTATCTGTCCCACTATTCTTCCAAAGTCTGCCTGCCTATCAAGTTTGCTGTTGGAAACCAGGCCTCGCTGTTGCCAAGTCTTCCACTTACTGTTCCCTTAAGTAAGGTGAGATTCTCAGCTTGTAAGCAGTGTCTCCAGAAAACAGTTTACTTCGTAGCCTCTCGCTCCTAGTACAAATTTGTCTTTTATTTGTTATTAGTTATTGCGCAGTGGTAGGGGAGAGGGGTCCCGTTTGAGGGTCATCATGTTTTGGTAAAAACTATAACTAGTGGGAAGTTGGGAACAAACTATAGTCCTCTTTTGAACTAAATGCAATGTGTAGGATGCACCTTCACCGTGCCCATGCTAGTGCCACCAGTATGTAACCTTAACACAAGAGTATTTTGGAAGGTTTTATTCCACTTGTTCTTTGTAAATTCCCTTAATGTCTGAGTTGGATTAAGTGTAAAGGTCAAAGACTGCTTGAGATGGATGAACCGCCATGGGTGGCCGAGCGCATTAAAGCATAATTCGTGAGCGGAAAGTCCGTGGTTCAAATCCGGTTCAGACTTTACTGATTGATACCGTTTTTAGCCGGTCCCCATGGCGAGTGTGTTTTAAATGTATATACACTGTGTATTCGTAAGTAAAAAAGGTAAACAAATATAAAAACTAAAAGATGAAGAGAAGCAAGTATAAGATTTGATTCTGATAACGCAAACGAACGTGACGGGCTTGCAATTGGCTTCTCACCTGAAAACGGAACTGAAGCTGCTCTCTACTATACTGTGTTTCAGACTAGAATGATCCTGCTGTAAACACTGAGGAGCGGACTCAACTCGCCATGCGTGACGCTACAGTGTGCGAGAATTGTGCAACAGTAGCTGTAGCAGCGCCAACCTCTTGACAATAAATCGAGTACGACATTGCTAGCAATTTATTAAATATATGCGTTACGTAATTAATACGACATTATCCTGCAGTAGTACAATGGTTTTGCATGTTAAGCACCACGAAACAATGCGCAATCAATCTATTTTTGCCATTTTTTAGTTTGCATCGGTTGTGTTTCATTTCAGCAGACTGATAAAACTTCTCTGTGATAGTACACCCACTGTTTTTAAATTGCTTAGATGTGATCTAGGTTAGTGAGGTATATGCGCGGTAGGACGTTTTAAATATTGAAAGCGACTCTACACGATAAACAATAGCATATGAATTAGCACTCACCTCGAGATCAACTTTGTGCCGAGAATGACCGTATATTAGGAATTCAGCTTATATAACGGTTTATTTAGCAATGCACTTATTATTCTAGGCTACGTTATATTAAAATTAACAACAGTGGATTAGTAGTGTATAACTGCTTCTATTTAATCTGTATCATTATGCTTATGTATACATCTGTTGTAAATATTTCTTTTAGAATCCACTGACCTTTCGTGTGCGCAGGATACAGAGAAATGAAACAAACGTTAGAACACCTTGAACATTTCACATTGAAAATTAACAGTAGACGCATTGACTTAGAATATAGACGCAGAATTAAATGCACCATGAGCATTCTTAAGGACAAACGTAAACGTAGGCAATAACCAATCAGAAATTAAAACAAGTGAACTGCTCCTTGCGAGTGAATAGCAAACTAAATTGACTGGCAGAGATGAGAGTGTGGCAGCATTTGTGCACATGTAAACTAGAGTAGCAAACTTTCTTGGTGTTTTATATTTTAAGGAACGGTTGTCTCGTCGTAGACGATGGTGGATTCATTCCTTTAATCAAAGGCGAATTGACGGAGGAGAAATGAGAGAATCATCAAGCGAAGCCATTTTAATAGCGCATCGAGCAGTGCACTCATTGGTTGATTCTTACGTTGCACATTAACTTTGACGCAAAAACTTGGCGTTTACAAGCTTCTATGTTAACGTACTACGGTTATGTCAATGTAACTATCGTGAATGAGCCTATACATATATTGTCTGCAAGCTTTTGTGTCTACGTTATATCTACGTTGATTTTCGATGTGAATGATACCTTTCCTCCCCGAAATCATTGGAAAGCTATTTACAGTGCTATACTTCTTTCAGGCGGATAGTGTACAATAACAAATAAAAGAAAACAACCATGAGGGCTGGCACCGTAGCTCAGTCGGTAGAGCTCCTGCATGCTGTGCGAGGGGTCCCGGGTTCAATTCCCTGGTGGAGTTGGGAATTTTTCTCTAGCCCAGATTATTCCCTATCGCCACCAGAATCTGGAAGTATGGACGAAATTGTGTGTGTGTGTGTGTGTGTGTGTGTGTGTGTGTGTGTGTGTGACCTAATGAATAAAATTAGACAACGACAACAAACAGTACAAGAGTTAACACGATTGCAGATCGGCAAATGTTCCACAGGGAAATGCCACCGATAGGTCAATGCAGTTAAATTCATCCAGAATAAAGATGTATTCAGAGGGTATTTGCAGAAAATTGAATATATACATTTTATTTGGGATATAGACATCTTTAATATACGGCATTTTAATCAAAATTGTTAAGGCCATTTTTTTAGGAAATCAAAACCTTCGAAAACATTTCCATGTAAAGGGTAGTTTATGGTGCGGGATTTTCTTAAAAATCTTCGTGTCGCATCCTTGGAAGATGCCAAACCTAAGTACCAAGTTTGGTATTTAACGGTCTTTTCGTTTTTGAGCTATGCCACACACACACACACGTACACACACACTTGGACCTTTTTCTAAAGACTTTTTTTCTGACTCAGGGGACCCCAAAACATATATTTCCAGTGAAATCTCGAAGTTGAATTTTTGGGTGAGTAAAATACCTTCTCTATCCCTATGTACATTGAACATACGGGGCTAGAGAAAGTAAAAACAACATTCATGAACCTTTGTTCCTCCAATCTTTGGCCTAAGAGTGTTATGTGTGTATATATATTTCTTTCTTTCCTCCCATATCTTGAAATCAGGAATATTCTTGTGTAGACGGGTTTGAAGGTTCCATCCGTGTTTGATTTAGGCGGTGTTGATAATAGTTATGATATTTTAACCACAAATAGTCTTATTTTGCTTTTCTAGTGCTAAAATTACGATGTGGGATGTAGTTGCCAATATCGTAATCAAATTCTAGATAGAGCCCAGCCATTTATGCGCTCTCCTTGCAGCAAACACATCGTATCTAATCGTACTTGGGCTGGTTTACCTTAGTGCTCTTGTGCGTAGAGTGATGACCTGTCAGTCAGCTTTGTTTTCATGTACGCAGAAAGACAGCTGACTGACAAGCCAGCCCTCCACGCATTAATGGGGTATGGTAAATCACAAAAGCCTCGTATCTCTGGTTGTGCAATAGCTCAGGAATGCCACAAATAGAGGCAAACTGGGGATATGAGTTTACAGATGACAAACGCACACAAGTTATTGATATTCACGGTTATTAGCGTAACACAGAACAGACGCTGAAAATATATGTTTCAATAAAGAATACGAGTAAACATTCATTTAGAATGTTTCAATTGGTTCATTAAATCTATTATTTTGTAGAAGCTGAATCTAGAGTTGTAATATTCGCTGAAAGAATGGGGTATGCATTTTTCTTAAGCATTCTGTTGCTCTTTATCAAGTACTTTCTTAATAGATACAAAATTTAAAAACGTTATGGACATTTTCACCATACAACAGTTTTTTGGTGATTTAAAGCATTTTTTTTATTTTCACTATCAATCTTAGTTATAAATAACGGTATCTATTTGGAAAAAAATGTGAAAGACATTCCATTTCCATGACTTCCAAGTTCTCATTGTGTTAAACACACACATACACACGCGCGCGCATTAGGCATTTGAAACTATCAGATGTATTACTGTGCACTTTATTGGTTTTAGTGTGTGCTCTAGTTTAAAATATTAACTATTTAAATAGATGTACCTGAATAGGGTTATAGGGTTATACAATGGTAACACCTCGCCACTTTGATGTAGATAGTTCTATTGTGGCTACCATCCCCCATGAAGCGAGGGAAGCACAGGAGGCTAAAAGCCGCATGCAGACAAGACACAGAGGCGCGTGGTAGTCTCTACAATTCCAGTCTCGAAGATCCGTCCTACTGCTGGAAAATTCCCTCTAGTGTCCACGGGGAGTACTCTTTCCTTTTAGCATGCATGCTCGCTATTTTCGGCATCACCATACGTCACGAAATGTTTGTGCATTTGAAAGATAAGATGGGAGCGGAATGAAGGGGAAATTATGGAAAGGAAGTCGTTGTAGATGAAAAACCGCTTCAGCATAACGACTAGGGAGAACATTAAAGGCCCAAGATTGACGGGAATGTAACTCGGGACCTTCCGAATGCGAACCTGACATATACCGCGGAACCTTTTGGTTCGGTATGTACTTGATTAATGTAATATTGCGCAGTATTGTCATATATGAATCCTGCGAGATGGCTCCGTGGTAACTGTGCAAATTCCGTAAGACTGGCCACATTGACCTTAAGGATTTTGTGGCTTTCCCAGTTCGGTGGTTCCTCTTTTGCCAAAAATTTCCAATCCTCATCATTTCCTTTCATGTCTTCACTTTCATATGTTTCAGAATAGCATGACCAAGCGACGGCAAGGTGGTGGAGTTTGCTCTGTGTAACAGATTTCTTCCTGGCTCATGGATGGCCAGTTGGGGTCTCTTCCTGTGGGACTTGTTCTTGGGAGCCCAAGGGTGATGTTTATGCAGGTTTCAGGACTGTTGTCACTCTGAAATTTTGTTATTCTAAGACGTGTACGATAGGAAGGAAGAAAACTGAAGATTGGAAGGTCTGTTAGAAGTTGGTTACTATAGAAGATATACCTTCTGAATGCGCTAAATATGAGGAAGGTTTTAGAAAGATGGGAACAAAATTAGAGGGGAAGCAATCTTGAATATATGATAAAGGGAGATTTTGAAATTATGCCTAATACTCCATCGAATATTTCTATTGTTGCAAAAGAATTATCGATAATTAATAGAAGAGAAAGAATTGAGTTATTAGGGAGAAATTGAAGGAGAAAGGAAGAAGAAACAAGGACAACTACATGAGAACAAGAGACAGATGGACATTTTGAAGCTGAGAATTTAGATGACGGAGTGGAATTATATTGATAAGAACAGGAAGTTGACGTAAAGTATAAATGTAGAAAGAGGTGTTATTAGACACTTATTAGTGAAATTGAGACACAGTAAGAAAAGGAGATGAAGGAAGGGATAAAGAAGGAATGAGGTGATGGAGCTTAAGGTTGAGAGGAGGGAGAAGAAGATAATAGTAGAGGGAAGAGCAGAGAAAGGAAACAAAAAGGAGTAACAAAGAATGGTAAGAGTGAAAGGGAGAAATTAAGGACCAAAGGACCAAAGAAGGCAGTGTTGTGTATGCAGTATTACTTTTCTGAGGCCAGGACTACTTTTTGGATTCCGGAGAATGTGGTGAAGAATGAAGCAGTAAAGTGTGATACTACATTTTGAACAAATGAACTGAAAATATTAATTATGGAAATTGAGAAGTCTAAATAAACGAATGACATTTTAGTTATTAAAAATATTGTAAAATACACATTTCAAAAATTGTTCATTAATATTAACTTTGAACTTTTTGAAACATAATGTGCAGTTATACTGAGGTAATTGTAAATTAATTAAAACTTGAATTTTGAATAATATTTACATTTTTAATATCAAGTAGTTGAAAATAATAACTATGAATGTTTGAAACGTATGAATGAGATTTTAAAATTATGGATGTATCAAGTAGTTACAAGATACCAATAATAGTAGTGTAGAATGTAGTTTGGAGCTACTGGAAGCTAGTAATTTGGTAATTTATCTTAACTATAGCTAAATTTCTGATTTTGAAACAAATTGTATTGTATATGTAATGGAAAATAAAAGTTTGGCAACTGTGTCCCGACTTGGAAACTAGATGTCAGGCTATTGGTGTCAGATTTATATATGTATGTCGCTCTGGGCTCCTTTTTTAGAGCAGCGAGACCCTGCCAGTGTAGATCATAACAATTTATTTAGATTAGAATATCTGTTGAGTTATAACGTTTACTTGATCAGGAGGTTCTTCATATTATTAAAACATAACATCAACACAGCGAATTGGCGCTGCGGTAACGTGTGCGATTCGCATTCAAGAGGTTCCGGGTTCGATCCTTGGCGACCGCCCACTCTGCTCCATGGGTTTTCGTGGTTTCTCCGGTTTGATAGTAGAATTCTGAGCTTTTCTTTCCATAATATCATTTTCATTCAATTTCCTTCTCATCTTTCAGGTGTGCTTCTAGATTCATGGCGTATGGTCCATATGTTTTCTTAAAGGGAAGAGTACTCCCGATGGACTCTAGATGTTTGCACGGTCGATGGACCTTTATACTCCCTCTTTGGGCAACTCCAGAGGTGGGACTGGTCTTCGAGGCTGGAAATGTTAAAGACTTCTGCCCATTTCTGTGGCCTATTATCTGTAACCTCCTGTGCTTCTTTCACTTAATCCCTTCCTCCTCAGGGACGTTAGCCCGATAGAACGCCGTGTGCGAGGTGTCTCCCTGCATTATCAAACCTGTACATACAAGAGATATCAGCAAGAGACCGCTTACTTTAAAATATGTGGCAGCCACCTCTGGATTTGAGGTTAAGTGCTGGATTGCTGATTGTAAAGACATACTGCACAAGCATAGCATGTAATAAGACAATTTAATCGCGACGAGGTCGATGGAAACGAAAAGCATTTGCACGAGAAAAGGAGATGAGAGTCTACTGTCAAATCCAGAAGATGAGAGCTCTTGTTTCCAGCTTGAGAACGGCGCCCTCATTAAACATCGTTTTCTAAGAGAGTAGTTAATAATTCACTCACTTGATTTATTTCCTAGTTCAGACACTAGAGGTAATCCAGCTTTAGCGAGACATTGGTTTTCTATCATGACTATTTATAAAACACCCGTTTCATTGTTAACAGACTAAAGAGACAAAATTTAACTTTAACAGCCTTAAACTATATGAATATCCTAACAATATTTCAAAATTGTGGACTCTTACTCGAATTATCCTACATAGTGATAGATTGTAGTACAAGAGACAAAAGCAACTACGAGCAAAATGAATCCAATTTTAACAACTGTGGCATATATCTTCTATTGTTACTTTCTCTAGAACTTATGTATAACGTACACAATCGGTAGATAAGGCATTGTATTCCACCCAAAAATCGATACCGAGATTTCACCGGAAATTTATGTTTCAAGATCCCTATGAATAAAAAAAGTTGTTTAGGCAAAGGTCAGTGTGTGTGTGTGTGTGTGTGTGTGTGTGTGTGTGTGTGTGTGTGTGTGTGTGGGGAGCATAACTCAAAAAGTCGGTTAAACACCAAACTTAGTATGTACGAAGGTTGCGACACGAAGATCTTCAGGAAAATCGCCCCACCCCCAACTACGCTTTACATGAAACATGTTTTGATTTTCTATAAAATGGATTTCACGATTATGATTAAAATGCCGCATATTAAAGACATTTATATAATAAATAAAATGTACACCCTACATTTTTTGGGAATAGCCTCTGAAGCCCTTTTCATTCTGGATGACATTTGTATAAATGGTAAACCGTAAAGAGATAGACAAAAACTTAAGACAGAGAAAACGTACATCTCATTAAAACACACAATTTATGTTATATACATTTTTTTTTGTAAAGTTTTTCGAGATATTCCTTGTTACTGGATTTATTTTGTGATATTTAAAACTTTTCTCACACGGAAAGTTTCCATTCATTACATATTTCTTTTGTTTTCCTCCTGGCCATGCAAAGAGAACCAACTGTCAATTGTTTTACGCAGCGATCACATTTGAAAGAATTTGATTATGACTTTGTCTTAGTGCATTACCTTATTTTCCTTCTACTTACAAGGAAGCAAGTAATGGCTGTGTATGCTAACGTTTATCTCGGTTATCATGAAATAGGTGAAGGAATAATATTTTTTAAGAATAGTTTGTTGCAGAGTGGCTAGAGAAAGCCATGTGAATGGAATATAAGATTTTTCACTTTCTCTAGCGCGTATATATATAATGTTTATAGTGGGTAGAGGTGCTATTGTATTCCACCCCAAATTCGATACCGAGATTTCATCGGGAATATATGTTTTGAGACCCCCTGTATAAAAAAAAAGCATTTTAGTAAAATGTTAGTGTGTGTGCGAGTGTGTACTTATGGACAGCATAACTCAAAAACGGAACGTCCGTTAAATATCAAACTTGGCGTTATAATGTATTACCACCCAAGGAGGCGACACAAATATCTTCCAGCAAATTTCCCCTCCACAAACTACCGTTTACATAGAAAAATTATAGAAAATTTTGATTTTATCATAAATGGGTCTAACGATTTTGATTATGATACCGCATATTTAATATATTTACATGACAAATAAAATGTTTATCTCGAGTTTCCTTGGAATTGGTTCTGAAATCCTATTCACTCTGAAT
Source organism: Hymenopus coronatus (assembly GCA_030762935.1). Taxonomy (NCBI): domain Eukaryota; kingdom Metazoa; phylum Arthropoda; class Insecta; order Mantodea; family Hymenopodidae; genus Hymenopus; species Hymenopus coronatus. Next base: position 63,142,166 of record CM060900.1, read on the forward strand.
GACTTGTGTGACTGGTAAACCATAAAAGATAGACAAAAATCTTACTACACAAAAATGTAGATTTCATCAAAATACAGAATTTATGCCTTTTATACATTTTGTTGTAGATGTAACCGTTTACAAGCCATTCCTTGTTATTGGTTTCACGTTTAAAACACATTTTCTCAAACAAGAAGTCGTCTGTGTTTCTTTTGTCTTACGTCTGGTCATGCAAAGAAGCGAATTTAATGATAATTCGCATAACAGCAACCTTTAAAACGTTTGTCTGTCGCTTTTAGCCTAGTACATTAACTTAATTTTCTTGTGATTATAAGGCAATTCTGTTAATGCTTATCATGATTAGCATGATGTGAAAAGAAGAAGAATCTTTAATAAGAAATTTGTTTGTAGAACAGGAAGAGAAAGTCATGTGAAAGGAACACACATGATTTTTAGGACAGCGCTCGAATTTGTAAAATATCAATAATATTATATCGATTCCTGAAACCAGGAGAAATCTCGTTTATAAAGGCCAGCTCACGTGTGCAGCGAGATGCCAGTTGTTTCCCTGTACTGTTGATTCACCAGCAGTCATCGAAATATAGGTCCATTCTATATACTAGGGTCGGCTGATTAGTCCCGGGCCTCTCCATAAAAACATAATTTAAAAAAAAATGCTTTGTTTTTCAACATAGTCTCCAGAAAGGCTAATACGTTTGTCATATCGGTGTTCTAATTTAATTAAACAATCTCTGTAGTGCGATTTATCAAGGTCCTCAAAATAGCTGTTTACCGCATCAATGACCTCCTCGTTGCTGTGAAATCTTCGTCCTCCAAGACATTTTTTAGGGTTTGGGAACAGATGGTAATCACTGGTGTTAGATCTGGTAGATAGGGTGGATGTTCAAGCAATTCCAACTTTAATTCGCACATTTTTCCCATTGCAATGACTGCACGATGGGCCGGAGCATTGTCGTGATGAAACAAGATCTTTTCTTTTTTTCCCAAATGAGGTCCTTTTCTTTTCACCTCATCACTCAAACGTTGCAGTAAGCTTGCTTAGTAGTCACCATTGATATCTTTACCCTTTTCCAAGTAAACAAAAATAATTCCCTGTGCATCCCAGAAAACACTCGCCATAGCCTTGTTAGCTAACAAAATTGACTTTTCCTTTTTTGGAGTAGGTTCACCTGGCGCAATCCACTGTTTTGACTGTGATTAACTTTCTGGAGTGTAGTAATATATCCAAGTTTCATCCAGGGTACTAAGTCGTCTCAAAAATTCACTGGGATATTTATGGTAGAGCTCCACATTCTTAACAGAAACAGCTTTTCTTTGCAACTTTTGATCAGGTGTCAACAAACGCGGCACCCTTCTTGCACAGACATTGTGAAAGCCCAAAGTATTACCTGCACGTTCTTCTGATATGTTTGCAGCCTCTGCTATCTCAAACAACTTTAACTGTGGTCTTCCAGTACTAAACGATGAATTTTTTTTCAATGATCTCTGGAGCTGTCACTTCTATAGGGCGTCCAGAGCAAGGCTCATCACTATTGCTCATACGTCCCATTTTAAACTGTGCAACCCAACTTTTAATCATTGAGTATGAAGGGGCAGAGTCTTTCAATGCACTGTCCATGTCCTCCTTAATTTCTCTAGGCATTAGGCCTTTCAAATGGAAGTATTTAATCACTGCTCGTTTTTCCAAATCATTCATTTTCGTGAAAACTCTAAAGTTGTCTTGTTTAAAATGCTGTCATTCGCAAACTAAACACACTATTGACCTGTAACTATGGATACAAGCTAGTTTAGAGTTAAGCTATATACGATGCTACCGTCTAACTGGCATAGAGGCGCCATATCTGTGTGAGGCCCGGGACTTATCAGCCGACCCTCATATGTATAAATTAGCCAGCTTTAAGAATGTTATACGCTTATGATACTTAACGTAATGCATCTGTGACCTTTTTAATATCTAAAGTGTGAGTGTGTGCGCGCGCGCGCGCGTTACGGAAAGGTATTCCACAATGCAGTCGTGGGCTTATCACATTATGTAAGATAGCTCATTGCAATTTATAGCAGTTGTTATACACAATAATGGTGATATTTTTGCCATACATCAAAACTCTAGCATTTATGGTTATTTAAATGCCAACTGAGCTCCACTATTAAAGCGCCAATAGAGTGGCCGAGGCAATTTCAACCAATCGCGGTCATCTGACTGGAGCGATATTGTCGAAAAATCTTATCGCAGCTGATGTTCATTTCTTTGAAATCTTGTCGCACCTGATGTTCGTTTGTTTGACCTCCTGTCTTGGTTAGTACCTAGAAACAAGATAACAATCCAGGCAGCCAACCTACACTTTTAATAACTATCTGTTCCACAATTATACTTTCAATTAATTCAGTTACAATGTTTGTTTAAAGTTTTATTCAGTTCATAACGTATTTAGTTCAAAAAAGGAGTGAGAATCATTATGTGTATTTCTTATATATATATATATATATATATAAAAGTGCAGTAACCTCAAATAAAATAATGTTTGTTTCTATTTCATGCATTACTTATTAAAATTGTTCCATATTTATATTGTTGCTATCGATATTCATACATTTGGTGTAGACACGGTCATAGTTCAGGAGGCAGTGAAGAAAGAAAAAAGAAACATTCGGGAAATAAACATGGTCGACTGCGTCATTTACTATATGAGAACTAATGTAAGTATTACAATCATAACTGATAAAACCTCCCTTCCTACATATTATAAATTATTAATAGTCCATTTCGCTGAATTGTCTTTATCAAATACAACTCGTGTTTTCATCTCTTAGGACAGCTCACCCCCGTCGTTTCGTTCCGGTCGAGAATTATCGACAAGATGAAAACACTCGTGGCACTATTTATGCTTTATTGTAAGTCACCATTGGGGTACGCCATCTCAAAATAGTTTACGCCATCTCAAAATAGTTTGAGATCATCTTATGGTTTACCGGGAAACATGCGAGTCAGTCAAGGAATTTAATTCCATACCGGTATGTTGCTTTGGTAGCTCAGTGGTAGAGCAATCAGCTAGAGACCGGGAGATTCATGGTTCAAATCCCGGCTATGACATTGCATTTTTCAATCTGACTCTGCTAATCGAACTCCTGTTCTACACAAGGCTTGTGTGAAAAAATAATTAAATTACATGACTAGGGATAGCATCCTGGGGACACATACGAATACGTTGCATACCTACCGAGTGGAGGCTGACCTGAATTTGCGATTACACGCGTCGCATGTAAACAACCTAGTAGCGCGTTGGGGAACGTGGCTCGACGCAGCAGTATATTAGGCTGTATATTACAATACTGTTCTACAGATAATTAATGCCTTTGGTGATAATCCATGCAATTCAATCAATTTTATAAAATCTCTTACTTCAGATGGATAGCATGAAGATTTGCTATTCACACACAAGAACTTTGCAGATATATCTACGACAGTAACACATATTTGGAAACATCGAACATTGAAATGCCTCGAGCCCTGAAATCTGTCAATGAACTTGTGCAAGAAATTAATCAGAGGTCCGTGACACCTGTTTTAGACCGTGTGAAAAAAGATAGTGAAGACAACGTTTGGAAAAGAATGCGTGAAATACGAATGTGGTACGAGGTGTTCTTGCGGAAATACTTGCAGATGGAGTATCTTACCCAATAGTTGATGTATCCTATTTCTGTTTTGCTCCAATCACATCTTGTGATGTGGAACGAAATTTTTCATAATATAAAGCCTGTTTATGTGCCAATCGGAGACGATTCACATTTGAGACGTTACGAATGTATTTTGTTGTGCATTGCAATCTTATGTATCCTGAGAGAAAATGAAAAGTATTATGATACGATGACTTGTTTCACAACGGCAATTAAAATATATGTAGGTATTAAAATTGTTAGTTCCCGTAAATCAGTGGTCTTTCTGTTGACCACCCACTCAACCTCAATTGCCTTCCACTGCTAGTGAAAACATCCCGGTCTATCACGCAACCACTACCCCAATTTGCTTCTATTAATAGCACTCCGTACACACTGCATTATCAACACATCACAACTATATACCATGCTGCGCTAACTTCGATTCTGCCCCCCTATCGGTCCCCAAGATGCTATCCCTATACATGACTTTCTCTCCATACTGTAACAAACTACTCTTTCAAAAGCATATTCTTCTATGTACTTCATACTAATCAAGATAAACATTAGCAGAAATTTTCTTATCACTTGCTTTCTTGTAAGTAGAAGGGAAATAAGAAAATATACTATGTTAAAGTGATAGTGAAGTCTTTTAAAAGCTTGTCTCTTTGTGAAACTATTGACATTAGGCTCTCTTTGCATGGCTAGGAGTAAAACAAAGAGAAATTAAACGAAAAATGACTTTCCGTTTTAGAAAAGCTTAAATAATTTGAAATTGAAACCAATAAAAAGCGATATCTCGGAAACGGTTACCTCTACAAAAGGATATCACATGAATCGTGTATTTTAACAAAATCTAAATTTTTTGTATACTAAATTTTTGTCTGTCTTTTACGGTTTACCAGTTATAAAAAGTCATCAGAATGAAGGTCTTCAGAGGGTATTCCCAGAAAATTCAAGGTATACATTCCTTTTGTCGTAAAATATATTAAATACTTGGTATTTTATTAAAAATCGTTAGTAATTTTTGGGGAAATCAAACTTTTCGAAAAATGTTCCATGTGTAGGTGGTTCGGATGGTTGGGGGGGGGATTTCCAGAAAATCTTCTTGTCGCATCCTTGTAAGATACTCAACTAAAATACCAAAGCACAGACACTGAACTTTTTCTAATTTTAGGGGGGATTCAGGAAGCCTCAGAACATGTGAAATTTCGGTATCGAATTTTGGGTAGAATACGACAACCTTTCCGTCCACTATGTACATTGTACTTACGTGCTTTTATTGTACCATTTATAGATAAAATTAAAAACATTACCAGAACCTATCCAGACTTAGAAATAGTGCATACCTGTGACGCCAACGCAAAATCAAGCTGGTGGTTTAGTAGATATAAAGATGAAAGAGGGGAGAAATTAGAAGAAGCCATTGCGGAATTAAATTTAGTACTAAAAATGAACCAAACAATCCACCCACCTATGAAAGCAGAGCAGGAGCGTCATCCAACATCGACATTACTTTTTGTAGCATTAAATCGGAAGCCAAACTGATAGATTGGAAAGTAGGACAAGATTATACCTCTAGTGATCATAGACTGATTTATTTCAGTTATTGTATTGGAAATCAACGGAGGCAGTATAATAAAAGAGGAAAATTGCTATATATTATAAACAAGTAAACTGGCATGAGATGAGAAGTAAATTTGAAGCTAAATGCCCCACGTACATTGGAAAATCTGTGGATCAAGAGGCTTATAAATTAACCAACTCAATAAAAACGGTTATTTCAGAAACGGTACCAAAAACCAATCCTAAGAAGTATTTTGACAATGTTTGGACTGACACTCTACAGAAAGCTCGAAGACAAATGCGAAAACTACGTAGAATATATCAAAAATCCATAAATAGCTACAGAAAGAGAAATAAATCTAAGGAACTATCGAGAAGCTAAAGAGAGATTTAAAAATTGTTTAGAAGACACGAGGCAACATTCTTGGAAGAATTTTGTTGAAAATAAATTAAGACACGAACATTTGGGGAATGCCGTATAAGATTATAATGGACAAAGTGAAGAAACCTGACAACGTTATATAAAGGAGACGGTAACATGACCACTGACTGGAAGGAGTCAGCAAAGGCTTTATTAGAGAAATTACTACCAGATGACGACCATATGTCAGATGATAAACACACACACACTCAAACGAATACGCATGAATCTTCCATATCCAAATACAAGAGTGATATATCCTTTAGATATAACAGAAATCAAGTTGACAATAAAAAGGCTGAATAGTAAAAAAGCTGCCGGACCTGACGGAATCATAAATGAAATTTTGATTAATTTGGAGGAAATAATTTTACCTTTTTTACATAAATTGTTTAATGATTGCATATGGAAAGGCCGCTTTCCAAATTGCTGGAAGGAAGCAAAAGTAATTATATTAAAAAAGAGTGCCGATAAAGACCCAAAGGATCCCAAATCCTACCGACCCATTTGTCTGTTAAACGTAATTGGCAAACTTTTTGAAGAGTTACTTTGTAAGAGAATAAAAGAATTTCGACTTATGGTTGGAATGAATGATAAACAATTTGGATTCAGAAAAGGCTTATCTACCGAAGACGCGATAAATTTAGCATTGGCAATAGTAAAAAACTCACAAGCTAAATGTATTATAGGAATTTTAATTGATATTTCCGGTGCATTTGACAATTTGTGGTGGCCATACCTCTTTGAGAGATTACGTCAAAAAGATTACCCAAAATATCTCGATGAAATATTACGAGATTATTGTAACAATAGAAAGGTTTTTATGGAAGGTGTAAATGACATAGTATAAAATAAGTACCAAGGGATGTCCACAGGGATCGGTATTAGGACCATTGTTTTGGGACATTGTATTGGAGACCTAGTTAGACGACTTGAATGACGATGTAAACATCACAAACACTATCGCATATGCCGACGATCTTTTAATCATTATTGAGGGTAAAAACAGGAACGACTTGGAAAGTAAAGCAAATAATCTAACACAGAAACTAAGCAATTGGTGCGCAAAATCAAAACTACAAATATCACCGAATAAATCAAATTATATGCTTTTGAGGGGTAGTTTAAAAAGTGATCCAAGCATAAAGTTTAATAATCAAATCATAAGAAGACAAAAGGAGGCCAAATACCTCGGAATATATTTAGATGAGAAATTAAACTTTAGGAAGCACACAGAGTATATAAGAAATAAATCCGAAACCGTGATGATGAAATTGGCCCGAATTATACAATCAAATTTTAAAATACCGTTAACCACAATCTCAACATATCATAACAGTATTTTCGTATCCATTATAGCATATGGCGCTAGTGTTTGGACCACTCGGATGCAGGACGTTCATATAAGGAGCCTACTAAGGAGAACTCCAAAAAATAATCTTGCTGCGATTTATTGGAGCAGTTAAAACCACTCCGACTATGGCCCTCCTAGTTACGACAGGAATTTGGCCAATAGACCTTTTAATTAAACTTAAGGGAGCAAAATTTTGGTTGAAGAAGAATGAATTTGGAATGGTAACACAAATAATTGGAAGAAGATGTGAAAATGTAGCTGAAATTGAGAGGTTTTTGAAAATAAGCTGGCAACAAGAATGGGACATAACGGAAGCGGGAAGGAGAGTACATAATTTATTTAATGATATCAACGAAAGACTTAAAACTTAAACATATTCAGCCTACTAGAGGACTAATCAATTACATCACCGGACATGGACCTTACAAAACATATTGGAAAAAGATTAATAAAACCTTAAACGATAAATGTGCTATTTGTAATAAACAAGAAACACCCGAACATGTCCTGTTTGAATGTCCGCGATATAGTGAACAACAACTCAATTACGAACTGAACTAACTGGGCACAAAATAGCGGACATATTAAGAAATGAAGACTTATATATCCACCTAGAGACGTTAGCGAATATAATTAGTAAAATTTCCTGGGAAGAGGGAATTGAACAAGTGAAAATGCCAACCCGTGCACTAGCCAGAGACGAATTAAGAAGATCCGATAGAATTCGAAATCAGTAAACTTAAATTTATAACTTAAACACAGAAATATAAGCAAATACTATTGCAACTTAAATAACTGTGAATCCAAGGGAGGAAGTTTATAGGAAGAAGAGGAAGAATTAATAATGCAAACTAATTCTAAATGGAGACTGGAGACTAATGGAAGATGGAGAGCCGATCATAGTAGAAGGAGGCGGAGATGAAGGAGCCGGTGTAGACCAGAGTGATAAGAGGGATGCAGAGGGCGTATGAGAGCAGGAATGGTGGATTATGGGCTTCTGGCGGTGGACAGTACGAGGCAAGGGGAAATGACGTTGAGGAGGAAGTGTTAGTGAAGTGCTAAATAGTGTTAAAAAGTTAAATACAGTGAGTTTAGTGTAATGATGATGTAAAAGATTAGGTATAATTAGTAACAGATATTAGCCAAAGGAAGTAAAAGACAATTTACTACAGTTTACTTTAATGTAAAGAAATTATTGCATAATATAATTATTTAGTTGCGCTGGTAACCAGTGCATATTTTGCTGGATACCAGTAGTATAGGATTAGTTTTTCATTTATCTTAATAATCTAGAGCATAGTTTTATGGGTAAATATCTGGTTACCAGTTATTTGGTAACTGGTTTCCAGTAATTAATAATAGATGGTTTAGTGTTAGTGAAAGTTGTTTTATGGTTTGAATTTATTTTATTTCAATTTATATTAATTTGCTTTGTTTTAAATTACATTTTGAGTTATTATTATATAAGTATTATCTGTAAAATAATGATGTATATCAATAATTTAAAAGTGGGAAATAAATTATAAAGTTTACAATATACGTCCTGGTATAGGGAACAAGTTGCCAGGATGTTGTATTACAGATTTTATTTTATTTTATTTTCTTGTACTTACTTGCTAGAGAAATTAACAAAGGGGATTAACTTGGCCATCAACTTTCACTCTTTTACAACTTAAGTAAAATCCAGCTAATGTAAGCTAACACTAATTTTATTTTTGCCGCTAACAATTCATGAGTTAGACTTAATTTACAGCATCTTCCAGCATGAGAGAGCAGTAGACGGAATTTATAGACTGAGAGGTCTAAATGTCAAGACGAGAGCTTATGCTAAACCTAACGCAAAATTAAATTGCACTTTATTTATTTATGGACACTATCTGCTGCGGTTCTTGGGTGTCCCATTCTCTATTGTGCCTTAAACACCGCTTAATTTTACTAAGATACTGTTTATCAGGCTCTAGGTACTTCTACGTGCCTTAAGTCTGCGGCACGGGACGAATGGCTTTACTTCTCTTCTGAAGCAAGCCATGCTAAGAATCTTAACGCCCAAAAAATCCATCACCCTCCACCCTCCCGACTTTGGGAACCAGAATCTAGTATGTTATCCCTAGATCACAGAGAATGAAAGTCTAACACAAAACTTTTGCAGTGAATATTCAGATGCTGTCCACAATGAACTGAGAATGAATATACCAACGCAAATGTTTTTGCAAAATCAATGCATGCACAGCTGTCATTCATAACGAAAAATGCAGATATGCAAAACAGCGTGTAAAACAGCTCAGTTTAAATTCACCCTGGGATGACAGCAATACATATAATAAAAGAGGTTACAAACCTCCCATCAAAATGAATAACAAGAACTGGCCACGAACCATAATTCATTTCTCTGGTAACTCCTACACGTGTTGGTTCCCATAAATATGGTAGCCGTTTCGGGCCTACTAGCTGCGAAATAAGGTAATGCCATATGGTAAATTGAGGTGAGAACCTGAAATACTCTCTCTCTTTCGTTGTGTGTTTTCTTATGTTTGCGTTAATATAGGTATCAAAGAATGGAACGTGCAAACTTCAATGTTTACGTGTAAGATTAAACGGCCACTTTTATGTTTATGTTGCATTTTGAATTGTTCTCGCATCAAATTGTGCTAAAACTTCATGTTTACACTGCATTTATATATAACTTACATTTTGCACAGAATTCCGTTCTATCTGTCCTAGACATTACAAGCCTACTATAAGGCTACCTGATACATTAGGTAAATAAATGCTATCATAAGCCCTTTTTCTATCCTCTCGATGACAATAAACCGTTTATACTATGCGCTGTATAATTGTGAACTCGAAATTTTTTGCACCTTACAACAGTTACTATTATATTGGAGGGAACCTGATATGCACATTTTGAGTAAACTATATTTCATTTAATAAGAGGTAATGTTGCACCAGTTTCAGCAATCGATATTAGTGGCAAGATATCGAAACGCTGATATAGCCGTAACCTCGTAAAGCAATGCTGGCATAAGCATGGGTTTTATTATAAAAGCTTCAATAGCTAGGTCAGAAGAAACTGTTCATCTTAGCTGCTGACGTTGTGAGACGTACATTCCGACGTACTGACCGACGGCATAGTTTTATTTAAAAAGTATAAACTGCCTGATCCATAAAGTACAGGTGAATTTTGAACGGAGCGTGGCTAACCCTTGAGTTTTCTCATCTTATAACCATACATTATCTTCTCTAGAGTTTCTTCTCGCATTCTTGCGTATTTATTTATGGTTGCTGATCTTTCTAACCAAAGGTAGACCCTTCTGCACCGTAAACCCTGAGGCCATTCGTTTCCCTCTCGCAGGCGCGAACAAATCTATCTCTGAAAGTACTACCTCTAGTATGCGCAGTCTAGGGGAGATTCCTACTCCTCACTGAGTATGCTACAATATTACGATTCTATGCCGGCATCCAACTCTCATAACAATGTGACGAATACATTTTTACTTTCTCTACTTATTACAAAGTCCATAGGTAGATAAGTTATTACATTTCACCCAATGATTCGATACCGAGGTTTCATTGGAAATACACATTTTAGGATCCCTGATCTAAAAAATAAATATATATATATATATATATATATATATATATACACAAAACTGTACGTGTATTTGTGTGCTGCATATGTGTGTGTGAGAGAGAGAGGCAGAGAGAGAGAGAGAGAGAGAGAGAAAGAGAGAGACATTGTGACAGTGAAAAAGATAATTCAAAGACGAAAAGGCGGTTAAATACCGCACTTGATATTTAAGTTAAGCATCTTCCAAGAAAGCAACACGAAGATTTTAAACCAAGATCTCCCATCCCAAACCATCTTTCACATGGAAAAGATTTAGAAAAGTTTGATTATCTCAAAATGCCGCTTGATTAAATACCGTATATTAAAGATAATTACATGAAAAATATAATGCATATCTTGAATTTTCTGGGAATGCCTCTGAAGTCCTCATCATTCTGAATGACTTTTGCGTAACTGGTAAACTGTAACAAATAGTTCAAGTTACTACAAAAAACATGTATATCTCAATAAAATGCCAATTTATATCATATACAGTTTTTGTAGAGTTACCGATTTCCGAGATATTCTTTGTTATTAATTTCAATTTTAAAACGTTTATAATTTTCTCAAATAGGAAATCGTCATTCGTTTTTCTTTGTTTTACTCCAGAAATTGCAAAAAGAACCACATTTCTAAATCAATCGCATAGCGCCTTTTAAAAGATGTGATTATCGCTTTAGCCTAGTGCACTCCTTTATTTCCCTTCTACTTAGAAGGAAGTAAATAAAAGGAGCATTTGTGCTAATATATATCTGGATTAGCATGAAGTAGGTAGAAAAAATAATCATTGTGTAACAATAGCTTGTAGAGACAGTCGTACTATGGAACACATACGATTTTTCAATGTTGTAGGCCTCCACGGTTACCATTTGTAGTAGTGCCATTTGTGATTGGTTACCTAGGATATGCGAATACAGAGCTTAGAGAGAGGATTATTTTGTCTGCGTGTACAGGAATGGAAGGATTGGCATTAATGAAGCGATTGTAATACTGATTAGGAGGGAGGTGTTGTAAAATCGATACTCAAGATTACATGGAAATTCCTTAGGCGAGCTTTCAGTTTCTTCTTGCGTTCTCAGCTCTAACATAAGACGTGACGGAATTAGCCTAGAACAGAAGGAAAACAGACACACAAAAAGACACCTTTTGATGTACCTTTACACCCTCTCTCTATGGCATTTGATAACATCAATATTTATTTTCTTTGTATATCTGCTTTCGGAATGTATTAGTCGACATTTGCTGCTAGTTAACTTGTCCGCGCATAGCATCATACTAGGTAGCGAGGTTATCACGCATTGCCTCTTGCAGAGGACTAGAGAACGATGAGTAGAAAGCGGGGATGGGTGAATGTCAACAGTTTCGAGGTGTGTATGCGCGCGCGCGTGTTTATGTGAGTTTGTGTGCCGTAATACAATCGTACTTAAAGAGTAACAAAATGTGGTGTTTTGCATCTTATGTAATTAGCAAGATTAATATCAATGGATCTTGAGGAAAAATCAAAATGGTTTATTGGAGCTAATTATTTTACTTTCTCTAGCACGTATATAGAATGTACATAGTAGGTAGAGAAGGTATTAGGTTCCATGCAAAAATTCTAAAAAAATTAGAAGTGTGTGCCTATGAACAGCATAACTCAAATAAAAAGTCGGTTAAATACCAAACTTGCCATTTAAATTCAGTATCTTCCAAGGGTGTGACACAAATATCTTGGGGAAAATCCCTACATCCTCAACTTCCCTTTACAGGGAACATTTTTCGAAAATTTCGATTTTCTCAAAAAGTGTTGTAACGATTTTAATTAAAATGCCATATGTATTAGATTGATAACAAATGTAGTGTAAATCTTGAATTTTCTGGGAATAACCTCAGAAGCCCTTGCATTCTGGATGACTTTTGTATAACTGGCAAGCCGTAAGAGATAGAGAAAGCTTACTACACAAAAAAAAAACAAAAAAAAACATCTTATTAAAACATACATCTTTTGTCACATACCTTTTCTATAGAATCAACAGTTTTCGAGAGATTTCTTGTAATTGACTTCAGTTTAAAACTACTTAAACTTTTCTTTATTGAGAGGTAAACTTACGTTTCATGTCTTATTTTGCTTCTGGGCATGCAAAGAGAACCGAATTTCAGTTGTTTCACATAGCGACGAGGTTTTAAAAAATTTGACTATCGGTTTAGCCTAGTGTAATCCCTAATTTCCATTCTACTAACATGGTAACACGATATAAGGCAATTTCTGATAATGTTTATTTCGATTAGATCGAGTATAGTCTTTGGTAGCAATGGTTTGTAGAGAAAGTCATGTGAATGCAACACTTCACATTTTTACTTTGTCTAGTACACATGTACAGCGCACATAGTAGGTAGAGAAAATATTGTATTCCGCCGAAAAATTAGATGATGGAATTTAATTGGAAATACAAGTTTTGATGGCTCCTGAAATCAAGCAAAGAATTTTACGAAAATGTACGCGAGTGCGGTGTGTGTGTGTGTCCATGAACAGCAAAACTCAAAAACGAAAGTCGGTTAAATACTAAACTTGGCTTTTAAGTTCAGTATCTTTCAAGGATGCGACATGATCATCAGGATAAAGTCCTGTAACCCCAAACTACCCTTTACATGGGGCATTTTCCGAAATTTTGGATTTTCTTAAAAATGAATAATGATTTTGTTTAAAGTGCCTTATGTTAGAGATATTTACATGCCAAATTAAATTGTATACATATCTTGAATTTCTTGGGAGTAACCCCTGAAGTCCACTTCATTTTGAATCACTTTTGCCAAACTGGTAAACCGTAAGATATAGATAAAGCTTATCCCACATAAATATAGTTAAAACACACAATTTAGATAATAAGATCATATATTTTTTGTTTTGTTGTTTTTATATTTTTTGGTAGAGTAACAATTTCCGAGAAACTTCATGTTATTGGTTTCAATTTTAAAACACTTAAACCTTTTTCAAAGTGGAATTGCTCATTAGTTTCATCTCTTTTGTTTTACTCCAGGTTATGGAAGGAGAGCCGAATTTATGTCAATCGCAAATCGATAGCTTTTAAAAATTTGACTATCGCTTTAGGTCCACAGACCGTACGTGCTTTTGTAATACACACTAAAAGCAATATTAAAACAATAACACAGAATTAAAAGAGTAAACACGAAAATAAAAAGACGAAGGTAATACACAATCAAAAGCAATATTAAAACAACATTAAAGAATTAAGAGTAAACCCGAAAATAAAAATACAAGGATATTCAAATATAGCAATTTAAATTTACAGCACAGAGTATAGCCTTTTGTAACAATAGATTGTTTGGAGGACAAATAGAGAAAGACATGTGAATGGAACACTTTATAGCTTTTATGTTAGCATTTGTTTTCCTTACGTTTTATTTACGCTATGTATTTACCTATACAAATTGAGTTTGTAAATGTTCTTTGTAACTAAGGATAGCCACTTTTAGGTGACACAAATTGTTTTCGAAGACTTATGTTTTTGAACGGAGGTTTGTCGCTTAATGCTAAGCAGAGCATAGTTTGTGTTTAGTAATGAGGCAGTCAGCATTTGTTTCCAGGACGATATGGCCATATTAGCTGCATTCGCTGCTATATAGCTTCTACAGAGTCTTCGTTTCAATGCTTGGTCATATTATGACGAATGGCTTCATCTGCACTGTGCTGCTTCTAACCGCTTCTATTCTCTTACCATTTCCTCTTCTACGTGCGCCAGCTAATCAGCTATCCGAAGTTCTGTGTACATAGGTTGATACATCATGATGCCAGTGTTATAGCAGCTCAGATCTGTTGTAATGCATCTACTTCAGCATACCAAATTCTCATGTATGATTTCCATGTGACAAAAACTGTTATAGAGAAGTGAGACGGAATTTAAAGACAGATTTCCTGCTGAACGCGCGTCTCACATAGAAACGGTTCGTAATTTTGTGCATAGACTAAGGGAAACGAGACCTATTCTTAAGAACCTGAAAGTAAATCACCGTGTTTTTACAGAGGAAAGTCCTGATGATGTTGGAAAAAAGTGAGAACGAAGTAAAAAGAAAAATAGTGAAAAATAGTTGGGATAAATATAAAGTTACGGATTGTTTATACCAGGAGGCTCAGCTCCACCTACGTGTTTTAAATACTATACATAGTTGACAGAGGAGCATTTGTTGGTATATTTAGAATTTGTTGGGCATTAAAACAAATAGATTATATTTAAATTGATTTCGCTACCCTCATATTATACTTTTATTGAGATTCTACAAGCTATGATTACAAAATCTGTTTGTCCATCTTCTTGATATTATTCGAGATAAACGTTTGCAGAAACATATTCATCATACATTTCATTGAAGGTGCAAGGGAGGCATAGGAAGCTGAAGCATAGACAGATGTTTAAATCGCTATATGCTTAACTTGAAACTCCTAGTCTTTCCAGGACATTGCGAGGAAAAAACTGAAGAGCAATAGCACTTTTAAAAATTGATAAAAGCATTGAAATGTGTAAAACAACAATAAAGGATAATTCGGAAACGACTAATGCCAATAATGTTTTTGAAACAAATTGTGTATTTTATCAGATGTGCATGTTTGGTGGTAACCTATCAATATCTTGTATTTAGCAATTATACAAAATTTCTATTGACTGAAGAGAACTTAACAGACTATTTCCTGAACATTCAGGATTTTTAATTTTGTTTGACGCCCACTTTTACAACTATGGCATCCGCAGACGATGGTACTGATAATCATGGAATGAAGGCGGAGCACCGGTGGAATGCGATGGCGGGGGAACCGAAGAACCCCCCCCCCCCTCTGTGCCTCTTTGTTCATTAAAAATCCTACTGGCGGTTGCTTGGGATCGAACCTGGACCACCTCGGTAAGAGGCAAGTGGTCTGACCACTCGGCTACGATGTGGCCCCGGAGTTATTTGCTTAGCAATGTAAATATCTTAAATGTATGGTATTGTAATTAGAACATTTAAAACTATTTTGTTTAGAAAATAAAGCATTTTTGAAAGATCTTCAATATAAAGGGCAGTATGTGTGTAGGGGATTATTTTGAAAAGCTTCGTGTCGTGTGTTTTGAAGATGCTGAACTTAAATTCCAAATTTCATGTTAATCCAGCTAATTCGTTTTTGAGTTATGCTGTTAGCTCTCTCTCTCTCTCTCTCTCTCTCTCTCTCTCTCTCTCTCTGACACACACCGCACACCGCGTGCGCGCTCGCATGCACACACAAACGGGCGATTTTCTTTTTTTTTTGATTCAGAGGCTAAAAACATTTATTTCTGATGATGTCACGATATAAAAAGTTTTAGTGGAATGGGATGTTTCATCCACCTACTAGGTACGTGCAGGAAAAGAAAAAAATTCATATATTTTGTAAAAAGCTAATCTGCTGTAGTAGGACTGGGAGTATATCTCGCGGAGGGACCATCAAAACCGGCGCAGAGCATCTCACGTTGATCAGTGTCACCCTTTGTGTTCCAGCGTGACCTCTAGGTGGAAAGAATAAGGGAGAGCCAAAGGGTGACCAGATACGAGCGACGACGTGCGCAAGCATGAACGGAGTTCTTAATAAATCCAGATTGAGCACACCCGACGATGGTAAGTGCTGCCCACAGCCCCGAGGACCCTAAGGACAGGGATGCCATTCTAGAAGGCAGGTCCGTCAGCAATTCAACCAACACCAGAAGAAACCTTTCCTAAGCGTACCTCCACCACAGGCGCCTGGTCCTTTAGCCCTGATATAGATGAAAGGAAATAATAGGGACAGTATATAATGGGCAGGAAATTCATAGTGGAAAACGAACCACGCAAAAGGTCTCCCACCACATGGGGAAACAATGAAAAAGCCATAGTCAGAATTGGTTCTCTTGTAGGAAGGGATATGTAAGAACTCGAAGAACATACCTTTGATTCTTTGAATTTGGCTTTAGCCGCGAAAAATTAAAATTACATTGCAAGACTATTCTAGGAATCTCATGCGTCTAGGCCACTGTATGTACCGAGTTAAAATCTCAGACTCGAGTTCAGAATTAGTTCATGTATTTATAACATTAATATAATTGGCTCAAAATAAAGGGTGGATATACGCTAAAAATTCGGGATTATTTTAGGGCTATCTAAAAATATTTACAGTAACAACTTTTGTATTGATACCGCGCTATTTCCGTCATCTGCAGTTTAACAATGCATCTACATTTATAATTATAGAGAGGGCATCTGGCGGACGTAAAGAATGAAGCTCACTGCACATTTACGTAGACGCACGGAGCACATGCTCTACGAACCGGTTTTTGAGCAGCGAAGACAAGCTAACCGGCAGGCCTAAGCGGACAGTGAGTGTAAAGAACACCCCTGTCTCTGTTATCAATCCCCGTAGCACTATTAATTTTCAATACCTCAAAACTTAAACCATCTGCGTTCTCTGTTTATGATTGTGTTAAAACTTACTATACTTGAGGTGTATACCCACTTAGTTAAATAAAGCGAAAGCCCATTTATTCTCGGTGTGGGTGGCTCAGTTGGTTAGGCATTGGCTTTTTGATCCCAAGGTCATAGGTTCAAACCCGTCTCAGACCGTTGGTTTTTAAGTCTGCAAAAATGTAACATCTCCATATAAATAGATTTAGGATCTTAAAAAAAACACTCAAGCTGGACAAAATTCCTGTACACCGGCTGTGCTAGTATAAATCTGACATTGGACAACTTCGTTAACAAACAAAAAATTTTAAATGGCCAGTCAACTCCTTGATGATTATTATTTACAAACCATTATAGCACTCAAACTTCCTGCAAATCTATCAATGTAATGTTTTTACGCTTTCACTCGCCTAAATGTAGTATTAGTAAGCTAAAGAATAAGGTGTACCAGATGATATACTACATAGGGTGGTTGCGGACTGCTTTTTATATATATTAAAAAAAAAAAGGTTTCTGGCTCAGGAAATTCAATTGCATTACTTAGAGACCGGCTTTTGAAAGATCTGACTATGGTTTAACCTAATGCGTTCCTTTATTTCCCTTCTACTCATAAGGATCTAACTAGTAAGATAATCTCTCCTAATTTCGATCTTGATTAGCATGAAGCAGAAAGAAGAATAAGCCTTTGAAAAACTAATTTGTTACATACAGAGTAAGCAGGGGAAGTCGAATGAATGGAACACATCGGATTTTTTTCAGCTTAGTTCTGTGAGTTACGGTCGTGAATCATGTCGTGAGAGTAAAACTGTAGCTTCTAGACGCTCAGCAGAGGAATAATGGTATTTTCTGTTTGTTTTTGTTTTGTAGCTTAACGTTGGTCATATCGGACGGTGAACGAAATTGGTGAAATGATACTCAAATGATCTCGGGGTCCATGGAGCTTAAATTTGCTAGACATTCCTCTTCTCAGCATAAGGGAAAACCCCGAAAAAAACCTTATCCGGGTAAACCTTATCCGGGTAACTCACTCTTAGTGAGATTCGAGCTCTCGACCTGTTGGTTTGTTTCACTTTTTAAGTGCATTATATTATCTGCTGTAACTGTTGTGCTCTATCCATAACGGGAACAGTACAGAAATATCATCACAGTTACCACTTCACTGGGTCGGCTGCCGTTGCGTTAGCATTTCAAAGTTTGAACACTGTCGCTGTGTTGATCCGTCGGTTTGTTTGTCACCTGGAGGCGGTGTAAAGTGTATATGGGGGCCTCAATAATCGAGAGTGACATTGGGGCAACATTGTATCGCATATATCATTTTCAGTGGAGCATTACCTCTAATTTCAAGTTAGTATAAAGCACTCACTGTTAATTGTAATGCGGTGAAAGTATTGTTTTTTCTGTGTCAAACAAGGTTGGGTGGAGTGTTAGGTGAATTTTACATTAATTGTGTCAAACATGTTTTAATTCTTTATTTAAATCCCCCTTTTTAGTAATTAGGATTATGAGAGGTTGTGAGAATAAATAACATTTTATACCAATAGGAGCACTGTCTTTTGTAGATGCGAGGAAAACACAATTTGTAATATATTATTCGACAAGCAACGGAAAAAAGACCAACGGAGTTTTATTCACTGTAGCTGAAATCAACATAATTATAGAGCGCATTTTAGCTACGTAAAGACTGAAGTTCACTGCCCATTTATCTGCAGACGCAAGCCGCACGTGCTCTATGAACCGGTTTTTGAGTAGTGCAGACAAAAGAAAGGCAGGCGTGATAGGTGTCTTTGCAGAATGAAATGCTTCACGATTGTATTTCACACTATAGTAAACATTTACAAATAAACATGTAAATGTTATTTATATATTTATTTATAATTCATGTGACCTATGGTAGTACAGCTGTAATGTAACATATATTAATGTACATGCATTTTTACAAAGTGTATACGCAAACCTGTGGTTTATAGATATAGTAGTTAATCTATATTGTATTATGTACAAACCGAGGCTTTCACGGCCGGCGTCTTGAATAAAGAAAGTATTTTCCGGGCTTGTAGGCCATGGTCCATTGGGTTTTGAAGTTCCCGACGTTTCGCCAAAGGCTGTGCTTGGCATCTTCACAGGTGATCCGGTGGCTGGTCAGAGCTCGAATGAAGTTTTTTTTTTTTTTTGGGGGGGGGGTATAACAGGAATAAAGGTTATCTTGCCGCGGAGAGCGCGTTTTTATACATGGTCAGAGGGCGGAGCCTGTTACTCTCTGTGCTGTGATTGGCCCGCATGCATTTGTGGGCTGTCTTGTGTTTTGCTTTCGTTTGTGCCATTACGTTTGCTTTCCAACACAGGTATCTAGGCCTTGTTAAGGTGTATAGCTTCTTCATTGCGATTAAAGTTATTTCCATGTTTGTATATTTCTATTGCCTCCCTATGTAAACGGGCATGGTAGTTAACGGAGGAAGACAATTTCGGTGTCTTTATAACTGATGGCATGTCCAAATAATAAAGAGTGTTCGGCTACTGCAGATTTTTCCATTTGTCCTAGTCTACTGTGCCCTTCATGTTCTTTTAATCGTGTTGCCACACTGCGCATGGTAGTACCGATGTAAACCTGGCCACAGGTCCGGAACAGGGCCTAGACCCATCCTCACCTCAAATTCCTTCATTCCTTACCCTGAATCCGCCGCGGTGACATGTAACCTAACTTTCCAAACACAATTTCGCAGTATTTCGAAACTCTTACATGAAGGAAATATGGGCGGGATGCCAATACTGTGAATAGCTAAAGTAAAGCTTTCCGATCAAAATAAAAAAAAAAAAAAACCCTTCTCTAACACTAACATTTACAAACCTACTGATGTTTTACCAAGTGAGTATGCCAGGATGTTCTAAAAAAAACTACCAAGTAGGATTATTTTTAACACTATTTTTAAATTATTCGCAATTAGCGCATCTCTTTGAAAGTTTATCAAAATGAGCGGGAGATTTTAAATATGCATATACACTTAAAACATGAAAATTAAAAAAAATTATGAAAATCCCATGTCGACTCCCCTTAAAATGGCAAGTCACGACCAGAAAACTTACAGCCCGGACAAATGAAAGAGCACCTTGCATAGTAGATATCGTAAACTATCGAACTGAAACCACGTGTTATTCAGAAGCTGACATTGCATGGAAAAAGAAATGCACAATTGTTTCTCTATGCAAGCAACGCAACTGTAAAGTTTGGACTTTGCAGTCTCTTACATTATAGGGCATTGCGTGCTCTATGTGAATGCTTCCATTAAATAACGTGAGTCCAAAGTCTTACGTTTATGCTACATCTGTACTTATTTTTATGGTGAGTGGTGTCTTATAGGTACACCCTCCATTATTTTTATAAATAACAAGTATGCATCTGTATTTCACCTCTGTATCTCTTTTGTGCCTTGTTGTTTAATTTATTTTCAGAATGCATGTGATTGTGGTTTACCTTATCAGCCATGGGGTTCTGTAAATTCCAAAGGAAACCCCTAGAGTGGCTGGAAACGTATTGTGCTTCTTTCTTGGTTGTCTGGGAAAAGCTGGAGCTTATCTTGAATTAGCAAAGGAATACTTTTCTCACAAAGGATACCAAATTCTTTACAGTACAAAAACTAAAGCTTACTTTGCCCCCCCCCCTCCCTCTACTGGTGATATTGATGTGTGTTTGGTAGAGAAAGACTACGTGAGTGTATTTTTCAGCTTATCTCTCAAGATTTCCTCTTGTGTGCATGTACGATATCAGTAAAGAAAGGTAATACGGGCTGCGGATAGCAGATTGACCACAAAGCCGCACGCCGGTGTTCCCAGAGGCTCAGAGGGCCAAACACTTTCTTTTGTCATTGCTCTCTGATAAGCTTCGGTGTTTTCTTTCAGATGTTGTTCGAATGTTTACATTCAATGAACAACCTTAAGGACCATTCACAAAAAGCACTAATACGAGGATATAAACGTATTATATGAACACGGAATTTGCCTTACCACTCACAATGCCAAGAAAACGTTAGCGTCAAAATAATTGAAGTGTGAAACCAGTTCAAAATGTAGACTGCAAATACAAACCGCATTACTTGTGTTTATAATTGAGATAACATTAGTAGAACTGGTCTTATTGGGAACGCACTCGGCTAAAGCGATAAGTCAAATGTTATAAACGCCGGCCGCTATATGAAACAATAGAAATTCGATTCTCTTTGCTTGATAAGAGTAAACAAAAGAGAGACGAAAAGAAAGACAGATAGCTTCCAGTTTGAGAAAAGTTTAAGTAGCTTAAAACTGAAACCAATAATACCGAATATATCGCAAAGGGCTAACTCCTCCTCAGAAATTTATGTGACAAATTGTGTGTCTTAACGAGATCTACAGTTTTTAATGGTAGTTTTTGTCGATCTCGTACGGTTTACGAGTGATACAATAGTTTTACAAAGAAAGAAGAAGTCTTCAAAGGCTATTCCCAGAAGATTCAAGAGATATATTTTGTTTCTCGTAAAAATATATTAAGCATATAGTATTCTAATCAAACTTTTTGGAGAAAATTAAAATGTTTGAAAAATGTTCCATGTAAAGCGTAACTGGGGGTGGGGGAATTTTCCTGGAAATCTTCGTGTCACATCCTAGGAAGATACTGAACTTAATACCAAGTTTGGTATCTAACCGACATTTCGTTTTTGAGTTATACTATACAGGTTCACTCATATGGACCTTTTTCTAAAAATACCTGTTTTGGATTCAGCGGACCCTAAAACATGTATTTCCCGAGAAACCTCGGTATCGAATTTTTGGGTGGAATACAATGGCTTCTACATTGTACATACGTGCTAGAGAAAGTAAAAAAAAACAAAAAACGGAATAGCTTACAAGTCATACAGTTTCACACGACCTAGAAATACACCATAGTAATAACAACTTAAATCTACTCTCGCATTAGAGTACATTAGCATTCTATTTCCAAATATTTTATTCCAAAATTGATCTTTGTTGTAAGATTTATGCTTTTGTATACACAACGGTGATTTTCAACTAAAATATTGACTTCCTGTCATATATCTACCCTTTACCTATTCTGTTTCTGTGTAGTGCGATTCATTAGCGCGAAAGATTTTGCGTTAGCGTTCTTCAATAGTGTTCAAGTCCACTTTAATGGAAATCGTTATGAATGCCCTTTTATTAGCCTGGCCACAAGCTTTCTGTTGGTGTTGCACTTGTATTAAACTTTCTATGTGAATAGGCCTTGGCGAATTGCAACCGCAATGCAGTACGCTTGTGAAGGGGTAAAGAAAACGTTTTGTTTCTTTACTGTTTAACGCCCGCTTTTACTACAGACGACACCGCAGGCAATGGTATTGCTATATAGAATGCAGATGGAGCACCCGTGGAACACGATGGCAGGGGAAACCGGAGAACCTGGAGAATACCCGCCCTGCGCCACTTTGTCCACCACAAATCCCTCATTCGGTCACCTGCGATCGAACCCTTGGTGAGAGGCGAGTGGTCTAACCAGTAGGCCACAGCATGGCCTAAAAGCAACTTAAAGGACACCACAGACTATAATCAATGTCACAGAAACAGAGAAACGTCATCATCATTATCATGATTATTATCATTATTATGATGGTGATTATTATCATCAATGTTTAGGGCTAAATTCAATCATCTGGTATTAATTTCCGTATTCTATAAGCATACGTCTGCTTTCCATATAATGGAAAAATCAAATGCATTCTCAAGAATAATATGACGCTAAACGCATTTTAATCCAACTACTGATTGAATTGTGAAAATACAGCCATTTTGTGTCATTATTTGGCCTAAATCTAAAATTGTGAGTTTTAACAGGTTCTTTATGATCGATTTTATAATGTGCTTTAATCACGATCAAAGAAGTAACAAATGCAATTATGAGGATTAAATAAAAAGAAAGACCAAAGGTATTTATTGGTCTCTGTATAGAAAATAATAATCCTTACTTTCTCGAAAATACTTGCTAAAATGTGTTTTATTTTTAGTTTTTGTATTTATGATAATTTGACTCATATATTAATGCAATTAATAAGATTTTACCTCACTTAAATTTTAAAATAAATCCTGAGCTAGTTAATTATAGTATTGTAACATACACACTGAGGTACCTGCTATCATTAGTAACAATAAGTTCAAATAAGACTTTGTATAATATATCAGTTTTTACCTAGGGCTTCGCGTGTGGCCATATTGATTGACATTGGAGTAGCACTTTGTGGTGTTTAAAACCCCCTCGGTGAACGCCAGTACCTTCAGGTTGCAACCCTTTTCAAATTTTTTTCTTTCACACTACTTATTGTAACTTATATTTAATAACTGAAATAATATACCTGAAGGATCGCTGCTTTTTTTGTGGAAAACTATTCAGCACACTGATTAAATAATAGAACTGACAATTTACTTTTAAGCATCATCTCATGTACCCAATTAGAGTATCGTCATTGAATGAGTGGCTGTCTGCAGTTTCATAAATGTAATGATAATCATCATTGAAACAGCGCCTATCTGCAGTGTCGTAAATGTAATGTATCGTTGAAACAGTGTCTTTCTGCAGTCTTATTAATGTAGTATACCATCCTTGAAACAGCGCCTATCTGCAGTGTCGTAAATGTAATGTATCGTTGAAACAGTGTCTTTCTGCAGTTTAATAAATGTAGTGTATCATCATTGAAACAGTGTCTGTCTGCAGTTTCATAAATGTAATGATAATCCTCATTGAAACAGCGCCTATCTGCAGTGTCGTAAATGTAATGTATCATTGAAACAGTGTCTTTCTGCAGTCTTATTAATGTAGTATACCATCATTGAAACAGTCTCTGTCTACAGTTTCATAAATGTAATGTATCATTGAAACAGTGTCTGTCTGCAGTTTCATAAATGTAGTGTATCATTGAAACAGTCTCTGTCTGCAGTTTCATAAATGTAGTGTATCATTGAAACAGTGTCTGTCTGCAGTTTCATAAATGTAGTGCACCATCACTGAAACAGTGTCTGTCTGAAGTTTCATAAATGTAGTGCACCATCACTGAAACAGTGTCTGTCTGCAGTTTCATAAATGTAGTGCACCATCACTGAAACAGTGTCTGTCTGCAGTTTCATAAATGTAGTGTATTATAATTGAAACATTGTCTGTCTGCAGTTTCATAAATGTAGTGTACCATCATTGAAACAGTGTCTGTCTGCAGTTTCAAAAATGTAGTGTATCATTGAAACAGTGTCTGTCTGCAGTTTCATAAATGTAGTGTACCATTGAAACAGTGTCTGTCTGCAGTTTCATAAATGTAGTGTATCATTGAAACAGTGTCTGTCTGCAGTTTCATAAATGTAGTGTATCATTGAAACAGTCTCTGTCTGTAATTTCATAAATGTAGTGTATCATTGAAACAGTCTCTGTCTGCAGCTTCATAAATGTAGTGTATCATTGAAACAGTGTCTGACAGCAGTTTCATAAATGTAGTGTACCATCACTGAAACAGTGTCTGTCTGAAGTTTCATAAATGTAGTGCACCATCACTGAAACAGTGTCTGTCTGAAGTTTCATAAACGTAGTGTACAATCATTGAAACAGTGTCTGTCTGAAGTTTCATAAACGTAGTGTACCATCATTGAAACAGTGTCTCTCTGCAGTTTCATAAATGTAGTGTACCATCATTGAAACAGTGTCTGTCTGCAGTTTCATAAATGTAGTGTATCATCATTGAAACAGTGTCTGTCTGAAGTTTCATTAATGTAGTGTATCATCATTGAAACAGTGTCTGTCTGAAGTTTCATAAACGTAGTGTACAATCATTGAAACAGTGTCTGTCTGAAGTTTCATAAACGTAGTGTACCATCATTGAAACAGTGTCTCTCTGCAGTTTCATAAATGTAGTGTACCATCATTGAAACAGTGTCTGTCTGCAGTTTCATAAATGTAGTGTATCATCATTGAAACAGCGTCTGTCTGAAGTTTCATTAATGTAGTGTATCATCATTGAAACAGTGTCTGTCTGAAGTTTCATAAATGTAGTGTATCATCATTGAAAGTGTCTGACAGCAGTTTCATAAATGTAGTGTACTATCACTGAAACAGTGTCTGTCTGAAGTTTCATAAATGTAGTGCACCATCACTGAAACAGTGTCTGTCTGAAGTTTCATAAATGTAGTGCACCATCACTGAAACAGTGTCTGTCTGCAGTTTCATAAATGTAGTGTATTATCATTGAAACATTGTCTGTCTGCAGTTTTATAAATGTAGTGTATCATCATTGAAACAGTGTCTGTCTGCAGTTTCATAAATGTAGTGTATCATCATTGAAACAGTTTCTGTCTGAAGTTTCATAAATGTAGTGTATCATCATTGAAAGTGTCTGTCTGCAGTTTCATAAATGTAGTGTATCATCGTTGAAACATTTTCTGTCTGAAGTTTCATAAATCTAGTGTATCATCATTGAAACAGTTTCTGTCTGAAGTTTCATAAATGTAATGTACCATCATTGAAACAGTTTCTGTCTGAAGTTTCATAAATGTAGTGTATCATCATTGAAACAGTTTCTGTCTGAAGTTTCATAAATGTAGTGTACCATCATTGAAACAGTTTCTGTCTGAAGTTTCATAAATGTAGTGTATCATCATTGAAACAGTTTCTGTCTGAAGTTTCATAAATGTAGTGTATCATCATTGAAAGTGTCTGTCTGCAGTTTCATACATGTAGTGTATCATCATTGAAACAGTTTCTGTCTGAAGTTTAATAAATGTAGTGTATCATCATTGAAATAGTTTCTGTCTGAAGCTTTATAAATGTAGTGTACCATCATTGAAACAGTGTCTGTCTGCAGTTTCAAAAATGCAGTGTATCATTGAAACAGTGTCTGTCTGCAGTTTCATAAATGTAGTGTACCATTGAAACAGTGTCTGTCTGCAGTTTCATAAATGTAGTGTATCATTGAAACAGTGTCTGTCTGCAGTTTCATAAATGTAGTGTATCATTGGAACAGTCTCTGTCTGTAATTTCATAAATGTAGTGTATCACTGAATAAGTCTCTGTCTGCAGCTTCATAAATGTAGTGTATCATTGAAACAGTGTCTGACAGCAGTTTCATAAATGTAGTGTACCATCACTGAAACAGTGTCTGTCTGAAGTTTCATAAATGTAGTGCACCATCACTGAAACAGTGTCTGTCTGAAGTTTCATAAATGTAGTGCACCATCACTGAAACAGTGTCTGTCTGCAGTTTCATAAATGTAGTGTATTATCATTGAAACATTGTCTGTCTGCAGTTTCATAAATGTAGTGTACAATCATTGAAACAGTGTCTGTCTGCAGTTTCATAAACGTAGTGTACCATCATTGAAACATTGTCTGTCAGCAGTTTCATAAACATAGTGTACCATCATTGAAACAGTATCTGTCTGCAGTTTCATTACCATAGTGTACCATCACTGAAACTGTGTCTGTCTGAAGTTTCATAAATGTAGTGTACCATCATTGAAACAGTGCCTGTCTGAAGTTTCATAAATGTAGTGTACCATCACTGAAACAGTGTCTGTCTGAAGTTTCATAAACATAGTGTACCATCACTGAAACAGTGTCTGTCTGAAGTTTCATAAATGTAGTGAACCATCACTGAAACATTGTCTGTCTGAAGTTTCATAAACGTAGTGTACAATCATTGAAACAGTGTCTGTCTGAAGTTTCATAAACGTAGTGTACCATCATTGAAACAGTGTCTCTCTGCAGTTTCATAAATGTAGTGTACCATCATTGAAACAGTGTGTGTCTGCAGTTTCATAAATGTAGTGTATCATCATTGAAACAGTGTCTGTCTGAAGTTTCATTAATGTAGTGTATCATCATTGAAACAGTGTCTGTCTGAAGTTTCATAAATGTAGTGTATCATCATTGAAACAGTGTCTGTCTGAAGTTTCATTAATGTAGTGTATCATCATTGAAAGTGTCTGTCTGCAGTTTCATTAATGTAGTGTATCATCATTGAAAGTGTCTGTCTGCAGTTTCATATATGTAGTGTATCATCATTGAAACAGTTTCTGTCTGAAGTTTCATAAATGTAGTGTATCATCATTGAAATAGTTTCTGTCTGAAGTTTCATAAATGTAGTATATCATCATTGAAAGTGTCTGACAGCAGTTTCATAAATGTAGTGTACCATCACTGAAACAGTGTCTGTCTGAAGTTTCATAAATGTAGTGCACCATCACTGAAACAGTGTCTGTCTGCAGTTTCATAAATGTAGTGTATTATCATTGAAACATTGTCTGTCTGTAGTTTCATAAATGTAGTGTACCATCATTGAAACAGTGTCTGTCTGCAGTTTCATAAACGTAGTGTATCATCATTGAAACAGTGTCTGTCTGAAGTTTCATAAATGTAGCGTATCATCATTGAAACAGTGTCTGTCTGAAGTTTCATAAATGTAGCGTATCATCATTGAAACAGTGTCTGTCTGAAGTTTCATAAACGTAGTGTACCATCATTGAAACAGTGTCTGTCTACAGTTTCATAAATGTAGTGAATCATCATTCAAACAGTGTCTGTCTGCAGTTTCATAAATGTAGTGTACCATCATTGAAACAGTGTCTGTCTGCAGTTTCATAAATGTAGTGTATCATTATTGAAACAGTTTCTGTCTGAAGTTTCATAAATGTAGTGTATCATCATTGAAAGTGTCTGTCTGCAGTTTCATAAATGTAGTGTATCATCTTTGAAACAGTTTCTGTCTGAAGTTTCATAAATCCAGTGTATCATCATTGAAACAGTTTCTGTCTGAAGTTTCATAAATGTAATGTACCATCATTGAAACAGTTTCTGTCTGAAGTTTTATAAATGTAGTGTATCATCATTGAAACAGTTTCTGTCTGAAGTTTCATAAATGTAGTGTACCATCATTGAAACAGTTTCTGTCTGAAGTTTCATAAATGTAGTGTATCATCATTGAAACAGTTTCTGTCTGAAGTTTCATAAATGTAGTGTATCATCATTGAAAGTGTCTGTCTGCAGTTTCATATATGTAGTGTATCATCATTGAAACAGTTTCTGTCTGAAGTTTCATAAATGTAGTGTATCATCATTGAAATAGTTTCTGTCTGAAGTTTCATAAATGTAGTATATCATCATTGAAAGTGTCTGACAGCAGTTTCATAAATGTAGTGTACCATCACTGAAACAGTGTCTGTCTGAAGTTTCATAAATGTAGTGCACCATCACTGAAACAGTGTCTGTCTGCAGTTTCATAAATGTAGTGTATTATCATTGAAACATTGTCTGTCTGTAGTTTCATAAATGTAGTGTATAATCATTGAAACAGTGTCTGTCTGCAGTTTCATAAACGTAGTGTATCATCATTGAAACAGTGTCTGTCTGAAGTTTCATAAATGTAGCGTATCATCATTGAAACAGTGTCTGTCTGAAGTTTCATAAATGTAGCGTATCATCATTGAAACAGTGTCTGTCTGAAGTTTCATAAACGTAGTGTACCATCATTGAAACAGTGTCTGTCTACAGTTTCATAAATGTAGTGAATCATCATTCAAACAGTGTCTGTCTGCAGTTTCATAAATGTAGTGTACCATCATTGAAACAGTGTCTGTCTGCAGTTTCATAAATGTAGTGTATCATTATTGAAACAGTTTCTGTCTGAAGTTTCATAAATGTAGTGTATCATCATTGAAAGTGTCTGTCTGCAGTTTCATAAATGTAGTGTATCATCTTTGAAACAGTTTCTGTCTGAAGTTTCATAAATCCAGTGTATCATCATTGAAACAGTTTCTGTCTGAAGTTTCATAAATGTAATGTACCATCATTGAAACAGTTTCTGTCTGAAGTTTTATAAATGTAGTGTATCATCATTGAAACAGTTTCTGTCTGAAGTTTCATAAATGTAGTGTACCATCATTGAAACAGTTTCTGTCTGAAGTTTCATAAATGTAGTGTATCATCATTGAAACAGTTTCTGTCTGAAGTTTCATAAATGTAGTGTATCATCATTGAAAGTGTCTGTCTGCAGTTTCATACATGTAGTGTATCATCATTGAAACAGTTTCTGTCTGAATTTTCATAAATGTAGTGTATCATCATTGAAATAGTTTCTGTCTGAAGCTTCATAAATGTAGTGTATCATCATTGAAAGTGTCTGTCTGCAGTTTCATAAATTTAGTGTATCATCATTGAAACAGTTTCTGTCTGAAGTTTCATAAATGTAGTGTATCATCATTGAAAGTGTCTGTCTGCAGTTTCATAAATGTAGTGTATCATCATTGAACGTGTCTGTCTGCAGTTTCATAAATCTAGTGTACCATCATTGAAACAGTGTCTGTCTGAAGTTTCATAAATGTAGTGTACCATCATTGAAACAGTGTCTGTCTGCAGTTTCATAAATGTAGTGCATAATCATTGGAGCAGTGTCTGTAAAGTTTAAGCTCTGTGCGTTCGTGCGTGTGCTTTGGGGAATTGTGTTTAATAAAGCCACCTTCTAAGTCACCGCGTTCAATCAACATCGTGTTTAACAGATTTTATTGTGAAATGAGAACTCTAACGCTAATTGCAAATTGAGGGATATGAATAGTACTTATGGCGGGAGACAGTCGCTATAGCAACCACGGCTATTATACCGATTTTAGTGATGCTAAACTGACCAGTCGTTAACTTTATTCTATTGCCTTTAGCTTGTAACTATTAGGTTTTATTCTCGTCGGCTTTTATTTCTTCTCTGTGAATTATTATGGATTTAGTGGTTGTGAAAATGTCTTATACAGGTTGTTTCTAAGCAAAATTACATCATTTTGAGATTAAGGAGCACAAGTATCACTTATTGCGATGCCCAAATACTCACACCTTAGAAGATGACACTAAGCACTTGTCATGAAAACAAACGAGTTTCTCACTGTACATTATCAGAAAACCTGTACTAGCGTTCATGGTAAAGGGCAAATATTATGAGTCGGACAGTTTGGAGCTTGTAAAATGCTAAGCGTAAGTATTGCGCCCCAACTATTAGTATCTTGTACTTATTATTCCAATAATTTTGTCATTATCCTAATAATAAACTCTCAACAACTTAAAGTAAATTTTCTGTTAAATGCATGCATGTTTTATTAAATATATTTAGAGTTAAGCCAGTAAATTAAACTTCTTGTCAGACTAAAAAATGTATTTATTTTGGTTTAATTTTGTCTATAATCCTTTGACAATATTCTGATAATGTTCTTGCCCCTGTTTCCTTTACGAGGTCCTTGCCTCCATCCTCAAGATTGAGGATAGGACAAGGAGCACGAAGGTTAAGGGATACGGAGTGAATATTTGACCACAACACAGTTAAAATTCGAAGATATTTTTATGTAGTAAATAGATGTGGGCATCTTTGTGCATCCAAAGGCTTCAATATTTCATGCTTTAGGATCTACAAACATTTTCATACCATACTATTTTATAAAACGGCGTTTTTTCTCAAAACTATATTTTTACATCTTAAAAATATTGCACGCGTCTCAGCTTTTGTTTAAATTACATTAATATTTATCAGAAAGTGCGTAAGTATCCACGTAACATTCTGTACGAAAGATACACTCTTATGCTAATAATTATTTTTTGTTTAAAATGTGACTACTTTTAAGGACTAATTTCCTTATAAGTTTATAAACAATTTCATAATTCACTCATGAAATTTAGTTAAAATATCTTTTCATTCTATGTTTGCTTGTGATTCCAAGCTCCAATTGCAAAACTTGCGAGCAATTTTCTCAAATTATGAGATGCGTGGGAAATTTATAATGCAACCTATTCACACAATAATTGATAACCCTAGGAATATTTATCCAATATGAATGGAATTTGGTATACATAGCAATGCAATCACAGCGAAACTTTAAAAAAAAACGAAAAAAAAAAAAAACATAAAAATTTAGAGCTACGGAAAGTCATTCCCATGTACATGTACCTTAAATTGCCTGTAATACATATTATTAGTGGCGTAGATATCCCGAATTATTTCCCCAGTAATTTCTTTTCATTCACTGCCTATTATGATAACACATGTTCGAGGAATATACAAACTACTAAAAGTTATTTATCAGGGTTTCGTAAGATAAGATGCTTATCTTGAGTTAACCAATGTGCAACATACACTGCATATTTGGAATACACTGAAAGCAATTGACGCGCGGCTTCCCAAGCTACCTGTGTTGCTTCTGGTAGCGGCGCCAGGCGCGCGGCTTTGTTCCTGCTTAACTGCATAATACCTACATGCCTATAATGAAGCGTTTTGTTCATCTGCCTTTATTAGCGTTAAAAACTATATTTTCGTATCAAATAGGAGCTAAGCAACAACATCCATAGCTTGATTTGATGTCGTTTCGAAACATCCTGTATACACATTGCAGGTAAATACGTTATATTAGCAACGTTGTGCGTAATTCTGGGTTAGGCCACTGGTCTGGAGATTAGCACTGCAATTAATGTGATACGTTTTAGTTCACTATGATGTCAGCAACATTACAAGGCATTATACGACGAGGTCAAGCTATCTTGATCGCGTATATGTAGTACTTAAACCCGATGCATCGTTGCTTAACGCGACTATTAATAAGTGCACGATTTACTAACATAGACATTTACATATCAACGTTAGTGCCAAATACCCGAATTCTCCTTCCGTTCCAGTCTTTACATTACCTAGCGTATGTTCATTTGAAACTGTGGGGTTTCAGAAAGTAGCTGGCGGTTGGGATCATTGCTGTGTTGGCAACCAACACTGCACCATAACTTGATTGCTTTTATAACAATTATACATAATAATTATTAAGTGTGTTCAAAATAGACATTAGTACGTCAGTGGTTCTCATGAGGTGCTTCTGCTTCTATAACTCTGTTGAAGAAGTTGATTTTCATTTAAATACGAGGCAGAATCTTAATGAATATTTTAAGGTTGAAAAAAAATCAAATACGAGGATTGTACCTTATAAAATATCACACTTCTCTCACGGTATACTTGTTCAAAATAACTGAAATTTGATGGCAGTAAAAGGGAATGGCTCTTTCCCACAGAGTCCACATCAACATGTCAAGCCTTATGCCAACGTGAAACAATTGCATCCATTCCTTGCCGGTGCCAATTCCTTCGTCGTTATCTTCTTTATCATTCTTAAAATGAGTTCCTTGCAAAGCATCCTTCAGAGGTTCAAAGCGGCAGAAGTACTTGTACACACGTCGATCCGACTCGGCACAGCTCGGACACTTCGCACTGTGGAAGAAACTGCGTAGAAGGTGAGGCAAGAGAACTAATAATAACCTATAATAAATAAATATATACATAACAGAAAAAAACAGCAATTCAGTAATCATTCAGCAAACAAAGTAAAAAAATTAGGTAAATAAAAGTAGGGTATACAGCGCTGGAGTCCCGAAAAGATTCCGGAACTGTATTTAAAAAAAAAAAAAAAAAGAGGGAAAGACACCGCAATTGCTTAAAACCAAAGGATGCAAGTGTGCACCTCGTACCATACAATGCACCGGCGCATGCACCCTGAAATTGTAAGCACATTCAAAGAGGGATATGCGAGATTGGAAACGGCCGTGAACTGTTCAAAAGCGAGTCACTGAGTGCTGGCTTTGAAAATGCATCTTCCCATTACAGTGCGAGAAATAACTGAATAATGAGAGCACTCCAGTGTAAGCAATGAAAAAATAAAACTAATATTATATAATAATATAATATTATTATTTCAATTTAAATTATGTAACTTAAAGAGGTCTACATTTTCTATAGTAAGATTTTGACTATTTAGTATGGTTTACTTCCAATTAAATTATGGACACTGTTTAACTGCTGCGGTTCTTAGCGTCCTATTCTATGTTGGAAGTGAAAGACCCCTTAATTTCGCCCAGAGACATCTTTATCATGCTTGAAGTTCTTTTACGTGCCGGAACC
This sequence comes from Hymenopus coronatus, assembly GCA_030762935.1. Classification (NCBI taxonomy): domain Eukaryota; kingdom Metazoa; phylum Arthropoda; class Insecta; order Mantodea; family Hymenopodidae; genus Hymenopus; species Hymenopus coronatus. The sequence continues at coordinate 63,175,168 of CM060900.1, forward strand.
AACGGCATTACTTCCCTTGCAAAGGAATCTTCCCAATCAAGCCGTCCTAAAAACTCAAGGTATACTTTTATTTTGTTTGGCATGTAAATATCTGAAATATGCATTATTTGAATAAACCATAACAAAAATGTTACATATACGTAAAGGGTAGCATGAGATAAGGGATTTTATTCAAAGTCTTCATGTTACAATTTTGGAAATTACTGAATTTAAATAGCAGATTCGGTGCTTAAAAATATGTTCGATTTCAGTTATACTGTTTACAGACTCAGGCACCCCCCCACACATATACACAATGACGTTTTTATTTTATCCAGCCCGCATGCACAATTTGCATAGTGGATAGAGAAGGTATTGCACTCCATCCAAAAATTCGATGGCGAGATTTCACCGGAAATGTATGTTATTTGGGTCCCCTGAGTCATAAAAAAACAATTTTAAAAAAAAGGTCCGTGTGTGTGCCTGTGGACAGCATAGCTCAAAAACAAAAGCACCGTTAAATACCAAACTGGGTATTTAGGTTTGGTATCTTTCAGGGATGCGACACGAGGATTTTCGAGAAAATCCATACACCACAAACCACCCTTCACATGAAAACATTTTCTCAAAAATGACTAACGATTTTGATTAAAAGCCCGTATATTAAATATATTTGCATCCCATATAAAATGTATATTTTGAATCTTCTGGGAATAGTATCTGAAGACCTCTTTATTCTGGATGAATTTTGGCGAATTTGGCTGAACTACTAAACTGTACAGATAGACAAAAACTGACTGCACAAAAAGTGTAGATCTCGTCAGAATACACAATTTATGTCCTTTACATTTTTGTTGTGGAGGTAACAGTTTCCAAAATATTCCTCGTTATAGGTTTCAACTGTTAAGTACTTATACTTTTCTCAGACAGGAAGTGTCCGTTTTTCTTTTGTTCTACTCCTGGCCAAGCAAAGAGGCGATTTGCAATGAATTGCAGAACGACAGCTTTTAAAACATTTGACTATCTCTTTAGCATAGCGCATTCCTTTAGTTCCTTTCTACTTATAAGGAACTAAGTAATAAGAACATTCTGCTAATGTTTACCTCGATTAGCATTGTGTAGGAAGAAGAATAGTCTTATGTGAGAAGTTTGTTTGTAAATCAGCTAGAGGTAATTCATGTGAGTGGAACACATCAGAACTGTTTTATTAAATTGCCATTTTTGGTTTTAGATGGTTCAAAAAATATATTTCCGGTGAAATTTCGACATGAGCATTTTGGGTGGCGTACAATTTCTCTCCCGACTAATATTTGTTTTGTATAAGCTTGTTCCGCTGATGTGTAACATTCCGCGCACAATTCCCTTCTCCTTTCCTCTGATTGACTAAGTACACATTTGAATGCAATATACAAACCGTATGGAGTGCAAGGTCAAAGGATAAAAACGAAATGAATACTCTTATCATAATAGATGTATGTGTTTTCGTCATCCGAGATGCAGGTTTAAAACGAAGGATTTTCCTATGTTTATTTGTTGGTTAAACTTTACGCGTATTTTACATGCATTAAGTTTATTACATAATATATTTTATTTATCGTATTATACAAATGTAAATTTGACAATTCTCTTCGGATATATTAATGTAAGCATTAATTCTAACAATGGGAAATACTTTGTACCGCAAAACTCCATATTCCACCATGGCAGCCAAAGAGAGGTGACTAGTCACGTGGCATTTTTGAGGCACAGAACAAACTTATGTGGAACAGACCTTAGGAACATGGTGGATAATATCAAAATATGGTGCACATGACTTTCTCTAGCTACTCTGCAACAAACTGTTTTTACAAAAGCTTGTTCTGCTACTTTATGCTAATCGAGTTAAACATTAGCAAAAATGGTTTTATCACCTATTTTCTTGTTGGTAAAAGGAAATAAGGGAATACAGTAGCCTAAAGCAATTGTGAAATCTGTTAACCCTTTCCAGCCTGATTTATTTTCGACTGAAATTATTTTTTGAAAACTGATGGCTTAGGATGGGCACTTGTGGCTTTAAAAGATGGTCTTACTTGATCTCTTATTGGTAACTCATATATCTAAACCTCTACAGCACTGAACATCTCTGATGATTTTTTTATTAGAGGTTAACCTGGGTTGGAGTCTTCGCTACAGTGCTACTAAGTATGATAGAGGAAAGGATGGACCCACTAAAGTAAACGCTGATTAGCATGTTCAAAATTTGGATGGACCTCGGTAGCATTTAGTGGAATATTTCTATATCTGCGTAAGAAAGAGTTAGAAGGGATGTTGTTTTCACTTTTGCTTGCTTAAAGTGCTGCTAATATCAATACATTTAAAGAAAAGACACCTATAAAGGTATAGAATTATTGAACATTAACCTATTAAATTCTACCCACCTTGAACAACAAATAACACAATGATGCCGGGTTCAGAGGTGGTCGCTGTGTGATTTCTTCGAAATTTTGTTCTCTTTGCTTGGCCAGGAGTAAAAGAAAGAAAGAGAAAAATCATTTAAGAAAAGTATAAGTATACTTCTAAACAAATAGAAACTATCTTGGAAACGGTTATCTCTACAAAAATGTATTTTATATAAAGGTTTACTTTTAACAAGCTCTACTGTTTTTGTTTATTAAGATTTTGCCTCTCTCTTGATTTACTAATAGTGTAAACGCTATCTAGAATGAACAAGACTCCAGGGCCTATTCCCAGAGAATTCAAGATATTCATTTTATTTTTCATGTAAATATCTTAAATATATGACATTTTCATCAAAACCGTTAGAAATACTTCTTCCGCTTCAGGGATAGGCTATATTGCCCGTTCCGGCTCAAAGTAATCTTCTCATCTGATTCTAGGACACCTTATTGAGCGTCGTCCTTCTGGTCTTTAATTTAGTGCCTGTTTTGTTATCCTATTATAGGTAATGCATTCTCCTTATGTGTTGGAACCATTGGTACTTAATATCATTTATCTACTCCTCTAATTTATGTATGTTTAAATCTTCCCGTATTTGTATATTTGGTATGTGATCTTTTAACGTATAACCTGATATTTGTCTTAGAAATTGCATCTTGGCTGTTTCTAAGCTTCTCCTGTTTGCTCTACGGTTTTCTGCCTTATAAGAGCGTAGGGATAGCCAATACCTTATAACATTTTATGATTGTTTCTTTTCTGGTTTTATTTCTTAATGTTCTCTGTATTGTTCCACATATATTTTGGCATTTAATTTTTGTTGTATATCTTTTGCTTGTTCATGGGCTATCCAATATTCCAAGTAGTTAAAGGTGTTTACTTGTTCTATTATTTCTCCGTGTATTCTATTTTTGATATTATAGGGACTTTCCTTTAAAAACTTAGTTTTTGGTTCCTTTATAGATATTTCTAAATTATAGTTCTTAAGTATCTGTTGCTATTTATACACTGTTCTTTGGAGTTCATCTTCTGTAGTACCAAAAATGACCTGATCGTCAGCAAATAAAACTGTGCTTACAAATATGTCACCTGTTTTAACATCAGATCTTGTCTGTCTTTGCCATTCATTTATAGCTGCGTCTATATATATATATATATATATATATATATATATATATATATATATATATATATATGTTAAACAAAGTGGGAGACAATGGGCATCCTTGTCGTACTCCAAGGTTAGTTACTACTACTTTTCCTTTGGGTTTAACACATATTTTTGGAATATTGTATAATTCTTTTATTGCATTAACCAAATATTGTGGATATGCTTTTTTTTCTCATTATTTTCCACAATTTTCCTCTTAATACATTGTCGAAAGCCTTTTTAAAATCGACAAATAGCATATGCCTTTCTAAATTCTATTCTCTTCTCTTTTGTATAATCTGCTTTAGGATGAATATACAGTCTGCGCAAGAACTTCCCCTTCTAAATCCATGCTGGTTTTCATTTATTAATACCTCTGTTATTGCATTTAATCTTCTTAATATTTTTCGTAGATTTTATATGTCTTGTGGTAGTTATTAAATTCCTTACCTTTTTTAAACATTGAACTTATTTGAGCTTCTTTCCATGAGCTTGGTATCTGTAAAGTTCTCCAGCATATACTCATTCGTTAGAGCTATTTTTAAGAATATCGAAAATTACTAAAAAAGTTCCATGTCATGGGCAGTTTGAGCTGAGGAGATTGGTTTGAACACATCTTATCATATTCTTGGAAGATATTGAACATAACTACGAAGTTTGGTATTTAAGCAACTTTTCATTTTTGAGCTACGTTGTTCACAGACACACACACATGGGTCTTTTGTACACTTTTTTAAAATTCAGAATTCATCAAAACATGTATGTGCAGTGAAATGTCGATATCGAATTTTTTGGTGGAATAATAACTTATCAACCTACATTGTATGTGGTAGAGAAAATAAAAATAAGGGAACCTATGGGCTATAATACGGTTGCAGGTTTTACAGTATCCATTTATTAAACGAATAACACAGGATATATCTGTGCAATGTTAATGAGGCTTATGGGAACACAACGTAAAAAATTCAATTTGTCAGAACACATATAGCAATGGTTCACCACATAGATGGTTTGCCAGTTTCGTCCCAAGCCAAAATTAAATCTTTTATTCTCCGTTCCAGGGATGCACAAACATCTTATTGCTACCTGAAATACTGGCTGCGACCCATAATGTAGGACAGAAGAAACATTGAAGATAACTTTTAAGTGACACATGTTTATTCATAATAGAGAAATGTTACTTCCTATAACTTCAACTCTAGCTGTCTTACCGAACGGGATGTTTCAGGCGATAGCGCTTTTCGCCGCATTTTGGAGTCCCGCGTTCGATCCCCCGCAATCGTCATTCTGACACCTGGGGATTTTTCGCGCTTTCCTCCAGGGTTGTTAGGCGAATGCTGGCTTGGTTCCTTTTCTACCACAACTTTCCTTTTCGTCATTTCCTATGGCCATCACTTCCGTGTCAAAGTTTCAGGATTGAAGGACCAGGCAACGGTGTTTAGCGGATTGCGGGTGGGCGTTAACTTGCGCACTGTAGAGGTTTCTTCCCTGGCGTCGTGGGACCACGCCGTCAGGACCCGCTTTCTGGTGCTTTCGGGAGGGTTTCCCTGGAGGATTATGGCCTGTGGGATTAGTCCTGTTGATGGATATATTTGATCTGGAAACGGTAGGGACCCCGTCCATGTTTGCCCCATCTTCCTAATCTAACCGTCCTACGGATCTCTCTCCTCATCGCTCCCTCAGGTGTATATACGAGCCACTATGTCCTATATGCGGTGCTCTGGCCCAGTAACTGAGGCTCTTCCGCGATTATCCGAATTGTATGTAACTACATGTCTTGCACACCGTTACATAATTATATTTATTTGTTTAGATGCTGAAAAAATTAACTCCATGGCATTAAGTCTTGGGAAAGTTACGAGTGTAATAAAAGCGTTAAATGATCTTTCAGGTTTTATATTTTATTAAATGCTTTCGTTCCCTTTTATGTTAGTGAAAGCATAACCAAAACATTAAAGGGTAAAGCTAAGAGCAGATAGCGGAGATGGACCACTCGTGCATGGAGACCTTTACAGATCTATTGTGGCTAACACCTCATGGAGGAAGGGATCAAGTGAGGGAACCATGGAGGCTACAAGTCTCAGTTAGGCAGATCACAGAGACGCGCGGAAGTCCTACATTTCCAAGCCCAATGACTCGTCCCATTGCTGGTGCCGTTAGAGAGCGCGATCAAGCGATCCGTCGACCTGGTAGCTCTCTTGCGTCCACGAGGAGTATTCTTTCTATTGAGCAGGCATCCGCGCCATCTCCCCGCACTACCGTAAACTGCAAACCCAGAAACACATATATACATACGTAAATCTGACAGCTTGATTCTGACATCTAGTTTCCTAAGTCAGGATAAATTGACAAACGTTTTATTTCCAAAAACTTCTTACATATAAAATACAATTAAACAACATCAGAAAATTAATTAACTAAAAGAGATACCAACTGAAATAAACTATTGTCTTCCAGTAATTCCAAATTTCATTCTACAATTACAACTACTGTAATTCAGTAAACACATTTTCATCGACAATTTTAAAATCTCTTTCATTTAAAGGTTTAGAAGTGTATAACCAATATTTGCAGCTATTAAACATTCAAAATTTAAATAGTATTCAAAATTCTACTATTAAATAACATTACAATTCCCTCAATATAAATACATATTAAATATCAAAACATTCAAAACTAATATTCAAAACTTTTTTAAATTTTAAAGCTTACAATATTTTATTAACTAAAATCTCATACATTTACTTAAATTCCTCAATTTTTATGAATAATATTTTCAGTCCCTTTGTTCAAGAATAGCATTTTCAAAATTTAATATCACACATCACCTTTCCATCGTTCGCTGCATTCTGCGGAATCCAAAAACATGGCGCTGACCTCGGAAAATTTACACTACACTGCATTCTCTTTATCAATCCCTATCTCCGTCCTTTCACTCACACCATTCTTCTTTACTTTTCTTTTTCTCCCTTCTTCCGAGCCTAGGCTCCACCATCTCACTCCTTCATCCCTTCCTCCTTCTCTTTTTTTGCTTTCTTTAACGTATAAGCTCAATGTGGATAGAGTAGGTATTGTATTCCACCCATAAATTCAATACCGAGATTTCACCGCAAATACATATTTTTAGACTTACTAAATCAAAAAAAAAAATGATAAAAAAAGAATTTTAAGTCATGTTTGTATGTGTGTGTGTCTGTGTGTGTGTGTGCGCAAAAACGAAATTTCCGTCAAATACCAAACTTGGTATTTAAGTTAAATATCTTCCAAGGATGCGAAAAACATTTTTCAAGAGAAACCTCAGACTCCCAACTACCCTTTTACTTTTTGAAAATTTTTATTTTTCAAAAAATGACTAACATTTTGGCTAAAATACCATATGTTTAAGATATTTTGATGACAAACGAAATGTATATCTTGAATTTTCTGGAAATTTGTTCCGAAGACCTCTTCATTCAGGATGACCTTCTCGTATAACTCGTAAGCGTTAAGGGATAGACAAAAACTAACTGCAAAAAAATATAGATCCCATTAAAGCACATGTAATATACACATTTTTAGAATTATCTAACGGTTTCCGAGATATTCCTTGTTTTTGGTTTCATTTTTAGATTTTCTCAAGTGGGAAGTCAACTTTCGTTTAACATCTCTTTTGTTTTATACCAAGGAATGCAAAAGATAGCCAAATTTCAATTGTTTCACATAGCGATGAGGTTTTAAAAGATTTGACTATCGATTTAGTCTAGTGCATTCCTTTATTCCCTTACTTATAAAGAACTTATAGCAAGATCGTTTCTGCTAATGTTTATCTGGATTAGCATGGAGTAGACAGAAGAAATAAACCATTGCAAGAATAGTTTGTTACAGAATAGGCAGAGAAAACCATATGGATATAACATATCAATTTTTTTTTTACCCTGGCTCAATTCTACCAATAAATATCAAACAATATCTTCTAATATTTCTATAATTACTATCATCTGCATTATCTTCCTCTGCTTCTCAACGTAGTTGTTTTTTATCATCTAAATTCTCAGCATCATAAATCTCATCTGTTCCTTATTCATCTCTATTTCTCTGTCTGGTTATACTTGCTGCTTCTTCTTCCCCTCTTTGTTGATCCCTCCCTGATAACTCAATTATTTCTCTTCTATCATTTATCAATATTTCCTTTGTAATAATAGAAGTCTTCGATGAAATGTCAAAAGCTTTCTCTGCGCTAATTATATTCCAGATTGATTTCCCCTCTAATTTTATTTTCATCTCTCAAATCTTCCCCATATTTGACGCATTCAAAAAACTTATGTTCTGGAGTATCCAACTTCTCACAAACCTTAAATTTCCCAGTTCTCCTTTTTCTTCCAATACCACACAAGTACTTTTTACATGATCAGTGACCAGTTAAATAATATATAATTTCTCTGTTAGGTTAAACATAATAACATGTTTAATAAGGTGACATTTGACCACAAATTGCGACAAATTAAAATTTTACTTTGTCATTAAAATGCTATTAAATCTAAACCTTCAAGAAATAAATAATTTTTCCCACTTTGCACACTTTAACTGTCAATTAACTGAAGCTATATATGGGTAAGTGCACGCTAATTAATAGGCACCTCCAAATTTGAACACTTTTTTTCTCGAGAACTTTTTCCCAATGCTTTTCCACACTCAAATGTTCCACTCGATGCAATTTTTCACTAATTTGTTTCAATATTTTTATACTGTCTCTCAAAACCGTATTAGAGAAAATAGTAATATTAATTTTGTGAAATAATGATCCAATTGTGATAAATTATTACATTTTGAAAAATCAAGACTTTTGGAGATTACGAGATGTAATAAGCTTTGTATACTTATTAGGGCCAATATAAAAACACTATATTATTATCTATTTTTAAAGTAATTTTCTTAACATTTGGACCTTTTGAGTGAATATTTTTAAAATTTCATCTCGTGCCCCATTTTTATCAGGAGAATGCATTTAAAAATTAAATTATTATTTAAATAACCATGAAATCAAAAATTTTGGTACATTGTAAAGTATCACTATTATTGTGCATAATAGCTGGCTAAATTTCAATAAGATATCCTACATACACTGGATTTTCCAAATTTCAGAGACCTCTCCTTAATTTTGTGAAGTGCTTCATGTATTCTTCGTTCTTCTATATTATCACATTAATCTTTCCATTTTTCAGTAATCTTTTCTTCATTTCTTTTACACCCAGAAGCACACCTGAAAGTTGAGAAAGAAACGGAATGAAGGGTAAACGATGGAAAGGTTATGTGGTAAATGAGAGTCTATTCCGGCATTCGCCTGCAAAACCGGGGAAACCGCCAAAAGCCCGAGGATCAAGTGGGCGATCATAAGGGATCGAACTCGGGACCTGTCGAATGGGAGTCGCACGCTTACTGCCGCGCCATCTCATTCGGTAACCAACATTTTTAACTTCAGACACACAACAAACATACCTTGCCTCATTCCTAGAATGTTTTCTCGGTCCTAAATCCTAAGTGTTCGTTTCTATATCAGTAAATAGCTAAATGTGTATGTCTGGTGTTGAAAACATGACGCTCAATGTATTTAAAGTTTCAAGCCAACCAATATTTTTTTAAATAAAGAATGTAAAATTATCTCCAAATGAGTTAAACAGGGGAGATCTTTAGGTAGAGATTTGAAGAAAATCTTCAAAACTGTAATATTTCCATGTCCTAAAGCATACTTATCGAATGTTTCAACAAAACCAATGACACAATTTGGATTGTATACAAATGGTTAAAATAAAGATACAGGTAGCCCGCATGTAGAATGTACATAGTGGATAGAGAAGGTATTGTATTCCATCCAGAAATTCAATACCGAAATTTCACCGGAAATATATGTTTTGTGGTACCTCGAGCCCGAAAGAAGCATTAAAAATTTTATTTTATTAAAAATGACAAACGATTATGATTAAAATTCCCTATAGTAAAGCTATTTACACCCCAAATAAAATGTATATCTTGAATTTTCTGAGAATAGCCTCTGAAAACCTCTTTATTCTGGATGAATTTTCCCGAATTTTGCTTAACTGCTAAACTGTAAGAGATAGACAAAATTTGTAACCGTTTCGGAGATGTTCCTTTTTATTGTTTTCAACTGTGAAGTACTTATACTTTTCTCAGACAGGAAGTGTCCGTTTTTCTTTTATTCTACTCCTGGCCAAGCAAAGAAGTGATTTGTAATGACAATCGCATAACGATAGCTTTTAAAACATTTGACTGTCATATTAACCTAGTGCATTCCCTCAGTTTCCTTCTACTTGTAAGAAACTAAGTAATTAGAACATTCTGCTAATTTTATCTGGGTTAGCATTGTGTAGAAATAAGAATGATCTTTTGTAGGAAGTTTGTAGAGCAGCTAGAGAAAGTCAGGTGAGTGTAACTCATCAGAGCTGTTGTTTAAGTGTAAATATTTTATTTGCATTTCTATTGTATTCTTTGGGTTACGTTAAGCTGTATAACATATTATTGTTCCCAATTAAATGTACCAGTCATTATGAGAGAAGTAAGAGTAGTGTTTTTTAATTTCAAGGTGCTGTATTTTAGAACGTTGTAGGGTAGGTACAATTTCCTTTAAGGTACCACATTGTATGTTACAAGTATTTGTCTAGTTAGGTCAGTGTTGATTTGTATGCACGGGATTAAAAGTAAGGGTAGCGAAATTTCTGAAAAATGTGACCACTTAGTCATTTTAGCAGTTTCTTAAACTTAAGTGTATAAAGTTTAGTTAAAACTACACTAAAGTACTCCCCAATAACAAATCAGCAAAATAGCAAAATCAGACAGAATTTCGATAATATGAACATAGTAAACAACTCATTTCACTCCTAAAACCTAATTTTATAAAGATTTTAATTTTTGCTCCTTTGGCCGAATTCATTAAAATTCCACAGTGTTCAAAATAAATGAGGAAAATATTTTCTGAAATTGTAACTCAAGGAAACGCAATTGAAATTGGTCGAATGGATGCAAGAATCCCTGGAATATTGTATTTTTAATGGAAAAAAAACATCAAAATTGATGTAGTGGCTTTTAGATTATCCTACATACGCTCGCGCATGTCACTTGATTTTTCACCTTTAACATAAGCAAAGATTGCGTACGCATTATCATATAACTTGAAAGGGATGCCTTAGTGTTAGTCACATTCAGAAGGAATGGGTTAAAATTCCTGTTTCCACCAACCCAAGCAGCGTTTATTTTGTTAACGATGGTCAATGGCATGTTGGTATATATGGTTTCAACCATTCCCATATTTCATGCTATAACAGAAAATAAAACTCGTATAGAAGCTCTACTGTTTCTTTTCCAAGACCACCCGTTTGACCTAAACTGCATATCTTTTTTATGCATTTCTCATTCATGATCTCGAATTAGAAATTAGAATTTCCTGCATTTAATGTTGGTAACCTAACCTATATGCGTGTTTTGCCTATTTTACTGCAGGTATGTACATGGACTATATTAATTCCTCTAGCTTTTGATATAGTCATTATTACTGACATGGAACAAAATCACTTTGGCAGTTGAATTTTACCGTTTAAATTTTACTTAGCTGTTTAATTCCTTTTCATTTGTTTAGTATTTACTAGCAAGATCATTTATGCAAAAGCTGAGTATGAGCAGCAAGTTTTGATATCTCTTAAGGTCAACAACCAGGCGATCTGCAGTTCGCCAGCAGTGTTAATGCCATAACCTTGCTACTGGAACCACTATGACCAACAGGTATTAGTAATTACTTTTTTTTTCCAACCCCCGATATGCTGTAAATAAAAGACAAGTTCATAGAAAACAATTATTTTATTACTAAAGGTTTTGTACACTTATGGTTACTTTTCAACATAATCACCGAAAATATTGAGACATTTATCGTACCTGTGCACAAGCTTTGGAATACCCGCTTCAAAAAATGTTGCCACCAATGATTTCAAATGAGCATTGACGTTGTTTTGAAGATCTTCGTTGGTTTGAAAGTGCTGCCCTCCTAGCCACGTCTTTATGTTCAGGGAAAAGGTGAAAGTCGCTGGGTGCCAGGTCAGGACTGTGCGTGCGGATGATCGGAAATATCCCATTGAAATTGTTCAAGGAGCCGATGGGTTGTACCGGCAGGATGTGGACGAGCGTTGCCATGGATCAACACAATTCCTGAAGTCAGCATTCATCTTCGTTTGTTTTGAATGGCTCTCCACAAACGTCGTAAAGTGCGAAGATCTTGAAAACAACGTCAATGCTCATTTGAAATCATTGGCGGCAACACCTTCCTAGGATTTACAAGCGGATGCCTAGGGGTCAGAAGCCTGTTGGAGAGCCAATAGCACGAAACCACAGAATGGAATACCTGGAACGAGTGGTCAGCCCGTAGCCAGGCATGAGTGTGAGGAAGTGGATGATATGAAATGCAAGCGAAATAGATTATGGGAAAGATGATGGAGCAACTGTTGGAATGGGCGGCAGAGGAAAGCGGAGGACCGGGAGAAAACCCACCCAGACACCACAAATTCCACACGCAGGCGCTTGGGATCGAACCCTGGCCGCCTAGGTGGGAGGCGAATGGTTTAATCACCATGGCACCGCCCTTCGTCAAAGTAATTGGTAAATAAAATTTAACAAATTTGTATGCCCATTTGAAGGTCGTCTAGCATTTCTGTGAAACATTGGATTGGGAAATGTGTTAATTTAATTTTGGAGAGGTAGGGCAATGTATGACAAAAAGCGGTAATCGGAGTTATAACAACCATACTCATTGTGATATAACTTATTAACTAATGCCATTATAAGTTGAAGGTAATTAAGAACATGTGACGGGTCGCAGTTGTCCCATGTGCCGTTTTTTGGACGACCCTGCTCCGTGCGCTCTCAGAATGTTCGAATGAGGTTTTAGGTTGAGCATAATAACTAATTCATACCAATAAAACATAGTATTGCAGAGGAGGCTACACTTTCAAAACAGTGAGTTTATTCTTGAATAAGTTTGTATATGGATTTAAAAATACTATTTTCCCCAATTAGCCCTTACGAGGCTTTAACTACAACGTTGTAGTGTTCACCCGTTTACTTCTTAAATAAGAAACATCAGTTTGTTTCTCTAGAAATACAAACATACTTGCTAAACACATTCTCTTCACGTAAAACCAGACTTATAGTGTACAAAAATGGCGATGAAACACTGTCTCATACAAGTAGAACATTATTTAAAATCTGACATTAATAATCACATGCGTTTCTCTACCCATTATCGTTTGCTTCTGTATAGCTTCTACAAGCTATTCTAACGAAATCTATGTTTCTGTTTACTTCATGTTAATCGGGAGCAACATTTGCAGAAATAGTTTCAATATACATATCGTTGTAGAACCAGGAGTAACATACAAAAAGCGAATTGATTGCTAAATGCTCAAGGAATATTGGAATTACATTTAAAATATCTATATTTTTGTATAGATTTTTCTGAAAATTATACTGTAATTGAATTTCTGTTATGTTAATATGGTTACCAAATTCCACTAAATTTGATAAATTACAAGATATGAAGTATTTTATAAATTTCATTATGTTAAATTTATTGCATAGCCGGAATGTTCCACATGCCTCAAAATATGAGAATACTTGTTGGTAGTTTTTGAATTGAAACGAACTACATACAGAAACTTTACGCCTTGATATTTTAATAACTTTGATTAGGGAACTATGGTATTATATATTTTAAGAAGCTAAATATTTTAATCTCCTAAGTTCATACCTTATTCGTAAAGTTATTTTTTTTTTGAAAAATTGGTATGAGTGTTAGGATATTTTTTTTCATCTTAATATTAGAATAGCAGGGCGACGTGCCCGAGTGGTTAGACCGCTCGCTTCCCACCTAAGTGGCCCAAGTTCGATCCTAAACACCCGCATGTGGGATTTGTGGTGGACGAGGCGGCATCTGGGTGGGTTTTCTCCGGGTCCTCCAGTTTCCCCCGCCACTCATTTCCCAATTGCTCCATCATCATCATCTTTCCTATCATCCATTTCGCCTACATTTCATATGATATACTTCCTCACGATTATGCCTGGTGACGGGCCGACCTCTCGTTCCAGGATTACCATTCTATGGTTTAGTTTCGTTCTGATCGCTCCCCGACAGTCTTCTGTAAGTCCTAGGAGGGTGTCAGTCCTAAATATGGCGAGGGTAAGCCAACTTCGAAAAAAAAATAAAATAGACATTTCCTCACATTCTGGGAAACGTTAGTTGTATTTAAACAAAAACTGAGACGCATGGAGCATTTTGAAAATGTGAAAATGTAATTTGAGAAACATGCTATTTTATAAATTAGTATTGTAACAAATGCCTTTATTGACTCAAAATTGTTTACAAATGAACAATTGAGTTCACTACTGCAAATAGTTCACTGGACGTTTCAACATTAAGACAGTTTTTGCTACACGTCGTCCGTGACTCTCGCGCCACTGGTGATAACACTCCAGTCACTCACGACTCAGTTTAAATCACAACCATCTGCACTGCATTCCTTCCTCCTTTTATAATTTGAAAATGACGTCACAAGGCTTTCTCGAAACTTGTCGCAGGTACTAAAACCCGAAGCTGGGAGAAACATCTCGAATATCGGAAAGATTCGTAATGTCGTGAGAAGAGAAATGTCTCGCGTTCCGAAGAGTCCTGTGACGTCGCGACGTAATTTACTACCTTAACCGAAATGTCTCACGTTCCAGCTTCACTGCTGCATACCAGAGCGATCACATGCGACGGCATTATCACATATGCTAAGAGACAGATGTGTTGTATTATATTTAAATTACTGTGGAGCCCGAAGCAGTAGGTACCCAAAGATTCTAACAACCATTTCATATAAATAAGTGATTTTCGACTTTTTGACATAATGTAGTCAAAATTTCATTCCCGGTGTCCCTTAAGAGGACACAGAATTCTTTTGCAGCGGTTTTGGTGAAAACGTCAATTTTTGGTACGTAACTATATAATTTAAACTGTATACCCCAAAAGTTTCAATCCTTTAGGGCGGACGTAACATATGTTTAGATGCCATCTTAAATGCGCTGCGCCAGTTCTACAGCACTCTGTCCAGGTAAGTGATCCGTAGCTTTTGATATTTTTCCGAATTACAAAACTTATATTCACCCTAAAAAGTATAGGAAGAGGTCTGAAATTGTTCTATAAAACACTTAATTGTAGATAGAAACATTTTTGTGCGTAATTTTGATATGAGACATTGTTTATTTTTTAAAACATAATTAATTATCGCAGTCAGGCGCTCCTTTTAAGACTTTTTCTCATTTTGTACTAAAAAGCTATCCAACACTTATAGGAAAATTTACAATATATATATTGTAATTTAACGTCCTTTAACCTAGTTGGTCATATCGGACGATGAATGAAATTGATGAAATGATGCTCAAATGATCTCGGGGTCCATGGAGCTTAAAGTTACTCGACATTTGTCTTCTCAGGATAAGGGAAAACCCCGAAAAAAAACCTTATCCGGGTAACTCATCCTAAGCGAGATTCGAGCTCAAGACCTGTTGAATGTGAGGCAGACACGCTACCACCACACTACCCAGGAATGCAACATAAAATTTGTTTCAATTGTGACAATTTATCTGAATGGCATTCCTAGTTCAATCTCTCTTGGAGGAAATATTTTTAATTGTAGCTAATGAAATTTATATAAATTAATATCTCAAGAGTGCCATTAGATATAGTACTGAATATTGTGTGGCCTCTCACCAATACAAGTTTGATCCCATGTGATCGCATGTGGGATTTGTAGTGGACAAAGCGGAACAGGGGCGGATTTTCTCCGGCTTCTCTGGTTTCTCCCGTCATCGCATTCCACCGGTGCTCCATCTTCATTTCATGTATCCTCAGTGTTATTGCCTGCGGTGCTATATGTAGTTAAGGGGGGCGTTAAGTGCTGTAACATTTTTTGTGTACACACTTCTGCAATTGCATGTACGAAGAATAAAAGCTGTGGCTGTAATACTTTAAAACATCACATTTGTCACTTCGGTGTCCTCTTAAAAACGGGCCTTGAAATTGCACGCTCTTTCCATGGCTTCGCGATAAAGAAACCGACTACTTTCAAAATAACATCTTATATTTGAGAAATGTATGATGTCGTCGAATGTCATTTGAATTAAAGAGTTTGTTTTATAGATACCTAAATTTTATCTTTAATACATTCCTGTCTAATCCTTATAGTTTATTAGCTCTAAAAATGTCATCCGATGAAAGGAGACTTCTTAGTCTATTCCCAAAAATTCACGGTGTAGATTTGATTTATTATGTGCATTTTTAATTATAGTACAATATAGTGATGAAAATCGCTTGAGCCATTTTTGATAATATGGAAACTAATGAAACATTGTCAGGCAGGTAACCGCGGGGGCTTTTGTAGTAAAACTTGTGTCGCGTTTTTGGACAGCACTGAACTTAAATAACAAGTTTGGTGTTTATCCGACATTTGTCTTTTGAGTTATGCCTTTTCTTAAAGGTGACATTTTTGGATTCAGAGGGTCTCAAAACATGTATTTGCATTTAAATCTCGATGTAGAATTGTTGGGTGGTATCAAATCGTTTCTCTTCTTACTGTACGTAATGTTTCTACTACGAATACTTAAGTCATAAGAACCGAAATCCAATTTGGTGTCTGGGATTAACACGAAAGCCACAAACTCTTATAAAGTGGATTTTCACGACATTAAACCTCCTATTTATAACTGTAGCCCTAAGAACAGGTATACAGTAGCTGCGTTTTGCTAAATATTAACTTGTTTCTATCTGAGGCACAGTACCGTTCAGTAAAGATATCAACAGTAACAACGTGAATGTTTCTTATTTGGTTGAATTGTTACCGGAAAAGTTTTCGGATGTATGGTGGTTAGCATGCTATTCTTCAAACCCCGAGGTCCCGGGTTCGATTTTAGGCTGGAGCGTGGGAATTTTTCTTTAGCCAGGTTTATTCCCTGCTTCCCTAGACACTGGAAGTATGAATGTGATGTATGTATATGTATGTATGTATGTATGTGTGCATGTATGTATGCATGCATGCATGAGTGTATGTATGTACATTGTATTAATATGACCAACTGTAAAACGGATGAACATCATTGCTGATGAATACAGAGTGCATTTCGTGTACGTAAATGCTGCTCATTTACCTGCAGACGCAAGGATTACATGCTCTGGTAACAGAATTTTGGCCGATCCCCATGGCCGCGCTCGTTAAAGTGTCCTACCTTGGTGCTTAATTACGCAGGGGATACCGGGTTCGAGTCCTTCCTTGGACATGTATGTTTGTGGCGTGCTTGGTTCTATCTAAGTCTTTCTCTTTCCTCTGGTGGCCAATTAGGTCATGTCTGAGGTCTAATTTGTGTCGGGGGGGGCGTGATTTGAGCACTGAAGATAAAAGAAAGGTATGCGGTATCATACAATATTTGTAGAATGATTGCATTTTAATTATAGCAACCATTTGCATATAAGCATTGTAATTCTATTTATACGTTTATGTATAGTGCATGTAACCTATGGCATTGCAGTAGTACGATATAATGTGTATATTAAAGCTTATGAATATTTATAATACTTGAACGTAAAGCTGTTGTTTGTACATATATATTTATTCTACTGTTTTACGCTGTTTCATTGCGGTCAATATAATGCAATGTACAATAGGAAGATTTTGTGATAAACTTCCTATGATATTTTGTTAAGCAGCATTTATACTGAAAAAAACTACTCTCCAAATCATCTCAGTAGAAACAGTTCTGGGCCATATTCATTTACAAATGACTGCATTTGCGAGTGTTGCAGCTTCGATGCTTTCAGCAAAATATCTTACCAGTAGTTTAGCGCAGTTGAAAAGAAAGAGAAAAAACAGGAAGAGTAACTTTTAAGTCACTTGAGCGGGCAGTGAGTGTACCGATCCCGCCCCTGTCTCTGACGTCATCAATTCCCGTCGCGCTGTTAACCTGCACTCCATACGTTAACCCGTCTACTCGCTCTGCTAATAGAGACTGATTGTTCCAAAGTTAATCTAGCTGCCGTTACAATCTTAGAAGTTATAAATGAAACAGAAAAGGTTTTCGGACATATAAACCTTGGTTGGGTACCCTCCATCTCTCGTTTTGGGGTCATACCATTAAGACATCTCGCCGAACCTTGGCTCATCTGTTTATCGATGCGCGGGTTTTATAACTTTTCCTTAAGGATAATAGTGGGATAATGAAACGAGTCCTCTTCATTTCTTAAGTTCTTTCCTAATGATGTTACTGACCAAAACCCATGACAATATTGTTCACATAAATACAAGCTTCTTTTGCACTGCCGCCTGAAATCTCCTGAGATGTGTATCAGCCTGAATTGTTCAGCTTATTTCGAGCTGTAGATTGATGGCATTAGGAGTTTAGCGAAAGTTAAAATGAAACCGAAGATTAATTTCTCGTTCTCTTATGTGTCCATTTTTCAATAAAGCACACACTTACTTATATCATTAGATACGTCATCGACAGGGATAGCTGATTTTGTTAAGGCACAGACTCGTGAACAGGAGGTCTTCTGTTCAAATCCGGATTGTCCTCCCAAATTAGTGATTTTCCTCGGTCACCATATCTATCAAATGCTGGGGAGATATCTTAAAGTGTGATATTTCTTTCCCAAATTTCCTTCCTCAAGTTTCATTAAACTGAATATTTTTTTTCAATTACCCACACCTGTGGTACCGTATGCAGTAAGAACGGGTGTTAAACGCTACTAAAAGACACTAACAAGCAGATATATTTTGATTTGAAGCAAGGCACTTTATCTCGAAGCTTCTCTATTGAAAAGCAATGGGAATGTAACTCACACCATAAGTTTATACAAAGCAAGGTTTCCTTGAGGTATTTTCATTATTTTTATGTATGAATTCGTTTTTTTTTATATCTTATATTGCCATCTTTAATACTTTATTTTAAATATAGCATTTACATTGTGGACTATACGGTCTATTGTGGCGTATGTAACCTCCAAGAGGAAGGGATGAGGTGAAAGTTCTGAAGAATTGTTGCCCGAACCAAGTAGTGGATATTACGGGGTCCCTAAATTTCACAGATGGAGACTCCCGCAAGCACCCCCCAGCGCTCTTACTGGTTCTGCACTAGAGCAGCGCATATCCACCGCACACAACTCAAAACTGAGCTACCCAGACTAGCCCTATACCCCAAGAGGTGATATGACACGGGGCCTGAGGGACCGGAAAATTCGTGCTATCAGAAAAACCATCCCAGCATTCGCCTCATGGCAAGCAAAACATAGCTTTCTCTATCTATTCTAACAAATTATTCTTACAAAAGCGTATTAGTCTATTTACTGCACGCTATTCATGTTTAAACATTAACATGCATATTATTTTTGTTACTTACTTACTTGAGGGTACAAGAGAGCTAAGGGAATACACAAAGTTAAAACCTAACGGTCCCCATGGTCGCGCTCCCTGAAGTGCCTAGCTTTGGTGCTTCGTGGCGCATGGGATACCGGGTTCTAGTCGCGCTTTGAGCATGAGTGTGTGCTTGTAAATGTGCGTATGTGTATCTGAAAGAACCAACTGGACAAACAAAACAGTAAAAACATCGGAAAAAGAAAGGAAAAAAAAAAACGGTATCAAATGCTTTAAAAACCTATCACTGTGTAAAATATTGAAATTTGGTTGTCTTTGCATGACCAGGAATAAAACAAAAGAAATATGAAACAGACAGCCTCAATGGTCGCGTGGTGAACGAGCTGACTTCACATCCGGACATCCTGAGTTCGATTACCGACTGGGGCGAGGAAATCAACCAGAATTATTCCCTATCCCACCACAGAATCTGAAAGTATAAAAGCGAGACTGAGTGTGCGTGGGTTTTAATGATATAAAATGATTAACCTAATGTCAATAACCTGGGTTAATAATGAGTTGTTTCTCAAGTTCAAAGCCCCCTATATGACTATAGGAGTTAAAGTGAGCTATACGATGAAATAATTAAATAAATAAATACATAAAGAGATATGAAACTTAAAATTACTTTCCGTTTGATAAAAGTTAAGTAGTATAAAATAAAAACAAATAATAAAGAATATCTCCAAAACGGTTAACTTTACAAAACTGTTCTTTGTTTTTACGAGATCTATATTTTTGTGTAGTAAGTTTTTATCTATCTCTTTCGGTTTACCAGTTATACAAAAGTCATCCAGAATGAAGATGTCTTCAGGGGATATTCCAAGAAAATTTAAAATATATATTTCTTCTGTCATGAAAGTATATTAAACACGTGGTATTTTATAAGAATAGAGCCATTTTTCAGAAAATCAAAGCTTTCGAAAAATGTTCCATATAAAGGGTAGTTGGAGTGTGGAATTTTCCTCAAAATTCATGCATCGCATCCTTAAGAAGATATTTTCGTTTTTCGTAGTCGGTTATCCTCCTTGTGTTTTAGAACTGACACCCCCCTCGGACTTACAGGCGAATGTCTAGGGGTCAGAAACCTGCCTTAGAAGCTACTGAACTTAAATACCAGGTTTGGTATTTAAAGCTTTGTTTTTGAGTTATGCTGTCCACAGATACACACAAAGAGACACGCAGACCTTTTTTTTTTTTTTTTTTTTGTAAATCCTTTATTTTTTTCTTTTGGATTCAAAATATTTATTTCCGTTGAAATCTAGGTATCGAATTTTTGGGCGGAACACAATATCTTCTAATCTACTATAGTTACTAGAGTAAGTAATAATTAAGAAAATGACTAAGCCATAGTGCAGGAATCGAACTAGTGATCTACCGAATGCGAGCTACAGGCGAAGCCGCATGAGCCTCCTGCTCGGGAAGGCTTTTTGTTTTCATTTCATTCAATAAATTAAAACAAAAGCGTCGCCTACATTTAAACTACACAAAATCTAAACAGCAAATCTGGCCGTGTAGTGTTAGAGGAAAGAATGTGTATGCAAACGAAGCCCGTGGACTGATAGCAGAAAGAAAAGCAGAGCGATTGAATCTTGTAAAACCATTTTAAAATAAAATGCTATTTCCCTTTTACCGACCCGACTAGGAAATTGGTTTAGCGTGGGGACCGTACTTATAGGGTAGCTTTGGCGTAGCTTGCGTTCGTTGTGTGTTGGCTCGCTTCGGAAAAGCTTTTCTAAGCGATGAGTGTTGAGATAGGTTTTCTGTAAAAATCTTTGTTGCTGGTAAATAATGGCCAGCTGTTAACCTCGCTCCCAACCAAGCGTTAAAATTCAAAAGAAATTTCCAAGAAAATATGGAAGTTTTACCCTAAATGCATATTGCACTTTACAACACAATTTTTAACATTTCTCATGCCATGAAATTAAAATGTGCAATTTTTACCAATTCGGGTCTCTTAAATTCGAATTTGAATTACCTATAACGTACCGTTTTCTTTGGCAACCAAATTTAATATTTTAGTTAAGATTTAATATTTTTTTCATAAATGTAGTTACAGACTCAAACTTTTAATACATTCAGCGTTAAAAAGTACCAATTTTATTGAAAAGGATGTAGTGATTACTGATAAAATGTAAAATAGTTTTAAAAAAAAATACATGCAAATAACTTTAAAAAAATTTAAAATCCTACAATTTTAGAATTTTTTTATTCTGGAAGACTTCCTTTTGTGGCTGGGCCCGGAAACAAGACAAGAAACCAACAGTAGTCAGCAGGCATGTTAGGAGACAATTTTCTTACATATCGCCTTACTATTTGGGATATTTGCTGATGAAATATTTCTCCATGCACGTCGCTTACCATTCCTAGGCTCGGTGGAAGGAAGTTAAGATGGGGGTGCAGGAAATGAATTTTAAGGCTCATAATTGTACCCCATTACCTCATATGCCCTTAACAGATTTTCCACAATTTTGATTTAGTTATCTGCTCTGCAATTTCCCAGAAATTTTGAACATATGTCTTTGAACGCACACTACGCTGCCTTTTTTTTTCCGGCGAGTATATTCCTCGAGCAATGAAAATGCCCTCTTTTAATTTTCCTTTACTTAACTTGGGAAATTTCTCCCTTAAATACTGAAGACCATTCCCATTTTCGTCCATTGTTTAACGGAATCCTTTATTAAGCCCAGCTTTATATGGAGCGTTGCTAATAACATTTTCTGAGAATCTACGAGTGGGTGAAACTTTACATTTTTCTGGCCTGGTACTAAACTTGTCTCAAAGGCAACTCCTCCACTCTGTAATGATCAGAGATAGGAAGTTCGTACCATTCGCCGTTCAAGTATACAGGTTGCGACCGGCCGCCTCGCTGCATCAAAACAAGTCATTGATAAGAAGGCACCGTGGAGAGAGGCAAACAAACCTGTTGTCTAGTAAACAGTACTGTTTCCAGAGAATAAAAGTGACTTGTGAGATATTCGTTAATTGACACCTATTTAGATCATTCATTATGTACAACAAACAAACTGTTACATATATAAGGCTGGCGCTGACTGATTTTCTTCTTTACATATGTACATTATGAAAACACCCAAGCAATTATAACCCGGATTGTAGTATTTACTGATCGAATGTAAAATAATGTCCAAATAATAAAATTTCTTAAATATCTTCACAATCTTACTAGGTAAAAACGAAAGCAGGAATTAAACTAAATCTTTACTCATCTGCAGCCATATTACTGAAAACTATATGTACTTCTGAAGCCTTTCAAAGGCAAACCTCATTCTACAACAAACAAGATTTGTAATGCGAAAAGTTTGTTCCACTTAGCAAGATGTGATCGGGGCATATTTGAAATAGTTTATCATTTCCGTACCAGTATCCCAAGCAAATAGTATTTGTTGGGATCTAAGTGCAGCTTGTATGCGATACATACTGAATCCTGCATTCTTTTCAGTTATACCTTTCACTTTCATCTTTATTTCAGGTAGGATGCTCGTGGATAGGTAGATCCGTCTTGATAGTTCTACATGCCGCACAGATTCACTTCAGTTCTATGTGATAGTTGTGGGTAAGTTTTTGAACAAAATTGTAATCAATAATATGTTTCTGTGAAGCTGTTCTGTTACTAGACGTTTGACAGTCTCTATACTAGAACTGCCATCGGTTTCTGACAAGTACATGAATAAGTACACTGCCAGAAAACTTATTATAGTTGCTCACATTTGAACAGAACAAAATGTTATTCACACGCCTTCCTTCCTGCCTGCCGACGTGGTTCTGTGTTATGCTGTGATAGCTGTTTTGCAGTAATGGGTTGCACTTACGTTGACCTTTGTTCGCGCAAGAAGAGCCGTATGGTATTGTCAAGCCTAGCCGGTTTTAACTCTGTATAAAGAAATTGGTAGGAACTTCCTAGCTCTGGTAATGATTAACTCTTTCCCGAGTGTTCCATTCACACAAAATACAATACTATTTCGTATATCCCGGTTGCAATCCGGTTAATAGACCAGAATGTTTAAGTCTCCACATATTTTCCATTCGTACTCATTATAACTTGACTTTGAAGAGTCGATAAATAAACCGACTCATCAGGAATATCTTCTCTGTCTAGCTTAATGCATAAGTTCCCTCACATCATTACAATAAACAAGATCAGCCTTTTTAGAGAAATATGTCAATAAGCTATGTTGACGCTTATGATAAATTGATACTTTGGTACCCGATTGTAAGAGATTCCATTCCTTTAGTCTAGATGCTAACAATTCAGACTGGGCTTGTGTGTGATTTAACTCTCTTACAAGATCATTTAGCATTGTCTGTCAAATTAGACCTTTTTTTGATTCCACGGATTCAGAATGTAATAGGAAAAATGTGCAAATTAAAGTTCGAATTGCTTGAACATCCACCCTATTTTTGTTGTTGAAAAATACAGCCTCGGAGGCTTGTCAGAACTCCGGCGCTGTATTCCTTTTTTCTCTATTTTTTCCAGTTTCCTTCATTTCCTTAGTTGATCTTATAATTCTTAACGTTTTCCTTTTACATATACATACACAGACATATACACAGTTACAAACACAGAAACACCCATGCCCAAGGTGGGACTCGAACCCACGATCCTGTGCGCCACGAAGCGCCAAAGCGAGACACTTTAGCGAGCGCGGCCACCGGGATCGGGATTATTCACCAGATCTAGCAGCCAGTGACTACCACCTGTTCCCAAACCTTTATATTTTTATTTTTTTATTTAAAAAAAAAAAAGAAAAAAAAATGAAGATTTCCCATTCAGAGGTCATTGATGCGGCAAAAATCTATTTTGCAGACCTTGATAAATCGCACTAAAGAGATGGTTTAATTAAATTAGAACACAGATATGACAAATATATTAGCCTTTCTGGAGATAATGTTGAGAAATACGTAGCAAGTGTTATACTATTAGTCTATCCTGAATGCGCTATGAAATATATCCTCGCTAAATCATTTTTATACAGTTATATCGATTTTTATGTGATAAATGGCTTTGCCAATAATTGGAGGAAAATAGCACATAGAGCACCGTATTAATGTATTTATTTACTTAAGCACTTTAATTTACATTGAATTTATATTTATTCTTATTCATTTTCGTTAAAGGATTCAGAAAATATGTTGTAATTCAATTAAATCTTATTAAGAGGAGCTCATGCATCTAAGAGGCTAAATACTTCAATTTTTCAAAATTCTTATTTATTTATTTTGCTTTTTTGATTATTTGTGATATTAAAAATGATATCCCGAAATTTTGTTGTTGAAATTAAACTGCAAATGTACAAAAATAAATACGTCCTTAAATTATGGTTACGCCCCCTTTCACTTCGTTAGTGCTTGGTTTTTCAACCATAGCTTCCAAGGTTTCAAGTATAGCGTTTACTGACACACACCAGCAGAAAGCGGAAAGTTTCACCTTTCTATTGGTACCAGAGTCACACTGCCATTTCTAGACATGGATGGTGCTGACTATGGAGCTAAAACCTTCTAATTCAACTAAATATAAGGTTATTTTGTTGTTAGAATTTAAACTCATTTTATCGCAGGTTTATTTGATTGTTTTTTGCTTTATGGTGCGCTCATCTATCATTAAAGTTAACTACTTAAATTAAACATATTTGTGAATTTTTAAACCTAAAGCACGTAACGGTGGTTCATAGTTCAATCTCAAAAATAAAATATGCTATGAAAATTAAAAAGAAGGTATATATGATTATGAAAAATCCAATAACAACAATGTGCTTTAATACTCTAGGATACCCAGCGTAGGGTAGGTTTTACCCATACACTGCGTATACTAGGGGGTGGTAGCTTCAGGGGTAGAGCTGCTCGCGCCTGTGAGAGGGAAGCAGGTGGCCACAAGGATTAAGGTGCAGGAGGGTGTAATTTTCGGTGGAAGAGATCAGGAGCCATAAATAATTTCAAAGGGTGCGAGGAGACTCAGGGCTTCTACTGTAAAAATATAATGTATGGCTGGGAAGAGGAAACCCAAAAGATACTAAAATTCCATTCCACTCACCTGGTACATTATGAAGCTGGTAGTTTTCACTTCAAAATAAAAACTATGCCGTCGATCATACGTCGTGCTGTACGTCTCTCAACGCCAGCAGCTCGATGAACAAAGCTGGACAAAAGGCTAAAACGCAAAAGGCTCTTCTGATCTACTTACTCGAGTTTTATAATAAAATCCAATGCCAGCATTGCGTTAGGAGGGCACAGCTAAGTGAGCTTTGCGAATTTTTGCCATTAATAACGAATGCGAAAACTGGTGCCACATTACCTTCTTACTAAATTATATCTAATTTACTCAAAATGACAGGTACCCCGCAATACTAAACAAAGGTATTTTTAGTAAGTAAAATGTTTGATTACCCTATCTTCTGCAGTTATTAAGACACGGAGTACACAGTCCTTAACTGATATTTAAATAGTTATAACAGCTGAGAATTATTTGAGACAATATTATTAAATATTTTATCTTATAGTATTAAAAGTGCTTTAATTCAATTGCAGAAACCCATTTATAATATATAGCTACAATTATTACGTCATGCATGTCGACTATTAAAATGTTCGTGGGTGAATCATTGCCACGATAGTAAGATATATTTATGATATACTTTAGGCGGTTATGTTAATTCCTAGCAGGGATCGATGCAGAATATTTTGCACTTGTAGCACTGAGGTTTATGTTGCATTTTATGTTAAGCAAAACAAACATCGGTGCTTTGTTCCTTTAACTTCAAGGATTTACCATTACATTTTTTATGTAAATAAAAAGCTTTAATGCAGGAGCTCTTATCTCACCCATTCCCCCCGTTATTAGGCAAATTATCCAAGTAAATCACGCGAATTAAGCTCATTAAACTAGATCACGAGGCCAGCAGCAATAAAAGAAAAATTAAAAGCGATAAAAACGATAAAATGTGTAGCTGAGGTCGTTCGTTTCTCCTCCGTGCTCATGTGCAATAAACT
The DNA here is from genome assembly GCA_030762935.1 of Hymenopus coronatus. NCBI lineage: Eukaryota > Metazoa > Arthropoda > Insecta > Mantodea > Hymenopodidae > Hymenopus > Hymenopus coronatus. Next base: position 63,201,208 of record CM060900.1, read on the forward strand.
GTGGCTCTAAGCCTCTGAGAAGTGGCTAAGAGATGAAAACGGTAAGAGGAAATTCGTCTGTGTTTGTGAATTAGGAAAGGAAAAAGGAGAGATGGCGGTGCAGATTTCTGACTAGTGTCTTTTGGGAATTACTATTTTTTAAAAAAGAGTTAGTATTTTTGGCTTGATGAGCTTATGGAGGACGGCTAGATTTCAGATTTTCAGCATCTCCTGATGCAAGTTTGCACTGAAGCGGAACTAAGTATTTTATACTTATATAGACAACTGCCTCCTCAGATACAATTTATACTTTACTTAAACTTATGACTACAACCGTGCCTTATTTAGAAATAAAATTACACAATAACGTTTTATTACAACCGAGCTCAGTGACTTGAGACGATTCCAGAAGTCGAAAAAACACTAACAACCTGTTTGGGAAATGTTTCACATGTTTGTTCATGAACCATTGCTTGTAATGTTGTGGTCGAACTTTTCTCTATATTCAGCAAAGCACCAGAGAAACGACATTTTATAGGTCACCTGTCCATTTAATTTATATTTCAATTTCGAGATTTATTTAGTTTACAAGCTTTGTGTTTCAAAAATGAATTGCTTGGCGTTATAACAACACTACTCAGATACAATTTGAAAATCATTGTTTTTATAACTGGCCAAGTCATGTATCTGATATATACTTAGAAAAAATCTAACCGTTGTTTTGGAACGGTTCCGAGGCTGCAGCCCTTCCGAGGTATAATCACAGAGGTCCATCTGTACCTAAGCAGTTTAATTAAGTGATCGTTTGAGTATGTTTATAACCAGTTGCAAAAGCAATGTTCCAATAGTGAGAGTACATTACGTTACAATACAACAGTTACAAATATCTATATCAGGCTCCCCCAAGTCATGTCAAGGTCGCTTGAGGGCATACAGGACTGTTTACAGCCTTCATTAAGGGCAGCAAATTTACACACTTGAGTCTCGGTGGTGGCGTTGGTGGTGGTGGTGGTGAAACGCAGCGTATTGTTTCGTAGTTGTGATGGGTATTTCCTCGCTAGTCCTGTTGAACGACATTTAGAAATGAATTAAAGGATAATAATTAAAACAAGAATAGAATAAACAATTTCTACACTTTCGTATCATGATAAAGGTATCCTAAGCTCCATAATCTCTTTGTAAGTATTTTGTGCATGTTTGGCACAACCTATGCAAGTAAGATACTATTTACCTAATTTAAACTTACAAAATCACGTCATAGAAGTCATTAGATGAACACTTGAAAGCATGCTTGTGATTGGGTGACACCCAAACAATATTCCCATGTATTGAACATTGGTTGAATACAGAAAATTGCAAAAACATTGCGAATTCCCGGATTGTCAGAAAATGTACTTTCAGTAACAAGTTGTAATTAAGTAACACGTGTACTGTGTTTTGTATTTAATCAATTCAATTTTCTAGCAATGATATGGGGAAAATTTTACTCCATATCCATTTCTTTCTATAACGCTTAGTTTCGGAGATGTTCTACAGCACCCGCAATATTTCTAGTGTTAGTAGAAATACGTCTGACCAAGCATATCAGACCCTCCCGCAAGAGAGCTGTACGGATTGGGTTGGACTCGGCGGGACAGTGGTTATTTAAAGCCATGAGAGATTGGGTACATCTGGGTGGTGATTCCTGGGCGCGGTTATGAGACGTCTCAATGTCCTCCGGCTACTTATCTGGAGAACTTAGTAAACAGGAATTGGTAACTGCCGCCCCCGCCGAAGTCTTCGGTAGTCATCCCCCTATGGGGTTGATGTGCGTAAAGGGCGTATTCACTACCGTCCTTGCGTCAGCAAGGAGGCCGGTGTATAGAATAACTACCAGCCTAATGGAAAACCCCACAGAATTTCCCCTATGAGATTGGCATACCTGAGTAGTCAGGTCACTGCTGCATGGCTTCAACTGACTGTCCTCTCAGAAATGTGCTGAAACATTGATGTTCGGCTGCGGGGAGTAGAAGCAAGCGCTATAGTGGCGGAACCAAGGCTTTTTATATAAACTTACACTTTTGATATAGATATTACTGAACAGAAACTGTTTATTGAATTCCAGTTGTTACTTACACAATAATTAGGACAATATTTTGTACATCGTCAAATAGTATGCGCGCCTTCTTCAGACAACATGAAGGTGCGCATACACAATGCTTGTGTCAGTATTGGAAGTGACATGGTTTACGGACACTGAAATCGTTATTCGCAGAGTCGGAAAATGCATTGAGGTAGAAGGACATCATTTTGAACATTTATTACACTAAGGTACGATGCTTATGAGAAAATACTGTACAATACCCGTGCGGTGGTGATACTCTGTGTATCTGCCTTTCATCAATGTGTAATTGTCTACACCAGAAAAGGAACCCTGTACAAGAAAATCGTTTAACAAAATTTGTACATTTTTTGATGAGGAATAAGGAAACAAAATAAAAAATGTGGTTTCCCATTTAAAAACGTAGCTTGACTCTCAAATTACCACCCAAACCTTCTCCAATCAAAACTCAACAAATGGCATTTACTTTCCCCCATTGTATCAAGTAGTTTTGTTCAAGACGTTTTAAGTGGTCCAACTGTGTATGATGCCAGACCTCGGAGCTGCCTTGTTTCCAAGTACCAATAGATGGTGATGCCTACTAGAAATGTTACATCCAATCAAATTTATTGAGGCTATTGAGCTCTTGTGATACACATGAGAGGCAATTATCCGAAATGCCATTTATTTAGGAACATAATTATAATAATTAACATCATGGAAACCGATACAAAATGGGTACGAGTATGAAATTGGTGGCAGTGATGGTGACAATGTTGGTAGATCGTAATGGTGTTGATGATGATACGGTGGTTAGTGTAAGTGATGGTGGTGGTGGTGGTGGTGGTGGTGGTACATTATGGCAGGCCGGTCCAACAGAAACCAGTTGGCTGTGGCGCTACGACTCTCCCATCATACATGGCTGGTGGCATACCAACATACTAACACTGTTGTGAGAATTCATCAAACATTATCACCCCAAACATAAATCCATTGACTGCAAACATTGCCAAAATTATCATCAGTGAATAGTAATGCTTGGTGCAGGATAATATAGCTGAACCTTTGGACGTAATGATTATACCTTAAAATTTGCTTTTTATTAGAATGTCAAAACAGTCTGTGAGGAACTGTCTCTAAACAACGAAGTTATGAATACGCATTTTATTGAATAAAAAGCTGCTGCATTCAACAAGAATCGGTACTCTACTCATCCACTATCGCCACTATAATACGTCAGTCCTCTGGCAGGCTTTAACCGTGATTGCCTACATTAAGGGTTCAAAGAGCTTCGCACCTCCACCTTTAGTGGTCTCTTGAGTTATCTATTTTTACTTTTTCTAACTCTTATGTACAATGTACATAGTGGATACATAAGATATTGTATTCCACCCAAAATTCGATACCGAAATTTCACTGGAAATATGTGTTTTGAGGTCACCTGCGTCTGAAAAAAAGCACTTTTAGAAAAAGATCCGTGTGTGTCTGTCAAAAATAAAAAGTCTGTTTAATACCAACCTTGGTATTTAGTTCAGTATCTTCCACGGATGCGATAAGAAGATTTTTAGAAAATGCCCCCACCCCTAAATACCCTTTACATGGAACATTCTTCGAAAATTTTGATTTTCTCAAACATGGCTCTAACGATTTTGATTAAAATACCGTATGTTAAAGATATTCACATCATAAATAAAACGTATTTTGAATTTTCTGAGAGTATCCTCTGAAGAACTCCTTATTCTAGTTGAGTTTTGCAGAATTTTTCTTAACGTTTAAACCGTAAGACAGATAAAAACTTACTACTCAAAATATGTAGATCTCGTTAAAACACAATTTATGTCATATACATTTTTACTGTAGAGTTGACCATTTTCGAGACATTCATTGTTATGGTTTCAATTTTAAACTATTTAACATTTCTCAAACGGGACCATACAAAATAAACCGAACCTCAATTGTTTCACATAGCGACCAGCTTTTAAAATATTTGATTATCGCTTTAGCCTAATGTATTACATTATTTCCCTTCTACTTACAAAGAAGCAAGTAAAAGACCAATTCTGCTAATGTTTATGCATATTAGCATGAGATAGATAAAGAATAATCTTTTGTAAGGAAAATTTATCTGTGGAACAGCTAGAGAAAGTTATGTGAACGGAACACATCAGATTTTTCCTATCATAGGAACTCGAGTTCCTCAACGTTGGTTAGGGCCATAACTCCATTTCCTAATATACGGCTCTTCTGGCCTGTCCAAAATTTAGGCTCCAAAGAGATGAAACTTCTCCTCCTGCATAGTTTTCTCCAAAAGATGATGGCCCTCAAACGGAACCACTCACTCCTTCCACTGCGCAATAGCCATTATGAAACAAAAGACGAACCTGTACTAAGGGGCGAGAGGCAACGTGGCAAAATCTGTTTCCTGGAGACAATGCTTGCAAGTCGAGAGTCGCACCTCAGTTAAGGGACCAACAGTGGAAGACTTGGCAACAGCGATGGGTGGTTTGCAACCGCAAACTTTAAACTTTGGAAGAAGAGTGGGGCAGGGTCAGTATGTTCTGAAACATATTGTACCTCGCAAATCAACAGTACTACGGTACTACTAAGTAAGTAGAGGAAGTATCGCATTCCACCAAAAAGTTGATTTCGGAATTTCATCCGAATAAATGTTTTAAGACTGTCTGAATAAAAAATCAAGGTGTTTTTTGAAACAATTCTGTGCGTATGGATGCCTATTTGTGAACTCTCAAAAGAAAAGTCGGTTAAATAACAGACTTTGTGTTTAAATCCCATGTCATCCAGAATGCGACATCAATATTTTCAAAACAAAATTTCCACTTCTAAGTATCATTTACGTGGAAAACTTATTCTTAATTTATATTACAAAAAAAAAAAAAAGGAAAATAAATAAAAAATAAAATAAAAAAGATGTACCAATTTTTATCAAACTAACACATGTTTAAGTTGTTTGCAAGAGAAAATGTATATCTTGAAGTTTTTGGAAAATCTATGAAGTCCTCTTCTATTTTAATTATTTTGGATAATTGATAAACCGTAAGATGTAGACAAACTCTGACAACACAAAAACTCCAGATGTATTCAAAACACATGGTTTATAGCAAATAACATTTAATGGCGTCAACCGTTTTTACTTTCTCTACACGTACTATGTACATAGTGCATAGAGGTGTTGTACTCCACCCAAAAATTTGATACCGAGATTTCATCGGAAATACATGTTTTGGGTGTCCCTGAATCCAAAAAAAAAAAAACATCTTTTACTTTCTCTAGCCCCATATGTAAAATGTACATAGGGATAGAGAAGGTATTGTAATGCACCCAAAAATTCGATACCGAGATTTCACCGGAAATATATGTTTTGGGGTCCCCGAGTCCGAAAAAATATTTTTAAAAAAAGACCGTGTGTTCGTGTTTGTGTTTGTGTGTGTGTGTGTGTCTGTGGACAGCATAGCCCCAAAACGAAAAGACCGTTAAATACCAAGCTTGGTATTTAGGTTTAGTATCTTCCAAGGATGCGACACGAAAATTTTCAAATAAATCCCCCTACTAAAGACTACACTTTACATGGAAGAAATATAAAAAATTTTGATTTTCTTAAAAACGGCTCTAACGATTTTGATTAAAATCCCGTAAATTAAAGCTATTTATGTCCAAAAGAAAATTTATATCTCAAATTTTTGGGGAATAGAATCTTAAGACCTCTTTATTCAGGATGAATTTTGCATAACTGCCAAGAGATAGAAAAAAAACTCAATACACAAAAAATGTACATCACGACAAAACACACAATTTATGTCTTTTACGTTTTTGTTGTGGAGGTAACCGTTTCTGAGATATTCCTTGTTACTGGTTTCAATTGTGAAGTACTTAAACTTTTCTCAGACAGGAAGTGTCCGCTTTTCTTTTGTTTTACTCCTGGCCAAGCAAAGAAGTGATCTGCAATGACAATCGCATAGCGATAGCTTTCAAAACATTTGACAATCATTTTAGCATAGCGCATTCCCTTATTCTCTTCTACTTATTAGGGACTAAGTAATAATATTCTTCTAACATTTATCTCAATTAGCATTGTGTACAAAGAAGAATAATCTTTTGAAGGAGATTTGTAGAGCAGCTAGAGAAAGTCATGTGAGTGTAACACATCAGATTTTTAGAAAAAGGTGTTTGTGTGCCTGTGGACAGCATAGCTCAAAAATGAAAATACCGTCAAATACCAAAATTGGTATTTAAGTTTGGTATCTTCCAAGGATGCGACACGAAGATTTTCAGGAAAATCCCCCTACCCCAAACTACACTTTACATGGAGCTTTTTTCGAAATATTTTACTTTCTTAAAAATGGCTCTAACGATTTTGATTAAAATATCGTATACTAAAGATATTTACCTGAAAAATAAAATGTATATCTTGAATGTTCTGGGAATAGCCTCTAAAGACTACTTTATTCTGGATGAATTTTACGAAATTTTGCATAACTGCTAAACCGTAAGAGTTGGACAAAAACTTACCACACAAAAAATATAGAACACGTTAAAACACACAATTTGCATTATGTACACTTTTTTTCGTGGAGTTGATCATTTTTTAGATATCCCTTATTTTTGGTTTCCTCTTTAAAAACTTATGCTTTTCTCATACAGGAATTTGTCAACTCGTGTCCAAACAAACAAAGGAACTTCAGTCACAGAGCAACCAGTTTTTGACTATCACTTTAACCTATGGTGCTGCCTTATTTCGCTTCTACTTCCAAGAAATTAGGTAATAAGAATATTCCTGCTAATTTTTTCTCGATTAGCATGAAATAAATAGAAGTATAAACTTTTTAACAATAATTTGTTGCAGAGATGTAGAGAAACTCGTGTGAATGGATCACATAAGATTTTTTATAGTTCGTCTCTGGTTTGAAGTTTCAAACACTTTAGATTTCTCAAATGGTAAGTCGTTATTCGCATTTTATCGTGGTCAGGCAAAGAGCGTAGAGTTTGAAAGCCATCGCACAGCGAAACGTTGTCTAAAAATCTGACTCACTTTAACCTACTATATACTTCATATACCTACAACGAAATATACAAACGTGTTATTACAGCTCATCACAATTAGCAAGAAGCAGGTTGGACAATAGATATTTTAAAGATAAATTTATAAAAGAGTGAGTAGATAAAGTAATATAAATGCTACACGTTAGAATTTTTTAAAACAATAGTTCCATCCTTTGCAGTTATTTCGAAATAAGTTTCCAATTGACGAATCTCTTTTCCCGTTTAAGTAATTTTGCAAATTGTTTGCTTATATCAGAAGCACAAGTAGCCAATACAGAAGTTCAGCAACGGGCTGTAGAGCTTTTCGGGCTCAACTTTCGTATTGGTATACATCTTTTATATTCTCTCGTGTGCTTGTAGAAGCTCATAAATGGGAAACTGGTTGACTCACGTTTTCAAATATTTCATAGCTACACCCATTATTTTTTGCACTTCTGTGGTACTCCTGATGTAAATTGTACAGCTATGTGCAGCATATCTTGCGGATTATCACAATATAGTTTTACCCGCATAAAACTGCAACGATTGGCCTATGTAAATCACGGGATGTAAACATTTATTGACGAATATGACGACCGAGCGGAATGGCTGAGACAGTAGTAACATCAGAGGCTGTCATTCCCGTGTCCCGTTGGATCGGCCAACTCAACCTTGGGGTTTCTCGTGTTTTCCCAGATCGGTTGGTAAATGGGAGTGGATACTATATCTTATTTCCTTTTGTTTCATTTCCATTTTCGTCTTTAAGGTCTGAGGGCTAGGCGAAGTGAACGGTCATGTGCGGCGTATGCGATTTGAGGGGAAAACTATTTCTTTCTTTCTACTGCCCGAATCTGTACATGAAACTGGAGACATTGGTCGGGGAAACGCTATGAACTCACTAGATTACAGCTACTGATACTATCTCCGGCCAACTTTCGTACTCCCTAGCCTCATCCCGTCCTCCTTGAGCTTTAGTAGTTGCAAGAGGCCCACCCTCGGCTTAACTTCTAATCCCTATTCCTAACAAATATCACTGCTGCAAAAATCAGTGACACGCCCGGGACTCTAACCACGGATCTTCGGATTATGTCCCGTCATGCTAACACTGAGCTGCTTTAACTGATGTCTCCGAACGCATGCTGAACCTCTCTTGTATGCCTCATGTGCCCTGGCGCGTTTTCAAGGCTATCTTAGACACTCCGGAATGCAGCTAAAAGGCATATACATTTTAAACTATAATGTCAAAGAGGGTTCCATAGGAAGAGCTTGTAGGCAGCGATGTATATCTGTCTAGTTGAAACATTTAAACTATTTATTTGGGTATTGGTTTAATTATTTTTTTCACACAGGCCGTGTGTAGGACAGAAGTTGGATAGGTAGAGTCAGACTGAAAAATTCAATGCCACAGCCGAGATTTGAACCACGGAACTCCCAGTCTCTAGCCGGCTGCTCTTCCACTGAGCTAACATGGCAACATGCCGGCATAGCATTGAATTTCTCAACTGACCCGCATGTTTCCCGGTAAACCACAAGGTGATCTCAAATTATTTTGAGATGACAACCCCAAATGGCGACTTACAATGTTGTAAGTACTTTAGTTAAATACATTAATGACTTTTTCTTTTTTGTAAATTTAAGTGTTACATACTTTTCCCAGGTAAAATTTTAATATCACACAATATTAATTAGTGCATTTGAGTAATTATATGCAAGTTTCAAAGGTTAAAATTGGAATTTCCATCACAAAGTTACAACCCGATTTTCATTTCTTTTTTAAATGAGATGCTTGGAAATTTTAATAGATTTACAATATTTAAGTTTAAGATTAAAAATTCTGTAACAAAAATTCCAGCTAAATTAGTTGAAATGTATAGTAATCAGTTCGGTTAAGCAATAAAGCTACTTCAATAGTTTGAAAGTAAGAGTGTTAAGAAGCATGGTAGCGGAGTAAGTAAGGTTCCAACGGCAATTTCTGTGCTCCTGTATCGAGAATAGCTTTTCATCGATTCTGTAAATAAAGAACAATTATTTCCTTGATAAATGTACTCGTATCTATAGTGCGCGAACAGAATGATGGGGGTACACAATTTTCTGGCATCCGCAAACATAACTGCTGTGCTGCTATATCGAGAATAGCCGTTGATCGATTCTGTATATAAAGAACGAACATTTCTTTGCTATATGTATCTATAGCCCGTGCAGAGAATAGTGGGGGTACACAGTTTTCTAACAGCCGTAAACACAGTAGGATACATGTGTGATAATCACAGAGCGCGCTTTGGGTGCGTAAAGACTGAAGTTCACTGCACTTGGGTGCCCAACCTCTGCTCTTATGAGCTAATTGCGTCACCTAGTCATGTTACCCCGCCTCCTTCGTTTTATGCATGACCAGGTAGGAAGCATTTCCCCTTCAATCATTCAGTGGCATTTAACTGAACGGTTCGACTCTCGACACGATGGCGGATTTCAAGCGAACCAAACATATCGTATTCCAGAAAGAATGGGAGGAAGAATATTTTGTAATTAAATGTGAAATGTCTTATTTGTAAACGTCACTTACCTTGGAGTTCCGACGTAATATTAAACGGCATTTTGAAAAATACCATCATATTTAGTATGACAAACATTTTAATCAGGTATGCAATCAGTAACAGCACTTGAATTTGAATTAATTTTGCCTGCAAAGACGCTCCCCACGATCTTCAAATGGAACTAGTTGCTTTGAAAAAACTCAACAGCCATTAAATATTCTCAGAAAAAAATGGGATATATTTAAATCTATTCGCAGTGGAAAATTTCGAAATTTTCGATATTATCAAAATTTTACTGTAAAGCATATATCAATATTCGGTTTTACATATGTTTCCGAACAAATGTTCTCGAAAATGATTAAAATAAAAAGCAAATATTGTAATAGGGAAGGGAGGGCAAGATCATTTGATCTGCCTTTTAAGACTATGCTGCTCATCCCTGTCGTCAAACATTGACGAACTGGTTAGAAGTAAAAGTGATAACCAAGCCACGAACAAGAATGGCGATCAGGCAGGTTTTTTTTTTCTTTTTTTTTTTTTAGTATTTGTGCCATAACATATAACACTAACGTTGCTGAAGCCCCCGTCACTGATAGAAAGTAACGTCATAGAAGAGATTTTTGCCTGCCGCTATCAAACAAATGAGTGGAGGTAAATCTGTCCTACCATCTGGCGCTGTAGGTTGGGCACCACTGTTCACTGCACATTGCAGTCTCAGGGAGCACGTGCTCTAAGAACAGGTTTTTAAGCAGTGAAGACAAAGAAAGACAGGCAGGACCAGTACAGTGTTTGAAGAATAAAATGTTTCACAATTGCACTTTATATTCTAGTAAACATTTGCACATAAGCTTGGAAATGCCATTTATATGCTAATTTATAATTAATGTAAGCTATCATATTACAGCAGTACGATGTAATGCATATGCATAAATATAATATTTTTACGCAAGCTTCTAGTTTGTAGATACATGTAGTAGGAGTTGTACTACTTCAACACGGTCACATTTAATGGAATGTACAACAATACACATTTTAAGGGATTTTGAGGTGGAGTGCCTACGTTATTTTGTTAAACAGCGTTTATACTGAGAAAAACTTCTCTCCTCTTCACCATCAGTAGATAAGAGATCCGATCCAAATTCTTCCACAGATGACCTTTTGCGAGGGCCTCATCTTCGATGCTTTCGCCAAAATGTTTTATAGGTAGTTTGGCACATAGTTGAAGAGATAGAAAAACAGAAGGATTAACTAAGCCACTTAGAGTAGCCTCACTAGTCGTAATGAACGGACAGTGAGTGTACCGACCCCACTATCTGTTTACGAGTCAACAATTCCCTAACGCTCTTAAACGTTCAATCCCTCAAACGTTACGCCAGCTGCTCTCTCTAGTGATAATTATTAGACCGTTGTCACGTTCTTTACGCCAGTATAGGACTATATTGTGAATGTTTGGTGCGGTTTTTCACTCCATCAATTTTTGTTTTTATAAATGCATGTGCATTTAGTTTTAGGTACTTTCAAAGTATGAAATGTAGTGATTATTAATTGCTAATCAGTCACATTTACTGTTCAGGGATTATATTCCGAAACTCATCCTTCTTAGCAAGCCGCTGATATCACCATAGGATTTACACATTCCCTAGTTTAGTATTATTTCTATATTGTTTGCATGTTGTTATCTCTTATGCTTTTTTTCACCGCATTCGCTATGAAATCATGCACCACACTGTCTTGTGACTCCCATGAGTTTCGAAAGATTTTATTTTTTGTTCAAGTTGAGAGCAGAACTTGACGCTGGAATTTAGGAAACAATGGCATGGTGATGGTGGCAAATTAGCTGGTCTAGCTCGAAAGTTGTTCCTCTTTTGGGCTTTGTCCATATCAGAAGTGTGTTCAGGAATCTAAATATTGTTTTTCTTTACATTGATAGCTGCTGAAATAGATAGTCATGTATACCAAGAAAGCTCAGGCTCACTTGTACGCTAGCAGTCGCGATTTTATCATGCTGATGTCTGCGCTGTTAGTGTTTTCATATGTCTTTAATCCATGTACGTAATAAAATTCTTAACAACATTTTTCCTATCACTCCGATGTAGGGGGTGGTTGATTTTAAAGTGCATATTAGTGTCAGTTTGTCAAATACTTAAAGAACTTACAAAATGACCGCTTGTAGTTTTATAATTTTTAAAAATCTGATGCGTTCCTTTCACGTGGCGCTCTCTACCTATTCTGAAAGCAAGCTTACTACAAAAGATTGTTCCATTACTGCATGCTGATTGAGACAAACTTTAGTAGAATGACCTTATTACTTAGTTGCTTGTGATTAGAAGGAAACCAAAGGAATACAACGCTAAAACAACAGTCAACTGTTTTAAAACCTGTCGCTATGCGTTTGTCATTGAATTTCGGTTTTCTTTGAAGACAAGGGTATAACAAAAGAAGCACGCATGACCTCTGTTCGAGAAAAGTATAGTTATTTAAAATTTGAAATAATAACAAGGAATATATCGGAAACGGTTAGCTCCACAACACAATATATGTATATAACATAAATTCCGTGTTTTGGTGAGATCTAATTTTTTTATAGTAAGCTTTGTTTATCTCTTACGGTTTACCAGTTATGTAAAACTCACCCAGAGGACTTCTAAGGGTATTCTCTTAAAAGTGGCTCTAACAATATTGAAATATATACAGTATTTTAATCAAAATCGTTAGAACCATTATTGAGGGAATATTTCAAAGAATCTTCCATATTGAGGTTGGGGGATTTTCCTAAAAATCCTCGAGTCGCATCCTTGGAAGATACAACATTTAAATACCAAGTCTGATATTTATCCGAATCTCCGTTTGTGATTTATGCTCTCCGTGGGCACACACATGGGTATTTTTCTAAAAATGTTTTTTCTGAACTCAGAGGACCTCAAAACATATTTGCTTGAAATCCTCTGTTCACATTTTGGGTAGAAAACAATACCTTCTATACCTACTAAGGTGCATTAGTTGGTCAACTTCGATAATACTCTAAGGCAACAAATTAAGCAAGCAAAATTAGAGCTCAAGTGATACAGATCTACCGACAGCGTCTCCATAAAACACTCTTCCCAATTTAAAAATATGTAGCAGTAAAATCAAAAGAACACTCTCTTCAATAACCAGAAGGAACAAATTATATTAGCTTACATTTTATTCTAGATATTCTGTTGCATTACTTTATAATCTTTTATTACATTGCCAAATTCTTAGTTTTGTTTCTGGTGACTACAAAACTATTTTGCATGCATTTATATAGTACAGTAAATGCTTATGTATTAAGGAAGTGAAATTCCGACGAAAAGCGTTTTGATCTAGCGGAAGCAAATAACGTCAAATTCAGCAACTATTAACGGTTACTCTGAGGTTTCTCATAAAATCTCAGCTTTTAACTTCAAGGATTTATTTCTCCTTCGGTTTATATCCATAAATGACAGCGTCAAGTCCTGCATATAAATAAATTGTTCTACTATATGTATAATTTTGCCAACACTGCACATGCAGTTGAAAAATATTCTCTATAAAAGTCATGCAAAATTAAGCATTTTATTTGCCAGCGTTCTATTCCCAATTTTCCATGTTTTGTCTTACACAAAAATAACTCTGTCACAAAAAATTATAAAAACACATATTTTGCCTTGCAGAAAATTTAGATGTTCTCTGGAAGGAAAACAGAAAGTCATTACCCGGGTAAGACGAGTTTTGTAATTAATAATAGCCTCATTGAATGTTTAATTTGCTTGCGGCAATCACAGAATTAGAGAGGTTACATTATTATAAAGTAGTTTCTTTATTGCTTGGGGTAGCAGATATGCTACACATAAACCGAATTAACAGAGTAACTAGAAGGTATCAGACTGCTATAATTTAGTTGTCTGATCCAGATATTACTGTAATTAAACATGTCACAGAACTAATTACGGTTTTGATTAGTAATGTACCAAGGGCATTTCAAGCATATGGAAATTAACTGAAAAGAAACTGAAGCTCCAATAAAAAATTGAAAATAATAAACTGAGATATTGTGTGGTTATGAAGTCTAAAAGAGCTACATACTGTACGAAGGATATTTTTAAAGTGTGGTCCATGATGAAATAAGGAATTCTGAACTACTATATGTTTAGACCATGCCAGTTGGTTCAGGCGTTTCGTCTGCGACTAGTATGAAGTCGGTCGCGGGATCGATTCCCGCGTTGACATTTCTGACCCATGTTTTTTTCGGGGGTTTTCTCGGGTCACTAGGCAAATGCTGGGGAGGTTTCTTCATTCCCTCGAACTTCCTGTCCCTTCATTTCATCTCCATTTCATCCAATCGGTCTCTTTCACAGTTGTAAGCATCGGCGAAGACGGGTGGTGACGTCCTTCCGTGGTGGTGGCACGCTCTGGAAATACAGCTCTTGGCAGCGGAATAGCGCTGGCAGTCGTCTGTAGACTTAGGGAGTTTGGTCAGATATGGGCGCGGGATCATATTGCTCCCTGCTTCGAGATGAACTGTTTGGAAAATATTAGGGGCCCTCCACGGTTTCGGCCGCCCTTTGAAATTACTCTCAATTCATCCTATCCTCCTGAGGTCTGACGTAGAATAAGCCAATGGTGCAGTGCGGAATACCCTTTGACATCACATACACTACGTGTTTAGAATAATTTATTTTATTTCATTATGCATGTCTTAACTCGCCTTTCTACACAGCTTTCACAATAATTTAAACTGTCACTGCAGTAGTGTACGAGTCATGCTTGAACCGAGAAAGCGGGCTGGAGAAAGCCGGTAGAGCGAGAAGTAAATAGCGGCGTACTAGTTCCTTCAATGCTGCCCTGATCCATATGTTTGGGTGCGCTATATATTACAGGTCATTGCTTTGTACAGATTGAAGAGTTAGAAAGCGAGTTTTCTGGTGCACTACTTTCGAATTTCTTTTAAAGTGCGTGTACTTTAAGTTATTCTTCAACAATGAATATTTATTTATAATATTTACATCAAAACAGATCTATGCGGGCAGGCGTGTTAGCAATTGATGTACAGATTCCCTGGCAGAAAGCTGAAGGCCACTACTTTCAGTATCTAGTGTTAGTGAAATAAAATTACGATTGTGTGCACGCCACATACACATTTGTTACCTGTCTGAAGAATGAATGCAGACGGCCACATGGGAAGCTTACGTAAACAAACAGAGTGGCATTACGTCATCACTCCCGGTGCATGCCCTTATAGTTCGGCAATATCTAATGGAGTGCAGCGTTGAGTCTCTTACAGTAGACGGGTTCGAATCATGTCAAAACACAAACATCACCGTGCGTGGTCATGCGTTCACAAAGTAGAATTTTAATATTTATTAGTGATAAAGAAAGCAGCTGGTTTAACCTCTTGTGGGTCGTTTAGTTCATTCCTGTTTACGTACGCTGTGCTGATGTTTTGATGGTCAGACTGTACTGTACTATATTCCAGCCTTCTCTGACCGCTCTAAACCGTGACATGCCACACCAGCGACCTTCCCTAAAACTGCATTCTTTCGTCAGACAGGTGATACAATGCCGTTGTTTACCTGACATTCTGCAGGCTGATCCCGCCCGCGTAACACGTACTCTCTGTAGTATAGAATACATTTCAGTGGTTCGAGTTCATCGCTAGCCCATATAACCTTCGTGGTGTTCTTCTGACATGCGTTTAGCTGCATTTACGATGCCATGACAGAAGAAGCTGTTGTGTTGGTATCGTTTTCATGGGGGATTAAAACTGGTGGTACGGGAGTCCCATTTTCTTCACAACTACGAAAACAATTGTTAATCTGATGTTCGCCAAACTAGGTGACACTTTTTGGTCTAGCACGAAGCTCCCCTACTTAGGAGCGAATACCCTTTAAGATGTTATAACAACTCGTTTCCAATACAGAACATTTTAACCCCGAAATGAACTGGCGGCGGAAGTTTGTGACGAGGTTCTAAACAATTTATATGCTAAGACAAGTGTCCGAAAACGTTAATCAGTGCTAGAAAAGTAGTGTAAGGTTTAAAGTACAATCTGAAAGAACTATCGAGACACTTAGTAGTAAAACATCTGGTAGTTCGTACTTTATTGCAAAATGGAGTTTACTTTAAGAGTATCTACCCTTTTTATCACAGAAAGGAAAATTTTTCTGTCTTATACAAACGTTACGTATTTAAAGCATAACATTTCACCCAGTGGGATTTTATGTGTACCACGAACATTTTAATTTTGTTGTTATACTTAAATATGTGATAGAATAATTAAGGCATTGAAAGAGAGAATTTATGAAGATACGGATGTTGTAGGCGGCGCCGTGGCCGAGCGTTTAGACGCTAATTTCCCACCTAGGTAGTCCGGGTTCGCCCGCATGGGGTATTTGTGGGCGGGTTGTAAATTATGCAGAACTGACCCCTCTGAAAATTCATTGTGAGAGTTACTATTTGTAAATAAATGTATTAATAAGTATCAATAAATTTTATTTTTTACATGATATACATCCTAGAGTTTGGGATAGAGTCTAATCTCAAAATATGGACCGCAGGTTACAATGTTATGTATGTAGAAGAATCACATGTTATATGAATAGTGTAATATGCATATTAGTAGGTACGTGAATTTGTAATGAGTATGGAAAGTTTTGTGAGCGCCGCACCTTAGACTTTTAAATTAATCTGGAATTTAATTTATATAATTGAGTGTGTGGGGTTGATGACCTTGTTATCTATTACAATAGCTGTGGTTATAGCTTGTGTTTCACGTCTAGATGGGGAGAGAAGCCTGTGGTTCAGAAGCAGTCTGTACCACCCATCAACGTCTCGGTATATAACAACGTGAGTGAGGTTTTCCAACTGTGGTAAACAGTTGTGGAAGTTGGAACAGAGGGATCTTACCACACTTCACAACTACCTGCACGCACAACTGTTGACAATAATAATTTGTAGAATAATTTGTTTCCTCTGGTTCATTGGTGGGCAAATGAAGCTGTACATTGTTGACCAGCTCTATACCTACAAATATTTTAAACACTATGCAGTATCCCTAAGAAGTAGAGCAGGTGTATATGGGGCCTGTATCCTAAACCTGAAAGGTGAGGATAACACACTTTGTAAGAATAGTTTGTTTGCGGAACAGGTAGAGAAAGTCATGTAAATGGAAAGCGCATTTTTTTTTCAAAACAAGATGGCCTCGCTTCAAACCATTGACAAGATCCATCATCCTGCTACTAAGTAATAAATATTAGCAATTAAAAGGTGAGACTGATTAATTGAGATTGATTAATAACGTAGTATGTTTCCTGTATTTCGTTCAGCTTCGTAGCAGTCAACTTTCGTTTCATGTTGTACGTCTGCAAACCGGTGAGTTAATGCATAAGATGCCATTCCTTCTCCAACCCTGGCTATCACCTGAACTGAGTCTGATACAATAAAATGGACCTTCTTCGCCAAATACTTCCGTAAAAAATAGAAACGGTTTCGTAATTTGAAAAGTTGTTAGTAAACAAAGAGTGACGAATGTGATAAATGTAAAATTCTTCTTGTGAAGCGATATTGATAAAAGTGGTGTAATACATTAAAAATAATCTGAATAAAGCCACAGCAAAGGCAACAGGCATTAGTGTAACACTGAAAAAAGTTCTCCACATGAGTGATGTTGATGCTTACCATAATATCAACAAAAAAGAAATTAAATAAAACTGAATGTATTTATTTTAACACATGCTTTATTCAATATTATTATTATATTAATAGCATTAATATTAATAATAATGAAAACTATTATAAGAATGTAATTAATTTTAATTCACTTTAATTAATTTTATATGTATGCATTTATGGATGAATCAAAGATATAAGTTGATTTAACCCTAATAATCTGATCTACTTGCGTATTTTGCCATTATACTCCATACACATGGTTGACTTCTAATATTTGAAGCTTATTGGGCCTATATCCTTTTTATTTATTAATATTTACTTATGATTTTATACCTGCAGCAGCTAAGTATTAGCTGCAATCTTTAGTTTTTAGAGGCGGCAATCAGGCTTGGATAAGCAATCACTAGCAATGCGTAATACAGGTTTGTAGAAGAATGAAAGGAAGGAGAGAGATGGAATTGGATCTCTATAGACAACACAAGGTAAGTGAAGCTGGGGATTTTGCTAATTGCTACAATAAAAATACATTCAGTCTTGAGCAAATATACATTTTCATATGCGCCACTCATGAATCGAGACCCACAGTTTTAGAACCACTAAGAACTGGACAATTGGGAGGTTGCTTTAAGGCGATGCATGCTTACAATTTTGCAAGATATATTATTGTAATGTATATCGGTTTATTGTACACAGGCAGTATCAAATTTAAAGCTTGCGTGGCTATTTAAACAATAGTTTTACTGGCAATTCATACAATTCATTGCTCCAATAAAACGAGGCACGTGATGCATTTTTAAAATT
Source organism: Hymenopus coronatus (assembly GCA_030762935.1). Lineage (NCBI taxonomy): Eukaryota > Metazoa > Arthropoda > Insecta > Mantodea > Hymenopodidae > Hymenopus > Hymenopus coronatus. The sequence goes on from CM060900.1 coordinate 63,219,307, forward strand.
ATTCCCATTATAAATTCATGTTTTACAGTAAATGCGTTTACAAATAAGTCCATCATATTTTTTATATAAGCTTTAATTATCGTAGACAAATTATTATGTTCTGTACTCTGCAGAACTCTTCATTTTTTTAAAATATACGAATTTATTTCTCAAACTTGAAAATTCATTTATAAAAAGTAGTATGACAGTTTTATTTGATGCGCTATCGTGAGACAGTATACAATTTTACATAAGTAGGAGGATTATGAGGCCTTTGGCTCATGTAAATATATGTTTCTAAGCCCTCAAATTTGTAAGACGACGGTATATTGCAGAGAGTGTACTATGACATCACGTGACGGGGCGGGGCGCGGGCGTGATTTAAATTCAGAAGTGGGAATGGATCAAGAAGAAGAAGCATGTAGGTAGGGGAGAAAATAGGAGATGCTTAAATAAAATAAAATAAAAAGATTGAAAAAAAAGTTAAAATACTGTACGCTGTTGAGTATAACACAATTACAGAGAGAGAGAGAGAGAGAGAAAATAACATTAGACGGTACTATAATAACTTACAAAGAATGAAGTAGAATAAAAAAATAATAAAAAAGATATTAAGCATGATTTGTTGTTAAAGAATATAGGATATGCATAAAAAAATAACAAGATTGAAAAAATGTCAAAATACCGTACGCTGTTGAGTATAATGCAATTACAGAGAGAGAGAGAGAAAATAACGTGAGACGGTTCAATAATAATCTACAAAGAATGAAGTAGAATAAAGAATAACAAAAAAGATGTTAAGCACGATTTGTTGTTAAGTAGGTATGTAATGACTAAACACAGAGATACCTCGAGAGGTTATTATAATATAGGTATAATGAAAAATAATCAAAAAATGTCTGTTAAGCAGTGAACATGACAAAGCAGAAAAAAAACATCATAACAATATATGAGGAAGCATAAGTCATTATTTCTTACAAGCAAGACGTGAGAGCCCTGCGGCTAATTTAAATGAAAGTCGTGACCGTATTATCTTGACCATGAAGGTAAAGTCTTCCGGCGAGGAATGCATGGTAAGAGTCATGAAGGTAATTTAAAACGAAAAAAGTTGTGACCTTAGTATCCTAAAGCATAAAGTTAAAGACTTCCGGCTAACGGGGCAATTGGAAAATAAATAAATAAACTTACATACAAGCTGACTAGGAGAAGACTCTGCCCCCGCCATACGGTAAAAAGGTTGAACGATGCCGTTAAATTTAACCAATCACGAAACATATGCGTGCGCAGCATGTGTATGTCTCCCACCAACAAACTTTTGAATGAAAAAAGATGCTATATAAGTTAGTGTTAATATTTAAAATCTTTAGTCTTCAAAAACAGTGAACTTATGATGTATTGAATAATGTGAGAAGAAATTGTGTGGGAAGGGGGGGGGGAGCGGATGAGTGTGACGGTGGGAGGAAGATGAAACTAGGTCATCAGTCACCGACATTATAAAAAGCGTGGAGAATAGCAAAGTAGTGCAGCTTATGACATGTCACAGCAGGAGAAACGTACTACAGGCAGAATGACGGGTAAGTTATAAGTTTAACTTAGCACAATTGCATTAATTTTTTTTCAGTAATAAAACAGCATAATTTAATCAGAAAATTATACAAGTTGCATGAATTATTCTGTTTTCAGAGGCACGGGTCGTAGCAAAGTTAAATGACATAGCTGCTGGAACAAAAATCCTACCTACGAAATCATTGGCTGATATGGAACAAGAAATTGCCCACAACATAAAATCGTTAAAGACGATAAAAACCAAATATGGACCAAAGGTGGTCCTATCTATGGAAGAATATCAAGTATTTCTCCCTGACCGTTTTAGCAGGATGTCCGACGAGCAGAAGGCCGCCATCAACGCCGGAGGATTTCAGATGATATACAAAGGACAGGATACATTGAGTGGAGGATTCAAAAGACATAACATCACTTTTTTACAGGTACAACCAAAAATATATCTCTGAGGGGGTGGGGGATTAGTATTTTAATTTACAATCATACAGCATCGGTTATTTTGTTCTAACTTGTAAAAAGTCATATATTTGATTCTTTCTATATGAAGAATAATATCAATATTTTTCATATGATACTTTTTGCAAAAGAATTATAATTGTTGATTTTAAAAAAAATGTGATTTTCAAAAAATATATTTAAAAATGATATAAGAAAACAAATATTCTAAAACATATGATTCTTGATTCTCATCATAAGAAAAAATTAATTTACTTATTAATTACACACTTGATTCCAGGAAGCAAACTGATTTTAATATTCTGCTAAAGTAACTGAATTCTTTTTTTCCAGAAACAATAAATCCTGATGGTGCGATGTCTCACAAAGCAGATACTGAACTCACAAAAATTACAGGTAAAAAACTTGTTTTTTAACGGATTTTGTTTTCGTGGATAGTAATTGTATTATTCATAAAAAAAAGTATTTTACTTCAGCATAAGTATAAAAACGCAGGTGAAAAAATATAACTTTTTAACTGTAGAAATCGTTTGAGAGAAACAAATAGATTTTAGTATTGTTATTATTGCTATAATCACATTATTTTTTCAGTATTACAATAAATTATCAATAGTATTGTTGATATTATTATTATTTATAATAATACTTTTTACACAAAATCATCTGTGACAGTTAGACATACGTTTTTTAATATCCAAAATGTTTGTTTTTTTTAAACATAAACTAACATTTTTAGTTTTTTCAGGATTGGAAATTAGTTATTATCCATAAAAATAATAATATTTTGCTAGCACTATTTTTAATACATACATATGTCTAATATTTTTCTCAAATAACAGTTATTATCTACAAAAATATTATCTTTCTAGTACCATGATTATTAGTAATATTATTATTATAATAGTAATTACATCACTAGCTTGAACGTTAATTATTATTATTATTATTATTATTATTGTAAAAAAGGACTACAGGAAAAAGTGCTTGTTCACAGCTCACTGGAGACAAATAAAAAGTGTTAAAAGCAATTAATTTACTGATATATCATATTTCCAGGTGAATACATCCAGACCGTTCAAAGTAAAGCTGGCAAGAGACGAATCGAGTGTGAATCTACCGAAGAGAACATCCTTCCCACAAAAAGGAATAGAAGAGAGTTCGACAAAAGTGTTGAGGATACTTCTGGGACTGAAAATTTGGTGAGTTGTGCTCAGATAAACCGTCAGGAATTGGCATGTAAAACAATAGATTCAGCTTTCAAAAACAGAATTTATACAAAGCAAATTGAAAATACTGTTGAAATAATAGATCCCACAATATTTCTAGACGAATGTAAACTCTTGGTTTGTGACGAGATTCGGAATAATTTGATTCAATACAAATCAGGTATTAAATTAAACGGTACATTGATATGCAAATATATAATACAGTCTCCTGAAAATGAAAGAATCGAGACCTTTAATTTCAATAGCAAACTGGATTCAATTATTCAGGCTACAAACATTGCTGAATGGTATGAGAATAAAATGAAAGAACATATACTTGCATGTATCGATAATTTCGAATCGAAATGCGGTTCAAAATCTCTATATCCAATATGTGGTTTAATTTTAAATGCTTGTCAGTATGATGTGTTAAATGCAGGATGTTATATGGAGCTCCCCAATTTCATAAAAAGTAAACATGCTGTAACTAATATAAGAAATTCAGATAGTAAATGTTTTGCATATTGTCTGTTAGCATCAAAATATCCGGTGAAAAAAAAACAAAAGTCGAGTGAGTTCATATACCAAACGCGACATGTTTCAAGAATTTGATTTTAGAGGGATAAGCTTTCCCGTTTTACTCGACCAAATAGAACAATTTGAAAATCAGAATGAAAGTATATCAGTTACGGTATATGGCATAGATCACGAATCAATTATTCTGTTATATCAAACTTCTGAACGTAAAGAGCATCATGTGAATCTGTTACGTGTCACAAAGGGAAATAGATCACACTATTGTCTAATAAATGATATTATATCATATACCAAACGCGACATGTTTCAAGAATTTGATTTTAGAGGGATAAGCTTTCCCGTTTCACTCGACCAAATAGAACAATTTGAAAATCAGAATGAAAGTATATCAGTTACGGTATATGGCATAGATCACGAATCAATTATTCTGTTATATCAAACTTCTGAACGTAAAGAGCATCATGTGAATCTGTTACGTGTCACAAAGGGAAATAGATCACACTATTGTCTAATAAATGATCTATCCAGGCTATTGGTAAAACAGATCACTCGATGCAAGAGAAAAATCACATTTTGTGAAACGTGTTTAAAGCACTTTTCATCTAAAAATGGATTAGAAAAACATAAGGTCAAGTGTTCAAAAACACAGATTGTAACAATGCCCGAAATTGGTGTAAATGATACAATCGAATTTAATGCATATAGCAAATGTACTCCTGTCTCGTATGTTATTTATGCAGATATAGAATCTGTACTTACAAAAGTTCACTCGTGTCAACCATCAGTGGAAAGCAGTTGGACACGTCAAATACAAAGACATGAGGCTGTGTCAATTGCATTAAAACTTGTCTGTCATTATGACAATTCATTGTCAGAATTTAAAATCTTTAGAGGTCAAAATGCTATTCAAGATTTTTTCAAAGAATTGCAGCTAATCGGTAACCGAGTAATTGATATATATTCAAAGATTGCGGAGATAAAAATGACCGATGAAGATAATATAAATTTTACAAATGCCAAACGCTGCTATCTATGTGAAAAAGATTTCAGTATTGACAAGTCACGAGTGAGGGATCATTGTCACATCTCATCCCGCTATTTAGGTTCAGGCCACAGCTCGTGTAATTTAAATAGGAAATTACCAAATTTCATACCAATTTTTTTTCCATTGCTTATCAAGCTATGATGCGCATTTCCTTGTAAAAAATCTTGCTTATGACAATGAAGTCATAAATTGTATTTCACAGACATCTGAAAATTATTTATCTTTTAGTAAGAGATATACATCCAATGGAAAGAGTGTATATTTCAGATTCTTAGACAGTTATCGATTTCTAGACGATAAATTAAGTAATTTAGCTGACATGCTATATCCTGAGGACTTTAAAGTCATAAACATGGAGTATCAAAAACATGAACTCCAGCAATTAATGACACGCAAAGGCGTTTTCCCCTATACATATCTAGACAGTATAGATAAATTAGAAGAACGTAAATTGCCTGATATAGCAGAGTTTGATGATATAACACAAGAAGATTATTTGCATGCGCAAACTGTATGGAAAGCTTTCAGTATTAGAAGTCTGGGTGAATACAGTGATTTGTATCTTAAAACGGATACTTTGTTATTGGCCGATATATTTGAAAAAATCAGAGAGTTATGTATGAATTTATATAAATTAGATCCGTGTCATTATTACACAATACCGGGTTTAGCATTCGATGCAATGCTAAGAACTACACAAGCAAAAATATCTTTAATCACTGACAAGGAAATGCTTGAATTTTTTTATTCTGGAATCAGAGGTGGACTTTGTACTGTATCTAATCGATATGCGAAGCCGAATAATAAATATATGCAGGATTTTAATGAGTCATTACCCATTAAGTACTTATCATATATTGACTCCAATAATTTATATGGGTTTGTTCAATCTGATTATATACCTTATGGAGATCTTCGATGGTTAACCAGAGATGAAATTAACGCAATTGATTTCCTAAATATTCCGCCAAACGCAGAAATAGGAAATGCGATCGAGGCAGACCTTGATTATCCCGCAGACCTGCATGATTCACATAATGACTTCCCACTATGTCCAAAGAATGAAAGCCCCCCTAATGAAAAGTTTAAAAAACTGCTCGCTACGTTGACAAATAAGCGAAGGTATGTATTGCATTACCGTAACCTTCAGCAATGTATTAATTTAGGAATGAAATTGAAACATGTTCATAGAGTTGTAAGTTTCAGGCAATCGCAATGGTTAAAACCGTATATATATAGACTTGAATGCAAAAAAAAAAAAAAAAAAAAAAAAAAAAAAAAAAAAAAGCGTTCTCAAGAGAAATCGAAATTCGGACAGAATCTATGGAAAATGTTTAATAATCCAGTTTATGGGAAATTTATAGAGAATGTACGTAAATATAATGACTTTCGGCTTTGTACAAATTGGAAGCAAGCACGGAAATTAATATCGCAACATACGTTCAAACGTGTTGTAATATTTGAAGAAAATCTGTCGGAATTGAATTGACAAGAGAAGAAATTAAGATGAATAAACCCATTTACATATGGCAGGCAATCCTTGATCTTTCCAAATTTGTAATCTATGATTTTTATTATAATGTTCTAAAAAAGAATCTTACAGACATAACTTTAAATTATACTGATACAGATGCATTTCTCTTTGAAACCAGTACCGATATTTACGAATTTATGAAAGCTAACATACAGTACTTTGACATTTGAAATTATCCTTCAGATAACAAATATGGAATGCCATTGTTGAATGGCAAAAAAATGGGTGTTTATAAGGATGAATTATCTGGGAGACGGAATATGTGGGGTTGCGTTCCAAATTATATGCTTATCGATACGACGGTCAGGTAGTTAAGAAATCGAAAGGCGTTGCAAAGTGTGCAATGCGTTCAATAACTTTTGACGATTACTTATCATGCCTCAGGGATGTGAATGCATTGCATTATACTAAACAGACAACTTTCAGGAGCTATAAACATAACGTTCACACAGTGGAAATTAACAAACTTTCTTTAACTGGTGTTGATACAAAACGTTATATTTCAGAGAAATCACATTCAACTTTTGCTTGGGGTCATTATGCAGCAGCTGACACCTCTGAGCATAAATCCTGAAAAAAGTTTATGTCTTATGCTCTTTGTGCAGATTATGATTTTAAAATTATATATGCTTAAAATGATTTCACGCTGAATATGTTATAAAATGCTACTACAGGTTAAAATCATGTTTCAGCTCATTTTTTAAGTATTAAAAAAATTTTGAGTCTGTATATAGATAGCAGCTTATGCTTTTTAAACTATGAATGCTTAAAATGAAACATGCGAGATTTCATGTTGAATATGTTATAAATTAAAAATTATTTGAGGCTATATATAACAGCTTATGCTTTTTTAAACTATGCATGCTTAAAATGAAACATTTGAGATTTCATGCTGAATATGTTATAAATTAAAAATATTTGAGGCAACTTATAATTTTAAAAACTATGTATGCTTAAAATGAATCATGTGAGATTTCATGCTGAATATGTTGTAAATTAAAAAATATTTGTGGCTGTATATAGCAGCTTATAATTTTTAAACTATATGTGCTTAAAATGAAACATTTGAGATTTCATGCCAAATACGTTATAAATGCGATGTTTTCAGCTCATTATTTTCTAAGTAATAAAAAATAATTGAGGCTATTTATATAAGATAGCTATGACATGGTTTTAGGATAAAAATATCTGAAATTATTTGTGTAAAATGTAACTTGCAGCTATTCTCAACGTTATTTCTTTCATTGTTACATTTTTGTTTAAAAAAATTAACTTGCATTATTCCTTATATTATAAGTTCACTTTTTTTGATTACTCAATGGCGATGGAAAGTGAGAAAAAATGATTGAATAAATAAAAAAACAATTTTTTTGTAAAATGTAACGAACCAATTTTTTCAGTGTGATCTCTCCCATTGTTGCATTTTTGTTTAAAAAATATATCTGAAAAGGTAACTTGCATTATTCATAGCAGCTTATTATTTTTTAAACTATGTATGCTTAAAATGAAATATGTGAGATTTCATGTATGCATTATTCATTATATTATAAGCTCACTGTTTTTGATTACTCAATGGCGATGGAAAGTGAGAAAAAATGAGTGAATAAAATAAAAGAAACAAATGTGTATAAAATGTAACTTGCACTATTCATAAGTTCACTGTTATTAATTGTTAAAATGATGGTGGAAAGTGAGAAAAAATGATTGAATTATTTATTATATTATAAGTTCACTGTTTTTGATTACTCAATGGCGATGGAAAGTGAGAAAAAATGAGTGAATAAAATAAAACAAAAAAAAACAAATGTGTATAAAATGTAACTTGCACTATTCATAAGTTCACTGTTTTTTAATTGTTCAATAATGATGGAAAGTGAGAAAGAATGATTGAATTATTCATTATATTATAAGTTCATTTTTGTATTCTTAATGATGATGGAAAGTGAGAAAAATGAGTGAATAAAATAAAAGAAACACATGTGTGTAAAATGTAACTTGCACTATCCATAAGTTCACTGTTTTTAATTGTTAAAATGGTGGTGGAAAGTGAGAAAAAATGATTGAATTATTCATTATATTATAAGCTCATTTTTGTATACTTAATGATGATGGAAAGTGAGAAAAAATGAGTGAATAAAATAAAAGAAACAAATGTGTGTAAAATGTGACTTGCACTATTCATAAGTTCACTGTTTTTAATTGTTAAAATGGTGGTGGAAAGTGAGAAAAAACGATTGAAATATTCATTATAATATAAGTTCACTGTTTTTGTATACTTAATGATGGTGGAAAGTGAGAAAAAATGAGTGAATAAAATAAAAGAAACAAATGTGTGTAAAATGTAACTTGCACTATTCATAAGTTCACTGTTTTTAATTGTTAAAATGGTGGTGGAAAGTGAGAAAAAATGAGTGGATAAATAAAAAAAAAACATTTTTTTTCATTGGAATCCCTTCTGTTTCGTTTATTACGCTCACCCCCCTCCAAAGAAAACACATCCTGTATCCTTTGACTTAGGCTAGGAGAGAATTTGTTAAAACAGTTGCAAAAATAATATAAATAAAATAAACAAATAAATAAATAAAATAGAAATAAGAAAACAGTGGTGGAGGATATATTTTTTAACAAAAAAATTTTCGTCTAAATCTTAACTTACTTTGATCTTTATCTTACACAATTATGTCTCTAGTAAAATCCTTGAATCTTTTTTTTACCTTCTTTTTTTTGGAAGGATAGGAGATAAATTTTAAAGAAATGATAAAAGAAAAATAATCATTTTAATGACATTAAATTTTATTTATGATTAAAAAAAATACATTCTGAATCTGTACATTTTTTTAATATTATTTTTTTACACTATAGCGTCTAATAGTATCCATTCACTCTTCGGGAAACCTAGCCACTTCACAAGAGCTTTATCACCTCTACGACGCAGCACTTTTTGCACAAGGTAAGTATCTGGATATGGTGTTTTCAATAACTCGTGACCATAAAATCCTCCTTGTATATCACGTCCTTCAACATCTTGCAGATGGTATGTAGGTGGAAATGTAGCTCTCACAGTGACGATGCGGAATATCTCGGTCCCCCAGTTTGGTGTGAATCCCTTTTCAAGTATGCTTTTATGTCTAGAGACTCTCACAAAGTCTCCAACACTAAATCTCCTGGCATTCCTCTTCTCCCTGCCATGACGATCTCGGCTGTAGATGGAAAGTAACAAAGAATTGTCACTGACATCACTAGGTTTCATACGAATGGTAGAGTGATACTTATTATTATAATTATTTATTATTTTAGGCAACAGATTCAACCATCTGTAGGAACCTACAGCTGAAAACTCTCTATGCATCATACTTTGAAGCGTTCTTATTAAACGTTCAACTCCTGCAGCCTTAACAGTGCTAAATGTACTGTAGTGATTAATTCCATATTTAAGCATTAACTGTCTGAATTGCTTATACAATTCCTTGCCATTGTCAGACTGGATGTTCTTAGGCACAGTATTCAGATCAGAGAGTATTTCACTCATTGCTTTTGTCACACTGACTGCAGTCTTGTTTTTCAATGGTCTCGCGTAAGCCATTTTTGAATAAAAATTAACAGCAATAAGAATGTACTTGTAGTTTTTATTTTCTTTTGCATATGGTATCATCTCGATTAGATCTATTTGTAATAAGTCATTTAATCCTTTACTAACTATTTTTCTGCGAAGCAATTTTCTTCTGGCTGGAGCGTGTAACTCTGCGGCAATGTTACGTCTGATCATGCTATGATGTTTGAAGTTTTCAGCTCTGTCACTATCTCTCTAATTTCAGAATTATGGTTCAAATTGCCTGCGTCCCTAGATGCGACAAGCAATCTGAGTCTGTTAATTAAAACGTTCGGGTCGGACCAGTATACGTAATCGGTTTTTTTATAGGGCACGTGTTCCTTCCACCCGAGACCTGAATCTGTTTTACTCTCAATTAAACATCGTATAATATTTTTATATTTGAAACCCCTGCTCGATCTCAGGCGTCCGTTTCTGATGTAACCATGTCGATAAACTAGAGTTTTTCTCAAAATTTCCGAATAAGTATCCAGATCATCTTCAGTATATGAAGCACTCTGAGGCACACGCTTAAAAAGAAGTTCATATACACCAGGACTGCCTATGTATGAATCTTCACCTATCCGGACATTGTTACCGACGAATGAAATATTTTTGTTCCCTAACTTATAGGAACCATCTTCGTAACGTATACCATAAGTAGTGTCCAGATCACTGTCACTGGCTGTGCGTACCTTTTCCAGATATTTTGCAAGTGAGTCAGCTGTTTCTTCTTCTTCTTCTTCGTCGATGCGAGAGAGAGGTTCCTTCCTCTGCTGGTTTTTTATTATATCCTTCAGTGGCACAGTTACGGGTTGGAGAACCTCAGACATTACACGTTTGGTCTCGAACCTGAGACCTTTTAGGGAACGTAATTTTTCCCTAATGGCCTTACTATGTCGAGCGATGGATTGTTTGAGTCGTATACCTTCAACATCCATCATCAAAATGACTGTGTATTGAAGCTATTGATGTCAATTTATAGGAGATGTTTAATTCGATGCATAGAATATGGCCATCTTTCACTCGATTGGCTGGGGCTGTGAAACTAATTTTATCGCCTATCAGAATGGGTGCAGGATAATTTTCAATTTTCTTATCATTTATCATAACTGTATTATCTGCTTTGGTATTAGGGATCACAGAGCAGGCATTTACCTTTCCGTTTACGGGAGACATATAATATTCGAGTCCAGAGGTTAACATGTACCTTATGGAGTTTCCTCTATACGGTTTTGTTTGCAATAGAATAACAAGCATTCCTCTCATTTGATCTAATATAGCGTTGATGACATTCACCTGTGATTTTAAAATATTAACACTATCGTTTGTTGGTGTTATGTATATATCCAGCGAGATTTGACGACTTAACATAGTTTCCATATTTTTCTCCACTGTTGTAGCAATATCCGAGGCCATAGAAGCTAGAGCTCTGTTTAAGGCTGGCTGCGCTTCATTTTGTTTCTTTGCAACAAAATGTTTAACAAATTTTTTACTTGCTGCATCGCTATCGTCTACGGGATCTGCTATCTCCTTTATTCTTTTTTTTTCGAAAAGAAACGTTTCCGTTTGAATCATGAAGCGGTGTCCGTGCATTAACGTAATCTAATATATATTTTTTATTCGGAACTTCGTGATCGTGAACTGGAGGCAATACTACCTTCAGTATTATCGTTTCCAGAAGAATATTATTTTCCGCATCACGCTTGAAGGCATATTTACTTAGATATGTCATTAAATTCTCGTATTGTGTATCAAGTGATGTTTGCACATGATTCCTAAGCAATGCTTCAAAGTCACCCATGTGCTGATATGAAGTCTTTTCGGCAAACGTTTGCATTCGATTCTCAACGACGGTCGTAAGCGTATCAACATAACGTTTATTTGTTGCATCATTCTCCTCTTCAGGATCCTGAACATTACACAGCGCTTATTCCTGAATTGTAATTTCCCATGCCATTTCGATTTATAATATAACGGTCAATTACAGCTCTGGAGGGGGCGATTCTCCTGGGCCCGAACCTATCGATACTCATAGTTGAAGTGAATAATGTCATCTAGTTGTTCACTCTGATAAAGGTATCGAAACAGTTTCTGTATCGTCCTTCATTCAGAGGGAATTCAGGTGCTATGACAACAAAGGGTCTCGGGTTCGATTCTTCATTGCTCTCCCACACTTGCTTACACAACTCCTTGAATTCTACATAATTCATATCCGTATTTACATAATCGTCGTATATATGTTTTAAGTTTAGGTTATCTTGCCTGAACAGTAAAATCATATTTGCATTATCTCTAATTAAATGTTTCGGTACTTTTGCATACGACTGTGCTAAGTATACTGCATCAACGTTACGGTGTCTACCCATGCTATAATACGATGCTATCTTTCCTTGCTTCTCATTAATGACGTCATCAAAGATGAATATTGAATTTTCTCTTGCTTCCCCGGGTTGCATCACCTTTTCATCATCTTCAAACGTATACACTCCTATATCAGGTATAGTTTTTAATACTTTAAGTAGATATTGGTATTTTGGCTGATGTAACGATTTTGAATAAATGTACAGATTCTCAAACCTCAGACCGTTCTCGTGTTTTAGTAGCTTGAGTAGTACGTTTGTCTTCCCAGCATTCGAGCTGCCCAGAATGAGAGCTCTGACATTACTCGGGAAGAGAGATCCGTGTCTTCCTTCACGAATATCATTATCAAAGTCTAGCACTTGTATCGGTAGAGAACACTTTTGCTCCACTACTTCCATCTCGTGACTAAGGTTATAAGGTAAATATTTTTTCTTTTTATTTCCTAGTGTGCCATGGGCTCTGGAAGCGTTCGGAAGTCTTCCAAGAAGGAATCTGGATTTATTGATTCTTTAATTAATTCTCTTCCGTTTGAGGCTCATCTGCCGGGTTACAGATTCTGTGGACCTGGAACGAAACTACATAAACGTCTGCAAAGAGGAGACTTGCCTATAAACGAATTGGACCGTGCGTGTCGATATCACGATATTGCCTACGCTACGCATCAGGACACTCTTCGAGACATTTGGCTGACAGGGTTCTCGTGGAAAAGGCTTGGAATAGGGTACGGTCTGCCGACGCTGCTTTTGGTGAAAAGCTTGCTGCTAGACTTGTAACTGCTCTCATGAAGGGGAAGCTCACCGTAGGTGGTGGTTTGCGCAAGAGGCGTACAACAGCCAAGAGGAGGATCCTGCCGCCTGCTGCGAGGGGAGGTTTCTTACCTTTGATACCACTGTTGGCTGCATTGGGTGCAGCAGGTAGTTTGGCAGGGGGAGCTGCTCACATTGCTACTTCAGTGAATAGGAAGCATGCTGCCGAACGACAATTGAAGGAGCTGGCCCGTCACAATCAACATATGGAAGCCTTAGCTGCCGGCAAAGGTCTTGGAGGCAAGCGCAGGAAGCGAAAGGGTAAAGGTTTATATCTACGTTCAAAAAACTCGGGGCGAGGCCTGTATATATCCCGGAAAAAGCCTTAAACGATATCGAGATCGAAACGTATGCTAGACGGCTACATATACCTAAATTTAGAGGTGTGTTCATGCTCGACGAACTACCTCGAAAACCTAGACGTGTCGAGAGGATTGTAATAAACTTGGATAGTTCTCACAATCGTGGAAGCCATTGAGTTGCTATACGCAAGGATGAAAATGTAGCCTTTTATTTTGATACTTTTGGCAATTTGAAACCTCCAGGAGAAATTGAGTCTTACCTTTCAGGCGTTAAAATTCTGTATAACAAACGCAGGTATCAGAACTTTGATTCTGTAATTTGCGGTCACTTGTGCTTGCAGTTTCTGTTATAAAACAGTTTCATTGATCAGTTTAAATCGTCAAAATGAGTTACACTATCACCGTGAGCGGGTCTGATTCCAGCTTCTCTACTCATCTGAATCCGCCACTCCATCTAGATCCTAATGGATTTTACGAGATTGTTTTATTGAATTTCGAGACATTTTATTCAATACACAATGTTGATCATAGCAATAACCTTTTCCATTACATTCGCGATGGAAGGCTTGAAACAATTGTGATTCCACCCGGCACTTATGAAATTGACGATATAAGCAATTTCATAAAGAATAGACTCGACGTTGATGACACGTTTTTTCCACGACCTAATAATAACACGATGAAGGCCGAGATTCTGTGTCCCTATGTCATCGATTTTACTCAAGAAAGAACGGTTGGTTCTCTTCTCGGTTTCACAGGCAAGCGCACAGTGAAGTCTAATGAACTGACAGAGTCTGATGAACTGGTGAATATCTTTAAAGTGAGCATTATACGCGTCGAGTATAGCCTTGCAACAGGATAATTCGTAAATGGTAAGAGCAGTCATTCTCTTTACGAATTTTTTCCATCGGTTCCTCCTGGCTATCACATCTCTCAGGAACCATCCAGTCCTATATATCTACCAATCATCGACACGAATCTCATAGAGCAGCTTAGTATTCGGGTGGTGGATCAGAACGGAGAAACGCTTGACTTCAGAAACGAAGCTATCACTGTGAGACTACACATATGGCGAAATCGGGATAAGTTTTAAAAGACATTACTATAATAAAAAGATTCTCTCAAAATTAAGACCTACTCTGTCTTCGACACGCAACCTGCTAACATCATCCAATCGGAAGTTTCTAGAGGGGCTGGGCTTCAAGGTTCTGTAATGGACGTATTAGACGTGACAGGGGTTCCAACGTTTGATGATAAGATCAGTAAAGAGGAAGATCATGTGTTCCTACCTTACAACACATCAGCTCTCGATGCGAACGATGAAATTAGAATACCATGCCAAGCTGAGGATCTGTATACGCTTCCTTGCAGAAGTTGTCTCTACATAGAAGGTTCTCTTACTAAACCCAATGGAGAACCAACGTCGTCAAAGCTGACCAACAATGCCATGGCGTTTCTGTTTGACGAGATTCGTTTGGATATGAACGGTATTACTATAGACAGAACACGGAATCCAGGAATTTCTTCAACTATGCGAAACTATGCTTCTCTCAACACTTTGGACTCCAATCGCCTACAGAACGCCGGTTGGACCTACCCGGGAGAGGATGTCGAAATCGTCAACCCCACGAATGGTATATTCAACGCTATCGTTCCTCTCTCGATGCTTCTAGGTTTCGCAGACGATCACAAGGAGCTCATTCTTAATAGCAAGTTTGAACTTGTTCTCATTAGATCTAAAATTCTAATAATTGCGTATTAGGCAATGATCTATCAGTCATTAAACTAACCAGAATCGAATGGAGGGTGCCCGTACTTCGACTTTCCGATGCCGAGAAGGTGGAGAAACTTAAACTAGTCAAGTCGGATCAGCCTCTGCACATTGCCTTTCGAACCTGGGACCTTCACACTCAACCTGTTGTACCGCAGACCAAAGGCTTCACATGGAACGTTGCCACGACATCCAAACTTGAAAAGCCTCGTTTTGTCATAGTGGGTGCACAAACCGACAGACTGAATTATCTTTCTAAAGATAGCTCTCTCTTTGATCATTGCAATATCACCAATCTCAAACTTTATCTCAACAGCGAATGCTATCCCTATCATGACATGAATTTGGATTTTGCAAATTCAAGATTCGCATCTTTATATGATCATTACTCTAAGTTTCAATATTCTTATTATGGAAAGGACAATTATCCACTTTTAAAGAGAAATGATTTCGTCAAGTACGCACCTCTATTTGTCTCGACTGTTCTCATCAGCCCGAGGAGATTGTGACCGGTGCCGTTAATATCAGATTGGAAGTTCAAGCATCAGCAAACTGTCCCACACATGCATCTTTATTTTGTTTAATTATTCATGATAAAATGTTCACTTACAAACCATTAACTCATATTGTTCAATCTATTATTTAGAAAAAGGAAAATGTATTTTTTATATGAATAAAGATAAACAAAGTTAATCAATATATCTTTTTATTGAGTTTAGCATACATCTCCTTAACCCTTCTCCTGATACTCCTACCACCAACTTCGTATGAACTCATTGACTTATGCACATTGTACAATTGAAATAAATGTCTTTCAATATATGGAATTAGTTTCTTTAATCCTATTAGAGCAGCTATATCCAGATTTATAACATATTCGTTTAGACATGTATTCACAAGAGCTATTTCATGACATTTGTTCATTTGCAATATTACATTATATGCATAGATTATATTCTCACTGTACAACACTCTGGGAAGCGTACCTTCTTTCATATACGTTTCTAGCACAAGCATGTTTTGAACTATTATCTGCCAGTCTTGCTTTGTTATGTATGCATACGCATCGTCTGCTGCTATGATGTATAGCGAGGGGATTTCGTAATGCAATCCTATATTCACTCGATGGTAGGGGCTAATGAAGATGTCGTTGAGCATAAACACACTATTTGGATTCATCTTTCTCCATCTTTTCAGGGATTGGATCGAAAATGATTACTATAACGTCTTCCATTCTCTTCTTCTTGATGTCTACATTTGTCTTGTTCCTCTTCTCAGATTTCTTATCAGACCTAGAAACATACATACGCAAAATAGTCAGAAATAATATAATATAATAATTATAATCTCTTCTTTATTGACAATAGTTATACTCACTTTTCTTCTTCACCTGCCTCCACGGTCTGGACGCTTCGATCCACATCTCTATACGGAGGCACATCTTCACCTTCGAATATTCTGTAAAAATATACACAATTGTTTTAACACTTACACATAACCAATGTTGTTTATTCTAAGTGTTTCACATATGACTCATGCAATTACCTAGTCAACTTGCGATAAACATCGCAATAGTCACCGCAACGGAAGGATGTAGTCATTTCGTCATGCTGCGATGGATCCTTACAGACAATGCTATGCGTATCTCCATTACACGTTTCCTCGTGCTTATCAAGATAGTGTTGCTTCATTTGCTCGTACTCTCCCATGTTCACCCAGTGCGCGTTATCACTCTCGACTACACTTCTGATTATTTCACTGTTCATGGTGACGACTCACAGACATCTGTACATGCACAATCATTTCACCGATGTAGATGGGAAGAGTGGAGGGGATTTGAATGTGTTCATTCTTTTCATGATGACCTCATCACACACACGTGCTACCTTTTTCTGAAGCTTTGAACATGTTCTGTCTTGCTCGATGACGTCATACGATATCCTCCGGCGAGTTTTTGAAAGTCGTGATACAGCAACAATTATTTTACCAATGTAGATGGAGGACGGGATACAGGTTTGAACGTGTTCATTACTGATCTCCCCACATTACACACGTGCTGCTTTTTTTCAAAGTTTTATACATGTTTTATCTTGTTTTGCTCAATGACCTCATTACTCACACGTTAACCTCCAGCGAGTTTTGAAAGTCTTATGCTCGCAGACGGCTATGTATGTGATACAGCGACAATTATTTTACCAATGTAGATGGAGGAGAGGATGCAAGTTTGAACGTGTTCATTACTGACCCACATTACACACGTGCTGCTTTGGATGCAGGTTTGAACGTGTTCATTACTGACCCACATTATACACGTGCTGCTTTTTTCAAAGTTTTAAACATGTTCTATCTTGTTCGATGACCTCGTTACTCTTGCAACGCATGTCCATATACATACACGTACACTCATTTTGTAGATTATTATAGAACCGTCTAACGTTATTTTCTCTCTCTCTGTAATTGTGTTATACTCAACAGCGTACAGTGTTTTAACTTTTTTTTTCAATCCTTTTATTTTATTTATGCATCTCATATTTTCTCCCCTACCTACATGCTTCTTCTTTTTGATCCATTCCCACTTCTGAATTTAAATCACGCCCGCGCCCCGCCCCGTCACGTGATGTCATAGTACACTCTCTGCAATATACCGTCGTCTTACAAATTTGAGGGCTTAGAAACATATATTTGCCTGAGCCAATCCCCTTAATTTACACCTACTGACATATATTAACAACAATTGATAGTGTCGAGCATTTTGAATATGCAAAGGTGTTGGAAAAAAGCTTGCGAGAAAATAAGAGTTATATATGGGTATGTCTATTATTAAACAAGCTCGCGCATATATAGCTTGAGTTGATTGTTATATAAAGTGCGCCAAGTGGACAAGCGATATATTCTTATTAAGTTAAGACTTTATATTATTTTACTATAATAAACTTTTTTTAAATGTTCACAATTTTTTTTAAATTTCACGGATCAATCACCTTAAACAGCAACACCTGTAAAACCAACACCCAAAGCTCCATCGAAGGTAGGGTAGGGGAATGAGGCCGTCATGCTTTGAAAAATATTATAGTGGGTCAAGTTCTTTCAATTGGAATAAGGAGTTCAGGGCATGTTCAGAAATTTTGTCAGGATTCCTCATTGTCACAGGAGCCCATTTCCCGAACCTCCCCCCCCGAAACACCTGCTGAAGCTCGTACTTACCTCAGGCTTGTATCACCTGGTATTCTCGGGTCCTTACAGTATCACCATGACAACAAGCAATCAAATCAGCAAAACTGTTTTTTTTAACATGGATATGAAACATAGCTGTGTAAGTGCTGTGATAACAGAGTCTAATCATGAATTACGTTTAATTAAAATGACTGTTCTTTGTAGTCAGAATGCTAACACATGGCAATTAACGATGTAACTACTCGTTACAAATAAAAATCATAAAAATTAACAATATTTATGAACAGTAATAAAACTATAACTTATATAATTATAGATACTACATATCTGATAACTGAAACGTGTAGCAGTTATATATATATATTCTGCCACAGAGGGTAATTACTAGAGAAACACTTAATGGTGAAGTGTTAGGTTCTACTACAGAAATATTGTATCGGTGACAAACGTATCTATTTGGCTAGTGGATGTTTCCTTGGCTCCAATTGGATCCGAGTCGAAGTTGAGGCTGAAATTCGTTTTTGTCCATGGTTGTTCCATCAGATTTTTGAAATCTGACATTAAACTTTCTGGAAACTCCACTCAAAGATTTGACAGGTGTAGTTTTTGTATCAACACTACCATCTGTCGTATAACATTTATTATATAAATGTTAGTAATTTTATAGTGTCGAAAAAGCTGGTAAGGACTGCACATATTAATAATTTAAGGCCATCATCGTGTCCAGAAAGAGGGAGAAGTTGTTGTAGAAGGAAGAAGACAAAATGTCCCATATTCATTGACGTTAGTCTATTAACATAGCAGAAGATGAAGATATCCTAGTGAACATACTATTGGAAATACACGGCAATGTGTGGGGTAGGGATGGAAATAAACACGGGAAAGATAAGGACTGTGGTTTTTTGCAGGAAAACATAAGAAAACGCAGTTGTGAGTGCAAAAAGGATTGGCGGAGAAAGTGACATCAATAGTTACTCGGGATGTACAGTCTTGTGCATGGGTTTGTCCCGATATAATGCACGTGGTTTACGTTGGTAAAACATGACTATGACTGGCTAGAGTAGGTTTCGGAGGGAACACTATCGCCTGGATTTTCAATTGATTTTTTGTACGGGAGATACGGATGAGGTGAATTACTATTATGTTTCTTATTGACCTTGTTAAATGCCAGGATCATATCAACACCGTCGATGTTCCAGAATTTCGTCTCGCAGGAGTTATTTTACATGCCAGTAAATCTACTGCCATGAGACTGTCGCTTTTATGCACAGGTAAAAATTATTGGTCTGGTACCCGTGACCTTAGGATCGGAGGATTAGGTGAAGAAGCTGCAGGACAGGTTATCGCAGAGAGACACGAGTTCCTTGATAGTTACTTACTTGACCACACGGCCACAGGAGGGTCGCTCAGAGGTCTTCGCTTTGGCGTAACTGAGTAAACATAACCTTAACAGTGAGAGGCTTGAAAGTCTGTCCAATGACAGGGCCGAGAAAAAGTTGCAAACCTCTGCACCATCTGTCCGACACTAACTGTCACTGTGAACTTGAAGCCCGAGATAGGTAAACGAAACGATAGAAAATGAGGGAGGGAATCTTTGGTGGAATATTACACTCCAGCATTCGCCTTGGCAACCAGGGGAAATCATAAAAATAAACAAGGTGAGAGCGGGCATCCACCGAAAATCAAATCTGGGACCTCCCAAATGCGAGCATCGCAATTTACTGCAGAGTTGGTAAAAATACTAGACCGCCTCTGTCACATCCACCCCACACCATTTACCTCTTTATTTAATTGTTGACTTACTCTTCCCTTTCTCCTTCGCTACTGAGCCTAAAACAGCCTTGTGTTCATAAGCTAATTTTGAGAGACAGGCTTTTGACATCAAACCAACACCAAATGGACCCATCCATGCGGTGGTGTGAATAGTCGTAGCGGAGCATGCCTTCCAGGCACTCAGATGAAATAATTCCATACCAGTTCCCTTTCGCCGCTCATCTAGACCTGGGTTTTACTTATTATACAGGGTGTATATAAATGAATATCGGGGTTTTAACTCTTTACAATATTTATTACATTCAACTTACAGTTATGAATGATATGTCAAATGAAAAAGCAACTCAAACAGTTTTACCAAGAAGCTTATAAATGTTCAATGTGACTACCCTTTGTCACACGGCACACATCAAGTCTATAGCCGAGTTCTTCCCAAACGTTGATAAGTGTGTATTCAGTAATTGCAGCAACAGCTACTTCAATCCGGTTTCTTAATTCAGGGAGGTCAGCTGGTAGCGGAGGCACGTACACACGGTCCTTGATGAAGCCCCAATGGTAAAAATCGCATGGCGTTAGGTCAGGAGAACGTGGAGGCCATGCATAGCAAGCCCTGTCATTGGGGCCTTTGCGGCCTATCCAGCGCTCGGGTACAGTGACGTTCAACCAATCGCGTACTTCGTTATACCAGTGAGGTGGCGCACCATCCTGCTGGAAAATGAAGTTCTCTGGCTCATTTTCTTCCAACTGAGGGAAGAGCCATTGCTCTAGTGTATCAAGGTAAGAAGTGCCAGTTACAGTAGGTTCACCAAAAACGAAAGGCCCATAAACTTTTCGCCGGGATAAGGCACAAAGACATTCACTTTAGGGGAATCTCGTTGCATTTGTACCATCTCGTGAGGATTTTATGAGCCCCAGATGCGCACATTATGAGTGTTAGCATGTCCACTAAGGTGAAAGGTCGATTCATCACTGAAGACAACACGATCCTCAAAATCGTCATGAAACATGTCGTTTGTGAATTTGGCACGTAATCCGTGGTCTGTCGGCTTTAGAGCCTGTAATAACTGTAAACGGTAAGGACGTAGCTGTAAGCGTTTTCTTACAACTTTCGAAACAGTCGACACAGGAACTTGTAATTCACGACTAGCCTTCCGGACTGATTTCTTTGGGCTACGAGTGAACGATTCTCTCACTCGCTCAACAGTCTCTTCACTTACTCCTGGTCGTCCCGTGCTCTTCCCTTTACAAAGGCAGCCGGTATCTTCAAACTGATTATACCATCTACGAATGTTTTTATCACTAGGAGGATCACAACCGAACTTACTACGGAACGCACGTTGCGCAGTAACTACAGATTCGGTCTTTGCAAACTGCAAAACACAAAACGCTTTCCGTTTACTAGTCGCCATCTTTGCTACTACCGCTGTCTAGCGGATTGCGGCAGAAACATTGCACGCACATGCGCACTTGTGCCAACAAACAAAACTGTTTGAGTTGCTTTTTCATTTGACATATCATTTATAACTGTAAGTTGAATGTAATAAATATTATAAAGAGTTAAAACCCCGATATTCATTTATGTACACCCTGCATATTGCTTGTTTGTGGGAAAACTGTGTGACAGTTTTAGGGACACGCACATTCACAGAGATGTATTTTGTTGAGGTTTATAGGCAGCCCAAATCATATCAGGAAATGGCTAAACACGAGTGGTTAATAAATTCATTTATAAGGAAAGTGAATTGAGGCTGACCAACATTATTTCGGCCCAATGATGGCTACTTAATTTTTTCTTTTTGGTTTCTTGGCTTACAGATATTTCAGTGAAAAATAAAGATTACTACAGTAAGACGTTACAACCATTGCCAATGCTGAGAATACTGTAAATAAGTTTAATACTCAATTAAAGCTAAAAGGAGGGAGATGAAAAGAGACAACTCCCAGCTGTGTTCTCTGGAAACGACCTACAGTAGGCTGAATGTCTCTTACAGTTTCATAGTTAAATAGTCGCCACTAGCTCCCTTCTATCCACAGCGTTCGAGCATGTCCAACTGACACAATGCTGTACTCTGAACGTAATCGACAACAATGTTACTAATATATGATGCCGTAACGCGCAGTTCATCTAGTCCAATAAGACCCGGTTTCACATTATAAACTTAAGCTACGAATCGGGCTTAAGAGCAGGCTGAGTTACAATCGAGTTTTACAGTGCATAGCGCAAGCGACGAGCTGGGCTTAATTGGGGCTTGACTTAAACCGTGCTGAAATACGGTTTAAATTAAGAAGTCGCCATGTTATCTAAAGAAGCCGACATTAGTAATAAACACATCCATTACTTTAACCCATATGTACAACAGAAGACTATCTAAATAGTTTAGAATGAAAATCATTCTCAACTATGGATGATTGAAAATTTTAGGAGAGCTTTTTATGAAGCAAAGAGTCGACAATTTTGATACCAGAAGTTATTCATGTATCTAAAAATAAAAGTTTAATCAAATAAACATAACATTGACTGGTAAACAAAACTTAATTTTATTCTTCATATCGTTATCGTAGGCGGCGCCTTTCGTCTCCCACGCGGGTTCGATCCCAAGCGCTCACATGTGGGATGACTTGTGATGGACAAAGCGACGTCTGGGTGGGTTTTCTCCGGGTCCTCCAGTATGCCCCGCCACTCATTCCATCAATTGCTCTATCATCAACTTTCCTATCATCCATTCGCTTGCATTTCATGTCGTCCACTTCCTCACGTTCACGCCTGGCTAGATTTAGATTCTGAACCCGTTTCAGATTCTCTATTCTGTGGTTTCGTGTCGTTGGCTCCCTGTAAGGCTTCTAACCCCTAGGCATCCACTTGTAAGTCCTAGGGTGGTGTCAGTCCTCAGATACGGGAGGGTAAGCTGACTACGAAACAAAACGAAACGAAACCGTTATCGTATAATTTATCGCACTCATTGTGTGGCATCTATTATTGCTTTATATTTTAGTAAGAAAGTATTTCATCAGAAGCAGTGCTCTCTACACGTTAAGGTTTATAATAAAATTTACAGCATGCAGAACTGTAAAAATATATTTCACATCATTTTTATATACCCCTCGTATCGCAATTTTAGCCCCATATTTGTTTCTTCTTCAGTAATTTTTACGATCACTTGCATTCTAATTACATGTTTATATGCTTCACAATTTGTGGGAGGATGCTCTCTTCTTGAGAAATGAAGTTCACAATACTTTTAACCTGATTTTTTGTTTTTTTAACTATATGCTGCTGGTACTCTAAAAAAGCTTATCTTATGAACTGCATCGTTATAAGCTATGAACATTCAGTTGGTGCACATACGCACGTGTTACCAACTTTAGCGTTTCCTGGAATTGTTCAATTCAGTAAAGCCTTACTGTGAAACTTGCAAAGCTTAAAACAAAGTGGAAGCCTGGTTAAGTGGCGTCCGTACCTTACTAAAGCTTGGCTTAAGCTTAAACTGTGCAACCGGCTCTAATAGGAAGCAGTTATAAGTACTTACATAAGTAGTTATAAGTATTTATAAGTAAGTGATCTGTATGTTTGCGGGAAATACGATTAAACGGGGGGAAATAGTAAGGTTTGGGCAGCAGCATGTTACTGTTCTGTCCACATTATAGCATCCAGTGATGGTGCTGTCGCTTCCGAACATTCTGCTGTGGGAGTTCTAAATGTCACGTATACTGGTCGAAAGTACGTTAGAAAGCAACGTTTTTAAGCGGTCTTATAGTGCACAGTGAGGTTTGTCAGCTGATTTGGAATATTGTAGGATACCTGATATGGTCATTTTGACTAAATAATATTTCGTTTAGAAAGAGGCAATGTTGCACTAGTTTCAGCAATCGATATTGGTGGCAATATATCGAAATGTTGACATAGCTGTGTCC
The DNA here is from genome assembly GCA_030762935.1 of Hymenopus coronatus. Lineage (NCBI taxonomy): Eukaryota > Metazoa > Arthropoda > Insecta > Mantodea > Hymenopodidae > Hymenopus > Hymenopus coronatus. The sequence continues at coordinate 63,243,317 of CM060900.1, forward strand.
TCTTAAAGCTCCATAACTAAGTCACAAAAAACCTTTACGTCGGAGCTGCTGCCGTGTAGGACGTTCTCCGGATCGACGTTCCCCAAAGTGACCTAGTTTTAATTAAGAAGTGTTAGCTTAAAAAATCACAATGTACATGAGAGTGTTGAATGGGATTTTGGGTAACCCCTTGAGTTTTCTCCTCTTTTGATCCTTAACCATATGTTCATCTACTTGATAATAAAATCCCAGTCTCCCCTCACACCCTGTTGTATTTATAGCTCCTGATCTTTCCCAAATATACACCCTCCTGCTTGAGGCCACCTGCTTCCCTCTCGCAGGCGCGCACACCAGCTACACCTCTGAGACTACTGTCCCTTAGAGATGCGCAGTGTAGGGGCACCTCCTACCCCACACTCCGGATCCAACAATATCATAGAAACATGTGATGGGGGACACTTAATTACATTTCTGTTTTCTTTGTCTTTTCATTGAAAACTCTTGATACACCACTGGTTTCCCGGCCGCTTACCTCTCTTCCCGCACCTCCCTTAGTGTTATTCTTTCTTAATGTAAACGTAGTTGTTTCCTTCCAGCAACACGGTCCTTTGTCCCTTACAGTATATTCATTATGAACATTCTGATATTGCAACCTTAAAGATCCTTGAATTTTAATTTCAACCAGGTGTTATAGTATACGAAGTAGTATATGTGCAAACTTTCATTGCAAAACCTGCTAATTAACAGTCATTAGTGTTCGTCTCGTAGAAGTGACAACACTCCACTTCTGACTGACCAGGTAAATGAAAAGGCTCGGTAAAATTCTCTCCGTAGTATTTTGTAGTATTTAAAGCCTGCTTTTACTACACTATGGCACCGCAGACGATGATACTGATGATACGTGGAATGAAATGGAGTACCTGAGGAATGCGATGGCGGGGGATCCGGAGAACCCAGAGAAACCCCACTCCTGCGCTGTTTTTTCCACCACAAATCCCACATACGATCACCTGGGACTGAACTCGGGAGACATTGGTGTGAGGCGAGTGGTCTAACCACTCGGCAACGGCACAGCCCCTCTCCGTAGAAGTGTCAATCCGTGCAAGTGTTCCCGCTGGTATCGGACTTGAATACAAATCAATAAGGGATAGCCTCACCCATGGCTGGTGTGGAAATAAGATGATATGAGGTTGTGCCAAAATTAAATAAATATGTAAATACACGAAACAAACACAAATAGAAAAACAAAAGTTTCTTTGCCTTATACTGTATCGTAACTATTAAAATGAGCTGTTTAGTGCAACACTGTGTGCCAGACTTGGACGTTGCGGTAAAATAAGGGAACAAAAATATTTTCAAAATGTTAACATGGATACAAATTTAGCTATGAAATTGATAGAGGAAACAATAACAAAGCTGAAGGAAGAGAGAAGGAAACTGGTTGGGATATTTACATAATGGTCATTCAATTGCTTGCCAAGAGGTACACTGGAAGAATATTGCCTGGGGAAGTAGAAGACATTAAACAAAATAAGACATTAAGTTATATGTTTGCGGAACGGTAAGGAAAGCGGAAAGAGGAAAGACGAAAAGTTGAATTAGCAGAAGCCTTGAACGGAAAGTTATGATTGATTGAGAGATATATACGTTTAAGAACTGTATATTTAACTTTCCGCATGTGGATGGATGACAACATAAAGGTGTACCTAAAAGAAACAAAATAGCATTTTGGTTTCCAGCTAATGCATGCTTTTTATAAATATTCACCAAACTTGTCTTACATTAAACGTCTGTTTAACTTCTTTCTTTAATACTCATCCGTTTATTTAATAGCAGCATAGGAGTTGAGAGTGACTTACTTTTAGGACACTTTCAGCGTTGGTATGATATGTCGGATTAGTAATACTCTATGCCAAATTTTATGATGAACAAACACTCATATATACGAGAAATCAAACACTACATTCTATTCCGTTCTACAGGTTTCAGCAGCTGTTCAGAATTAATTAAAATAGAAGAGTTGAGATGAAAATGTAGCATCAATAAACTTAACCTACATAATGGTTATTTATTAAAGCAATAAGTGGGATGGGGAAAATGTAGACCTTTCAATATTTATTTTCCGTGTCAATGTATTGTACTAATCCCTTTGACTACTATTTTACGAGTACACGCCGCTAGTAATTTGCACACTAGATGGCAGTGGAGTTAAATATCATGGAGGCAGAATTATGAGTAAAATATGTCTGTGGTATTTCGTCCTTTTATTCCTTGCAGCTCTATTTGGTTGAGAAATGAATGTGACTTTGTACATAAAATCTCATTTTTAGGTAATGTGATAATTCAATTATTATGAAACTAGGAACAGTGACAAGAAGTTTTTTCCATGCAGATTATGACGCGAGGAAAATGTAACCTAGACGTGAAATAACTCCGCGATAACATGTAAGGTTCGCTCGTGTGGTCGTGGGCTCAATTCCCGTTTGGGTGGTTACTGATGGTCTTTTTCGCGGTTTCTTTGTTTCGTAGCCTAACGTGAGGTGGGTTATATAATGCTGCAAATGTTTATGTCTCGCATTACCTATTATGTGATTTCCTTATGTTTCGGGGCGAACGGATCAGGCGAGTGGACGGCGGGAAGTGAGTGTAGCCGTAGAGTTTGCCGTTTGCCTCAGAGTTCGAGGCCTTGCCGACGCACTATGAGCCAGATATTATATATGGGGGAGAAAGTCGGAATTGTTAAGTATACCGAAGTACTTCAGTTTTTGAATTTGTGTTTATTTTGTGCAGCACATGTGTAGGTTTATAAGTCTCTCTTTATTTTCATTCCAAACCTCTCGTGGGGAGGGAAACACATTCGCGAATTTAGATTTGGGCGAGGCCTTCAACAATTAATGTTTTCCGTTCGTTAGTGTAGAAAAGATTCTCTTAGTGATTACTGAATATAGAAGAAGCCAATTCTCTTCAACTTAATATTAAATTTCAACAATGGGTGCTATTACGTTTGATGTTTAGAATTATTGGTCAGTAAGCATTTGTTGTTTTATAAGAGGCTTATTACAATCTATGCAAAAGTACTCGAGACTTTAATTTTACTAATACACGGATAGATCTTTAAAATGTTTTCATATATCTCATCTTTTTATTGGTGTCTTTCATTTGCTTTTTTAAAACGATGTGCATATTTGCGTCATTTTAAAGAAATAAATACTTATTTACGACGTTTCTACTGGGCTTTGGTACATGCATTTTAGCGTTTGGTTTATACATTTTGTGGTATTTTCAACAATTCGAATCGCGATTGTTTTGAATATGATATAGGCACGTCATATAAAAATTAAGTGGCTTCCTTTGCCCCCTAAGTTTTATAAATGTGGACCTATACCGTGCAGGGGTTGTCTCTATTGCCTAATTGGAGTCAGGATTTATACATAAAACTCTACCCATAGCCCCTATAAAAGGTTTTATGTAAACTGTTAAGTAAGAAAGAAGTTGCTTTATTTAAATGCAGCCCCTATAAAGGGATAGTTTCTATCATCCAAATCTAATCAGAATTTCTGCATAATATCAGCATGCTACTATAACTCCTATGCAAAGTTATATGGAAATCTGTTTAATAACATTCCCGCCATATGGAGTAGCTTCCATTATCCAAATAAATACATAATTCTTAAAGTACTGCAGCATGCTAATTGTAATTTCTGTGCAAAGTTTAATGAACTCACTTTAACTATTGAACATTGTGATAATTTTGCCTACATTCACCCCTACAAATTGATAGTTACTGCTATTCAAGCGGCTCTCGGTAAGTAAACAGAGTTAAGTTAGCGAGATGCAAGCGGAGACAAAGCGCAAACGCGAGGGAACGCCAATTACAATGCAGGCTTACAAGCGTAACGCAAGAAGTTGGCACGGGTTTCTAGATCTGTAAATTGCGTACATAAGAATATCTTCCAAGTGCTCCACAAGTTTAAAATTGAATAACATAATCAACAATACCTTATAAGAAAATTCACTCAAATAGGTTATAAAATTACATACTAACAACTGACGCTCGCGGCAGTGACGTCACAATTGTTTATCCAAAACTATTGAAAATAATGCAAGCATAGAAACCGCCGAAAGTGATAAAGCTGCACATTTAATCAGCTATGAATTATCTGTTTGCGCCTTACAATTTATGAGAACCAAGACAATCTAGATGCAGATGGGGGGTACATCCATTAAATCAAAGGAGGATTCGCAAGGAGACCGCCATAACTTCTTGAGGGAAATGAGCGATAGAGCGGCACGACCAAATAAAGCATGCATATAGAGTAGACCCTATAAAATCTCGCATTGCGATCGACTATTGTCAGCAGGCAATGTAAAGAAGAAGAAATGCAAAATTCTTTCTCTGTGTGCGCAATGCAAGCATAACATTTGGAGTTTGCAAACTCTTGCATTGCATTGAGTAGCGCGTTGCGTGTGCCTATATGTATGCTTACATTGAATAACATGGGTGCAAAGTCTTGCGTTTCCGCTGCGTCTCATTGTGAAGAATGGGGTAGGACTGTTAACCGCACGGGGTACAGGTGACGTCAGGCACATGCACATAGTGTGTCGGATACTCCTCTCCTTTCCACAATAGGCGGTTTCGCTGCCACTTCCATTTCGTCACTGCATAAACTAGAGAGAACTTTAGTAACATGCATGTATATAAGAACAAACATTTTAGTCATCATTGCAATTATGTAGCTTCATTTACGGTGAAATTTAACTGGGAAAACTTCAGGAGAAATGAAGAAATTAGTTACATTGAGTTTTATTTATGGGCGTTCTTTAACTATTGTGACTCTTAACGTCCTATTCTATATTGGGCGTGAAAGACCGCTTAATTTTGCTAAGAGGTTGCTTTACCAGGCTTAAGGTACTTTTACGTGCTGTAAGTCTACGACACGGGACCAACGGCGTTATTGCCCTTCTGAAGGAAGCTATGCTAAGAATTTTAACGTCCGAAAAAAAGTTCATCGCCCTCCGCCGGCTTGAACCCGCGACCTTGTGAATCAGAGGCTGGCATGTTACCACTAGACCATGGATGATGACCTGGGGGTGATAGCTGCAATAAATCTTTCATCAGGTGCAATGCGAGAGACGTCCCCGTCCGTTGTGAACAATATCTATTATATTTTACTGTAGTAGAATTTACTTGGCGGCGCCGTGGCCAAATGGTTAGACCGCTAATCTCCCACCTAGGCGGCCCGGGCTTGATCCCAAGCGTCCGCATGTGGGATTTGTGGTGGACGAAGTGACGTCTGGGCCGGTTTTCGCCGGGTCCACCGGTTTCTCCCGCCACTCATTCCACCAAACGCTCCATCGTCACCTTTCCTATCATTCTTTTCGCTTGCATTTCATATCACTTCTTCACGCTTATGCCTGGCTACGGACCGACTACTCGCTCCAGGTTCTCCATTCTGTGGTTCGTGCCGTTGGCTTCCGACAGGCTTCTGACACCTAGGCACCCGCTTGCAAGTCCTAGCCTACACAAGGGAAGCCAACAGCAGGGTGGGGCAGTAGTTATGCATAGTATCGCTGAGTGAAATTGCGAGGCTGGCAATTGCAGACCAATACAATTAATTTATATTTTTAGTTTTCATAAGTGTGTTATTTGTTTCCGCAACAGCAATTTATATGCCGCAAAAGTTTTCTTGTCGAATGAAAAGTCAAACTGATTCAGGAAATAGGAGAGATCGCCCTAGAACATCTTTAAGCTATCTCAACACAGAACTGGATTTATATCTTAAAATCCTCCAGAAAGCGTATCCAACTTTCGTTAGAGACCTTGTTTTCTTCTTATTTTTTTTTTCTCTTTTTCTACGCTTCAGAGTATAGGTATGTAATCTACTCATCTTCTCCTGAGTATTCTCACAGATATTCTTTCTATCATTGTAGACTTTGTCACCCTTGACAGCTCCATGTTCTCTATATGCTTTTTAATTTTCTTTTGTAATCTCACAGTCTAAAATTAACATTAAGAATGCTTATTTCTAGACTATACTTTGGTATTTTATGCAGTGAATTAATGATCATCACTTTCTCTAACACATACATATATACAATGTACATAGTAGGTAGATGAGGTATTGTATTCCACTCAAATATTCGATACCAAAATTTCACCGGAAGTATACGTTTCGAGGACCCCTAAATAAAAATAAAGCGTTTTTAGAAAAAGGTCAGCGTGCGCGTGCGTATGGTCTGTGGACAGCATAACTCAAAAACAAAGTCATTTAAATACCAAGCGTGGTATTTATGTTTAGTATCTTCAGAGGATGCCACACCAAGATCTTCAGAAAAAATTCCCAATCAAAACTACCCTTTACAGGGAACACTTTTCGAAATTTACGATTTTCTAGAAATGATTCTAACGATTTTGATTAAAATGCCGTATATTAAATATATTTACATGACAAATAAAATACATATCTGAGCTTATTGGGGGTAGCTCCTGAAGTCCTCTTCATTCGGAATCACTTTTGCATAATTGGTAAACAGTAAGAGATAGAAAAATCTCACTGCACAAAACATGTAGATCTCGTAAATACACACTATTTGTCATATACAGTTTGTATATACAATCTTCCTTGTTATTGGTTTCAATTTTAAAGTTTCCAAAAAGCAAAGTCCTCGTCCGTTTCATCCCTCTTTTGTTTTACTTCTGGTAATGCAAAGAGAACCGCATTTCAATGAAATCGCATAGCTACAGCTTTTAAATAGGTATGTCTATCGCTTTAGCCTAGTGTATTCCCTTATTTTCCTTTTAATTAGAAGGAACTAAGTAATAAGACTATTTCTGGTATGTTTATTTTGATTAGAATGATGCAGATAAAATAATAACCTAAGAATAGTTTTGTTTGTAGAACAAATACGGAAAGTCATGTGAATGGAACACAAGATTTTTTAACTTGTTCTAGGAATTTATTTTCATGAGGCAGTACATTATTTTATTATTTTCACTGTTGTCCATAATTCAGATCCTTACAAAATTATAGATAGAAAGTTATCTACGTAACTTTCTTACTTCATTTAATAAAGTGCAATTCATAGTGTCACAAATATTTTGAAACTTGCTTAGTTTTAACTTTGTATATCTTCTTGATTTATTTATAAGTCTTATTAATAGTGGCACAAATACTTGGAAACTCATTTTCCTTAACGTAATTCATTTTCACGTTATCTATCAAGTTTTATAGTTATCTAAATCGTTAAAATGATTACTTGTTCTAAATCATGATTTTTTGTTTCATGGTTACTTGCCTCAGAATGCCATTGGGTTTTTTTCACTAAAATTTTAAAATAAGTTGAAGTTTAATTTGCTACAAATTGTAATTTTATCTACGAGGAATACCCCAAAAATATTCCCCATTTATCCATCTGAGTTTTGTTCTTGTTTTTCTCTGAAAGATGTCTCACCTTTGAAATTTTTATCAAAAAATTTCCTTCCAGTTTGGAAAATTCAGGTTAGCAAAAGGATTAATTATGTCAAGGTATAAGCCTTTCTGGCCAATATTAATAAATTCCCCTCACGAATCTTGGATGGGGTGAGCTGCACGGATATGGGTTTTTTCCGGGGGTTTTCCCCATGCTTTGAAGGCGAAGATCGAGAAAGTCTAAGCTCTATGTATCCGGGCTCATTAGGCATCATTTTATCCATTTCATTACAGTCATCACCCATTATGACCTACCATGTTAAAGGACGTTAAAGAAAGAAGGCAAAAAAGAAAAGAAAAATCCCCTCTGATTTCTAGGTAAAGCCTTGTATTTTTGCGACATGAGTTCCCCTTGCTGACATAGTACAGTTTGTGTTGTTTTCAAAAACTTTTAGGGGGACAAAAGAGAAGAAGAGTTTAGAGAAAATAAAAACAAAGGGAAGAAAAACAGAGGTTCATTAAAGGGTAGGAGAAAACAAACTTAAGAGTTTGCTGTACCGTACTGCTACTGTACTTGAGGATTCAAGGACGGTGTGTAACTAATGTACGGAATTGGTAACAGAGGAGCAAGGGTTGAGGACCGAAGGATAACTTATTGGACACTGTATGCTATCGTAGAACATTCAAGGTGAGTGAAAACGTTGGTTTGATAATATTCTGAGGGGGTTAATTTATTTTATCAAAGAAACATGTTGCCTCTGCTGAATCTCAGGAGGCTGACACGTCCTCCTTTGGCGATTGACTGCTGCAGCGTGAATCTCAATTCCCGATATAGGTCCGAGAGCTTGAACTGATATTTGTGGGGGTTGTTAAGGCTTCCATTGATGTTTGTAATGAACTGGTTGTGTTGTCCCTGAAGTGTGCTGATGAGACTGTGAATGCATACAATGAGCTCCGAGTGTACACAGATCATAATTTTCTCTCGTATTCTGACAGTTCAATACATTCATTGTGCCGACAAGGTGCAGAGTGTTAAGTGCTCTGCCTAAACCCTGGAAAAGACAGCTTTGGAATACAAAATACGTGCTGTGCTTGTAATCCCCCTTAGAGAAGGGGTGCCCCTGGCACTCGTGGACTCATGGCGTTACTAGACACCGTTCCGGACAGCTGTGGCCCTCCCTAAGCTGTGGTTCCTGTTGCGCTGTAGATCGACTACATCTGGATACTGATGTAAGCGGAGTTGTAAGATGCTTTAATGTCGTCCGGTAACAAACTGGTGGACTAGAGATGTGAGCTAAACTGCTATAGCTCTACCGAGATTTTAGGTAAGGGTTTCCTTTGTGGGATTGACGCTTATACCTGTTATCTATTTCCGTCTCTAGGCCCGCAGATGCTAGACTATTTAAAATCCAGTTATTGGTCTAATGGATGTGTTTTGAGGAGAGAATTGCTTCTTCCTTCACACCTCCTGCCGAAAGCTGTCCGTGAGGATTACGGGTATATTTGCCGGAATACGCAATCTGGATACTAAGAGACTCTGCTGAGCTATTAGATTTGATCACCCTTCATGCTCTCTCGCCTCATTCCTTCCTTGTAGAGCTTTAGTAACCACAATTTGCCTGGCCTTGACAACTATTCTAAAATTGTGCTGCGTTTGTAACCCCATCCCTAGATTCGAACTTCAAATATCTGGAAGCAGGTACTCAAAATCATGGAGATAGTTTCAGATGAATAATTCGGTATAATTTAATACCAGTAAGAAAGAGACTTTTGCACAAATATAGGGTACTAGTACTTTTACGGAATGAAGGGTTCGAAGCACGGAAGCGATACCTTACCATGGCGTGGATCTTTTTCTTCTATTCTTGCAGATTTCACTTTGCAAGCTATTTTGCTTCAATTCCTTTGCTTTTTCGTATGATTCCCTCATCAAGTTTGCCAATGGAAATTGGTAATTGGCATAGCACTGGTATGCCGTATGTCACCGGGTCTATGCAGAATGACGTGTTTCTGTGGCTGCATGTTAATGTAGATAAGTGCACTAGCAATAAATATTGTGCCTAGAAATAACCGACGCAAAGCGCTGCAACGACAAAACCTAATGTTTGAATTTCTTTGTGTATGTGGGGTTCAAATGGGTGTTTGGCGGTAATGTGCAGTAAACCACTCTTAACTATTGCAAGAGGGACTTTAGGAAAGGTCTGTTGGAGGAGACAGCCCCGAACCATATTCGGAGAAAACTGTGTGATCAGGACTATCCAATTGTAGTTAATTGTAGTAAAATGTCACACAATGACAGTATTCTTCATGCTCCTACAACCCTCACTGACGTGTTTAAGAGATGGAAGTAAGGATATAGCAGGCAGCCACAAATGCTTAGGCAATCGTGATAAACTTGGCAGTGTTGTCACGTTTCCGATATTGCCATAAAACTATTCTAGGAACATGTTGGTGTAAATTTTCCATTTATTCTATCTGTTTTGTTTCTATAAATTTATTTTATGGAAATCATTGACGACAGGTATATAAGGGTTAGGTGTATGGGTAGAGGTTAGGTATTAGGTGTATAGGTATAGATATTTTTGTAATTGGTATTTCATGTTGTATTAATTTCAGTATGTTAGTTGTTTTCCCCATCACATAATTTACTACTTGGTGTTTTCTACATGGCCGTGACTGCGCCGTAAAATGGACAACACCTCTCAGTTTTGACCATCCATTTTGCTTTTGTGTGTTCACACTTCAGTATATTCGGATGCTGGCCAAGGCAATATGGGATGATTAGCCTGTCATAGAGCATTTGAAGTCATTTAGATATTAAAATAAATAATGAATGTATTGGAAGTGCAAGCATAGCCATTAACTCCTCAATTAAACGTATTTAAACTATGAAAACGTTAAGATTTAGATAACACAAATAATGAATATTAGTACACATAGGAACTGTGAGTGATTCCTCCATTTGTTATAGTTACCTCGAATGGTCATGGCATTCGTTATCGCGAGGTCTTCCCGCTATACTTAACCCCTCTCAAATACTCATCCCACGCTTTTGGGGAAAATAAACACGCACTGCTTGGAGGTACTAGCCAACCTGAAAGTATTCTAGTCTTAATAGCTAAAATTATTAGTCTACAAAGAAATAAATATTGACGCAATGTGGTACATTACACTGTCGTCAAATACCAATACAGTTATCTGCATTTACATTCATAACAAATATATTAGTTGTTAATTACTAGAAGGTTGCATAATATATGGATCAAAGATAATTATATTCCGAATCTCAGCATTTTTCTTTGTCAATTACTGAACTCGTCATAGTTTATTAGTTTGCATAGTTTGATATTATTTCTATCTTGTTTATATGCGCCGAAACAGATATTGTACCAATGTTTACTATCTAAATGCATACAGTATCAATTCATATACTTCACAAATCTGTTTTTCTTCGTCTAGGTTTCCCAGATGTTACTTTTCGTTCAATTTGAGAACCAAGTTTCTCTGGGATTTAGACAAAAGTGGCATGTAGATAGCAGAGACTTTGTACCTATGTTTATAGAATGGCACGTTGAGAACTTCAGTTAAAGAAGCGTCCATAAATAAAGGTAAATTTCCTTTTTTTATTTATTTATTTTTTTTTGCACCCATGTTTAAAAACTGCCAACCTCGAAAATTGCTTATTTGTTCCGTTCAGTTCTGCTTAGATGAAGTTGCTGTGGCAGGTTTAGACGTATTTTAGGATCACATGGTTCTTTTTGTGTGTACAGTAATGGTAGATGCTGAATTTTATGTTTATGAATACGAAGGCTACTACGGCTGGTGTCAATGTTATAATTTTGGTCTTCCAGTGTACCTCACGTCTTACCTTTTCAACTAATTGATCATTCGCCAATTCCTTGAGTAGCCACTTATCATGTAATGCACATGAGTACATTAAACATGTTTATTCATCGCTCTTAGTTCATATTCCATAGTCTTGTATAAAACAATTTGAAATGCAGAGAGAGACAACATAATGTTTTCGCTTGAATGTGGATGGGTAACTTATATTTGACAGGTAAAGTAACAGAGTAGAACGTGCACTGTCTTCAGTATAGTTGGACGGTCATCAAAACGATACGGGCAGATGATGTGACCAGCATCACGTATCCCCCAGCCTGCGCATTGGTTATCATAGCCCGAATCGCTGCCTTTCGCAGCTCCTCAATTTCTCGCGTTACTGAGTGGGCAGCGGTTCTATGCCCGGGACTTAAAATCCACACCGCCATGGGTGGGATAGAACACGGGCGTATTCCGTGGACGGGATCGGAGCACCACCTCCAGCCCACTGCACCACGGCGCAGAACTAATTGTGCACTAGGGGAATGACGTTAACTGTGCAGAAAACAATTTAGTTACCAAAACATGTCTTAGTATTTTCAACGACATTTTAATAATCGCAAATATAACAGAAAAAAAAAACTTATCAAATTAAGCAACTGGAGACAATCAAATGTTTTAGCTTAAACGCCTGCTTATTGTGCACATTATGAAAAAATCAGATTGACAATTGCTATATAACTATCACATTCAATATCATGTTCAGATGCTTATTAAATCAGCAATTGATAACAAATAAAAGGACAATGCGTGTGTTATTGGCCAATTTCAGGTAATGCAACAAAAAAAGTAAATCATATTATTTACACTTTATCAAACAAGATTAACAATTAAACTACCCTTCTATCGAAATACTCACTTAAATGAAATAAAAGCAATACACAATGTTGGTTAGAGCAGGTATATGGATGGACGGTCCGGGTTTAATCTTAGCTGACCGTATGTTGGATTTGTGGTGGATGAAGCGGCGTCGGGACGGGGTTTTCTCCGGTTTCTCGGGTTTCCCCGCCACTCATTCCACCAACTTATCCATTATCACCTCTCTTGTCATCCATTCATATCAGGCTTTCATACCAGGCATTGGGCTGATCCTCCATCCCTGAATATTCTATCAGATTTATCGTCCGCTGTTCCTCAACAGCCATGTGACCTCAGGTATTGGTTTGTAAGTCATTCATATCGGGAGGGTAAGGGACGAAGAAGACGAAAAAGGAGTAAATATGTCTAAGATAGCGAGAGGAGAGTGACATCATGAGTGCTTGTGATGTGCATTTTACAAATTATCAGGCTCTGCTCCAATATTAAAAGTGAACAAAAGTGTTAAATTCTGGAGAAACCAGAAACTTATGGAATAAACCGAAGATAAATAAAATGCAGAGTAGAAATGATTAACTGTTCCGTATGTAGATTCTACGGTGATGAAATGCGAGGAAAACACCGCTTTTTTCTTTTTTTTTAAATGAGCTCATTACTAAAATTCGTCATTTTGCATAGGATCCCCTACTAAGGGAATGCCATCTATATCCCCTCCATAGCAAGCGAGATGGCGTCGAAGCAACGTGTGCGACTCGCATTTGGGAGGCGGTGGGTTCGGTTCCCGTGGCTCATGGTTTTTCTGGGGTCTCTCCTGATCGTCAGGTGAATGTTGGTAGCACCTTTCCTTGGGCGCTCGGTTCCCTAGTCTTGATTAGATAGAATTCCTGCAATATCGAAAACAGAGCAGAACGACAACACTGAGAAATGAAGTACGCTATACACCCTACATCCAGCGACTTTAATGCTTCTATCTGCTGATCCCATAGTTCACGCACATGCACATGCGCTGTGTTTCGTTCAATAATTCAGGTAGTTCGCGATTAATTATACTGATTGGTGTTAAGGGCGTTCAACTACTAGGTCATTAGCGCGCTTATAAAACAAATCGTGGCAAAAGCCAGAAATAAAGATCAATATAAAAATTGAGATAAAATTAGAGCCAATATTAGATATAAAATCCAGTGTAATTAAAACTATCCAGGTCAAAACCAGAGATAGATGAATCTAAAAATCAATTTCAAACAATGGATCGTAAAAGGCATAAATATAACTAAAACCTCATAGCAAAAGTCACTTGCATTTAAAAATCTGATTTACCACTCCATTATCATCAGTCAGGATAAATAAAATTAAAACTAAACCTTAGTGGGAAAGTCATTTTGGATAAAAATTTAAAAACCTTGTGCACCTCTCTGTTATCTGCCAGAACCTCTTCAAGCATTGTCGGCTGTTGGAGAGTTGCTCGAATAAGTGCTACAGGAACAATGGTAAATTAGATTTACCATAATGGCTGAGGGCTTCAAAGAAAGAAACTATCTTTGGTTGACAACACTATGGAAAGACGGACGTGTAGCCCTCTATTCTTCCCTCTGGCCCTCACTTCCCCGTAAAACTAGCACCCAAGAAAAAGTGCGGGCGTAGCAGGTTTATTACATTGCACGCATTTTCCTATCCATTATTTCCCTATCCATTCTTTCCTGTTCTATAATTTGTTTCAGGGTTCAAGGATCAGGAGACAGAGTTCGGCTGGCTACATCTAGATGGTAGATTGTGGTAAAGGGTATAGCTTGGGGTAGTCGTCGGTACCGCTCGATCGAGACCCGCCATCGGAGTCGGCCTCCTCGGGGAACCACCAATAGCTCAAGGCTCATGTTTGGGACCGAGTGGCGTAGAGATGCTCCAACTGTAACCTCTAGGGACCCCATCCATGCTGGCACACGTCATCCGAATCTCGTCGCCTTATGGTTCTCTCCCCTTATTTCTCCCTCCCTGAGTAACGCAAACCGCAAAGGGCCCTAAGGGACCATGTGAGATGCTCTGCGCCAGTGTCCTGGGACCCCGTCCGCGTATAGTCCTAATTCTAATATTCCCTCCATCTGGACATTATTAGGTGCTTCGCAGTGGCAAAAGGGGACCCAAAATGGGCTTTCAAGTATACGTTTTTGGAAGAGATTACGATTATGTGGAGCCTGAACACATGGAAAGGTCTGGTCTATAAATGGAAGAGGAAGAGGAAAGAACACTCAAAGGATTTGTTTCACTTAAACACACTCTTTATTCATGAGTCTCAGAGAGTTTTTTGCTGGAACTGAGGTACTTAGGGCAAAGAACGTACAACGTAGAGGGGGGCACGTGGTGCACTGCGACTTACGGGAGATCCACTGCAGCTACCACCTCTAGGAGAAAGGGATGATGTGAAGGAATCACAAGAGAATACAGGCCGCTGACAGACAGGCCACTGGAGAGGGCGATGAACGATCCGTTCAACCAAGCAGCCTTTACTGTCAACGGGGAAATATTCTTTTCTTTGAGCAAGCATTCGTGTCATATGTCCGGCATCGCCCTATGGCACGAACCGTAGAAGCGCACTTGCAACATGAAAAGAAAACACAATGAAAGGGAAATGAGGTGGAGTTGGGACGATACCACTCTTTCTGAATGCTGATATTGATTTCTGAGCACCGATACTCGATACCCACTTTATAGAAATTTGTAAAGGCCGTAGCTTGTACACCGACTGCAGTCTAATTAATATGTTCTTATTAGTATTCTCTCTGTATAAACACATGTAACTACTTTTATATATTATAACAAAAGTCTATTGCTTCAAATCTTGTGACAAATAGCCCTTATTCCGATGTTTGCACAATAATGTTTCTCTCGTCGCTTCGACAAGTAGATGGTGGACTGCTCTCACGTAACTGCGCTCTCAGAACTTCCCGTCGAAACTCACTCGCCAGATTGCAGCACTTCCCTTTATAGCTGTCGATGACATGGCAAAAAACGTCCAGAAATAGTGGTCATTCTAGCACGTGTCCATTGCGCCCAGATCAAGGCTTTAAAGTACTATCGCAATCGCTAATGTGTTAAATTTACAGCCTCATTGACAATGAGTACAACTACATACAGGAAGTCGACCCACAGTTCAACAAGCAGGTAAGAGGCCGTTCACACTCCTGCGGCAACTACGATCCAGCAAGGCGTAGCCACAATATGCTAATACCAAAATTATTTCTGTTTAGCATCCTCCAATTGACATAAAGTGTTTTCTTTTAATTGTAATGATGCCTTGGATTATACACATTTAATATTTGCATGCGGTGTATTATCTCAGATCTTTAAGCTCTGATTGTTTCTGCTGTATTCAGAGATTTTGGTCACTGATGTAGGTACATGTAATGGCTGAGATTAAATCACCAAGCCAAGCTATTCTAGAAACGTGATTTTATGCGCCAGTTAAATCCGCTACATTCACAACTCAGTTAACGCTGTATGAAATTAGTAGCGCTACTCCTTCCTCATTTTTATTTGTGTTCATTTAGGCACACCTACAGAATCCTGCATTCATTCACCTACAGGAAACGCAGTCAAGGTCTATCAAGTACTACAGTCCATCAACTCTTTGGGAACACATCTGAAGCAATAACATGAAGTCTTGACTCTTCCATTCCTTATCTAGCATACGTTTTAGCGCAACAACTTTGACTGATACAAAAGCTCTTAACATTTCAAAGTATCAAAGGTTTAACATTCGATACGAACGAGTATCGAGGTATGAAGGGTATCGAGATTCTATCCCTAAGGGCAAGAAACCCACAGCACGTGAGAAACCATTCCAGTATTCGCCTTCTGAGTAGGGAAAAACACGAAGAATCCAAGGTAAGAGCAGGAGGTTGACGGAATCAATCCCGATACCTTCCGAAAGACAGCCTCACACGTTACTGCAGAACCATCTCGCTAGTAAGTTGAGTACTAAAGCGATATAAGCAAAGACATGTTGAAAGCTTTATTGGCTTAATAGAACAGACTCTAAGAACCAATAATTACCTAGAACACTCACATTAAATAGTTGTGCTGTTAAGCCCTCTTTAGCGTTGCACGCGATACACTTTACCTCTTCTCGATTCTAGTGCTCATACCTGTTTTGCAATTCCCTCATTGAGTCAACAAGGGTGGCTGAATAACAAATAGTACAGGAAATCTGTGATCTCATCTTGTTTAAATTAGTGTTGTGTCTGTTAATGCCAACAGAGTGTAATGTCAATGCAAGGGAGTTAATACTATCCCTTTGGGAATCGCTTCATAATCTCTGAAGATAGTTTCCACGTGTTTCGAGATATTTCAGTAGTGGACCTTTATCGTAATATCTATGAATGCTGCTTCGCAATAAAACGAAAGATACACCCAGCACTATATTTTTTTTTATTTATGGACGCTCTTTAACTGCTGTGGTCCTCAGCGTCCCATTCTAAATTGGGCGTGAAAGACCGCTTAATTTTGCTGAGAGACCTCTATATCAGGCTTGAGGTTCTTTTAGTTGCCGTAAATCTACGACACGGGACCAACGGATTTACTTCCATTCCGAAGGAAACCATGAAAAGGATTTTTACGCCCGAATCGTCCTCCGCCGGGTTTGAACCCGCGATCTTGGGTATATGAAGTTAGAATGTTAACCATTACACCAGGAGGGCGACACTGAGACAGAGCACCATACCTAGTCACTTAGGGCCGTTGTGTCTTACGTGACTTCATGTTGCTGGGATTCGAACTCGGGACGTTCGGCTTTAAATGGATGACCAATCATTTCGTATTGCATAACAATCACGGATATTCAAGTCGCTTCAGTTGTGGTGCGGAAATGTTGGTTCTACAAAAAGCTATCCAGGAAAAATAGATTCCATTTCCTTTTGAACTGTCGATAGGCTTAGACATGTTATTATGCAGTAACTAAAAGTGTATCTTTACTGTTTTACAAATATTGTACCATTGAGAAAGGAAGAGGGCGCAGGGTACATAAGAGTGAGGGTGCGGTAATTTTCAAACGTCAGACGACTATATGTATAATAATTATGTAAAGCAATTTTTGTGCGTATCTTTGTTTATCAATTCTGTATTATTATTCTGCAATAACTACACATATATGTGTGTATGACTCCGTGGCACAGCTCCGTCCCCCATCTCGGCCCATTACAGACGTCATGGATGGGGTGCAGTATTGGGGGGTGAGACGTGGTCAGCGCTTCAATCCCCCCTGCCAGTTAATGCGGTCTTCACGAACTGGAGCCGCTACTTCTCCATCAAGTAGCTCCTCAATTGTCCCGCCAGGTACCTCACGAGGCTGAAGGCACCCCCGTCCAGGTCTCCCAGCGGGGAAAAAGATTCCCACGTCGGTACTGGGAATCAAATCCAGGTCTCCCACTTGGCAAGCAGCAACGCTACCACCGCGCTAAGGAGACGACCATATATATGTTTATTTACTAGGTTATTCTCCTTAGCGCGGTGGTAGCGCAGCTACTTACTTGACCTGAGTACCGGTGTGGCGATTTTTCCCCCGCTCGGAGACCTGGACCGGAGTGCACTCAGCCTCGTGAGGTCCCTGGGGGGCCAATTGAGGAGCTACTTGATGGAGAAGTAGCAGCTCTAGGTCATGAGGACCGCATTAACCGGCCGGGGGAGTTCGAGGCGCTGACCATGTCTCACCCTCCAATACGTCTGCCATGGATCGAGATGAGGGAGGCAGCAGCCGGGCGGTAGGCCAATGTTCCTTTTGAGCTGTCGTGCCAAGGAGTTATTATACTTACTGGTTTACAAAACTCTCACCCTAAATGTCCAAGGACAGGAAGTATGAACGACCACGAGGCCCATGCGATTATATATTTCCAAGCGTAAACTGAAAATGTTTGGCAATAAAAGCACCACCACCGTCGCTACTACAATCACAGAATAATGCCGTGATAAATGTCTGGTTCAAGCCACAGACAGTAAACCAAATGCTGAAGGTAATCAAAATGTGCTGTAATGTTTAACTTGAAGAAGCACAAATAGAGCCATAGACATTCTGGCCACTTCCACTCTGTATGTTGACGTATAACCGAAAAAAAATGTAAATCGAGCTAAATACTAATGACAAATTTCGGTGCCTAAAACTTTGGCGTATAACAGAGGAAAATGTCTGTTACATTCACATGACTTTCTCCACTCTCTAACGTTTATTAATGGGTATGTAAACTAATCTTACGAAAGCTTTATTTCATTTACTTCATTTTAATTGAGATACATCTTTGCAGAAATAGCTACCTTATATATCATGAGAAATACCTATAATCAAATGTTAAAGAATTGGACGATACACGCTAAGCTTTAACATTCTATACTGTTTTTGTGATAGAGAGACAGCTGAATATCCAGAGAACTTGAAAAGAATAAGTATTCAACAATTCGAACCGGGTTCAATTTCCGGCCGGAGGGTGGGAGTTTTATTTTTCTTACCCTCCATATAGTCTGCAAATATGAATTTGAGAGGGAATGTGCATGTAAAAAACCTACAGTACGTTACTTAAAGCTCTAAGAGTGAAACCACCATAGTTTCAGTAAAACACATACACACACACACACACACACACACACACACACACACACAAAGACGATATGACATCAGTTAAAAGGGGCTATAGAAATGAACATATATAAAAGAATCGGCTGTCCATATAGCTCGTTGGTTGAGTCCCTGTGTGCAGTGTGAGGGGTTTCGGGTTTAATTCCCGTCTGGGACTAGTACTTTTTCTTTAATCAACTTCCTATCCTCCCAATAGTATGAAAATATGAATGTAAGTATGTGTATGCTAGAAAGGGAGAGGAAGGGTGGGAGGGAGGGAGAGTGAGACTTAAAGTGCAAGAAAGAAAAAACACAAATAAACAAAATCCAATGACAACTGTGTACGAGTCGATTCAGTTGCATAGTTAGTATGTTCCAAAGTTAAAATACCGCCGTTATGACCATAGCAGTTAAAGGCGTTATTGTTAAATTGAACAATAAAAAGTCCAACCATTAAAAAGATATCTCTGAACTGGTTTATAGCACAACAAAACTTATTCGGAATAAATTATGTCTTAAAGAGATCTGCAACTTTTGTTGAGATGTACAGTTGCTCCAATAAGTATTCGTCTGTAATGCACAGAATATTACAAGAACAATCATAAAAATACAGCTAAGGAATAAGCAATAAATATTTCTTTTCATCGCTTAATATCTAAATTTAGAAATAAAACGCTGTTTTAGTTGATACGTTATTTAACTTGTGAACAATTCCGCGTTACTTAAAATCATGTCCCAATTTGTTTAGTTAACGCATTCCAGGTAGTATTGTGCCTCACTGACTCCTACCCTTATAATAACTCAATGGCAAGACAGTTCAGGGGGAACCTTGGCTTACCGCCCGGCCGCTGCGTCCACCATCGCGGTCCACTACAGACGTCATGGATGAGGTGCAGTACTGGAGGGTGAGATGTGGTCAGCGTCTCGAGCCCCAGGCCGGTTAATGCGGTCCTCATGACCTGGAGCCGCTACTTCTCCATCAAGTAGCTCCTCAATTGGCACCCCAGGGACCTTACGAGGCTGAGTCCCCCCCAGGCCAGGTCTCCCAGCGGGGAAAAAATCCCCACGCCGGTACTGGGGATCGAACCCAGGTCTCCCGCTTGGACTCGTACCCTTCACTCTTTCCTTGTGCAGTTGTGCTTCATCCACTGTATTTTATAGTTCCTTTTCTGTTTTCAAAGCCGTTGAACCATAGTTAAGTAATATAGGTCGAGGAAGTCACAAAATTACGAGAGAGAGAGAGAGAGGGAGAGAGAGAGAGAGAGAGAGAGAGAGAGAGAGATCGTCGAAAAGGACTCTCTTTTTCAATAAATTGCAGAAACAGTGAAGTTCATGCTGCTGAGTATGAAGGCCGAACAGCTCGTAGGAAACCATATATTTATTAAAATCAACAGAAGGAAACGAGATGCATATGCAAGAGAACATAAACACGATGGGTTTCATTTCTGGAAGAAAGTTGTGTTTACTGACGAGAGTAAATTTGAGTTATTTAAGTCAAATGGACAAGTAACAGCTTGGGGAAGAAAGAATTGTGAACCTGAAGAAAAAAATTACAGCTTCGGTTGAAAATGAAGGAGGTTCACCATTGTATGGGGAAGCATAAGCGCAAATAGTGTGGGAGATTTGGGTTTATTGATGAAATTATGAACCATAAAGTTTATATCAATATCCTAAAAACACATCTATCCAGAAGTGTGAATAGTATGGGTCTTTCTGGGGATTGTATCTTCACACAAGAAAATGATCCCAAATATGCAGCTCTAGATGCAAGACTCTGGTGGTTGTATAACACTCCCCACTGGATGCAGATACAATCCTAATCCCCGGACATTAATGCAATAGAGAATTTGTGGAATGTGCTGGAAAAAAGTATAAGTAATCATCAAAGATCCAACAGAAATGATCTATGGAGGAATGCTGCTACAAACAGAATCTGTGGTGAAATTGATGCCAAAGAGGATGCAAGAGGTTCTAAAGAGGAAATAAAGACCCACTAAGTACTAAACTGCAAGAAACAATGATCAGAGTTTCATTTTATAAATTACAGACGAATACCTATTTTTTCCCTAAATTGCCTATCTTTATTTTTAAACTTTTAGCTATGTTCCTGGAAATAAAAATCTGTGCTTATATATTGTAATCTCTTTCTAATTGAATAAGAACAAGCCATTCCTCTGATGCACTTCATTCTGGTAAATTTCCACTATCTGTACCCCTTAAACACAAACTTATCTATTAGTGAATACTTTTTGGAGTCACTATAAATCTTACATTTTTCTTGAAAATGTTCCTGTCGTGTCTTTGGAAGATGCTAAAATCTAAACCAAGTTTTGTGTTTAAGAAACTTTTCGTTTTTGAGTTATGCAGTTCACAGACAGATAGACACACACACAGACAGCACAAGGACCTTTTGCTTAAAATGCTTCTTTGGGGGGGATTCAGGAAGTCTCAAAACGTGTATTTCCAGTGAAATCTCCGTATCAAATTTTTGGGTGGAATAAAATATTTTCCCTACTTACTATGCGCAGTAGATAAAGTAAAAAGTAGTGAAGAAAATATACGTGAGCTTCAACTGTGCTTCGTAGAAATAAAGATCAGTGACAGTAAACATTACTCTTCTTGAAACTAACACGCGAAGGAGTATTTGGGTCGGACTGGTTGTTTGTAAATCCACATACACAAAGGCATGCATGCACACATACTCGCCTGCGGTGCTAAAGTAGTAAAAGCGGGCGTTAAACACTATAAAAACACATACACAAATCTGACACATTTAATCCTGACATCTAGTTTAATAATTCAGGACACAGTTGCCAAACTGTTTTATTTCCAAGAAACCTCATGCATTTACAATACAATTAAGATAAATCAGAAAATGAATTAACTAAAATGAACTTCTAATTAAATTAACATTTTGCCGTCCAATAATTTCAAACAACGTTCTACAACTACCGTTACTGGTACTCAGTAACTGCTTCATATATCCACAATTTTAGGTGTCATTCATATATATAGGGCTGTTAAATTATAAGGTAACCCCTGTCGCGACCTCTCTCCACTGCGCGAGAGATCCGAGAGTCGCCGGGAAAGTGGTGCAAAGACGCACTAAAATACGCATCTTAAGATAAATTACGGAAATGTTGACCTTCTGCTCACATACGGTCAGCACAATTTGCAAAATGTTCTCGCTCACTCGTCTAAGCTCAACAGCAAGAATCCTTGTGATTTCTTGCATGATGTCATCACTAAGTTTCTGTAGATTACACAGAGATTTTTGCTGCTGAGCTTAGGTGAATGAGCGAGAACATCTTTAACTTGTTATACTGTTTGGGAGCAGATGGTCTATATTTTCATCAGTTATTTAAGGTAAGGACACCAGTGCGCATTTTTCGGCACCACTATCCCGGCGACTCTCGGATCTCTCGCGCAGAGGAGAGAGGCCGCGAAAGGGGTTACCTTACAATTTAGACCCTATATTTAAAGCTTTCAAATTCATAGTTAGCATTTTCAACTCAGTATTCAACATTTTCATTTTCAAAATTCAAATACTAATTAATATTGTAATTACCGAAATATAACTACACATTAAATTTGAAAAAGTTCAAAGTAAACATTTCAGAAACATTTTGAAATTTATAATATTTTTAACAATGTCATATCTGTATATGCACACACACATACACATACACGCACGCACATCAAAGAACTCTCTAGTAGGTGCATCTGTGCCTGCCGCAGGAACTTTGGACAAAGTTCTTGAAATTTTAAAACCAATCGACGTTACTTTTGTATCAAAACAGGTGATCCATTTGAATCAGTTGCGGCTTCCTATGTTGCTTGACGTAAACGATACCCTTTTTCTCTTCCCTCCTCTAACAGCCAATTACAACGAAGAAAGCAATGTGGGCAGCCTAAGGTATAACGGCCGTATTCGAGACATGACCTCAGTATTTATTACCCTTAGTACAGCTAAGGTCGTGAACTAACATTTCAGCCCCGAAAAAACTGTATCGTCAAAATAAACGTGCGGAAACAGTGTTTAGTAATACAAAACTAGAAGTTCAGTGAACCGACTCATTTAGGCAATACTATTATTCGTTTCAGATACAAAAATCACAAATGTGATGTACGCGTTCACGTAAAATAACCTTGAAATGAAGTGATAACTTTAAACATATCCGCAAAATTGTGAATATATAAATTCCGACAAAGTGAAATTAAAATGAGTACGGAGCAGTGAGCGTAAAGTAGAAGAAAACTTCCATGATAAACCTAACAAACTAATTTTCCTAACAAAGTGATTTTCAAAGGGTATTTATAAAAATGGACAAGTTGACATTCATATTCCGAAGAAATAGGGTGAAGCGTTTTCCTACTCTACCACACAATACAAACGCGATTATACAGCAGCTATAGATGCATTCACCAGAGTAATGTTGTACCCAAAGGTAAGATGTTATGTTTTGTTTTCCTGAGAAATACATAATTCTGTTGACAAAGTCTTGACAGCTTCAGGCAACTTCGTGTTTGTAACGTTTCCCTTGCGGAAGGTGCTGTTTTTTATTCGCCTTGTTTCTTCCTCCAGTTTTATATAAATATTGTTTACAAAAGAAATTATTTGCACATTCTTCTAATATAATGATCCTGAATTTAACCGAACCAGTGCCACGTGTTCAAAATCTATACTTTATAGGTATGCCAGATTAATATAATCCGAATTTAATAGAGGTTTGCACCTAGATTTTGAAATAGGTTATTTTCATCTCCAAGATAATATGTTGTAAGTGGTTTTATTTATTTATGTATTTATTTTTATACTACTTAGTATATATATATAGTTACACAATTGGATCATGCTTTGAACCACGCCAATCACATATATACATAAAATGAAAAAGAGAGGAGATAGATACATTGATATAATATTCAATATCTGTACACAAACGCAAAAAATTAGGGCATTACCTCCATACGTGATTCGGATTTGGTACTTTTGATACTCTCCATTAGAGCCGTTTAGTAGTTATTTATTGGTATTTTATAAATCTTTAGGATTATAATTCGCAAAGCGTAGTCGAGGAATTTTTAAAGCGAAAAATCCAACAGAGAAGTAAAAAATGTGAACATGTTAACGTTTATCAACACATTAAAATCTGGATCGCCTGTGGAAGTTTTACCGATTCTAGTTGTAATATGATAGTTCATAGTTGTAATTATTAGCACTAGTTAACGTTTTTAGTTTCTCTACACGCACTATGTACATACCGTATAGAGAAAATATTGAATTCCACCCATAAATTCGGTACCGAGTTTCACCGGAAATAAAGGTTTTGGGGTCTTCTGTATCCAAAAAAAGCTTTTTTAGAAGAAAGATCCGTGTGTGTATCCGTGTGTCATTGAACACGATAATTCAAAAACGAAAAGTTGGTAAAATACCAAACTTTCTATATAAGTTTAACATCTTTCTAGTATTCGGCACGAATATTTTGAGGAAAATCCACCCACACCTCAAACTACCCTTTACATGGACAAATTTTCAAAACAATTGATTTCTCAAAAATGCCTCCAACGATTTTGCTTAAAATACCGTATATTAAAGATACTTAAATGGCAAATAAAATGTATATCTTGAATTTTCTGGGAACAGCCTCTGAAGACCTGTTTATTCTGAATGAATTTTGCTGGGTTTTGCATAACTAGTAAATCGTAAGGGATAGACAAAATCTTGCCCCACAAAATATGTGTATCTCGTTGAATCACACAATTTGTCATACATTTTTTCGTGGAGTTGTTGACCATGTTTGAGATATTCTTTTTCATTGGTAACAGTTTTAAAATAATTAAACTTTTCACATACGGGAATTTGTCGACGCCTGGCAATGCAAAGAAACGGATTTCACTCAGATGGCAACCAGCTTCTAAAAAAATTTGACAATCGTTGTAGCCTAGTGTATTCCATTATCTCCCTTCTACTTACAAGAAAACATTTCTACTGGTATGTATTTCAATTAGTATGAATTAGATAGGATAATAAACTTTTTAACAATACTTTGTTACAGAGATGTAGAGAAAGTCATGCCAATGGAACACATCATATTTTTACTTTCTCTACATATACTATGCACATAGTGTATAGAGAAGGTATTGTATCTGCACCCAGAACTTCGATACCGAGATTTCACCGGAAATGCATGTTTTGGGACACCCTGAATAAACAAATACTTTTAGAAAGAGGTCTGTTGTGTGTTTCTGTGTGCAGCATAGATCATAAACGAAAAGTCCATTAAACACATTAACTTCAGCGATACGGAGATTTTCAAGAAAATCCTTCCACCCCAACTACCATTTACATTGAAAAAAATTCGAAAATTTTGATTTTTTCAAAAATGGCTCTAATGATTTTGATTAAAATCTCTCATATTTAAGACATTTATATGACAAATAAAATGTATATCTTGAATTTTCTGCAAATAGTCTCTAAAGACTTCTTTATTATGGATGATTTTTTTTTTAATTTCGCAAAACTAGTAAACCGTAAGGAATAGACAATAAAAGTTATTGCACAACGTGTAGAGTTCCATAAAAGACACAATTTATGTCATATACAGTTTTTTTTCCTGGAGTTAGCCATTTTCGAGATATTCCTTGTTATTGGTTTCAGTTTTAAAATATTGAAACTTTTCTCATACAGGAACTTGTCAACTCCTGGCCACGCAAAGAAACTTATTTCAATCCCATATCAACCACATTTTAAAACATGTGACTGTCGGTTAAGCCTAGTGTATTCCCTTATTTCCCTTCTACTTATAAGGAACTGAGTAATAAGACCGTTTCTACCAGTGTTTATCTCGATTAGCATAAAGCGGATAGAAGAATCAGCTTAGTAACAATAATTTGTTACAGAGATGTAGAGGAAGTCATGTGAATGGAACACATCAGATTTTTCTAAGTACATACTGATAATATAAATGGTAACGGTCCCACATATGTATGTGTATATACAGACTGTTTCAAAACAACACCAAACGAAGATAGCAATCGATTAGCTTACACTTTGACTTGGATGTCGTAACTTTCAAACTCTTCTATTTAAAATTTTGTGTGTTTAAAAAAATCCCACACATTTGGGATTAGGCAGTGAAGGAACAACGGTTGTCATACGCCACGTAAATATCAGAACATGTTGTACGAAACACATAACAAAATCCACATGCTACATTTCCTATTACTAAGGCGACCAGTGTCGCGCCGGCGTGTCTATCAAACTACCCCTACACCACGCGACTGGGACCTTTGCAATCAACCGGCATCTCTCTTGGAGTGGGCCAGGCAAGTGCCATTTGGTTATGTTCGACTGCCTAATTCATGGTGATTTTATGACAGTTTGTGTATGTGCCGAATTTAGATCTGAAAATTATATTCACGTGTCACGTACGGTATGACCAACAAGGTCCACATCTTCGTTTGGTGTCGTTTTGAAACACCCTGTATATGTTTTTACACATACCTAATTGGCCATCAGGGGGGAGAGAATGACTTGCATCGAACTCAAGCATATATATATACACACAACACTAAACTCCCATGCCCATAGTGGGATTGGAACCCACATCCATTTCGCGGTAGAGCGTCAACGCCAAACGCCAGCTGCTGCATAGTTGAGAAGGAGAACTGAACTATTCGCAAGACTGGAACTCCAACCCCCCCCCCCCCAGGGGTAAGTGGAGGTAGTCCGTGAAGTCAAATCGCCGCGGTACTATCTGTTAAGTACTGATTTTCCTGTGTAATATAATGTCACAAAACAAGTGTTTTTATACTGTATATTTGACAACGTAGTTTGCCATGTTGGGGCAGGCCGATCATGACACCAAGCGGTGACCAAGGCCAATCTGCTTAACTTAGTCGAATATTTGCTGGACCATTAAGGTGATAGTCAAACTTAACCAAAAATGTGAAAAATTAAAAACTTATTTCTTTTCATAATAAAATTACAATGAGAAGAAACTTAAATGTTTTAATTCCTGTATTTTTTATTAAAATAATATGATTTTTAAACTTTAAGAAACTATATTGTTTTTCGCACTTGGCTCACCTTAACTACGAAGTAACTGAAGCTATAAACGATTAGGCGCATGCTTATTAATGGGAGCTCCTGACTTTAAACTTTATTTTCTAGCAAACCTTTTTCCAACACCTTTACTCGTCCAAAATGTTCCACACGATGCAATTTTTGATAAAAGTTTACTTTGACTACAGACCGAACTTCAGGCTTTTTTTTTTTCTACAGAATGCCCTAATTTATATTGTTTTTTAGGTTATCAAGCAGAGCTTGAGTCGCTCTAAAAATCGAATGAAACTAAGTGTGTTTGATTGACTTTGTATTTCTGATGCGATTTCAAAGGTTTTATTTGTCGGAAAAGCTTGTTTTTTTTTTATTATGGGCGAATTCATGTGCATGCTGGAACGGTTGGTATTTTGCGTATATGGCGGATATTTACCAATTATATATAAACGAGTATATAAATAATAATTGGTTTATAATGTGTGGGTTTATGCTAAAATACTGGTTTTATGATGAAAAGTTTGGTTTTGATGCTAGCGGAAGACACTGTATCTATTGCTATGCAAGAACGTTATATGTCGTTCTTGGCAGGATTACCGTGTCGTGAGAACCCATATCAATAATTCACCGGTTAGTGTGACTATAGTAGTTGGTGGAGGAGTATGATAGTCTTTTTATTATTATCTATTTTTTTATCTGTTTCTGTAGGCGAAACCACTGGGTCCGGCGGTTTTCAAATTTAGCGCGAGGTTAGGTTCGAATCCGTTAAGGTTTGTGTGTGTATAAACATTTATGTTTCTAGTTTTGTATTGTGGTAGTACTTGGCGGAGCAATGTTTCAGAACATTAGACAACTATTTCTTATTTATAGAATACTCGTTTATACATAATTATATGGTAAATGTTCGTCATATATACAAAATACCAACCGCTCCAGCATGCACACGAATTTGTCTATAATAAAAAAACAAGCTTTTCCGACAAATAAAACCTTTGAAATCATCAAACATACAAAGTCAATCAATCACACTTAGTTTTATTCGATTTTTAGAGCGGGCAAAGTTGTGCATAATTACCGATTTTTTTAAAAGCATCTTCAGAAATAGTTTTCGGAAGCTCCATTTTTACCCCTTATTTCGAACCAGTTCATTTGCATACACTTAACCTATCGTAACCTAATCTCGACGAAATCTCGAAACCAGGGAAACCTGTCTTTCTTAGCGGCTCGCTACAGTCTAACGACCTCATATTCGTTTATCAAAAACACTTAGAAAATACAAGGTCCATTCAACTTTATCTTACCTTAATATTTCGCTGATACAACACATCAGCGGCTTTCCTTAGGTTGATATTTATACTTGAACAAACACTCTGCAGGTATCCGTTTATATATCTGTGCTTAATAAATAGCTCAACAATTGTCTCTGAAGTGAACTCGGTAGACCGAATATAACTCAGCTCACATTCACTTTCACATGTGCACAACATCATGGTCATTACTGTTTCTCTTCCGACCACAACTGTTAACCAACTCAAAATGTCAAATGATATATCACGTGATCAAACCATCAAATATCATTGGCCACAGCATCGTCTTATACCATTTGGCAGAACAATTAACCAATGAGATTATACCTTCTGTATCACTGAGAGCCGTGGGCTTACCTAGCAAGATACGAAGATTTGCTAAGTCCTAGAAATTAGTAAATACTTTAAACATTAATTACTCGGGAACCAAGCACTTCAAATAGAACTATAGCTCAGAATTAAGCATAAGTACATCATTTGAAAATTTCATAAATTAGTTCTAAAATTAAACTAATGTTTTACCCTATTTTTCACTAATTTGGTTAAAGAATATATACTGTCTCTTAAAAGCACATTAACATGGGCATTTACTTTTTCAAAATAATGCGTTCTATTTTGAGAAATAAATAGTTATATTTTGAAAAATCAAAGTTTTAAAGAGCACTAATTAGAGTTAATATAAAAAATACAATATAAGATGTCCATTTTAAATCATTTGCTGTAAAACTAGAACCTTTTATGCGAATATTTCATGAAAATGCATCACGTGACTCATTTTATTAGTACAATGAATTTAGACTGTAAAAAACACTATTTGAAGAACCATAAAAACTAGAATTTTGACACATATCAAAAAATCACCATTATTGTGAATAATAACTGGTATAAATTGCAGCCAAATATCTTCATACTATGGGTTTTCCAAATTTCACAAATTCATCACTTTAAGTAAAGCAGTAGGAGAAACTGAGGGAAATGAGATATCATAGGGTATGTGAACTGTTAAAGTAAAGTTGAAAAGAGTACGGCCGAGTGGTCACCAACACAGCCGTGACCTAACCCAATCCTTCTTAGCCTAACTTGGAGGTTTGAGGTGTGCATGGATAAAGTGGCAGTATTTACCACTCCAGGGCATCCTTGGGCAGGCTTAGGTCGCTTTCATTTGTAGCTAAGTCATCTCATTATGTCAGCAAATCTTACCGCTCTCACGCATGCGCGGAAGCGACTTAATGGCCTGAATGAAATCCGCTAGATTGGCGAGGTTTCAAATTCATCTTAGAAATATTGAGGTTTGGCTTCACATATCCTACGCCACGCTCTACTATCGTTCAGTTCCTCTACTTATAAAATACATCCCTCCCTACGCGCTTTAGCTTAGGGCACCCCTCCACCTTGGGCTACGCTTTGTGGTTTCTTTTTTTTTTAGTGTTTAACGCCCGCTTTTACTACTATGGTGATACTGATGATACATGGAATGAAGATGCAGCACCAGTGGAATGTGATGGCGGGGAAAACCGGAGAACACCTTGTCCATCATAAATCTCGCATGCGGTCGCTCGGGGTCAAACCCGGGCCGCCTAGGTTTGAGGCGAGTGGTCTAACCGCTCGGCCACGGCACGACCACTTTGCGGTTTAGGGTCTTAAATCAGTCGTTATTCGTGCGTCATGTTTCCTTACTGTGTTTTTCCTCCAAATGTTTACAGCTCTTTTGTATAAACAGCACAGCCACCAAGTGGCCAAAACATGACTTAATTGTGGATGGTAGACTTGGATCAAAGCCGGCAATGTTTTGTAATGTATTGCTCCAGAAAATAAAAATTTACATAAATCAAAACAAATTCATAAATCTACTTAAGTATTAGTTATTCAACATGTTTGTTTGTTTCTTTGGACATTGAACACGTCATACTTACGAAATAGCTTTTTAGCTTCACAGATACCTCGGCTAGGTCCTGCCATCGCTCCGCAGCTCGGCCCTACTTATGAAGAATCTAACCCTCGGACCCGCTTTGCGGCATAGGGCGCTAAAAGTTCATGGCAGCTGTTGTAAACCTAGTAAATAACTACAAAGCGACTCTAATGGTAGAGGAAATAAAGTACCAAATCTGGATCACATATGGAAGTGCATAGTTATAATATAGTCATCACTTAGAATACGTTTGTAAACCCTTATAGTATTTATGGATATTTAAATACCTATAATACTTTTAATTTGAAATTTTTGGATTTGATTTCTATTGGTATTATTCCAAACCTACCTAAAGCTTTCAGTTCATGGTCTGGCCAGTAATAGCCATTTTGTGACTATCCTAACAATAATTCATACGTTTAAGGTGAGTCGAAATGACCCATCTTGCCAGTTTTAAGGTTTGACCCATTTATCTCAGCAACCATTTAAGTTAATGAGCTAAATTTTTCAAGTACATTTAGCAATACCTTTGCTGCTGTTTAATAAAAATAGAATACTTTAGTTCATTAGAGGGAAGGTATAGTTTTTTTTAAATAAAACGCTTTAAATTTATCGAAAAATGATTTTTTAAATTGTTCAAAACGAATTAATTCATATACATAAACTTTTTCTTTAAGATAAAGCCTATTTAAGTGCAAATGTGTGGTAAAATTGCAGTCCTTAGCGTCAATTAGTTTCTGAGATAATGGGACATTTGTATAGAAAATTTTACTTCTTCAGGAATTGCTTTCCAAAAAAAAAAAAAAAAAAAAAAAACACTTCGAAATTCCCCATAAAAGAAATGTGAGGGGGATACCAATGCTGTGAGTAGGTAAAGTAAAACTTTCCGATCAAAAAACCTAACAGTAATCATTACAAGGTTACCAACTGAGTGTGCTAAAATGACTTAAAGATTACTACGCAGGATTATTTTCAACAATGTTTTTAAACTATTTACAATTAGCGTACCTTTATCAAAGCTATACCAAAATGAACGGGATTTTTGAAATATTCAGTTGCAATTAAAACATGAAAATGAAAAAAAAAGAAATGAAATTCCCAATTTGACTCCCCTTAATCCTGAAGTTCGACTTACGACGCTTATATTAGTGAGTGTGTGTTAACTGGATTCAAATA
Organism: Hymenopus coronatus; assembly: GCA_030762935.1. Classification (NCBI taxonomy): domain Eukaryota; kingdom Metazoa; phylum Arthropoda; class Insecta; order Mantodea; family Hymenopodidae; genus Hymenopus; species Hymenopus coronatus. The sequence goes on from CM060900.1 coordinate 63,274,452, forward strand.
ATTGATGGATAAAGATGAATAATTATTTGAGAATGTATTTAGAAAAAGTAAAAACATAGCTACATGGGTTATATGTAGGTAACTGTATCAACACCACAACTTAACATAGGGTTAACCTCAAGTTGAACCTATACAGAGGACCGCCTCCAACACATTCAAAGGCAAACAATTAAGAATCGCTACGGCCCATGACAACTCCAGAACATTTATTGCTAACAGTTCTATATCTACAAATTAGTAAAAAGGCATGAGTGACTTTAGGAACGAAAATGTATATAGTAGTAGGTGTAAACACACAGAAGACTTGTAAACTACCCTCTCTCCCTATTTAAGACATGTTGGTAGCTTCTTTCGCTCATGCGCTGCAATAACAAAATGAAATAATTTAATCTTTCGCGATAACTTAGGTGCAGAAGAAAATGTCTTAAATAGGGAGAGAGGGTAATTTACAGGTCTTCTGTGTGTTTACACCTACTACTATATACATTTTCGTTCCTAAAGTCACTCATGCCATTTTTACTAATTTGTAGATATAGAACTGTTAGCAATAAATGTTCTGGAGTTGTCATTCGTACAATGGGCCGTAGCGATTCTTAATTGTTTACCTTTGAAAGAGTTGGAGGCGGTCCTCTGTATAGGTTCAACTTGAGGTTAACCCTATGTTAAGTTGTGGTGTTGATACAGTTACCTACATATGACCCATGCCTTTTGTTATATGAGGGGTCTGGTATCAAAGTCTACTACATCCACTTTCATAGTTATAGAGAAAAAATAAGAAACACTTATGGCTTTATTTGCTGGATATATCAGATTTTGCTAATAAACTCTATTACTATTCATATTAAATCTTGCTAACTTGCTTTCAACTGAATTGCTGAAGGCTGTATTCTAAATATTCAAATTCGAAAACACAGTTTCACACAATACCTTTGTCATTTTATTTTAATAATTTCAATATTCGACCACGGCCTACAAGCCCGGACATGTTATATTTTACCACACATGGACCTGTTTCTAAAAATGCTTTTTTTTAATTCAGGGGGTCCTAAAACATGCATTTCCGGTGAAATCTCGACATCGAATTTTTGGGTGGAATACAATACTTCTCTATCCATATGTACATACGGGGCTAGAGAAAGTAAAAATGGATGTGGTAGATTTTGATACTTGACCGCTCATATGTAATTATTATATTAGCAGTTCACATACATGCACATTAAATCTACAACTAGCCTCTTGTTAAACCTAGAAAGCACATTGGTTTCATTGCGGCTCACTACGGCCTACGCTCGCCGCTTCCTTGTTCTGAGGCTCGTAATTTTCGAGCACCTAAAGGCCTACCTCGTTAGTCGGTCCAGGTGCTGGCTATCTGATCCCAAGGTCGCCTCTTCAATTCCTGCCCAGACCGATGGTTTGTAAGTGTACTTAAAGCCAAAACCCCCGTCAGTAGATCTGGCAACCTAAAAGAACCCCCGTGGGATGAAATTCCGGCACACTATCGCTACTGTTATGATCTTGGCAATTGACAGCGCTAACAAACAAAATATTTTTACTTTTCCTACCAAGTACTATGCGTATAAACAGTAGGTAGATAGGGTATTGTGTTCCACCCAAAAATTCCATCCAAAATTTCACCGGAAATACATGTTTTGAGGTGTCCGAAATCAAAAATCATTTTTAGAAAAAATGCGTGTGCAACTTTGGACAGCATAACAAAAAAAAGTCGGTAAAATACCAAACTTGGCATCTAAGTTTGGTATCATCCAAGGATGAGACACGAAGATATTCAGAAAAATCCACCAACCTAAATACCCTTTATAATATTTTTTTCTCCAAACTTTCCATTTTTTCAAAAATGGTTCTTAATGACTTTAATTAAAGACATTTAATGACAAATAAAATGCACACACTTAATCTTCTAGCAATAGCCCCCAAATGCCTCTTCATTCTGAATGACTTTTTCATAGCTCTTAAACATAAGAGAGATACGAGAATGTAATACACATAAAATGTGGATCTCTTTATTTTGTACACACTTTTTGTAGAATTAACCATTTCAGAGATATTTCTTGTGATTTGTTTCAATTATATAACACTTAAACTTTTCTCAGAAAGGAATTGGTCATTCATTTTTATTTTGTTTAACTGGTAGCCATACAAAGAGAATGGAATTTCAATCGCATAGCAAGTAGCTTTTAAAATTTTTGACTTTCGCTTCAGCCTATTTTATCCCCTTGTTTCCCTTCTACTTATAAGAAACTAAGTAATAAGACAATCTCCGTTACGTTTTTCTCAATTAACACAAAGTAGAGAATTTTAAGAACTGCCTTGGTAAGAATAATTGGTTTCAGAATAGGTAGAGAAAGCTATGTGAATGGAACACAAACCATTTTTATTCCTACTTCTCCTAAGTCCAGCTAATTACGGGTACTTAACAAATTAGAGCCTGTCTTATAACTGACCTTTTACGACAAACACAGTTAAAATGTAATCAGTATAAAGCAATCTACCAGCAACACGTACTTCATTCCCCCCCTCCCCCCGAGCAGCCCAACATTTGCATACTCGTCAAAACGTGTATTTTAGTATAAATGGTCTGCTTTTACTGATACATACAAACAAGTTGTTCCTTCCTGGTCCAGACGTGGAGCATCAGGTCCTAATGCTCATTGACCGAAACATAACCTAACTGCAAAATGAAGGTAATGTCGAGGAAAAGTTTTTAGTGTCTACTTCATAGACTGAAGCTATTCAGGAATGTTGGCATGTGCCGTTTTATACAGCGAGATGGATATTTCATTTGTGTAAATTTTCAATGCTTTATTGTTTTGGTGAGTTAAGAGATATTTTTTTAAGCTTAACGTCCTTTAACCTCGTTGATCACATCAGGTGAGAATGAAATTGATGAAATGGTGCTCAATTAATCTCGGGGTCCATGGAGCTTAAAGTTACTTGACATTCATCTTCTCAGGACAAGGAAACCCCCGAAAAAATTTTATTCGGGTTACTTACCCTAAACGAGATTCGAACTCGCGACCAGTTGAATGTCGCCACACTACCCAGGCGGGCAATTATGAGAATTATTTGTCAAAAATAAATAAAGATAGTGTTATAAGTTAGTTTGAGGTTTAAACAAACGCGGCATATTTTCTACCCCAAATTTGTTGAAATGGAAATGAAGTTTCATTTATGAACGCTCTTGAACTACTGTGGTTCTCAGCGTCCCATTTTATATTGGGCGTGAGAGACAACTTAATTTTACTCAGAGGCTTCTTTATCAATCTTGAGGTTCTGTTACGTGACGTAAGTCTACGACCCGGGACCAACGACTTTACTTCCCTTTCGAAGGAAGCCATGCTAAGGAGTTTTACTCCCGAAAAAATCCATCATCCTCCGCCGGGTTTGAACCCGCGAGCTTTAAAATTTGTTATGGATATACATATGAAAAGCTTTCTAGGAACCTTCAAGGGCACATGCAGCAAGATGTAATTTCGAGCTTGATGTTTGCTAAACACATAACTCGCCAATTTTCGGAGCTGCAGCGAGGAATCTGAGGTGGAAGTTTCCGTGCGTGAAGGATGTGCAGCATATTGTGCATTTGCAATTGTGTTCAGCAGATGGTGTTCGCAAGTGCTTGCGTCTAGAGCGAATTTCTGCGGTTGTTGACTCTGTGGAACGGTTGCAAACGTATTGTGGTGGAGAGATGCGCTTCAACCGCTTCTTCAGTTCCGTTCGTCGTTGACACGCAGATTAGCATTGCGACCCCTGCCTGCCCTCTCCAACATCCACTCTACATGCCCATCGTTCGGCGGTGCATACTAACGCAAATATTGCCTTTTAGCCTGGCGGATACTTCAACTCTCATTTCCATGGAAATTGAAATGAGGTAGTACGCGAGTTTACAGAATTGTAGCTGTGGCGAAATGAATGGAAGGATGCGGGCACATCCGAGATGTAGCATGCCACGGAGAGGCTAAACAACGCATTCATCTATTGTTAATCACTTCTATGATTTGTAGAGCCACTTAGAATTCACTCAGTCACGGGATAGTCAGCAGTGTAACATATAAATTCAATGCATGTTTGTTTTTACTGTTTTATTTCCAGTATGTTGCTAATTCCGTTATACGCTGCGTATTTACTGACCAATACCTTCATCAATGCCTATGATAATACCAATTACGGTGTGTTTCTTTCAAGAATTACATTTTTCGGACTAAACATCAGTTTTAGTGAACTGGAATAGTATAAGAATCCAGTGATTAACGGCTGCGTCATTCATATCGATTGTTGTGATCTCAACATCCACTTCAGCTTCCATTACCAAGAATTGGCAGATTACTTCAACTTTCAAGATTAAAGATTGTGATTTAATCAATGCACCTTCTTCTCTGTCGAATTACTTTCCTCTTTGTAAACCTTATCCTCAAGAAGTTGTACAATGCATATTCAGATAGTGTATATTTTCAAATAAATTATGTTTTTGAAGAAGCATGCCATTATTGTGCTCTGTTTGTAGCTTACAGGTTATTTTCTCATTCCCACTATTGATTGTCAATGAATCCCATTACTCGAGTTTCTCACTCGCGAATATATTGATAGAACCCCCTCGTTGGGTTACCTGTGATCAGAGACAAGATTTTGTGTTCTTTTTCTCTTTTTTTTTTCTTTTTTTTTTTAAATACAGTTCCGGAGTCTTGTCGGGACTCCGGTGCTGTATTCCTTTTTGCTCTTTTTCCCTGTTTTCTCAACGTTTCTTTTGCTTTTCTATTTGATTAACGTTTGCTGTTTCGTTTTTGCTTCTAATACACTCACACTCACACACACACACATATGTATATATATATACATTTAAAAACACCCATGCCCAAGACGGGACTCGAACCCACGATCCCCTGTGCCACGAAATAGCAAAGCGAGGCGCGGCCATGGGGTAAGGCATGTTGAAAACTATTTTAAAAATGCGCATTAATAATTTGAATTAGTGATGTTTGTGTTGATAGTTCTACATACATTAGCATTAATTTCGTGCTAATTTTCGGGCAATGACATGGCTGAAATGAAAATAGACTGTTAGCTAAAGTAGCATCGTTGAAACCCCTTATTTCCAAATTCAAAACCTTTTATTTGAAACCAATGTCATGAATATAAACAAATCCGACATCACCAAAATGGAAAATACAATTACTTGTGACATGTTTGTTTTTCATAGTTGTGCTTCTGTCTCTTTCAACTAAGTTATACGTATATAAATATCTTTCATTGCCATCAGCTGATAACGGTATCCAAAATATTGAAGGAACTTTTCACAGAAAACTTGGTAATACCCACCTTTTACTTTCAATGACAAGAGTGCTGCTACTAGATCTAATTTGTTACCGTTACTAATATAATTTAGCTGTTTAAGAATGACTCAATATTATTTGTAACAAACAAGCACGTCAGAATTAGTACAACTAGCTTTATTGTTCCCACCCCCCATATTTCTCCTCCATATGTTATCGTGGATCTAACTGTCGCTCCATATACAGTTTCCAGTAAGGTTACGGATATATCTGGAATTCTGCTAGGTATCGGAGAGCTTCCGCTGCTTTCACCCTTCCTTTGTGTATCGTGATGTCAATGCGTTTTGTCCATTTTCCGTTCATTGTAAATATGAGTCCTAAATACACAAAAGATTTAACATGGTCCAGTGTCTTTCCTGCATATGTCCAGGTCTCCCCCGTGCTATAAACGGAACCATTTTTTAAAGTCTTTACCTTAGTCATATTCACATTGTTAAAGGAGGGATATAAATAGAAAAAAGAAGGAATATTGGCTTATGCATCTCCCACAAACGTAATGTTTTATTTGTTTACGTTCAAAACAAGTGTTGCTTTTGCGACAGTAAATGTGTGCTTCAAATTGGATTGTAATATTCTGATTGTAATAGCTAAGCAGTTTAAGTTTACATGTATATAAAGAAAGCAGCAACAAATTGTTCTGGTTTTTGGAGTGTGGTATTTATACAAACTTCGTCACCAACCTGTGTGAACCGTAGCTGTTTTACCTTAAAACAGTAAACATGGATGAACACGCTGCTACGGCTCACCGTGCTTAAGGTTCTGTTATCGGTGTAACTATACAGCATGTCACTCTTAACAATGGACGTGCTATACCACAAAAACTTTGCTTTGACCCATGTCCGGTCTAACTGAAATCTTGGCATCGGGAATCGCGCTGTTATTCGAATAAACACCATTAAATTCAAGCGCATAGAGCTCTTATGCAAGCCATGGCTGCAATAACTAAAGTTGGATGAGGTATATCCTTGAGCACCACCAGTCCGGCAGCCAACCGGAGTGCTGCTGTGTTGACATATTTCCTGCGCGCTTAACTGGGGAGTAACGCGCTAAGTGCTTCCGTTTCTCACAAATACCACTTGCGCTAAGACAAAATATTCCAATTCTGCAAAAAGTAATTCACGAGGAAGATAGGGAGCAATGTTCGTAGCAGAACCGTAAAAACCACAGATTTTTAGTTCAAATAGTTTCATAATACACATGAATAACCATTATGGCGCCAGGCAGATTTGTATGCTCAGTGTGCGAGTGAGAGGGAAATATGAAAAGAGTGGGGGTAGCGACCTGGCAACGCAGAGCATGATAACACATCTTATTCACTGCAACGTAGAACTTTTCCCATTTAAAAAAAAAATCATTATAAATACCTCTGTCATATAAGGTGGTGTAATTGCACTTGTAGTGCCACAAATCCGTTAAATGTCTTAAGAAAATGCACATTAACACCCGTTAATTCTCCGTGGTCATGTATGTAAATAAAACCATGCTTCATCGTAATAAAATTGAATGCCGGTCAATAGAGCGATCATTATCCACACGCGATTGCAGAAATTAACTTATGTTATCGCGTGACTCAATTCCTGAACTAAGCTGAGTTTAATTTTAAATGTTTAGTGGCAGTCCTTGTGAGGTTAGCGGAAATCCTGATCCCATGTAGCCTCACCTACTTGTACTTTTATAACTTTTCTTCATGTCATTAAGGTTTTTCTACATAAAAACAAGATAATTTGTTTTTGCTTGTCAAGAATATATATCTATTCAAAAGATTACGAACCGTTTTTCCGAGAGGTGTACGAAGCGCCTAGCTTTGTCTGTAAATCGCCGTCTCACTACTCTGCAAGAGTTTATCGCCACATGGGAATCACCCATGAGGATTTTGCGTGCTAAAGTTTGCAGAATATTTTATTGACAGCACTAATACAGCTTTAATGTTTTTTTCACACAAGCCGTATGTAGGACAGGAGTTGGATAGGTATAGTCAGACTGAAAAATTCAATGCCATAGCCGGGATTTAATCCACGGATCTCCTGGTCTCTAGCCGGCTGCTCTTCCACTGAGCTACCATGGCAACATGCCGGCATAGCATAGAATTTCTCAACTGACTCGTATGTTTCCCGATAAACCACAAGGTTATCTCAACATGCCGGCATGTTGCCATGATAACTAATTGGAAGAGCAACTGGCAAGAGACCGGGAGATCCGTGGTTCAAATTCCGGCTATGGCATTGCATTTTTCAGTCTGACTCTACCTATCCAACTCCTATCCTATACACGGCTTGTGTAAAAAAAAAAAATAAACCAGTACTAATTGACCATTGGCTATACTATGAATCCTGGGATTAAAGTACTTACAACATTGTAAGTTGCCATTGGGTTTGTCATCTCAAAATAATTTGAGATCACCTTGTGGTTTACCGGGAAACATGCGAGTCAGTTGAGTAATTCAATGCTATGACGGTATGTTGCCATGGTAGCTCAGTGGCAGAGCAAACGGCTAGAGACCGGGTGATCCGTGGTTCAAATTCTGCCTATAGCATTGAATTTTTCAGCCTGACTCTACCTATCCAAGCATTAATACACTTAACACACTGTGACACAAACCCACTTGGCCTCGCATGTATCAACGTCCGTACAGTACAGAATTCCCGTCAACGAATTATTCGACATACTAGAGGAAGCGGAAACAACTCAGTGCAGGGCAAGAAGTTTTCCGTAACACGGCCGCATGTGGAAACGAAAGCTTTGCATTTCTGATGTCACACAATCCAATTTATATTTGGAAGAATATTTGACCATGTGACATCGCTTTAACTTTAAATCAACTTCAGTTTCCCAGTTTTTTCTTAATGCTCCTGGTATTTTTTGACACATTAGTTTTCAATTTTCTTTCTTGGTTGTTACTTTCAATTTTCACACACACGCGCATGTTCTCACCCATCTCTCTCGCCCCAGGGAGGCCCCACACCTTAGCCCCCTTAAGTATGGAATATCAGATTAAACGTCCCGCTATTTTAATGACCACTTTTTCCCTGTTTTTTTTTTTTCTTTTCAGTTTTCCATGCTTAACTTTACAATTCTATTTTCTTTCTTCTAAAAAACTTAATAATTTGTGGAATGAAAATGTTATATAACAATGCTGACAATCTTGTTGTAATTGAATAAATAATGAAGAAAACGTTGATACACATATAGATTAAATTCAACGAATGAGCTAAATGTACTAATGTATACAGGGTGTTTCAAAACGACACCAAACGAAGATGTGGACCTTGTTAGTCATAACCTATGTGATAATTGAATTTAATTTTCAGCTCTTATTTCGGCACATACAAAATTTGCCATAAAATCACCAAGGATTAGGCAGTCGTACATAACCAGATGGCACGTGCCTGGCCCACTCCAAGAGAGATGCCGGTTGGTAGCGAAGGTCCCATTCGCGTGGTGTAGGCATGGTTTGAAAGATACGGCCGGCGCGGGACAGGTCACCTTAGTAATGGAAAACGTAGCATTTTGGTGTGGCGCATGACAACCGTTGTTCCTTTGCTGCCTAATCCCAAATGTATGCGATTTTTAAACACGCATAAATCTTTGAATAGAAGAGTATGAAAGTTGCGACATTAAGTTTCGGACCAGTCAAAGTGTAAGCCAATCGACTGCTATCTTCGATTGGTGTCGTTTTGAAACGGTCTGTATATTTTTTCTCTCCATCCGCTCGCTTACGGGACTTGTGAAGCTAAGCTGTATACTCGGTGTAGATCCTAAAGTGGGGGAAGCTAAAAAAGATTCTCTGTATTGCATTTCTATCCTTTTTTTTTTTCTTCCTTTCTATTTGCTAAAGCCTTGTTATTATTTCGAACAACTATAATGTGGATGCCTGGGGCAAGCTTTTACATATATGTCGCAAGGATAAAGTGTTCCGATATGCAAACTAAGTTACAAGTCATTTCAGGAGAAGTTTATTTATCGTCTGCAGGGACCATAATACTTCTATGGAATGTTAAATACCCTTTTGCTTTCCCTCAACCAAAATATTTACACGAGTTCTTAAATAATTTTAATTTAAGGCTCCTAAGATTAGATATGCTGAGCACTAGAGCATTTAGTTTGTATAACTCTAATAAGTATAGCTTAATGGTTAATGATTCCACTTTTCAAGAAACAAAGTGTTAACTATGCACTAAAGCTAAGGCTGAGAAATTAATACAGCGTATTATAAAAGAAAAGAAGTGTTAGTAAACAGTAAATTAGAAAGGCCATGTGACCTATCAACAATACCGAAGAGTACTTTTGGAAAATAAGGAAGTTCTGACTTAAAACTCTAACAATATACCGTTACATATTGAAGCAACCATGTGCCTAATATATTTTATATCAATAAAAGTTTAACACGTAACTCGATTTAAGTCATGCTTTACAGAGAGAGGTGGCGCCGCAATATCGAGACTCGCATACGGGAGGTTCGGGGTTCAGTCCCTGGCGACCGCCCGCTCTCACCCTTTTTTTTTCGTGGTTTTACTTGCATTATCAGGTGAATGCTGGGGTGGTTTCGCATCTAGCACGAATTACTTCCACCATTTCACTTCATTCAGTTTCTCTCATAATATCTTTCAGGTGTGCTTCCAGTTTGTGGTATATGGGGGAGATCGCAAGGTTGCATGTTCAGTGGGAAAATTACACCCCCCACCCCCGTCGACACTAGATGGCTACCAGATCTACGGGTTGGTAGCACGATCTCTCTGGCGGCTCGGCATTGGGACGGGTTATCGAGCTTGGCAATAATGGGAGACTTCCGCACGTCTCCGGTTGTGTGCCTGCCTGGGGCCTGTGTAGCCTCATATGATTCCTTTACTTCACCCCTTTCTCCTGCGGGGTGTTGGCCACAGTAGATATGCATAGGTAGCAGATCGGCGCGTGTCCCCTTCCGTTGTGTACTCTTTACCTTTTTAGGTCATTCTTTAACTGTATATGTAACTTGTTTAAAGAACCACGGTGAGCATAGGTTTCATTGCTTCAGTTGTTGTACTACAAAATATACTCTTTAAAATATTCGATTGAGTCTTGCAATACCTCAATACCTCACCAGAATTAATTAGTATATATAATCGAAAGTTCATATTTGCTAGATGTTAATGACCTCCAGCGAATGCACCGTACAAGACAAGATACATTCAAATTGACAGTTGGGTGTAATGTGGGGGCACTTTTTGTATAGAATGAGGGATTTCAGATCCTATAAAGCAAGAATCCAATTAAAATTTTTCAGACGAAGAAAAAAGAAATGAATGTAAAACGTTAAAGCCATTGCGTTGAAAATACAGAGATATGCTTTTTAATATACACATTTCATATCCCTTCGCGACGTTTCTTTTCTGTGCTGCTATTGATAGATATTTTAGAAAGCATTCCTAAAAACATGTATGTTTTACTGCCTTATCATTCCAATTAATTTCACATTTGTTTCAAAGTTTGTAACCATTAACCTTCCGTTTTTTGACAGAACAAATATAGCAAGCTTACTTTATCTGTTTATGGAGCTTAAAGACCCTAAAGTGCTTGGAACGTTAAAAAATTATGTCGTTTTAAAAGGACGCTCTATTTCAACCGTATTCAAGTTAACAGCAATGCAGACATAAAATTACATTTTTCAGAGCTTTATTTTTTTCATCAGATTGCTGCATTTATAATCCATCTTCTACAAATCGCATGCAATGAAATATCGTAATTTTTGCTGGATTTTCTGCAAAATGTGACCAGTAAATTATTCAGTTATTGTCCCCTTACGATTTGCTATGTGCGAATGGATAGACCTAACGGTTCGGTATCCTCATGGATGCATCGTAAGGGCTGCAGTCTAAACGAGTACTGCCGTAGTGTGTACGCAAGACCAATACACGTCATTCACACTAGGTATATTTAATCCCACATACACTCTAGTCCTTTTTCATGCTTTTAAAATGAATGTTCTATTGATTATTTAACGCAATAATAGGATTTTTGGTATCTCATGTCGTTCTTAAGATAAAAATCAGATACAGCTGTCAGAAAATTCACAATTTTAATCTTTAGCACATTCTTTTGTTTATTTCAGGGGCAAAATATTAAAAACATGAAATCTTTAAAAGCCTTTGTATGAGTGAACGGTACTTTAGTATATTTAAAGCAAAATAAACTTTCTTTTTGGTAGTGCTTTGACTACTTTTGGCACCGCAGGCGGTGACACTGATGATACATGAAGGGTGATGGAGCACCGGTGGAATGAGATGGCGGGGGAAACCGGAGTACCCGGAGAAAACCCGCCCAGCGCCGCTTTGTCCATCACAAATCTCACAATGCGGTCGCTTGGGATCGAACCCGGGCCGTCTAGGTGAGAGGCGAGTGGTTTAACCACTCGGCCATAAACTTTGATGAACAGTCATAGAAGATACCTATATTTTTTTAAAAATCTATGTTTTGAGAAAAACATTTATATATAAAATCATTAATCCCAGAAAAATGACACTTCACTACAGAATGCCAATGAAAATTTCTACTCAACTAATGTAGAAAACAAATTTAATCCACCTCTGTTCTGGAAATTTTCATTTTTTTTATTATTTAAAAACAGGAGCGTAGCACGTACAGTATAATTGCGCACTTTTTGCAATTAGTATGTGTAGCGATTTACTATTAAGTTTTTAATAGCTTTTGTGTGTAAATCTGTTTAATTCGCAAAGCTTTGTTTACTTTTAATGGTAACCTTTGTATTCTTTTAATTTGTACAAGTATCTTAACGGGTGACTGGGCATGCATTAACTTTACGGACAGGGCCCTTGGGGCCCTTTACGACTTACGTAACCTCAGGGAGGAAAGGATGAGGAAAGAGACACGAAACGGCGACCAGATCAGGATGACAGCGGGGGCAACCATGGACGGGGTCTCTAACGGTTCCAGATTGGCATCTCCGACGCCACCTGTGCCCAACTCTCAGCCCCAAGCCTCCGTGGCTCCCCAAAAGGGTTCTGGTCCGAAGGCACCCGATAAAGTGGTGCCTCAACGTCGCCAGGAATTAAATGCAGTTTTATTTCTGGACGCTTGTTAACTGCTGCGGTTCTCATTCTGTATTGGGCGTGAAACACCGCTTAACTTTGTTCCAAGACCTCTCTATCAGGCTTGAGGCCCTTTTACGTGCCGTAAAATTAGGACATGAGGACCAACGGCTTTACTTCCCTTCCGAAGGCAATCATGCAGCTTTTCACGCCCGAAAAATGCCCATCGTCTTCCGCCGGGTTTTAACCGACAACCTTGGACACCGGAGGCTAGCATGTTACGTTAGGAATAAAGCTCTTCAGTGCACAAGCTAATGCTCTGCCGCAACCCGCCGAACACCCTCGCTTAATCTATCAACTCAAACAGATGACAAGGAAGCAATTTTTATAGCGCCCGTTTTCACTACAAATGACACCGCAGGCGATGACATAGATGATACATGGAATGAAGATGGAGCACCGGTAGAATGCGATGGAGGGGGAAATCGGAGAACCCTGCCTGCGCCACTTTGTCCACCACAAATCCCACCAATGGGCCACGTCATGGCCTCAAGAAAGTGACGGGAACAGAACATGCTGGACAGGAACATTCGAGGAATGTAACGAATGTTCCCACATTCGCCTGGCGATCCCGGGAAAAACCCGAAAAAACACATGGACCAGGAAGACTGGTCCCGGGAGTCGAATCAACGACTCCCCTCCCCCGAGTGGAGTCGCACCTCGCCAGTGGTGACAGTAATGTTAGTGTGCACCCGAATGTGCTTAATGGTGCTTATATTTTTAGTATGTCTCAGATTCATGGTAATATATTTTCAATTAAAAATGAGTTATATCTTTCGGTGAAGTTTAGAATCCATAAAAATACATTTCACTGATTTAGCCAATAAAGTTGGTAAGCATATGTAAGCCTGAAACACCGATTTACCGTGAGACAAACGCAAGATCAACCTCGTTATATCATATACTATTTTGAATGCGGGCTATATGAGTAAACGCATTAAAACATATTTCGGCTACAGTCCTGCATTCCATTGCGTTCGCTTTCACTTACACTGCATATAAAATAAAACTATATAAAAAACAACTTATTTGTGTATTTTGTCCGCAGGTTTAAACTGAGTTATGCGGCCGCGCCGTGGCCGAGTGGTTAGACTACTCGCCTCTCACCTAGACGGCCGGGATTCGATCCCAAGCGATCGCATATGAGCTTTGTGGTGGACAAAGCGTCGCTGGGGCGGGTTTTCTCCGAATACTCAGGTTTCACCCGCCATCGCATTCCACCGGTGCTCCATCATCATTCATGTATCATCTGTGTCACCGCCTCCGGTGCCATAAGTAGTGAAAGCGGGCGTTAAACACTAATAAAAAAAAAGAACTGAGTTATGCTCGTACTTATTTACAGTTTTTATTTTATAAAGTAAGGTTTCAAAAACGTTCAATTACGGTACGGAGATATTCAGCTGCAATTTCGATTCGAAGGCTCTTTAGCTAAACTATCGCTAACTTTATACCGAGCTCAACAACTTTTGAAGTGTGTAGATAAATTGGTTTCAAACTTTTGTGTATGAAATTACATCCCACGTTGTAGCGGTTCGTGTAGGAGTTGTTAGGAGGCTCTCCTTCGAGTTTAATCGTAATTTTGTACCAATTTCAAACAAGTTCGAAGTGTGTGGTAAAATTTTCTTCAAACTCCAATGGGAAATACCTGAACTCCTGGTGGTGTTTCATGTGTGAGGATGGACAGACGCACACTACTAATAGGTGCATCCTACCTTCTAGGTTTAATAAATAGCTGGTGATTATCTCTGCAATTAACCACTGAACTCGTAGCTTCAACGGTAACTATAACCATAGCAATTTACGTAACTGTTTTACACTCTCCACATTACCCGAGAAGGGTATTCAAGGCTGCAGTTAGTGATTCTGGGATTACAGAGACTAAAGCTGACTAATGACTGGTAGATTGGCCATTGAATCTGCTAGAACATGTTTGCATGAAGTTCCCACGCTGCCAATGATTAGGAAGATCATACGAAGCAGTAGTCATATATGGTATGCGCAGTAAACATTTTGAGGAATGTTAACAATAGTTCTGGACTTACCGTAAGATTTTTTTCTGTTTTTTCAATGTTTTCTATATGTTTTCCTATTGATTTTCCATTTTACAGATATAAATACACACATTTTACAAGAACACAAACGTCCTTACCCACGGTGTGACTCGAACACGCGATCCCCTGCGTCACTTAGCACCTTAGCTAGACACTTTAGCGAGCCCCGCCATGGGGACCGGCAAAGTTCGCTGTGGGTGTGCTTATAATAATTGAGAGAGTGAGAGAGAGAGAGAGAGAGAGAGAGAGATAAAGCTATAACACCGAATTTTGGAACAATGCGACAGGGTGAAAGAGAATAGGAGTAAATTTTAACACAAATTTCTTCCCAGATTTGCGTAAAACAAATACATTAAATAATGTAGGCTATAATGGAAAGGTGGTTAACCTGCCCCTTATTCTCTGGTTTTATGCAACCCACAGATTACGTCTAACCTGAAAACATCGTTCCCGAGACCCATCTTCTGCATACTAACATTATGGACTTTGGCCCTACAAGTTATAGCTGAACAGTAGCGTATTTAACTAACACGCGGTGTTAGCCTGAGTTCCAAGATCCTCGATTCACTTTCGAATCTTACCAAAACGTTGACAAAATTTCCCCCATTTTCTTTCTTCCTGATTTGGTACAAAGCTAGATGGGAAATCGGAACATTTTTTAACTTGCTTATTTGTTTATTTTGTTGTTGTTCTCTTTATTTATGTTTATTCTAGCTTAATCAGTCCAGTTACAGGAAATACAAATGTAAATGAACATTCTGAGGCATATTCATTCAGTTTCTTCTAAATATGCAGGTATTATTACAATTTTTAAAACTAAAATGGGTATTTCTGATAATACTATAGAACTAGACCCATTTCTAGGGTATCTCTAAAACGAAAAATACACAAAATACAAAAATACCTAAACTGACAATCATAAACTGGGCTAAAATACATAGGTATTCACCAAATTTTCAGTTGAAAAGAAAATTAGGTTTAATCCCCATAACTTAACAAACTTCTCAATATACATTAGATAAAGTGTACACTTTTTACTTTCTTCATACGCACTATGTACATAGTGTATAGAGAAAGTATTGCACTCCACCCAAAAGTTCGATACCGAGATTTCACCGGAAATATATGTTTTAGGGTCCCCAATATCCAAAAAAAGCATTTTCACAAAAAGGTCCGCGCGCGCGCGCGCGCGCGTGTGTGTATCTGTGTGTGTGTGTGTGTCCGTGTGTCTGTGAACACGATAACTCAAAAACGAAAAGTCGGTAAAATACCAAACTTGGTATTTAAGTTTAGTATCTTCCAGGGATGCGACACAAAGCTTTTGAGAAAAATCCCCTACCCCCAACTACCCTTTACATGGAACGTTTTTCGAAAATTTTGATTTTCTCAAAAATGGCTCTAACGATTTTGATTAAAATTTCGTATATTAAACATATTTACCTGACAAATAAAATGTATATCTTGAATTTTCTGGGAATAGCCTCTGAAGAGTAGTTTATTCTGGATGAATTTTACTAAATTTTGAATAGCTGCTAAACCGTAAGAGATGGACAAAAACTTATTACACAAAAAACGTAGAGCACATTAAAACACACAATTTATGTTACATACATTTTTTTCGTGGAGTTCGTCGTTTTTGTGATATTCCTTATTTTTGGTTTCTGCTATGAAAAACGTATACTTTTCTCATACAGGAACTTGTCAACTCCTATCCATATAAACAAAGGAACTTCACTGACATAGCAACCAGCTTTTGACTATCACTTTAACGTACGGTTGTCCCTTATTTCGCTTCTACTTACAAGGAAGCGAGTAATTAGACTATTTCTGCTAATTTTTTCTGATTAGCATAAAGTAAATAGAAGTATAAGCTTTTTAAGAATTATTTGTTGCAGGGATATGGAGAAAGTCATGTGAATGGTACACATCAGATTTTTTAGATTTGCATTTATATGACAAAAATATTTTTATCCTCATAGCAGAACATGAATGTCCATATCATTCTGTTTTTTACTTTCTCCATACACACTATGTACATAGTGTATAGAGAAAGTATTGCACTCCACCAAAAATTCGATACCGAGATTTCACCGGAAATATATGTTTTAGGGTCCCCAATATCCAAAAAAAACATTTTCACAAAAAGGTCCGTGTGTCCGTGTGTCTGTGAACACGATAACTCAAAAACGAAAAGCCGGTAAAATACCAAACTTGGTATTTAAGTTTAGTATCTTCCAGGGATGCGACACGAATATTCTGAGACAAATCCCCCCACCCCTAACTACCCTTTACATGGAACTTTTTTCGAAAATTTTTATTTTCTCAAAAATGGCTCTTACGATTTTGATTAAAATTTCGGATATTAAACATATTTAACTGACAAATGAAATGTATATCTTGAATTTTCTGGGAATAGCCTCTGAAGAGTAGTTTATTCTGGATGAATTTTACTAAATTTTGAATGACTGCTAAACAGATATAAAGGAACTTCATTGACATAGCAACCAGCTTTTGACTATCACATTAACCTACGGTTGTCCTTTATTTCGCTTCTACTTACAAGGAAGCGAGTAATTAGACTATTTCTGCTAATTTTTTCTGATTAGCATAAGGTAAATAGAAGTATAAGCTTTGTAAGAATTATTTGATGCAGGGATATGGAGAAAGTCATGTGAATGGTACACATCAGATTTTTCATTTAGCGCAGTAGCTGTTCGAAATGATGACCTTCGTTGATTCAGAGTTATGCGCGATGTTGCAATGACAACCTGGCAATTAGCAATATCTGGGATGTGACGGACCTGCAGGCCTCCCTGATTACTTGTTGAAGATGAATAAGGTTATTCGGCTGTACACCGTTTTAAATGATCCCATAGGAAGTAATCAAGTGACGTAAGATCAGGAGATCTGGCAGGTCCTCGCCTACCTATCCATCTTTGAGGATGCGTGCCGTGAAGATAATTTACGACGATCTGGTGCGATGGAACACCATCATGCTGAAACCACATTTATAATTTTTCATTTAATGGTACATGCTCCAGCAATGGAGGGAGGTCGTTTTGGAGGAAGTGAAGGTAGCGTGCTCCCGTAAGGTGACCTTCGAAAAAATGTGCTCGATTAGATGATCACCTAAAATGCTACACCATATACTATTTCCCCACTGGTCTTGAAAATCTGCCTGTCTTACCCAATGAGGGTTGTCGACATTCCAGTAGTGCATGTTGTGGCGACTCACAGTGCCATTGTTGTGAAACCGCGATTCATCTGAAAACAGAAATTTGGATAAAAAGACTGCATCACGGTTCTAACTGTGTAATACCCACAGGTAGAAATTTACTCGAGCTTCAAAGTCACGAACACGGAGTTCCTGGTCTAGCTGTAAACGGTAAGGGTGAAATGCATTGTTATGCAGTATTTGCATAACTGATTAGCTGCTGATGTTTGTGTCTTGTGCCAGTGCCCGCGTGCTAATGTGGGGATTGTTTAAGACAGCGTCTAAAATTATACCTTCATTGTGCCCAAAGGTAACTGATGCCTTTCTAATAGAACCTGTTCTTTTAAATGCTCCTGTTATACATAAACGTAGTTCAGCATCCTAAAATTGTTGTGTGTTGGTTTTCGTCTTTCTGAAAATCGATTTCTATACAGGCGTTTAGCCTGGAATGCATGGAGAGTTCACGACCGACTGAGTCTGCCTATCTAATGGGCTGAGAGGTTCATAGGAGATAACTTAGCATATACCTAAATATTTACTTCGTGCATTTGTCTAGACCTAAAGTGTCTTCCGGTAGTATTCGCTAATCCACCGAGGGTTCCAGCTGCCAAAATTTTGTAGAGAATATTCTCTAACTATAAAGAACAATCGTTTACATGTTAGGTGTTGTAGTACTTTGAAATTATTTTATTAACTTTTTACGTTTTGAAAAAAATGTATACAATTAGATATTGTTTAAAGTCTTAGTGAAATGTCTTTTTCAAAACAATTAGAAAGAAAAAGGACGAAGACTGACGTCGATGGATAATACTGCATAAAGTAGAAAAAAAGTGCGCTGAGACTGTGGGACTCGAACCGCTGACACGCTAGAGGTGATGAGGAAACTTGAAGTTTACCAGTTGAGCTACAATCAATGCGCCCACTTAATGGGCTAAAACTTGTAGGTATGGTGTAACATATGTTTCCCTCTCCGCTTCTAATCTCCTTATAACTGTTGTGAACCCTTTTTGTGGCTTAAGCCGTTCATTTAGCCTTCATTCATTATAATTTACGTTGCAGAACGTGTGACAGCGATCTTATTGATATAACATATGCTGTAACAGGAGTTATTAAGCACATGTTTTTGAAATGGACGCCACTATTGCTGCTAAGGTCTATTATACGATGAAGAGCATGCTAGATTTACATGGTTACCAAAGGTCAACAAGCACGGTAATTTCCACCTTATTACTTTCAGAGTATGAAGTGTTGCCTATCTCAAAAATAGTAAGGGGCAGGTGAACCTCCTTGTATATAAAGGGAAGATTTTTCATGACTGCACACAGGATACACATTCTGAAATTATTTTTTTCATTTGTGGGTAAATTGCATTCATTATATTGGGACTAAACTTTAAAAATTTGATATGTTCCTATCACGTGGCATTCTCTAACTATTCTGCAAATAAAAAAAGATCCTACAAAAGATTATTATTTTGTGTACATCATTCTAATCAAGATGACCATTATCAGAAATGGTGTTATTACTTGCTTCCTTATAAGTAGAAGCGACATAAGGGAATACACTAGTCTAAAACGATAGTCAAATGTTTGAAAAGCTGGTCGCTATGTGATGAAATTGAAATTCGGTTCCCTTTGCATCGCCATGAGTAAAACAAGATATATGAAACAAAAGACGAATTCCCAGTTGGAGGAAAGTTTAAATCGTTCAAAATTAAAAGCAGTAACCGGCAATATCTATTAACTCTACAAAAAAGTATCACATAAACTGACGTTTTACAAAATCTACATTTTTATGTGGTAAGTTTTGTCTATTTCTTAAGGTTTACAATTGTACAAAGGTCAATCGGAAAGAAGTGGTTTTCGGAGGCTATTCCCAGAATATTCAAGATCCACATTTCGTTTATCATGGACATATCTTAGCATATGCTATTTTAATAAAAGTCGTTAGAGCTATTTTCTTGAAAATCATCGTGTAGCATCCTTAGAATATGCTGAACTTAAATGCCAAGTTTAATATTTAACCGACTTTTAGAGTTATAATGTTCGCCCCCACACACACATACACACATGGACCTTTTAGTAAGTTTTTAATCAGGGGCCTTCAAAACATGTATTTGCGGTGAAATCATGGTATCGAATTTGTGGGGGGGCGTACAACACCTGCTATGCACATTGTACATGCGTAGTAGAGAAAGTAAATAATGATACAAATACAGGAGTTATCCTCGCATCTTCAGTAGTTACAGGTCGACTGATATTCTCGATTCATTTCAACTTGGAGGAAGAAGGCAAGGTACGCATTATGGTATCGAATAAATGATGGGATTTTAAGTAGAACTGTCAATGACATGGGTCTTTCACATTCGTTGCATATGGTACATAATGATTAATGACTCATTCGTTTCTTTCAACCCACCTCGTTCGAAAAGCAGCAATAAATATACTATGGTTGAACTTCTGGTGTATATGACCTCTCCTGGGAAATGGCCATTTACTCGTTGGAGTATTAGCCCTTTCCAGAGTTCGCACCATAACGTTACTGTCAGGTGTATTGCTTCAGAGCATAAGAGCAAATAAATTACTGTTTCAAATTGCGTTTTAAACTTTAATTCGCCCTATATATTTAATGTGTGTGAGCATACATGATGTTATAAAGGCTATTTTTAAAACTTGCACAAAGAAGTACGTGTCAATTGCAGATACAGTATAACATAAAGTTTACAATTAATTTAGTTAAACTCGGGTCTAAAATTTCTCTAAAACTTCACTTTAATTGTAATATGGTCTGCCCGAAAGCTAATAAGATATAATTGGTTCAGCGACAGTCTATCCGATTCAAATACATTGAGTAGCATTTTGTTGCTAATTTTGAGGTTCTTCTATGCATAACTATTCCATTGTCGCGAACATGGTTCTGGGGGATAGCTATTTGAGGGTGGTGAAAGGAAGGCAGATGGTAGAGCAATGATAACAACCGGACTTAAATTAAGCTAATATATTAAGCAAGATATCATTTGTTGGTTGCGCATGTTTGGTTTACAAAAAGAGGGGGATGGCAAATATTCTATTAATCCTGACCAATTTCATTTTCATTTTGGATTTACTAACATAAAGCCTTTCCTTAAGAAATATGTCATGGTGTGTCTAGGCGAGGTAAGAGATGAAGTTGTGGCCGGTTGAGCCTGGAGCGACGCCTCAAGATGCACACAGGCAAATTAGAGGTTCCCCGACGGTCAAAGACAATAGCCCCGGAGGACGAGTCTGCCGTCCCTTAAATAGATTTAGTGGCGTCCCCGGAAGGGCATTCCAACATGGTGGCCGTTCTCCTAATATGGAGAACCAACGCCCTGATAGTTGGGTAGACTTAGCCAATCAGCACCGAATGCTTAAATGTTCTAAAATATCCTGTGTGGCGTCAAAGTGCGAATGTGCACGTAAACCGACGGAAGTTGGTGGCATCAAAAGAACACTGGGAGTGCCATCGGAAGAGGCCAGTCACTTTCATCTTGTTACTTAATCAGCTTATAACAAAACTTGTATTTTCATTAGAATATGTAACCTCAAATCCCAATAAATTCAGATTAATTAATTCGTAATTAATAAAACATTACTAAAACAATATAAATTAAACTCTCGCCAATGACACGCGCGACACCATGTATTTTCTAATCAATATTTAGGCAGGTTAAATTCTCATATCTGGTATTGTAATGACTTTTTTTGTTTGTTTGTTTGTTTAGGGGACTGCTGAATATTTATTCTTGGCCAGAGTCACACATCAAGGCTGTATAAATACATCGTAGTCGTGATTTTGAATTTTTAAATAACGGTTTAGAATGAGATTTTTGAAGGTACTTACATTTCACTCTTACTGTCATTTTCGGAATTACCAATATTTTGAAAATAAGCAAAATATGTCGAAATTCTTAGGCTTTCACGGCCGGTATCAATACTAGCTGGAGTATAATCCGGGCTTGTGGGCCGTGGTCTACTGGGCTCCTCCTTCTTCTTCCCAGACGTTTCGTCTGCGACTACGGCAGACATCTTCGGTGGCAGCGGCGAGGTCGAATATGTCTACCGTAGTCGCAGACGAAACGTCTGGGAAGGAGGAGCCCAGTAGACCACGGCCCACAAGCCCGGATTATACTCCAGCCAGTATAAGCAAAATATGACTTTTTAACATAGTCCATCGGAACTAAATTAATTAAACTACTCAAAAGATAAGTGGAAGTTTTTTACTGAAATAATCAATGTGCTTTGCCCAGGTCGAGGAATTATCAACAATAATGCAAGACATCTTGTAATGTTGGTTGTTTTTCAAAGCAAAGGTAATATTTTTTATTTTATTATCATTTAAGAAATCATCCATTGATATTAAACCACGCCTTAGCAGTGCAATCGATATTCAATGGAGAAAGCTTCTTTTATTACATTTCAAGGTGCATAAATAGAGTAATGAGACTGGTTATTACCATTTTTATTCCAATAACGTTACAATTGAGCGTAGTCTACCTCAAAGGGAGTGCCTTGTTAGCCACACAGCGCCGGAGACGGACCTTCCACTCCTCATAGCAGTGCTGGAATTTGGAAATTGAAATGGCCTTCAGCTGGTTGGTTGTACTCTTCTGAATATTGTTTAGGGTCCCTTTAGGTGTTTTAAATCCCCGGAAGAAGTGAATGTTACAGAGACTACAATCTATCAAATAACAAGGCTGAGAAGCCACAGAATATTCTTACTGGCCCAAAACAGTTTATTGAAATTGATGAGGAGAAGCAGCCTTGTCATGATGCAACACACTGTTGACCCCTTTTGCGAAGTCTTTCAAGAGCCTCTCGGTATCGATAATCTGCAACTTCGTCATGAACGTTTGCAACAATTTCATCAGTTCTTGAAACCGTAGAATTTCCATTAGGACGTTAATTTTCAGCTGACTTGCCTGTCTTCCATCTGGAAATGCCTTAAACCACCAGCAACATTGAGGCCATGAGGAAATATCTGGTGAAGTTTTGTAGACGTTCCCGTTGCTCAGTATCCAAGTCTGAAGCAAACCCTGATTGCACACAACTGCTGAAATTTCTGTCACTCATTGTCAGAATGCACACACAAAGCGGTTGCACTAAAGCAAGCGCTACAAACACACTTGACCTAACGAGGTGAAACACCTGCTGTTCAAGTGTATCGCATATCCACCAAACTCCCCTCTAAGTCCTGCGTCACCAGTGTTGCCATATTGAAAACTACACTGTTAGTCTGCTTTATTTACGCACCTGTTACATTACACAAATCCAAGTTTGACACGTTCTTTTCTGTTAAGTACCATATTTTAAACTATGTATAAAATAAATACTATAGAAGATTCCTATATATTTAGTCAGCATTCGTGTATGGACATTAAGTAATGTTTCTTCTTTAATCTCTAGAAATTGCACAATGCCAATAAAATAAATTATACTACTACCAACCAATGAAAGTTATCTAACCCCAAAGGTCTTGCTGTATATACTTTAGTATTATGTAAAATGGTTGCACTTCAAATTGCGTTTTGTTTTAACGAGATATAAATCCAAATACCATGTCTGAAGCAGGTAGGTGTTTTGTGGGCTAGGTAGGCTAGCTGCGAAGCCCGGTAAATTTGTGAGGAAAGAATTTCTATTAAATTTGTAAATAACGAAGACTTTATTCCTAATCTGTTGGCTGTTTTCATTCTAGCATATTGTTACGGCATACAATGGGCTCCTTGCGATAAGACTGATTCTGCTGGCAATGTAGTGTAGCCTGTCTTCTCAGGCGGGAGTAGCATGACTGACTGACCTGTTATAATGGATATATTCGCGGGACAAGACATGTAAGGGAAAGTCACTACCACAAACACCTTAAGGCTTCTCTCTTGCCATAGGAAGCTTAGTCGACGTATCTTTAGAACAGCCGAGCACTCGTCTGTGTTGAGTATAGCCAATCTAATGCTTTTGTTCCTGAAGGAGAGATTCTTAATTATACCTAATGGAGACAAAATCAGAAGTTATCCATTTCAAAAATTGATGGAAGTCGTTATTTTTCAATGTTTGCTTTTAGATTTAAAGATCAATTTGACGATTATTATTGTTACTATCTATTAACTGCATTTACTATATTTCATTGAAAATGTTTACATTGTATATAGCATTCATTAAACCCAGAACGACAATATAAACTTAATTTTCTTAGTAAAACTAGCCCAGATTTTGTTGGCAGCATACGCTTCTGTCTGAAATAATCAATTTATTATTAGTACTTGAGAGAAATAAACAGAAGATAGAAGTATAAGATAACAAATCAAAGGCAGAAACAATTTCTGTGGGCAGAGGCACGATCTCATAGAAATATAAATCAGGAAAAAAAAGAATAGTTATAGAGGCCCGTTTCCTTGATCAGAACCAGCATATTGGGAAAATGAAAGTACAAACCAGTTTGAGAGAAATAACAAAACATCAAAACAGTAGATGCAGGCAGGCATTTATAAGTGAGTTACATGCATGAGAAGGTTTGAGACACTTAGCGGGGAAATATTCAATTCAGAAATAGGCATTGGATGAGCATGGGAGGCCTGGAAACAATTATGTATTTAGATCTAGATTGCCTGGAAAAGGGGAGAGAAATAGAAGTTTGAATAATTCAATGATAGGAATAGGGCGAAAGCGGTAGAAATTACAAGGCAAATGGTAAGAAAATCGAATAGTTTAGAAAACATTTTAGGCTGAACTGTTATGTAAAACGGAAGTGGGAACACGCGTTACACGTATTCGTTTCCTGACATAAACAAACATTGGGACAAATGCAACTCGGTTATCGTACTTTATTGAAAGTGAACTTTGGCTAAGGTTTCCCACGCTGTCGTAAGTGTTTAGTTCTATCAAGTGCACTTCACACCTATTAGCACCAGAATGATCATTTGTTTAAACCATGTCACATCAAGAGCGTTGCGAATATTCTACTCGGAAAGATAATGCCCGGTTAATGAAGTTTCAAGTATGAGAGCTAACTTTTAGCTTTTCTAGTTCCTGTAAGCAATATAACCTGAATCAGAAATACTGATTTTGGAATCCCTTTTTATATTAATCATGTGAATATTAGGTTTTTGTAAATTTTCGAACTTTAGTGAATCTCCCAGCCTATTATAAAATTAAGTCTACAAAAAAAAAAAAAAAAAAAAAAAAAATGTGGTTCAGAAGTCTTCTCTATACCTACCCCTAGTGGGACCAGGAAAACTGGCCCAGCAGTGTAGGCTTAAAGGGCTACCACCTGACAGGGCCGAAAAGTTCCAGCGCGCAAGCCTTTGCGCAATATGCCCGATACCGACCACTATTCAGTCCTCTATTCCACCCAAAACACGAAAGAGGGAACTAAAATGAGAGAAAGTGAGTGAGCAAATCCGATATATAATACACTAGTCCAGTATTGGCCTTGCCAATCAGAAGAAACCACAAAACACCTATGATAAGAATAGGCGGCCACGGGGAATCGAACGCGGTACTTCCCGAATGTGAACCTCGCACATTACCGCAGAACAACTTCCCTCGTCCAAATAATGAATAAGAAGACGCATATCATTGGCATGCATCTATACTCGACTGAATACATAGGTTTCTCTATATGTCTCTTACATTCTCTAACCTAGTTTACGCTATTTAAAACATTTAGTTTGTTACTTCCGGACCTCGGAGTTTTGGTGTTATGCCTATTTTGTTCTGTAGAAATAAGCATACCCCAATTATATATAAGGTGTTAGGGGTATGAGTGCCCAGACTTCAATGGCAATGGTAACGTTCTGACGTTAAGCTGAAACATAAATTCCTGTACCATTTTCCTCTAAAGTACCTGATTATGCAAATAAAATTGGTCAACTTGATGACGGATATATCACTCACTACTTCTTTATCGTTTACTTCTGCAATTAGAGAGCGAGGTAGATCTACAGAAGATGAGTTATTCGTGATTTTACAATTTGTTGCTAAAACGAGTCGTTTAGCCACAAAATGATATTAAAAAATTGTCTGTTAGATTAAAGTTGTGGTCGTACGCTTGGCAACTACATCAAATTGTGTAGAGCGGAAGGTCAGGAATGTTGACAATGACGCTGTGCCTCAACTCCTTGCCCAACTGCTGGTTCTGCCAGTGCTTCTGATGCGTTAAATGCATTTTCAGAACTATAGCAGTCTTACAAATCATCTATACAGGGTGTTAATGAACTATACCGAAATATTTTCACAGAATATGTAGATTACTTAAGTAAGTAATTTGCGATGTGAGACTTATGGACTGCTTATTGAAATTTCGAAGTAACAGCTGTAAGTTTCTGAAGTGCCAGTACGCCACTGGCTAAGTTATTAACCATTCGAGAGCATAACACGAAAAACGAAGGGACATATTACATCCTACCTCTCTAGCGTAGTGGTTATGATACTGGCTTTCAAGTGAAAGATAGTTTCCGGGTTCGGATCTCGTTCACGTATCGCAGCACTTCGTCTGGAATGAAAAAAATAATAATAAAAAAGTTTTACTCCATAATATGAATCGAACTCATAACCTTTGGGAAAGCAGCTTCCCGCGTTACGCACTAAACCACCAGAGCACTTGAAAAATCTTCCTCAGAGTAGGGTACATAACTCAAGAACGTAGTTAATGAATGCTCAGTGTTGTACAGTCAAGTGATTAGTTCGAGATTTTACAGATTTTTGCGTCATTAAACCTTGAGTAGTAGTAACGAGCTGCTAAAAATCGGTATTTTTATACTCGGCAGTGGTTTTAAAGAGATTCTAAGCCATTTTTTCAACCTACTATGCTTTAACACTGACTTATCAGCACCTGATAACCACACGTTTAACGCTATGTAGTTGCGTTATGTTTCCGGGGACCATGCATCACCGATCTCAAATTTCTTACATCAGTCACGTGCACAATCTCGCAAATTATTTCGGTGTAGTTCATTAACCTGTATATAATTCTTGTTTATGGCAAAGCCCAACTTTTCAGATCATTACGACTTTCTGGGAACATTTGAAGATTAAAGTGTACCATGACGAGGTTGCACACGTGTGTTTGAAGCAGTCCTAGAGATTGGACAGAAAGCAGAAGCTCTAACGAGGTTAGGACAACATTGACTAAGAAAATGTGTTATCTGCTTAAATTCTAACGGGACACATTTTGAGCCCCTATTCTAAATGAACATATAATATTGTTGATGTAGTTATCGACCATTAATAAATGTCCTGTTTAGCAAAGATGTGGCTTTGGTTTATTTACTCCATGATATACCTGAATGAGGTATTTCCGTAAATCACATTTGAATCTGCTTTATCTTGGATTATCAGAACAAATCTTAAGCGTAGCCTCATAGGCAGCTTTTATTTAAGGTCACGTGTATACGAACGGATAACTTGAAGAAAACCACCCCACCCCTCTTTAGTAGCAGCAGCTGATGATAAACACATAGGCACGTGGCGAACCGAATTTCAAGCACAAACAAAACCAAACATTGGCCTGGTCACAAAACAAAAGATTCGCCTCTTAAGCCCTATTCTCTTGCCAACTGTGCAGATTCTGTATTCAATAATGTTCACTTATCTCCGTTACCTTTGAAGATAGATGAAATTGTTGTTGGACTTTATTACTCGTCATATTTGGATCTCTGAGCACGCGAAATCTGCGCACTCATACCCATAACCCCTGTATGTGTTCAGGTTTCATGAACATTACCTTCTGAAGAAATTTAATTGTGAATACCTGTGCCCTTTATAACCCAGTGTACCTTTTTCATCGTTTTTGAGCCTAAAATACCTACTTATAATAAATAAAAGTTATGAAGAAGGAATGCTGCATTTTCTGTTTTGAAAAATGTGTATAAGTACTGAATGGAAAAGATGTAGGTCTACGAACACAAAATTGAGCATATCTAATGTAGCACAATCAATAGACTCCCATCACTTCTTTGTGTTTTAAAGTTGTTTTTTTCAGTATATAATTGATTCTCTCTGATAAAAGATACATTTTAACGTCGGAAAATTTGAAAAAAATTAACAGTGTTATATTTTAATGGCAATTTTCAATAGGACACAATGCTTCAATCGTTATTAATCGAGGATAAAGACAAAACAAAAGCTGAAATAAAACATTAAACATTCCATTGATGTAGTAAAATGATATGTAATGCTTTTTTTAACATTCATTATTCATTTAATGCCTCATTCCAGTGTTGCTTTATTTGTGATTTCACTTACACGAAAAAAGAGTATTAATGTGTGTTTAATAATCGTTACTTTAAGGCGAGATAACACATACTAGTTACTACTCGTTTTTTAATTTAACATTTGTATGCATTCCAGAGTTATTTAAAATTATTAATATTAAGCTGTATTAAATCTAAGGAAACCATATGCTATTTAAATAACATATTTTAAAGATTTTAAAACCTTATCAGGTGCCTAAACGTTCATTTTTAGTAGTCTTAAGATCCGAGTCTAGATTGCTTGGTATATTTGCGTGGTGCTTCAGTGTTTTGTAAGTGCCTACCTGTACTGAGGCACACTCGTGCACAATTTCCTTAGTGTATTTGCAGTATTATTGGGAAGGGAAGCAGAGACGTTGTTTTATTTATTCATATATTTGATGTGCTCGTAGCGTTACCATCTGCAACAATGAGCTTGCGTGAGAATTCGATTCCCCATATAAATTTGATGAAAGGGCCACGCGTTGGCAAAGTTGTTTACTAAACATTTTGCCCTCTCCTTCCACCAACTTGCTCTCAGGTAACCAAGGCGACATTGGCCGTCGCGCGGCTGTATTAACAGAAGAATTTTCAGATAGATCGCTCACCGCGTGTTCTAGAGTTCCCCATTGCTGTTTTTCTCAAAGCAGCATTTGTTATAATCAAAGTAAGTCATATTCACTGCTTTACATTATCAACCAATGAAAACTTAATTTTGTTTAGCATTCTAATTTTTATGTAACCAAAAAGTGCATGAATTTCACCCTCCATGGTTCCACTTCGAGAGAGAGAGAGAGAGAGAGAGAGAGAGAGAATGAGAGAGATAGACTCTGTGTGTGAATGTGTGATGTTGGAGGGGATTCCAAACTGCAACCATTTTTGAATTCTTTCTCTCTTTTTTACCCTTTTTTCCATTTTCCCAATATTTACTTTGTTTTTCCATTTGATTACCGTTATGCTTGTTGCTTAGAATACACACACACATTTACAAACACAGAAATACCCATGTCCAAGGCGGGACTCGAACCCACGATCCCCTGAGCCACGAAGCACCGAGCGAGGCACTTTAGCGAGCGTGGCCATGGGGACCGGCAATTGGCTTTTTGTACTTCAGACTCAGGAGCACATTGTATGAGATGAAAGTAACTTCAAAGGGCGGCCGAAATCGGACCACGGAGGAAAGGCCACCGAGGAGGGTCCTAACATACTCCAAACAGTTCTACATCCCAACGCGGGGAGTGCTAGGAGCCTGCGCTGCAAGTCTGACCAAACTCCCTGGTTCTATAGACGACTTCCAACACCATCCCGCCGGCGAGAGCTGTATTTCCAGAACGCAGTCTCCATCACCAAAGGGCGCCGCCACCTCAATCCTCGTCGACACTTAAGACCCTGAAAGAGACCGTTTGGTTGAAATGGAGATGAAAGGGACAGGAAGTTTGGGGGAATGAAGAAATCTCCCCAACTTTTCCTGGCGGTCCTAGAAAACCCCAGAAAAAACACGGATCAGAGGTCGGCCGCGGGAATCGACCTCCCAAATGCCAGTCCCAGAAGAAACGCCTGAGCTACCTCACTCGGTCAGACACTCAGAGTGACAACAGTAAAGTACTTCTGATCCGGTATTTTATTTCAATTGTTCGTGTTTCTCATAGAGATATATGGAGTCTTTTTGATAGTGTTTAACGCCCGCTTTTACTACTTTGGCACCGCAGACACGGATGACAGATGGTATGAAGATGGAGCACCGGCGGAATGTGATGGCTGGGGAAACCGGAGCACCCGGAGAAAACCCTCTCCTACGCCGCTTTAGCCACCACAAATCTCACATGCGGTCGCTTGGGATCGTGCCCGGGCCATCTAGGTGAGAGGCGAGTGGTCTGAAATACATAGAGTAAATGCTTTTTATATTAATAATATTTTTTTATCTTGGCAACAGAGAATTTATGTATGTATTTTCTTCGTCATTCTTTTTCTCTCACCTCCGTCCCAGAAATCCAGAGTGAAGCTTG
The DNA here is from genome assembly GCA_030762935.1 of Hymenopus coronatus. Taxonomy (NCBI): domain Eukaryota; kingdom Metazoa; phylum Arthropoda; class Insecta; order Mantodea; family Hymenopodidae; genus Hymenopus; species Hymenopus coronatus. The sequence goes on from CM060900.1 coordinate 63,304,393, forward strand.
AAGTCTGCTGTTGAATGGTAAAGGCTGTCACAAAGATAAGCCGCCCACCAAGGTAGTGTGTCTGCTTCACATTCAACAGCTCGCGAGTTCGAATCTAGCTTACGGTGAGGTAACCGGATAAGATTTTTTGGGGGTTTTCTCTTATCCTGAGAAGAGGAACGTCGAGTAACTTTAAGCTCCATGGGCCCCGAGATTATTTGAGCATCATTTCACCAATTTCATTCATAGTCCGATATGACCAACGGGTAAAGGTCATTAAGCTAAAACATAGCAATTAAAAAAAAAAAAATAAGCCATTGTATTCGCTTTGAACCCATTAATTATTAATTACAGATATTTTACAACGCTTCATATAACTTGACATTCTGTTCAGTCTTATTATCAAGTCCGTTTTAGTTTACTTTTAGGAAGAAAACAACGGGATTTGAAACCTTTTCTTCTGACCTCAATGTTTGTCGGAAAGCAATGGCGTAACCAAGCTAAACAGTGTTGCCAAAGGAAAAGCAACAAATTAATGTTTCTGCTAATCTCACCTCCTACCGTCCCATTTTCTGTCAGTGTTCATAATGTTCTCCAACATCTATAACAGTTTATTATTTAATAGTTGAAATAAAATAAGGAAAGATGTTAATATAATCTCAATTTTAACTTCTTAAGGGAACTTACCTTGTATAAACACTTAACATGCAGAATATATCAAAAGGGAGCATTTAAGCTGTCTTTCTTAAATAAAAAGTAAATTACGTCAAAACCCACTGAAACTAGGTAGCTGAAGAGAAAACTAAGGTGTATTCATACGAAGGCATCGCCTAAAATTTTGTAGGCTCTCTGTCTCTTGGAAAAGCGGTTGAGAAGACAATACGAACTAGACAAGTTGAAGTGTAGCAAAAATTTGAATGTTTGGAAGCTGTGTGAACATTAGAATCCACTTAAAAGTGAAGTATTTTGACCGTAGCGCTTTTTGGTAACGTAAAAAGATGTGCAAGCAAGAAAGAAAATATCCAGTCTTCCCTCTGAATATTACAGGAAACAAGAGAGCTTAGGCTACAGAATTTAGGGGGAAGTTTCCGAAAAATAATGACATTTTTCACCTGTTTTGAGTTATTGTGGTTTGGCCAGGAAGGTTTTTGTTAACTGTTCGTTGTCCAAATGAAAAGTAAAATGAAACATCGAAAAGTATTTAATAGACAACCTTTGTCACAAATTCAATAAGGAACCATTGTAATTGGTTTCACTTTGTCCATAGCAGGTAAGCTAGATCGCTCAAAGACAGACAGTTGCTAATGCATACATTGCTAGTTTCTTATCAAGAAAGCAAACTTTTTAGGTACAATTGATTCTGGCGATATTGGAAGATTAATTGAAAATAAATCATGTGAAGTTATAAATAAGATTTGCATGTATCAGCAGTTCTCAGCATGATCGAAAAAATTATAAATTGATCTTCAGGGTAATTCGCAAAAGTAACTGAAATATTTTGACCAGATTTGTGAGATTCTCAACCCCGACCTAGTTGAGGTTGGAGGTGAGAACCAAAGAAAAGGCATTAACATTTCAAAAGTCTATAGACAACAACAGACTTTTTGGATAGCTATGTAAGCTCTTTGAGTCCCCTGGACTCTTAACCTTTGTGTTTGTACAGAAAAATATTTTGAAAAACGGTTTCCTTTTTTTTTATTTTTATTTTTTTTTATTTTTTGCAACTGAAATGGGTTATCTATCTGAAAATGAAAATGGCTCAGCAACAGCAAGATGTTGTGTTGCCATATCATAGTAGAAATTCAAGCTTTTCTAGCACACCACAAACAACGATAGAAATATACTTTTTGCAATACTTAAACATGCATTCGCAGTTTTATTAGTTCAATAGCTGTCTTCAATGCTGTATATTTTCTAGGTCTTTGCTTGTTATTGGATACATTTTTGACACTTTCTCGTAGCAGTAAAATGTCTGCAGTATTCATATATAGATTGCATTTTTGGCTGGGTTTTCATTTTTTTTTTTTTTTTTTGTTCTTAGCAGCATAAGAGCAGCATCTTTTTTTAGAAATGCATCTTTCATATGCCTAAAACAGCTATTTAAGCCTGTAAATTGGATTCATTGTTATTATGGAATAAAGTGGGCCTGGTGTGAGCGTAACGCCAGATACTCATTTTCTCTGATTTTCGAAAATGCACTCATTCACATTTGGCCCTCTTGCATAGAAAGAGGTTTGATATAGGTAATAACAAGCGATTCCAGTAGTTTGACACTATTTGACATTGTACAGGTATAGATGTAGAAAAGTGCGTAATGCTGGTCATACAACACTGGAGTTGAGTGTTATGGATGCTGTCCTGCATTTAAATTGTGACCACAAGGTTGAAGTGGAAATTCTGAGAAGAATGAAGATAATCCCTTGCAATTACTGTAGAGGAGTATTGGAAGCAAATATAGCACGTCTACACCGAAATAAAATCCAGACCACACCTCAACAAAAACGACGAAGAATGTACCTTCAGGGAAGAAAAAACTTGAAAGAGGATAAAAGTCTTCAAAAAAGGCTCCAACATATGGTGTAGGTTTCTAAAAAGTGACAGGTATAAACAATGAATTATAAACTTTATTGTGAACTTTCATTACTCGTCTACTGAATGCCACAAAAATACTTCATTTTATTCTGTTGAACAAAAACAAACAACAAACAGTAAAATAGCGCTAGAAATTTTTAATCCAAAACAAAAAACACTAAAAATCAGTGTTTTGAAGCAAAATGGCAGATTTATGTGAAGCCTTGTAATTTGAAGGGAAATGTAATATTTTTCTTGCGATTATAATCAACAGTTTTAAAACAAATTTTAAATAGGAAAATAAAATTATATAAGCTAATTTACTGTGGAACCTTATTGCTGAAAAATTTAGTGAAAAACATGTTTCATAATATGGTTTTAGCTTTGGCAAGTATTATAACATGAATTGCATATTTTTACTAAAACATTGTTTTGGTATATGCCTAAATTTAATTTAAAGAATAGCATCACCAAATGTTTCAATTGAAGTTTACATTAAACTTTTTTAAAACATATATGAATACCTGCAAATAAATGCTTTTCGGAAAAAATCACCAAAATAATTAGTAGCGTAAAATAGATTAGATACGTAGCTTGGAAAAACTATTGGGTGCAGGAATTGTTTGAATTGAGATAAATAGAAAATACGTCTAAGGAAGGAGTGTATTTATTCTTCTTATGAAGTGGTCTGTTCTAGAGCCTCTATTCTATACACAAAGCTTGAAGTTACGGCTGGGGAACCCGTAATATGTATTTGTTGCGTATTGTTGGCTTCTTAAATGCAGTGTACGTTCTTTATATATATATATATATATATTCTACAGAGTGTACAGTTAGACATCAACTAATTTAGAATTTCTAGCCACAACAATCCACCTGCCAATGCAGTGGATGGAGAAACTGGCTTTCTCATGACCACACATATAAACGAAAATTATAGAGGGAAAATCCGAAAAACAAGCATATTTGGAAAGTCATTCAAGAGAGTAGAATAGAATTGCATCTTATTCTCATTTGAATAACCATGTTACTTTTTTATGGTTTAGCGAAGAATATAGTGCAATGAGAAGAAGAAAAAAGGAAAGGTATATAAAACTCAACATTCACTCCACAGACAGTAGTATATAACATCAACAGGTAGCCAATAGGAGAAAGGAACAATGCGTAACTTTTTGAATTGGCGACCCAGTTCCCTATTTCGTTCAACTGTATTTCTACTTCCATAAATATATTGTGATAATACTTTCAAAAGTATATACTGTGCATGATCAGAAAGATGCTTATTTTAAAGCTATTGCAGATGGGTCACTACTATGTTAGTGCATTGATTACATTCTTTAACCTGGCGTTTTCCTCAAAGTGCAAGTATTTTAAATTTAAAACCAATAACAAGGAATATTTCGAAATGGTTAATTATAGGAGAAAATTGTGACATAAATTGTATGTTTAATACAATGTACATAGTTTGTGTTGTAATTTTTTTTCTAGATCTTACGGCTGAACAGTTGTACAAAAGTCATCCAGAATGCGAAAGTCTTCTGAGAAAATTCAACATAACACACATTTCATTTGTCATCAAAATAGGTTGAACATATGGTATTTTAATCAAATTCTTTAGAGCTGTAATTGAGAAAATCAAAAATTTTGAAAAAAAATTGTATAAAGGGTAGTTAGGGTTGGGATATTTTCTTGAAAATCTTCATTTCGCGTCCTTGGAAGATGCTTAGCTTAAATACTAAGTTTGGTATTTAACGGAATTTTCGTTTTTTAGTTATTTTGTCCACACACATACAAGCGCACATGCGCGAAATATGTTTTTTTTGGGATTCAGAGTGTCTTAAAATATACTTTCCCGGTGAAATCTTGGTATCGAATTTTTGGATGAAATATAGAAAATTCTCTATCTATAATGTATATTGCACACACATGCTAGAGAAAGTAAAATATGTCTTAAAATATTTTAGTAGGTAAATGTTGCAGGCAATGAAATGTAGTTTATGGAAGATGTACGCAAATATTTAAATGCATTACCTTGCTCTTTTTTTTATAGAGGAGAATAGATAATCCCACGAGAATAATCCTACTAAAATGCCATAGTCAAAGTTTGAAGTCACCGCTCCAGTCAGAGGTGTAAGAAATTCTTATTGTTGCTCAGTTGTCCCATTCTATTCTACAACTTGAACAAACATTCAGGTTGTCTATCCTAGTCAAATACAGCATGTGGCATTTCCCTCAGAGCTTAACAAGTTATACCAGGTACGTCAAAGTTGCTATCGGTGGAAGCAGCAAGCATAATTCTACTGAACAAAAAACTTGATCCCTCTACTAGATGGTCTATTTCAACTTAGTTTATTTCAAAGGGGATGTCATGCGCTCTCACTAGCTACATGTTAATGTACTATGAGAGTGCTAAGGACAAGGCTTAAGGTGATTTTCGCAGACGGGACAGTTTACTTACCTATCAGGTGTGTTCCATTCACATGTCTTTTTCTGTCATTTCTGCAAACAAACAATTCTTAGAAAAGATGAAGATAAAAATCATCAGAAATGGCCTTATTGCTTTATAAGTAGAAGGGAAATGAGGAAATGCACTAGGCTAAAGCGACAGTCAAATCTCTTAAAAACTGTCGCTAAGTGACCCTTTGAAATTCCGTTCTTTTTTCATGGTAAGGAGTGAAACAAAAGATATATGAAACATATAGTGACTTCCATTTGTGAAAACTGGTATATATTTTAAAATTTAAAGCAATAACAGGAAATATCATGGAAATGATTGGTTCTACCAAAAGAAAACTGGCATAACTTGTGTTTTAACAAGATCTAAGTTTGTTGTGTTATAAGATTTTGTCTATCGCTTACGGTTTGCCAGTTACACAAAAGCCATTCAGTCTGAAGAGGACTTCAGCGGCTATTCTCAGTAAATTCAGAGCGTGCATCTTAGTTCCATGTAAATGTGTTTAATATACGGCATTTTAATGAACATCGTTAGGCATCTATTAGAAAATAGGAAATTTCGAAAAATATTTCATGTAAAGTATATGGGGCGAAGGGATTTTCCTGGAAATCTTCATATTCCATACTTGAGAGATACTAAATTTAAATACGAAGTTTGATATTTCACCGACTTTTCGTTTTTGGGTTACGCATGTACACACACATTTTTTCCGAAAATGATTTCTTTGGATTCGGGGATCCTCAAACATGTATTTCCGGTTTAATTTGGTGTCCAATTTTGGGGTGGAGTATACAATACCATCTTTATTGTACACACGTCTTAGTGAAAGTAATAAAATGAAAGTCCACTTCTGAATTAAACTACTAGTAAGGGTACCCCCGCCTCTGAATCCTTGCACTTGACAGTTCGGGTGGTTTCGCGTAAGTTTGGCTATGCTGCCTTTGCGGCGTTGCCAGAGTAACTAGTAAACAACAACAGTTGATTACAAATGTCTCTATCGTGTGTAACGTCGAATATAAACAGTGTACGTAGTAAATTAATGCCGATGAGTAATGAAACTAGTTCGTTATTATTGATGTTAACTGAAAATAACAGTGTTGCTGTAACGCATGTAGCATACATTCGTATTTACGACAATATTGAACGAAAATGCAAAATAGCTTGTTACAATGAGAGAAAGGTATAACAAAGTGATTTTCACCGGTTTAGAATTTTAATGGCTCAATTCCATCCAGGTCTCCGTCGTCATCATTCTCGGAAGCATCATCGTCATAGTCATCAACATCGTCGTCGTCACCAAGACATATCATTAGTGGTTCACATTCACTGATGATTCCGTCTAACTCCGGTGCTTTTCGTATTATTTTGTACACATGATTCACTTTCTTCTTCCATATAGCCGCGTCCACCCTCGCCACACCTTCCCGCAAAAGTCTATCCATCTCTGTAATTCTGAAAGTCTTGGTATTTTCCGTCACGTACAAACAAACGTCAAAACATTATCAAAAATATAAATTACAACCAACAATACGTATCTTGTACAGAACAGCGCAACGCACGTGTTAGGAGTTAACAAACTGAGCACGTGGTTGGAAATAGCCAGATGTTGCAACGGTACGGCATCTAGCTGCGTTTCCGTTGTCTGACCGACCGAAATGCTTCTTTGCGATTGGTTAGAAAGTCAAACGGGTAAAGCTTTTCATCTGTTTTCTGTGGATGTATCAACTTAACTCCTATCAGGTGCAAGGATTCAGCGGCGGGGGTATAATATAATCCATCAATAATAATAATAATAATAAAAAATAAATAATAAAAGTAATAATAATATTAATTATAATAATAGTAATTATAATAATCAGGACTAAGCGTCTTGTGTATACCACAATAGACGTTGCGCGTGCTGATGCCACCGGTATAGAACCTTGACCTGCCTCCTTAGCGAGTTGCTCCGCACTATAAAAGTTATCACAGGGTTATTCCTCAAATTTCACACATCTAAGTTGCACAGAACCGTTTACTGGGTAAATTGTTGCTGTGGAACAGCTGTCAGTTATAACGGTATTGCCTCAAAGGCATGTGTGCACCGGCCAATCCTCGCACAGAGCATCGTTGCCAAGTACTCCTATAATAGGTGTGTGTGTACCTCCGGTAACTTTTATAATCAAACAATACTAGATATCTTTAAAAAAATAAATCTTAGAGATTCAAATACAGGCACTCCCTCTTTTGTTCCGGACGAAGCTCCTTCACTACAAACTCGTGCCACTGTGTGTACTACTTACCTCACAAACATCAATTACTGAGGTTTTGAAAAATCTACACTCTCTGTATATTCTAAATTGGAGAGTATACCGGGTGAAAGGGAAGTCATTACATTCATTTAAACCAGTGCTAGATCTCGGTATTTGGAACACATTTTGTATCTTACGTTTTTGTTTCTGACAATTTCCCAAGGAAATAATTTAGTTTTTTCGAAAACAAGAGATAGATAAGCTCGCAACACTGCAAGTTGTATGGGTGTCACTTGCACTCGGCCAGTACATAAACAAACACGCCTCATTGCTGCTACCACACCAGTTTTGACCAATCAGAATTTCAGTTGCATTCGTTATCTTCCAAAACATTACACCATCCTGCATCGTGTTTGCAAGCGCCCGACGTGTTTACATCCAGAAGCCGGTTCCGAAACCTAACCAACCTCAACGCAACGTTGCCGAGTTACTTCACGTCTGAAAAGGCTGTTCGAAATATTCCTTTAATGCTTTTAAATGATCAATAATTTTGAAACTCAGTGTGATGTCCCATAATTAGTATCGAAACTAATGTCAGAAATACGTTACTCTATGCATCTTACAAGTAGCACACTATTTATCTTCGTACATTATTGTGCAACTACGCATACTATTTGGAACAAAAACCATTTATTTTTTCGAAATCGGTTGATCAAAGAACAAAATGCCATTAGACTTGTTTTATTTGTAATGCTTCAATGAAACACATATTAGAAAGAATGTAATAAGTTCCCTTCCACCCAGATATACAAATGTTCTACCCTGAGCACGAATCACCTCACTTCGTTATTCGATAAACACCGTTTCCCTGCTTCGATAGACATGTTGATACAGTCCTATCACAAACACAGGTGAAAGGAGAAATATAATACTTTCATTTATATGTTACTAATATTTCAGCTCGAGTTTTATACAGAAAAATAAATAGGTATATCCAGTCAGTTTAATAATGAAATAGCATACCATTACTCTGCGAACTAACGCAACATAACATCATTTGTTTTCAAATTGCGTGATTAATATTTTCACATTATACGGGTTATAAGCAGCTTTTTTAACCTTGAGTGACGATAACCATATGTAAATAGAAGGTAAATAGCTCGCGGCATACGTATCATAGATAACATTTTTGTACTGCCATGATCAGAAACTAAAATTCTCTCTAATTATAACATTGGCATTTTTTAAAAATATTAATCAGAGGTAACTAATGAACATCAGGTTCTCAACTCAGATTAATAAAATGCTTCTACCACATCCGGCGGTGCTATAGGAGATGTATAATTCGCTGGAGTCATCAACACAACCAGCCTTCATATGACTTTGACTTTTGCACTTACTTTAACGCTTTGTAGTTCAAAAGATCAATTTAGTTTTTTACATGCTGTATGTACTACAGCCAACTTTTTTATCGGTTTTTAGGATTACAAACCTAATTTTCAGAATTAAGTTTTATGGAAGCCTAGTACTTCCGAAGTGCTGAATTCGTTGTTGCGAAGCTACGACACAATATTTCACAGACTTGTTTTCAGCTATTTCATGTCAGTGATGCATCAGAATTTGTTTGTGCAGGATGAGAAAACCATGCTTCTAAAAGAGGACGGATCTTCTACTTCAGGATTTAAACTCAAATGGCAAAAAAACTGGTTTTTGTTTACAGTGATGATGTAACAACTGTAAGCCTGCCACAGGTTTTCAATGCAGTATGAAAACTTGATCTTCTACCCAAGAATCTACATGTATGTGAAGCATGATTATTGGTTCAAAATTTATCTGCGACATCTTTAGTAATGATCTGTAGAGCCTATTTGATCTGATAGTTTTTAGAGAAAAACAAAAACTGAAGCTCCACATCGATCGATGCTTGGGAATCTGCTTAACAAAGCGTACAATTAAGACACCAAATTGAATGGAATTCTAGATAGCAACCGTATTCAGACTTACATTCACTCATTCGTCCATTTAAATTCCTGAAAGATAAATGACGTATTAGGGAAAGCAGAATAAGTATCTGAGAGCTCGCTGTTCGCTTGGTTACGAACGGTAATTATATTTTGAACCCCATTTTTTTTTTTAGTATGGTTTCCTGTTTACTGTCCTAAATGACCTGATTGTTCACGGTTATAGCCTATCCAACGTGCTTATGTTTTTCTTTCTTTCGTTCTTTCTATTTCTTTCTTCCTTCCTTTCTTCTTTCTTCTTTCTTTCTTTTTTATTTCTTCCTCCTTTGTTTGTTTCTTTCTTTTTCCTTCCTTTCTTCCTCCTTTCTTTCTTCCTTTCTTTCTCCTTTCTTTCTTTCTCTCTCTCTCCCTCCCTCCTTTCTTTCTTTCTCTTTCTTCCTGCTTTCTTTCTTCCTCCTTTCTGTCTTTCTTTCTCCTTTCCTTTCTTCCTTCCTTCTGTCTTTCTTCCTAATTATTTTTTCTCCCTTTCTTTCTTTCTTTCTTTCTTGTTTCCTTCTTTCTTTTTTTTCTAGTCCGATCGTATAACCCTTACCGTGCAATACACTGCTAATTGCTGACACCTGGAGAACGCCAGAGCGTATTTATAAACGTATATATTTATAAAAACTAAGGAACTTCTTCCGCACCTTAGGTACAGATGTTACCATCTTGTTTATATCATATCGTTTACAGCAGTTGCTACCAATACTTTTTGGTGACGAAAAGAAGGGTACAGCTGAGTGAACGGAAACGTGTCAACACTTCTGGATTCCTAAGGTGACGTTCTTTATTTAATGTTCTCAGAATTCCCTTTGTGTTCCACATCAACTCTGGGTGAACCACTCTTATATTGGTGCGACTTCAAAAACGATACATGCGCATCAGCGTATAAAAAAAGCTCAAGCCTGGGTGAGCGGCGAAAGGGGAGGAGTGGAGAAACATTTCCCCTGATTGGCCGGAAGGAACGCTTTGCAATAATTATATATATAATTATCTGTACAGAAGACATGTTCAGCTACTTTCGAAACCCTCTGGAAATGAGAAGTATCCACCCACTTTAGTAACTTCGCTGGATTTAGGTAATACTCATGACTCTTGGTCATAATTAGGGAGTGCACGTAAAGACTAAAATTCACTGCACATCCGTCTGTAGACGCAAACAGCACGTGCTCTTCGAACCGGGTTTTGAACAGAGAACACACAACACACGAGGCGGGAGCGGTATTCTCATGAATCGTTAGCGGAGAGTGAGTGCACCGACGCCGCTCATGTCTCTTACTTGTCAATCACCGTAGCACTGCAAACTTACAGTCCCTCATATGTTACCCTGTCTGCGTTCTCTAATATAATATTTATAACCTTATAATGGATTTTCGGAGACAACGACAATTCAGAAATACCACGCAAACATTCTTTTGAGGTAATTCGCTAGCACTTCGGTAGTACTACTAATATAATAATTCACCGTTTTAAAGGTCCAAATAGATTTTTAATTTTGTTATTAATGCTTTAGACATTCATTGTTCTCGGCTTTATTTTATAAATAGGCAAATTTTTTCATATTGGTGTTATACCATCCATTTTGCTGTACTAAAACCTATTAAATAGTATTTTGAATATCCCTTGTATGTGATTTTCTGCGGGGTGGAAGAGGTCTTAGCGCGAAGACCTTCCAAAGAAACATGTGTTAACACTCTTATTTTGCGCAAATATGTCACAAATAGAAGACTAAAAGTAAAGGAATCTGTGCACTATATAAAGTCTTTCTTATTGTTTGTATTAAAATTTCACTTCTTGGAAGTTTAAGGACAGATAACTGGTAAAGGTTACCTTAATCTAGTTTATACTTATAGTACAAGATTGTAGTGTTTGTTCTTGGGCTCCTTTTGGCACATTATATTGCACAGAGTATCGTACCGAATATTTGAAGATTGAATAAAACAGCACGAAGTCACCATCATTCTTTCAAGTTTTATGTTGAGTGGCCTGTTATGGTTTTGCTTTTTGTCCGCCTTTTCTGTATTCCTCTTAGCCGGTATGATAGCTTCTTTTGCAAATCTACTTCTCACATGCTGCGATTCTATTAATTTCATGAACATTTAAGATCCGTGCTTCACTTCATAAGAAGACATTTCGAAATTATTGTACATGTCTTATAGTTACAGAGTACATTAGTACACTAATTAGTTCCTATTGTTATTAGGCTATATCAGGATCATATATAGCGTTTTCTTTATCTTTGGATATACAGGGATGTACAAATGAACTTAATATTCCATTTACTCATTTTGGTCATGATGTAGAATACCTAGTTCAAACTCACAAAAAAACAAGGAATTTTACAGTAGTCTGTGCATTATATCTATTTATTCTTTGATCGGAGTCTTTTGAGGCAGTGGAATGGCAGAGGAAGAAAACGGGTTGCTCGTGGCCAGTCTGTTACGTCGGGCGGCATTTTGTTATAGCCGCCGGTGCAACCACGTGACGTCCTTATCTAAAAGGTTGTTACCCAAGAATACTGATTCTCATAAATACATCATTCAGAATGGAATTTGGTTTTAGGAACATGCGCCAAAATATCAGAAAACGTTTTCTGCAGACACAACAGTGCTGCTGTGTAGATATATGTTAACTAGAGACATTTATTCTGGTACATCATGCAAAAAATTAAATACAAATTATAACATTAAAATTATATTTCCTATAAATCTTATAGGGAGTTAACGTCATTATTTTGAAGAAAGCAAGTCGTTTAAAACAACATATTTCTTAATGTGTCATTACTTTTCCTCTTTCGAATCACTCTGTGTGTTAGTATTTCGAATTATTTGAATCCTGATAAGCTAAACCCATTGTTTAAAGATGCTCTACATGCATACTTTGTCTCGTGTTTTGAATTGTCCGAATACTTACGAATCAAAGCCACTATTTACACGTTCTGTAAATATATGCTTTGTTTCATTTTACATTTTAAATGCTTTTTTCTCTCTAATATTGTTTTACATCTTGAAATATTGGCATTGTTATGAAACTACCACTATGTTGTTGGCAGCTTTTTTTTTTTCTTTTTTTTTTTAAATCTCTTGAGCTTTAACCAAAAATTAAAATATTCTCTGTCTTTGGCTTAATATGTCAAATAATTTTAAGGATGTTTAAGGAACAAATTATGACATTTATTCAGAACCCCAAATCGTATTGTTTATGCTGGTCCTAAAATTAATTAGAAAATCTACAGGTTCACAATAAGGATTTTAATAAAATTATATTTTACACATATAACAACCAGTTTAGAGTTCAGGGTCTGTATGTTTAACATTATGCCGATTTTAGATTCCCACTGAAGCTTTGCTTTAAAAATAAAGTTTTAAATACTTTTTGTTTGAGTGGAGAGGAAAATGCATTATCCTGTTCGACACAATGGCTAGGAGAATATGTAGGGCGTTCTGCTCATTCACGATATACCCACTAAAAAGAACCCAGTTTTTAATTTCAATAGTTTAATTTGTTTTTCATGCCCTTAGTTTTAGGATTTTACATGGCACCTCAGCTTGTCTAATGAAAGATGCGAAAGTGGCATGCATTGCTTGCGAACGCGTCTAATGTTTCTTACTGGAATTTCAAATTAATAACCTAGGTAGTTAACTGTCAAAATTTCGTGCGACTACAGTCCCATGCGAACTAACTGGAACAGATCATTAACACAACATTTTTCAAGCTTTCGTGAATTTAATCATAAATTACTTCCAATTTATATATTCTAACACACAATAATATTCTCCTTTCCTTTTATAATTTCCATTACACGATTAGGCATTTAGTCAACAAGATTGGTACACACATTTTTGATATCGTCATAAAACCGCACTTGAATTGAAGTTAACTCTTTACTGCATAAATTATTTTACTACATATACCATTCTTCCTCCAATTCGCAAGCAATTATTTATATCCTTTTCACCGGCAACACAACTGAAGCGACTTGAATAACTGTGGTCGCAAGTGCGATGACTGGACATCCATTCAAAGCCGAAAGCCGCGAGATCGAGTCCCAGCGACTACAGTCAAATGTGCCTGTGGTAAAAGAAGATGAGGGCCCAAGTTTGATGGCACGCTTGGTTGCTGATGGGGTTACATATAGCTGCAATTGCATGGATTTTGCTCTTTTTTATTTAAAAAAACACCACGCTTTTATTACAAAAGTATTAATATTTTTACAACATAAAACTGCTATAAGTAGCCTAATTTTATTGTTAAAGGTTAGTGTAATTCGAAATTAGAAAAAAAATTCTACTAATACTAAAAGCTTTGATTAATCATCGATGTTGCATAATTGCAACGCCATGCAATAAAGGGCTAATGTCAACTTTTTTTTTTGTGGAACAGCCAAATTTTGCAAGTCTCTTTGTGCAAATAGCCCCCAAAATTGTTCTGTTTAGCTGTTGCCTAGACGAAATCTAGACCAAGATGTAGCATACACTTTCCACATTTTCTGTGACAGTACTCCAAAGCAAAAAGTTGAACACAAGTAAGAGCTTATAGAATCGCACATCAAAGGGTGAACTAGAAGACTGCACCAAAGTTCCTTTACCGAAAATTGCCAGCTCATGCCACTTCGCTTTTGAAAGAAAGCTTTAAAAGCCGAAGGTGCCTTCTCCCCCTCATGTTATGTGTCATATTACTGTCGCTCAGTTGTAAGGGGTTGTGTGCACTCCTCCATATGGTATAGCCATGGCGAAGCTATCCATCCCTTTGTTCTTTCCGTGTCCTCTTTTGTGCACATGGTGCATTGAAAGATTCATCTATTATAATAAAACTCAAACGTGTTCCACTCTCATGTCTTTATCTACCTGTTCCACACACTTCTTATAAATCGGGTGTACTTCACTTCATGCTAATTGAGATAACATAGCAAAATGGTCTTGCTACTTAGATCTTTATTACTTGAAGGGGACTAAGATAATACGCTAAAGCGATAGTAGCATATTTTAAAAGTCATCGCTATGCGATTCTCTTGAAATTCGCTTCTTTACATGGCGAGAAGCTAGTTGTATTCTTATTTGGGAATCGTGTACGTAATTTAAAATTCAAAAACATAGAGGACATTTTCACGAGATCTTAATTTTTTTGTGCCATAAGTTTTTGTCTCCTATGATTTGCCAGTTATGCAAAAGTCGTTCAGAATTGAGAGGACTTACGAGGCTAATCCAAGAAAATTCAAGATAAACGTTTTATTTGTCGTGTAGATATCTTTGATATATGGTGTTTTATTCAAAATCATTAAGAGCCATTTTGAGAAAATAAAAGTTTCCGAATATTTTTCCATGTAGAGGGAGTTTGGGGTGGGGGATTTTCTGGAAAATCTTTGTTAGACGTTCTTGGGTGGTACTAAAGTTAAATACCAATTTTGATATTTAACGGACTTCTCGTTTTTGAGTTAACCTGCCCACAGACATACACGGACCTTTTTATAATTTGTTTTATTATTTATTGAGGTGTCGTCAAAATAGGTATTTCATGTGAAATCTCTGTATCGAATACAATACCCTCTTACTATGTACATTATACATACGTGCTAGAGATATAATTATTGTGTTTTACACCACATTGTGCATTACTCCATGTACATCGCAAGATATAGTGGTGTTGTGGTTACCATGCTAACTTCATATAACCAAGGTCGCGGGTTCAAGCCCGGCGGAGGATGATGGATTTTTTTTTCGGGCTAAAAAGCCTTGGCTTCCTTTAGAAGGCAAGTAAAACCGTTGATCCTGTGTCGTAGATTTACGGCACGTAAAGGAACCTCAAGCCTGATAAAAGAGGCCTATGAGCAAAACTAAGCGATCTGTCAGGTCCAATATAGAACGGGACGCTGGAAACCATTGTAGTTGAAGAGCATCCATAAGTAACACTCCACTGCAATTTCCTTACACTACGCCGCTCTGAAGTTTAGCAGGTCTACTGCTATGTTTGGCCACAAATTCATTCATGTACAACGGTAGCTGTCAATTGAGATACCGAGGCTGTAATGTAGGTTATATGTAACATTCTTGAGATGGTGCCAATGCTAGAATATTAATGTAACGTTTAAACTATGACAAAGGATGTTGGAACGCGCAACAATAACTGCTAACCTTAACCCAAACATTGTTCTGTATGAGAGAATAAGTGAGCAGTTAGAGAATTTCACACAGTGCATATTCGGAGCCTGTCGTCAAGATAATTAATCAGCTGTGTACTTCCCTTTTCCGTATTGGCATTCCATAATATTGAAACTATTATTATTGGAAAAATTGTTTTTTTTCACACAAGTCGGGTGTAGGCCAGGAGTTGGATAGGTAGAGTCAGACTGAAAAATTCAATGTCATAGCCGGGATTTGAGCCACGGATCTCCCGATCTCTAGCCGGTTGCTCTGCCACTGAGCTACCATGGCAACAAGGCATAGCACTGAATTTCTCAACTGACTGTAGTTTCCCGGTAAACCACAAGATGATCTCAAATTATTTTGAGATGACAACCGCAGTGGCGACTTACAATGTTGTAAGTACTTTAGACCCAGGATTCATAGTATAGCCAACTATTATGGCCAATTGGTGTTGGATAAATTGTTTTTTTCACACAGGAGTTGGATAGGTAGATTCAGACTGAAAAATTCGATGTCATAACCGGGATTTGAATCACGGATCTCCGGATGTCTAGCCAGTCATCCTAGTCATATTATTATTATTATTATTATTATTATTATTATTATTATTATTATTATTATTATTATTATACGTCACGGTCAGCGACGACTAAGCGGAACATGTTTTTTTTTTTCCGCAGTGTTCTTGTGTGGGATGGGTGTGAAGGGACAGAATACCCAGACCTGGAAAACAGAGAGGAAGAACCCTGATTGATGAAAATTTCCCCATGCTCTCACCAGAAATCGAACCCGGATCCCCCGCGCAAGAGGTAGGTGCACTACTACTGTACTACGGCGTCATCTAAGCTGAAGAACAGCTGAAAAATGAAGGTGTACCATTTGAAGTGTACTAATTTACCACCAAAATTGCATTTGGAAATAAAAATTATCGGCAGCTAGCATTAAGCGCAATGGAAATAGTTAACGAAGCATGTTACCAGAGTAGCAAATTAGGGGTTCGTCTTATAGAAACAACAATATTTTATTTTCTTAAAGAAATGGGAATGCCTATATGCATCTAACTTTTAAAAAAACATTCATTTTCTGTAGCATTACGTAAACGTTGTATGTCAAATTTTATCTAAATTGAAATGCTAAAGGTCTAATTTCTTGTATCTCTCCACATCTGTTTCTATGACACTTTAATTGAAATTTTATTATGGAATTACCCGTGTTTACAGAGTATGCGTATAAATAAATTAATTACAGTAGAATTTAAATGGGTCATTATAGAGCAAATCTAAATAATATGTTATACTTCCAATTAACAAAAAGGGCATATTTTAAAGGTTAACTGTATTACATTTTCATGCATTTTAAAACAAAAGGGATGATATCAGTCTGAACCCAAGCCTTTAAACATACGCCACAAATCTAACATATTACTTCAAATGTATCAGTGTAACACAGTAAAACCTGGCCTGAAGGTTTGCAAGTTCAAGTTCTTTTCTCTTACAAAATATCGAGTTTAATTTTTATATTTACACAATTCTTTAAAACAGTAGGCTATCGTGTTTTGTTTTTACCACTCAAAATATATTTACTGAAAAATATAAATTTATAGATATTTTAAACTGGGCACATACTTGAATTTTGTTTAGGATATGTCACAAATTATATAATTTCAAGCAGGTAAAATTATTAATTTTAAACCTGCTCTCTGTGTTGTAAGTTTTTGAAACTATAGAATGAAATAATCAGCCATGTTGTTTAAATTTCTGTAGAGGAAATGAGAGGTGTATTATTGTTGTTGTTGTTATTATTATTATTATTGATGCAACAAAATTATATATAATTTAGCCCTGGAATACACAGCATTTTTATGTTGCATAATTGAGTAGATTACGTTTCGAATGAACTGGTTCAATAGTCAGTCAAGTCCCATTTATCTCCGGAATTTCATTGAGGCATCTAGAAACTGAATTCAACCTATTTACTTCTTGACCAAAAGGATAAAACGCTGTACTCCTCCCTCTTCAGTAGGATGTTGTAGTGATGGACACTATCGAGTGTTTTCGACAGTCGAATGTATTACGATAGCAAGAAATGACTGTGGAATGTTTCATTCCTCATTTGATTTACACCTATTTTTTGTTAAATGCGTTAAGTAGTTGCATGGATAAGTTACTAAAGTAACCATTTTCATTCGGATTTAAAACCGGTGCGAAAGGCGTTATGATCTCGAGTACTATAAAAAATTAATGCGGATTATTTTGCAATATTAAATAAAATTGCTTGCGTTATTTTATAGTAATCAGAGTAACGATTATTGAACTGTGAAAGCATACCGTTTGTTAATCAGACTAGTAAAAACTATTCTGAAATAAAAGTCTGTATTTTGTAAATAAAGATACGTAAAGAAATATATTTCCCTTTCTAAGGTTATCTGCCTATTTGAGAATTATGTGCGGTTGTGGTTCAGTAATTTGAGGTTATGTTGTAGGTAATATCATATTAATTATTTCGTGTCCATTTGATTTTAAAATTAGAATGCTAAAGGTTAGACCGCATTAACCGGCGCTGACTGAAATGGGGGAGTTATATGCTAAAGGCTATTCCCTCACAATTTGGGGTAACTCTGATTTAGTAATTAGGTCTTATTCTGCATTTGCTGTGTTCTTTTACATGTTCCAACACTGGGATATTGGTGTATCTGGCACAAAAGGCGAACTCTCAGCTGGTATTTCCAACATTAATGCACATGTTTAGAAGTGTATTCTTTAGTGCCCAGTCAACCAACTGCATATTTACATTCCTAGCTTGGTAGTTTGTGTGTATCATTATTTAGTGAATGTTTATGACTGGTTGCTAAAATTGTTAAATAAAGAACATAAAACAGTAAATGCTCGATACTCTGTGGCATTGCTTACTGTCTCTGGAACGAGGTCGGCATCATATCTGCATTGGTCCATCAATGAAAGAGACCTGAAGAATGATAAGGGATGTCGGCTGCCAAGCAACCAATAGTATAGTAACATATGAAAACCGAATATTTGGGTTAAAATCGAATAACCGATAGTTGGACTAGGTTGCATAAATCAATAGTTTTCACTCAGTAGTGTGGCGAGTGGATCAACTTATTATGCAGGGTTTTCGTAATTCGTTCATTTAGTGGTACACTTTTTATACCTCCTGGTTCTGGGAGAATTTATTTAAAATTAGATAAAAAAGAAACATATTTC
Source organism: Hymenopus coronatus (assembly GCA_030762935.1). Lineage (NCBI taxonomy): Eukaryota > Metazoa > Arthropoda > Insecta > Mantodea > Hymenopodidae > Hymenopus > Hymenopus coronatus. The sequence goes on from CM060900.1 coordinate 63,322,993, forward strand.
AATAATTTCAGCCTTTACTGATGTACCTTGTCCCGTGAGCCGATACCTAATTGTTTCATTTTAATTAACTTCTGCTTGACTCGAATAGTGACTAGTTTACAGTAGGAATGTCAGATGTTCAATACGTTTAGGTGCAAAAAAGAATTATTGTTCACATTTCTCATCATCGTAAAGATTCATTATTTCCCAAAATTGAACTGAATTAAATGCATACAACGAAAATGATGCCTGTTCTCATCCAGTTTGTACTGTAGTTATACGAACTACAGGTTACAAGAAACTAAGTTATACCATACTATGTATTTATTTATCCTGTTTGGAGTTAAGACCATAAGGCCTTCTCTTCCACTCTACCACGCAATACACTACATGCAACTCAGCAGTGATACAATGATTAAAAACAAAAATAAAATTCTATACAGCTTAATAAAAACAAATATAAAAATATGCAACAAGTAGGTTCAAATGAAAAGAAAAAAAACTGTAAACAAAATTATTTTAAGTGGAATATTCACGTAGGTTGAAACGCATATTAATCATGTTTACAATTGGAATTCATATTACTTGCCAGCACAGAAATATTAGTAACAATAAGTGCAAGTGGTGATGTCTTTATCATATTAATACAACAGCGGATTAGGTTTGATTACAAATGTATGCCATAATTTTCTTCTTGAACAGTATAACGTTCCCGCAGTCCCTCACGTCTTCAAGTAGGGAATTCCAAAGACCAGCTAAATCTATTGTAAATGATGACATCTGGAAACAGCAGAGCCACTATGGACAGCTTTCAGACGAGCAGCTTTCTGAAAATTATTTATATTAGAATTATAAACCAGAAAATTATGAATTTATTTTATATTGGTATTAGAAGTCTTGCATCTCTAGGAGAACGGCAAGGCCATGTAACATCTTAGTGACCAGATACTTTTTGGTCTGATTGCTTTCAGGACTTACGCTTGGTACATGTCAGGTACAAAAGGAAATAAGAAATGAAAGGAATGGAGGCCGGATGTTCCACAGAAAAGAACATAGAAAGAAAAGGTAATCGCTTTAGAGAGGCGAATCAAAATTGGATTTAAGTTACGGAAGTAATAGAAAATCAAATCTGTCCCTTATCTTCTATAACATCTGACATAATGCTAAAAAGTCTGCCGATTGTCCTTTTAGCCTCATACATTTTACCTGTATTGTAACCTTTGGTGTTTATTGCTATCGATTATTATGTTTTAGACAGACACTATTAAAATTAAGCTTTTTAACACAAAACATTCGAACTAAAAATTGTTCTTTATAACTCTAGATTTATAAAATATTTCTAAAACTCCAATGTTACCAACTTAAGTTTTGTTACTATCACTGTATCTGTTGTATAGAATGTTGTGGTTCTGAAAGAGTTACGTTGCCAGAGGAGTCCTAGCGATATATGGTTATTTTTAATGCGCATGCGCAGTAGCGAAAATGTTTTCACCAATATTGTGTCATGGCGGCTATTACAAATATGGATTTTGACGAGTTTGAGGAGCCCACAGACATTCTGGAGGCAGCAGATAGCGTTAAATTGGAGTTGATGCCAAAACTGAGCTTATGTTCCTGAGAAAAAAAATAAATAATAGTACCACCGCGTTCTTTGCTAGTTTGTTCTGGTGTTTAAACATGCTCAACTAGACAACAATTTTCTTCGATTGGCAACTTCAAACATAAAACGTGTTTGCTGGGTATTTGGTTGTAACATAATCTAGTTTATCATTTAATAGCAGAAGGAATGGAATGGAATTGTTAGTTGATGAGATTTATGGTAAAGACTAGAGAACTGACATTACTACTACATGTTTTTGCTCTTAGGATTGCTACATTCGGCCTTTCCTTCTCGCAAAATAAAAGTACACTTTTAACTCTTGTATCATAAATAGTTATTGCCCTGATGCTTTGTATTACAATAAAACACTTAGACTAATCTCTACTGATCATTTTGTTCTGGTAAAGGACATCTCATGAACTATAACATATTATGCATAAAATGTAGCGAATTCTTTTCCTACGGCTTTTGAAGGAAATACTACGACCAGCATGCATAAAAATGGTAGAAAATGCTTTTTCTCTTAACGCAATATCGATCCAGAAGTTTTACTTCCACCCTTAGAATATGCTATGATTGTCATGCATATAGCCTAGGAAAAGAGCTTGCTTCATAGATAATACATACTAAGAAATGTCATAGCCTACCTTTGTTAGACTTCGCTTGTTTAGTAAATGTTCATAATAAAGTAAAATGACTGCATTTCTTCAAGGGTGGATTAGAAAGACATTTAAAGAAAGAAAACAGCATAGAGATTCCTGGCTTCAAGAAATTGTTATCGACTCATAAATAGAATGTGGAGTGCTTATGTGATTATTGTATTGCCAAAACAGACGAAATACGGGGAGTAGCATTGCATTTTGAACAAAACTATGTTTTTTTTTTTAAGCTTTGACGAAATGAAAACATCTGAGACCAACTGACAGGATAAGTATAATTTCCCTTCTGCAGTAGGAATACTGGACTGCACGCACGTCAGGATTTAGCTAGTACAGTAGATTTTTTTCGGGCATAAAAATCCTTAGCATGGCTTCCTTCAGGGAAATAAAGCTCATATCCTAGATTTACGGCACGCAAAAGAACCTGAAAGAGGCATCTGAGCGAAATTAAGCTATCTTTCACACCCAGTATAGAACGGGACGCTGAGAGCCACAGCAGTTAAAGAGCGTCCATAATTAACAGTCAATTTAAATGTTATATACACAGGTTGTGTTGATACTAGATTTTCAATTGTTTGAAAATTGTTTAACCTGTCATGTTAATGCTATTGTCATGGACATTGTCATTGCTATTGTTATTGTTATTTTTGTTATTATTATTGTTATCTTTGTTGTTATTTTTTATTGTCATTATTTTATTACCTATTATTTTTATTATTATTATTATTATTATAAATATTGTTGTTGTTGTTGTTAATGCTATCGAAAGGTGAAACTATGGCGTGGAAGTATAAACTTCTTAGCATAAGGTTCTTGTTTCTGCATACGAAATAAAGTATTTGCTATTCCGTCGAGCTTTTTCTTTAGGTAGAGCAAAAGGTAATACTGCATTTTATACATACGGCTCATTGAGTGCGAAAAATTAAACGATAGCAGTACGAAGTATAAAGTTAAGTAGAATCTCGGGGATTCCATACCTGAGAATGATTCGCATTCTAAACATTTGAGATAGTCTTATGTTAAGCACATGGTTTAAGGCACTAATCTCGGTTTCTTTAGACAGCAACATAGTTACTCCATAGCATACAAAAAAAAACCCCAATAAAATCAACTTTAAAATAAAATATAAATAACCTTAAATCCGAACCATTAATTTGTTCATTTTAACCGCTGTTCAGCACGGTTTAAGTCAAGCCACGTACAGACCCAGCTCATCGTTTGTGCTACACACAGTAAAACTCGATTGTAGCTTAAGCCTGCTCTTGAGCCCGATTCAAAACTTAAGCTTACTCCGTGAAACCGGGCCTTAGCATTTTAATTTTGAACCCGCGATGCTAGCTGGAAGCTAATGGAAAACAGAACAACTATTACTTTCATTTGGTATTATTCGTCTTAGTGAATTGTTTGCTAAGTGGTTCAAGGATGCAGAACATTTTATCCTTCTTTACTCGAGAAACACAGTTGGTTGAAGGATTACATTAACCAAGAAAAGGTAGAGCAAAGAACATTCACAACATTTTGGCTAAGCCGGTCGACCCCACATTATAAATTGAGCGTTTACTACGTTTTTCTTGGATGGAGTGGATTACGCAGCTCGCAGAGAAGATCAGTTGAACACGTCTCTCTTCTTTAGCCCCAAACATAAATACTCGCTCGCCAGCTCTTCCCCAAGGACCCGGCAGTTATTGCTTCGCCTTCGAAATGAGGGCAACTTTTCGAAATCCTCATGACACACATCCGTTTTCATCACGCAGACGCCATCCACTCGTAAAACTTCTGTCTTCTGCAATTTACATTTACATAATACTAATTTTTCGTACTTTGCGTATTTAGGTCGATCCGATACGAACCTACGGGTTTACTAGATAATGAAATATATTTAAAGCTGCGTATTGGACTTCTGCATATATATGCCATTTAGCTTGATGATAGATACAGAAAGAACCACATATTACTATATTTTTCAGACATTGGAAGGGGGAGATAAAATTAGGATTACTCACCCCAGACATTGGAGAACGCCGCTCTATGCAATTTAATGTTACCCCGGGGAGAGAGTGATGAGTAGGAATAGGATCTTGGGGACCGATAGCGGGACACATGTGCATACTTACCCAGTAGAGTCCGACCTGCGCGGCTGTCGATGAACTTGTGCAAGCAATTAATCAGAGAGCCCTGATGCCTGTTTTAGACCATGTGGAAAGGAAAGTGAAGACAGGGTTTGGAAAAAATATCGTATTTTCAATAATGCGTGAAATACGAAAAGTGGTACGAGGTATTGCTATGGAAATAATTGCTGATGGGGTATCTTACCCAAATGTCGATTATGTGTTCTATTTCCGTTTTGCTCCAATCACATATTGTGATGTGGAGCCAAGTTTATCACCATATAAGGCGATTCACATTTGATACGTTACGAATGTATGTAGTACAATGCAATCTATGTATCTTGAGAGAAAATAAAACGGACAATGATGCTGATGACTTGTTACACAACTGCAATTGAATGTATGTAAATATCAAAATATTTAGTTCCCCAACCTCAATCGCCTTCCTCTGGTATTGAACAACATCGCAGTCCACCGCGCAAACACTGCCCCATTTCCCTTGTATTAGTACCGCTACGTTCACACTGCATTGTCAACACATCACATGCTGCGCTAGCTTCGTTTCTGTCCCGCTGTCGGTCGCCAACATGCTATCCCTGGTGAACTCGATAGATGGCCAGATCTGGACTAGGACGGGCACAAGCATGGACGGGGTCCCTAACAGTTAGATGGAACGCCTCCGACGCCGCTCGGGCTTACTCACGAACTCCGAGCCTCCGATGAGGGGGGGGTGCTCAAGCTCCCAAGAACTCGAAGGCGGGTCCCGACGACGCCAGTATAAACCTTTAACACAGCGCAAGCCGTAACGCTCCAAACACGTCGCCTGGTCCTGCAGCCTTCAAATAAATGACAAGAAACTGACGGACAGAAAAGTTCGTGGGATGTAATGAACTGACCCAGCATTCACCTAACAGCACGGGGAAACCACGAATAACCTCATGGGTTAGGTAGGCCACCCACGGGAATTGAACCCACGATCTCCTGAATGCGAGTGGCACACGTTACCGCGGCACCACCTCGTTCGGTAGGGAGAGGTAAGGAACTTCACAGCAGCTATTACATATTGCCGCCACATGAAAGATACTCGGGCACGATCAACCTGTTTCCTACCTTTGCCCTATCCACTGTCTCGAAACATATTGACTAATGAATGCCATTGTGATTAGTTCTGAAACGAGCGGCATTTTAACTACGTACCCTCCTGAAATACGTAACACTAGATGCGCCGTATAAATTGTATGTCTTAAAGTGCTGTTGGAATAATTTTGACTCAAGGTGAATACTGCAGCCAATTTCGTAAATTCAGCTACGACAAAGAACACTAACTAGCATTGTAGCTTGTACTGCTCTATTTCTATTCAGTAATTCAAATCAATGAATACTGTAAACAAATAAAGAGCATGTTAATATACGTTGGAATAAAGCAGTGTGTCATAGATGAACTTAAAATAAAGAAAACACCATGGGTTTGTTTTACAACCTAACAATTTAATGTAAAGCCTACGCTTTTTGATGCTACGGCTATTATTTATTACTCATTCTGAGCAATTACCTTCTACACAAATGTGCCGTTTCGTTACTTTACCGATGAGTTTACCACCAATAAGCTTTGCACATTGATAACATTGCATGGTAAATTTCATTTGTAATCTAGTGGGTTATCGATTTGTTTGATTTGGAAGTAACTAAGCTTTTGTCAATAATTCGAGGTCTGTAGGACGTGAAAATTGGATTTTTGAATTTATATTCTTCCCATAGTAATATTTTAATTTTAAATAAGTGGGAGAAATGAAAGTTAAATGTACTATGTTAGCTTTGGACAAAACGCTGGGTCAGTCGATTTCTTGCTGGCCTGGTGGAGATCGAATTTCTAATGTTTTAGGCTTTTTGTGTGAGAATATTAGCTTTATGCCGGTGGCAGCTCATCCGTTACTCAGCCTTTTTACAGAAATCCTAGCGAAGGGTTGAGTTCGGTTTACGAAACATATTTAAGCTCCTGATTTTGGTACGTCAAGGTTAAATGGCCTCCAACTCTACTAAACAGCACGACATTCAAATCCGTGAAGGTAGTTTAATTTATTTTTTATAGTCAGTCTTCAAGAAGGTTTGTGATGCCTCGTAACCCAAATCACATCATTTCGAGCAAGGTAAGTCGCCAATGGTCCACGTCTTAATTATTTTTAATCCACATGACTTAAACATTTCATCGTTATTATTCTTGTACTATAATGAAAATATCATTTGGTGACCACCTAGAGTTACCTATTTCGTTGGTGTTTCATTTCAAGTAGGAGTTACCTTTCTCCACCCCTTCCTGTTTCCTCCCTATAGAATAAGTGTACGGTAATTATGAACCCCCGAAAGCTCTGATCTGCTCCCTTATCCCTCTGAATATTCTCCTTTGCCGTCGTACTTCAAAAAACAATATGTACCTTTTTCTTAAAACCATATTGCACTACTGATATGTACACTGTACTTCAAGCTACTAATTGCAACAGTGTAGGGGAAAAATGCATGTAAAATACAACGCTGTGTTTCACTAAACAGATAAACAATGCAAGACATTACAACATTCTTGGTGAAAATCAACGGCAGTCCTAACTAGAATTGAGGAAAAGCTTTAGAATTTGAGGTAAGCACTTAAAACCACATTCCAGTTTTTAGTTCGTTACTTTGTCTACTTCTTAGCAAAAATTCGACACCAAAATTTATTAGAAATATACGACTTTCGGTCCCCTGTATAAAAAACATTTTTAGAAAAAAGGTCTATCTGTAAGTATGTGTGTGTCTGTGTGTGCTTTGGACAGCATAACTCAAAAACGAAAAGTCGGTTAAATACCAAACTTTATATTTCAGTTCAGCGTTTTCTAAGGAAGATTCTGCTTAACAGAAAGCAAAGAGACAGCAGAAAAGAGGCAGCGACGACTTTTTCGCTTGCAAATGCTGTCAATGAGCATTGCCTTCTTTGAAAAACGAGAAAGGATTACTGAAATTATTGGCCTGATTCGACAAGACGTTTGAAACACTACCGCATTTGGCGAAAAAGGAAGCACGATTTCACCACGACAACGCACCAGCCTATTCATCCGTAGTTGTCTCCGCCAAACTGCATGAATTGTGTTACGAAGTACTGCCACACCTCTCGCTCCCCGATATTCACCCGATCTGGCTCCTTGCGATTTATTCTTATTCTCATACACGAAGAAATGGCCCATGGCAATAAAATTTAGATCAAATGAGTTCATCGACGAGACATAGGCGTATTTTGCAGAGCTTGACGCTTCCAATGTTTTGGATCTTAAGGAATAATTAATTTGTGTTTTGAAAAATGGAATCTTCAATTATAAACTCTGTTACTTATTGAGATTCCCTTGTATTTCTATATCGATGGTTAAATTGCTTTACATACACCATGTAGAGAAGAGGAATTCCTTCCCTTATGAAATTTCAATCAGAACATAACATAGCTCGGGAACTAAGTTCGACACCTTAGACCACGACGTCAACATTATGTGCACAAAATTAATTGATGAGTGACGCTTAATGGAGTCAGTGTAAAGGTCTTCAGACTTTCGGCAGTAACTGTCAGACGCAAGCCTGTATGTTGTTTGAGATCATAAACGTGAAAAGGATATTAGTACCGCCATATATTGATTTCAAGAGAAGATTGTTTAGCTAGTAGTGGCAAAATTTTAATATTAGTGCATTGTTCTCTCTTTATGGGAATGTACCACCGAAAGTAATACTTTCAAAAGTTTTCAGTCAATTTAGCTGACTATTCTATTCACATATATTGGACGGACCAGATTCAAGACAGGTTTTTGCAAAAATGTCATATTTTACTTTCTTTAGCAGACTCTATTTAGGGGATGCTTCTCTTCTTTCCCTCTCTCACATTCCTCGTACCTATTTCTTTACTCCCTTCATAAGTGTCTCTCTTTACCCACGCCTCTGCGTAATTTAGATGTAACAGTATGTTTTGAAAACCAATAATGGAACTCTCTGCTGGATGTCGATACAATTAAAACATAAATAAAGTCTATAACGACACAGGAGAGAGAGGGAGAGAAAGTGAGGGAGCGTAAGAATGACAGATAGCGTGAGAGAGTAAAAGTAGTGAGCGTGAGAGAGAGAGAGAGGGAGAGAGAGTGAATGTCACAGTACCGATGCTTTTGCTTTCTTCTAACGTTTCCCTTTGTTTAATTTTGGCACAATCCCCTTAGCAATTGTTCCACACATACTAGGTCGTATCTTATTGGTTTGAACAAAGTGAGCGGCGAAAGCTGGTACCGATACCGAAGTATTTTATCTGAGTGGCTGGAGGACCCTCACCAGACGTCGTATACTATTGGTGTGATGCAAAAAGTCTGGAACTTAAAATCTAAGCAATAAACAAAGGTCGGTTTATGACTCAGCAGGAAAGGAGAGGAGAGTTAAGACCAACAATAAGTGGAATAAAATTGTCTGGTAAGCATGGTACTCTTTTTTATACATGTTATTTAACAGAAACAAAGGACATGGACATCAAACAGAAAATTTTTGCTCTTATTGCGTAGGATTATATCTGCTGAGAGGGCTGAGGAGTTATGTGTAGTATCTCCAAAACAGTGTCAAACTGGTGTAAGAAACAACACAAACCGGATTCTCGGACAATTTTGATATTGCAAACAAAAGTAAAAAAGCATATGTTTTCGTAAACTTCCACGGCCAATATTAAAATTATCTTGGTCCAGAGTTTCCGGTGTAGACCGCGTCTTAAGGCTAAAATCTGCCGACGTTTCGCCCATCTTATGATAAGGCTTCCTCAGGGCTAACTGCGTCTGGTCCGGCTGGCGTACCTTCTTTTATACTGTAGTTGGGACATGCCAAGTACCGCCCTCCTGTGTTGCCATTGGTTATCGTTTGGCCAATGGCTGGGGTCGCTGCTTTCTGTATTCCTATTGGCTCGCTGGCCGCAAGGTGGGATGCTTTTCTTAGCAGAGGTCTCCAGATGGTGTTCAAACTTTTTCCATTGTCTCTGTTAACTTTATGTTCTTCTTTAATTATTTCTATGCTTTCGCGTATAATGCGATGTTTGTAGTCTTCACATGGTACCAATAATTTCATGTTATCAAAATCAATGTGATGGCCAGTTTCAATAGCATGTTCGGAGAGAGCGGACTTTTCAGGCTGATTAAGTTTGAGGCTTCTGATGTGCTCTTTTCGACGTGTGATTGCCGATCTTCCGGTCTGACCTATATATGCTTTGCCGCAATCGCAGGTTATTTTATAAATTCCTGGCTTAAGTAGTGGGTTGGATTTGTCTTTTACTGGTCTGAGGGTGGATTGTAACTTCCGAACCGTGCTGTACCGAGTATTAATCCCGTGTTTGAGTAAAATTTTGCCAATCCTTTCAGTGGTGCCCTGAACAAAAGGAAGGCGAGCCCATCTTGTCTTTTGTTTTTCTTTTTGTGGTTTTTTGGCATTCTTTCCCCAGTATTTTATGTCGGTTTTTGAGTATCCGTTGGCTTTTAACACTTCCTGTAAGTGGTGTCTCTCTTCAGTTAAAAGATTTGGGTCACAAATACGCGTAGCTCGTTGGAACAGAGTTTTGACCATGCTTCGTTTTACTGAAATGGGGTGGTGGGATGTGGCATCTATGTATCTGTCTGTATGTGTAGCCTTTCGGTGAACTGAACAATGCACTGTTTTGCTTGCTGAATTTCGCTCTACTAGAACGTCTAAAAATGGTAATTTTTGGTTATGTTCTAGTTCCATAGTAAATTGTATATTTTGATGAAGACTGTTTAGATGTTCAAGGAACTCTGGGATGTTGTTCAATCCATGTGGCCATACCACGAAAGTGTCATCCACATATCTTAACCACATATCCGGTTTGAGTCGGCAAGTGTCCAAGGCCGTGTTTTCAAAATCTTCAAGGAAGATATTAGCCACAATCGGCGAGATAGGAGATCCCATTGCTGCACCTTCTTGTTGTTGGTAGATGTCTTCTTGGTATGAGAAATACGTATTGGTTATACAGTGGGCAACAAGGTCGGTCCAGTCTTCTGGGAGATGGTTAATGCTGATTCTTTGTTGTACGGATCTAAGAGCTTCTTCAACTGGGATGCGAGTAAACAGAGATTTTATGTCAAAGCTGACTAAGATGTGGTGCTCTTCAAAGGTAAAATTCCGGAGTATTTGTACAAAATGGCCGGAGTCCCTGACAAAAGAGTCTGTCTTGCCCACTAGTGGTTGGAGACCCTTGGCTAGAAATCTGGCGAGTTCATGAGTGGGTGAGCCTATGGCACTGACGATTGGTCTCAATGGGATGTTTTGTTTGTGAACTTTAGGCAGCCCATAGAACGTCGGTGTACGAGAGTCATGAGGGAGGAGACGTTTTTGTTGTTCTGTTGGTATTGAAGAATTTTTTATTACCGAAATTGTGGTTCGTTCTAGTTTGTTTATTGGATTCTTCTCTACTTTCTTATACGCTGTATCCTGCAGTAGGTGTGTCATTTTTTCTACATAATCCTCAGTGTCCATCACGACAGCAGCGTTGCCTTTATCTGCTGGTAAGATTACGATGTCTGGGTTGGTAGCAATGCTTTTGAGGGCTTGACGTTCCGCATGAGTGATGTTTGCTTTGGGAACTTTTGCGTGTTTGAGTACCTTGTAAGTGTCCATTCTGATATCATTGGATGTCTCCTCTGGTAAGCCAGTAAGTGAAGCCTCTATTCCAGTAATAAACTCCTCCATCGGTATATGCCGGGGTGTGATAGCAAACTTTAGTCCCTTTGCTAGGACTTGTGTCGTGGGTTCGTCTAGAGTGATTTTTGAAACATTGACCACTAACCTTTCTATATCTAATTTGTGTTCCAATGGATATTGTTTCTTTTTTAATGTTTGAAATTTTTTTCGTTGCCTATCTTCAGCAATATATGCTGTCTGGTATGCTAATGTGTATGAAATTTTCTCCAAAGTATTCCAGTCGTTTTCTTCTAAATCGGTAGCAAGCAGGTGATGCATTCCATACAATTCTGTCTCTGTAAAATGTAACTCTCGTCTTGTAAAGGCTATTCTCTCCCTTAGTAGACTGAGCGAGGCTTTCCGTATTATGTTGCGTGCATATCTGGTGGTGATGTGGTGTTTCAACTGTACAAACGTCGGAACTACATGTTGGTCTCTGCATCGTTTTAGGAAGGTTAATTGTGAAATAAGTCGTAGTTTCTTCTTCCGCAGTTGGCAGAACAGTTGTGTTTTCTTATACATTCTCTCCCCGTAGAGGTGTGATATATGTTTTCGTTATATGTATGGAATGCATCACCTGCTTGCTACCGATTTAGAAGAAAACGACTGGAATACTTTGGAGAAAATTTCATACACATTAGCATACCAGACAGCATATATTGCTGAAGATAGGCAACGAAAAAAATTTCAAACATTAAAAAAGAAACAATATCCATTGGAACACAAATTAGATATAGAAAGGTTAGTGGTCAATGTTTCAAAAATCACTCTAGACGAACCCACGACACAAGTCCTAGCAAAGGGACTAAAGTTTGCTATCACACCCCGGCATATACCGATGGAGGAGTTTATTACTGGAATAGAGGCTTCACTTACTGGCTTACCAGAGGAGACATCCAATGATATCAGAATGGACACTTACAAGGTACTCAAACACGCAAAAGTTCCCAAAGCAAACATCACTCATGCGGAACGTCAAGCCCTCAAAAGCATTGCTACCAACCCAGACATCGTAATCTTACCAGCAGATAAAGGCAACGCTGCTGTCGTGATGGACACTGAGGATTATGTAGAAAAAATGACACACCTACTGCAGGATACAGCGTATAAGAAAGTAGAGAAGAATCCAATAAACAAACTAGAACGAACCACAATTTCGGTAATAAAAAATTCTTCAATACCAACAGAACAACAAAAACGTCTCCTCCCTCATGACTCTCGTACACCGACGTTCTATGGGCTGCCTAAAGTTCACAAACAAAACATCCCATTGAGACCAATCGTCAGTGCCATAGGCTCACCCACTCATGAACTCGCCAGATTTCTAGCCAAGGGTCTCCAACCACTAGTGGGCAAGACAGACTCTTTTGTCAGGGACTCCGGCCATTTTGTACAAATACTCCGGAATTTTACCTTTGAAGAGCACCACATCTTAGTCAGCTTTGACATAAAATCTCTGTTTACTCGCATCCCAGTTGAAGAAGCTCTTAGATCCGTACAACAAAGAATCAGCATTAACCATCTCCCAGAAGACTGGACCGACCTTGTTGCCCACTGTATAACCAATACGTATTTCTCATACCAAGAAGACATCTACCAACAACAAGAAGGTGCAGCAATGGGATCTCCTATCTCGCCGATTGTGGCTAATATCTTCCTTGAAGATTTTGAAAACACGGCCTTGGACACTTGCCGACTCAAACCGGATATGTGGTTAAGATATGTGGATGACACTTTCGTGGTATGGCCACATGGATTGAACAACATCCCAGAGTTCCTTGAACATCTAAACAGTCTTCATCAAAATATACAATTTACTATGGAACTAGAACATAACCAAAAATTACCATTTTTAGACGTTCTAGTAGAGCGAAATTCAGCAAGCAAAACAGTGCATTGTTCAGTTCACCGAAAGGCTACACATACAGACAGATACATAGATGCCACATCCCACCACCCCATTTCAGTAAAACGAAGCATGGTCAAAACTCTGTTCCAACGAGCTACGCGTATTTGTGACCCAAATCTTTTAACTGAAGAGAGACACCACTTACAGGAAGTGTTAAAAGCCAACGGATACTCAAAAACCGACATAAAATACTGGGGAAAGAATGCCAAAAAACCACAAAAAGAAAAACAAAAGACAAGATGGGCTCGCCTTCCTTTTGTTCAGGGCACCACTGAAAGGATTGGCAAAATTTTACTCAAACACGGGATTAATACTCGGTACAGCACGGTTCGGAAGTTACAATCCACCCTCAGACCAGTAAAAGACAAATCCAACCCACTACTTAAGCCAGGAATTTATAAAATAACCTGCGATTGCGGCAAAGCATATATAGGTCAGACCGGAAGATCGGCAATCACACGTCGAAAAGAGCACATCAGAAGCCTCAAACTTAATCAGCCTGAAAAGTCCGCTCTCTCCGAACATGCTATTGAAACTGGCCATCACATTGATTTTGATAACATGAAATTATTGGTACCATGTGAAGACTACAAACATCGCATTATACGCGAAAGCATAGAAATAATTAAAGAAGAACATAAAGTTAACAGAGACAATGGAAAAAGTTTGAACACCATCTGGAGACCTCTGCTAAGAAAAGCATCCCACCTTGCGGCCAGCGAGCCAATAGGAATACAGAAAGCAGCGACCCCAGCCATTGGCCAAACGATAACCAATGGCAACACAGGAGGGCGGTACTTGGCATGTCCCAACTACAGTATAAAAGAAGGTACGCCAGCCGGACCAGACGCAGTTAGCCCTGAGGAAGCCTTATCATAAGATGGGCGAAACGTCGGCAGATTTTAGCCTTAAGACGCGGTCTACACCGGAAACTCTGGACCAAGATAGTAAAAAAGCATGTTAAGAAACACCGTTATGCACAAATACACTTCGTAAAGCGCAAAGGCTTTACAAATAGTGCAAAACATAGCATTTGCGGATTAGATGAAATCTATCGGCAACGTTCTTTATACTCATGTATTTTGCAAAACCTCTGATAATAATATTTAAGATGAACTCAAAATTAATATTTACAGAAAAGTAGAATCAAAAGAAAAAAATGCTACGCCTTGGTCAAAGCACCAATCTTCGTCTCGGGTTACGACGTTAGCACTCGTGAAGATCGAATTTTTCCCATATAACGCAAGGGAGGTGGCTGAGTGGTTAGATCACTCGCCTGCCACCTAGGCGGTCTGGGCTCGATTCAAGTGCCCGCATGTGGGATTTGTGATGGATGAAACGGCGTTTGGGCGAGTTTTCTCCGGGTCCTCCGGATTCCCCCACCACGAATTCCACCAACTGCTCCATCGTCACCTTTCGCTTCCATTTTATATCACGTACTTCCTTACGCTCATGCTCATGCCTGGCTAGGGTTTCAGGTTCTTCATTCTGTGGTTCCGTGCCGTGGGCTCCCCGAGGCTTCTGACCCCGACACACGCTTGTAAGTCCTTGGGGAGTGCCAGTTCTACATACGGAGAAAGTAGGCCGACTATGAAAAAGAATAACATAAGGGTGCTCAAAGTTTGAGATGACATACCCCAATGTCATCTTACATACTTTTTAATTATGATTCTGCCTTTCAGTCTACGAGAGAACAAGCCGTCTTCCGTGTTCTAGGAGTAACATGCTAACCTCTGGTTCCCGAGGTTGCGGGTTCAAACCTTGCGGAGGGCGATGGGTTTTTTTTTTTTTCTTCTTCCCCGGGCGTAAATATCCTTAGCATGGCTTCCTTCGGAAGAAAAGTAAAGCCTTTGTTCCTGTGTCGTAGATTTACGGCACGCAAAAGAACCTCCAGCCTGATGAGAGGCTGAGTACCGCAGCAGTTAAACAGTGTCCAAAGAAACTCAATTTCGTTATGAGAGAAAAATTAATAAAACCGAATTGATTGTGTTTCGTCAGCGAATATAAAACTGCCTTGAATACTAATATCTTGTGCACATCTGCCATCGCAAACAGTTATGCTATTCAACAACTGGGAGGAGGTGCTTTTCTAATTGCTTATCAACGTGGCATACATCTTATTATATCGCCACTAATTGTTTGCAATCGACTGTCCACAGCATTATCATTCTGCATATGCTTGTTTGCGAGTAGCTCTGCAAAATATGTATACTAACACTTTTTATTTACTGCAGCATAACTAAGACCAGTTGGCCCTTTCTACCAGTTCAGCCTGTTGAAGAATCCGTAATGGAATACCTATTACATTAATATACACCCTGATGAAGACAAAACCTGTATCTAAGTAGGTATTAACAACAGTGTAAAACTAGTTAGGGATTAGAAAATACTTTAGAATTAAAATAAAAACTATTTGTTATGATTTGAACCATTTGATCTGCTTTTCCTAGAGCCCCTTTGCGTTTGGTGCCACATTTGAAGCATAAGATCCTCTTCGCGTGCGCGCTAAGTTTGAACTAAAAGTCTACTCGCGCTTATGCTTGGTTTGGAGTAGAAGTTGACTCTTCTCAGGGCGTTTTAACGGGCTTGTTGGGCTTCACAGACCCAGACTACCTGGCGACTTCCTAAATAATAAATCACTGGCATTTTCTTTGTAGAATTGTAGTTTATTTTGTAATCATTCTGTACAATTTTAAAGTAAAACTGCAATCGCTCGATGCAATTTATGTGCTTTTTGAATGCTGCAAATATTTTTACGCATATAATTCTACGCGAATACATTAATATACGCGTAATCTCCAAGTGGCCTTTTCCATACTTGTGAAAAAGCCTCCTTCTTTTTTGATAACTGGCTTCACAAGCAAGAAAATCAACGCCTAACTATGATACTTTTTGTTGGAAAACAACATCTCATAGAGAAAATCAAAACACTTATACGCGACGAAAGCACAAGGAATAATAAACATTTGCATCCAGCGATTTCAACTTCGGAATGCAACAGAACAGAGACATTTGAACATCAAACATTACAAAAATGACATGAAATTCACAAAATGTCGGCAGATTTTGTGGTTAGGATATAAATATTGCCTCAAATTAAATAACAACTATAGCTTTATATGGGAATCAAAATGGGCGAGTGCTTAATGAGTATAAGCATTTTGGAGTTTCATAATTTACGAAGCTTTTCAGAAGCATGCTTATAAACTTTTGTTGCTATGTAGCATTTAATTAACACTGAATAAGCGAGATAATCGTAATTTTTATTTTGTACTTCATTAGAACCCCCTTCCATTGAGAAAAGAACTAAGACACAACTTTACATACTTAAAACCTTAAGTATGTCAAATTTTGTCCTTGAACAACATAACATCTGCTTTATTTCGTAGTCGGCTTGTCCTCCCCCTATGTAGGACTGACACACCCCTAGGACTTACAAGCGGATGCCAAAAGGTCAGAAATCTGTCGGGAGCCAACGTCATGGAACCACAGAATGGAGAACCTGGAACGAGTGATCGGCTCTTAGCCAGGCATGAGCGTGAAGTAGTGGAAGATATGAAATGCAAACGAAATGGATGATAGGAAACGGTGATGATGGAACAATTGGTGAAATGAGTGGCGGTAGAAACCCGCCCAGACGCCGCTTCGTCCACAAGCGGGCGCTTGGGATCGAACCCGGGACGCCAAGGTGGGAGGTGAGCGGTCTAACCACTAGGCCACAGCGCCGCCACCACAACTTCTGTGATATTTTAAATAGCATAGCTTGTGTTTAAAACTCTTTGTTATAGCACTTTTGTAACAACTATTTTATTATACTTTATTTCTTGGACATTTTGAGCACTATAGCTTTCAAAGGTAACTTGTGCACTGACCGCCTTATCTTTAAGTTCTGTGTTTCTAAAATTAGCTTCATCGTATTACTTGCAGTAACCCCAAGGGGTGAAACTTTAAATACCTCTCATTACCAAATGAGTAAAAATGTCTGTAAAGCAGGCATTCGTAATGCATGCCCAGAATTACTCCTTCTTCAACATAAAGAAGTGTTGCAGTTCTTAATTTGTGAACATTTACTTTTATGAAATGAAAGAAATCATTTGTAATTTAAATTTGCACTTTTTTATTTGGGAAGTGGGGAGGGGAAATTCAAAATGTTCCATACGATGAGAAATCATTCAGTTTCTCTGAAATTTCTTATTCCTATAAAAGAAAATTAGAGTACCTATTAAATAATCAAATAAAGTGGTTTATTTCTTTTACGGCATGTATAAAATATAGTTTTAGAATAATATTCGGTTAAATTGGTTTATCTTTGAATCAAAAGTAGTACAGCTAAGTGCACGGAAAGTTGTGAATGAATGAATGAATAAGTGTATTTATTAACATAGCAATATCATACAAAGAATTTCAACAGTCGCACGGGTCCACAGACCGTACGTGCTTTTGTAATACACATTACAAGCAATATTAAAACAACAACCACAACAAAGAATTAAAAGAGTAAACACGAAAATAAAAAGACAAAGGAAATACACAGTCAAAAGCAATATTAAACAACAATAAAAATTAAGAGTAAATCCGAAAATAAAGATACAAAGATATTCAAATATAGCAATTTAAATTTACAGCACAGAGTACACCTTCATAAATGCACCCTCTTATAATAGATAATGACACTTAAAAGACATATAAACACATAATATATACAACCCTAGCACAACAGTGACCTAAGTATGACATAATATATATGTATGTAGAACATTGTAGTCACTTTTGTTTAGTTGATCTTATCCCCCCCCCCCTTCTCTATTGGCAGCCTCCTCAGATCTCAGCTGTCTTGCCTTAAGTATAAATTTACCTAGCCCGTCCATGTTTTCCGTGCCTGCCAGTAGTGTCCAACATGCTTCTATCCCTACATTCGCAGTGGTAAAAAATCGCGGCAAATATTTTTCCCGCCATTCCTCCGTACCCCTACATCTTGCCAAGATGTGAGTTCACGACTCTTCCTCCTCGCAAATGGGACAGATTCTCGTACCATTCTCGTCAGAAATTTTCGTGCTCCTCCATGCTCCTAGTCTAATCCACGCGAGCCCCTCTCTAATGAGTTTGGTACCTGTTTTGGTGTATTGCTCCATACCCCACTCCGATTTCAGCCCAGACTGTTACTTCTAATGACACCTTGGATGCTCGCGATTAACTATAGTGTTTTTCTTTATTTAATGTTGGCAGAATATTCTTATCGCTATATTCCTTGGTGGGCCAATCTCTTGTTAAAGTGAATTAAAATTCTAAATACACGGACTGCCTTATGTCAAAGCAGATCTCTGGGTGAGCGGCGAAAGGGAAGGACTACTGAAATACATCTCGGTGGCAACAACAACGGCTCACAACAAGCCCTAAATGAGTCCATTTATTCTTGGTTTGAAGTGAGCGAACGGAACGGGAGGAAACATTAAGTGGAGTTCTAGAACCAGGTAAGGAGTGGCGAGCCTCGCGTGTCAGGGTCGTTTAGTGTTATTACCTTATCAGCAGAAACTACTGCGTACTATATCGGCACGATTCTATGCACTCGATGTGCCGTTTTCCTCATACTGGTTTAGTTATTCCCGGCGACAGCTTCAACCTTCGCCTTCAGTTCACTGATGAAAGCCCTCATATGTACACATGTATGTATATAAGTATCGCATGTGTTGTCCAGTTTAACCAGATATACAGATTATTCTTCATACCTTCCTCAGAATGCCGAATTATGCTGTAATTGGTTTAGCCCAGCTACAATCGAGCCGCGTACTAGGGTACATGTGTTTGAATACGACACTGTGCATACTCAGTGCACGCTGCGTAGTGAGAACAGTCGGTTTCCCTCAGTAGCAATGGTGGTCAGTACATCATCACCATTTTTTAATAGAAACGCACTCGTTAAAGAGCAAGGCGCTGACGCCAACACATCAAACCTGAATAGGAAGTTGCGTACTTCTTCATGGAATATAGCAGTGATGCCATTTGTTTAATTTGGCCCAAAATGGCAAATGCTGAAACGACTTAATCTTCAGCGTCATTTTAATACACTGAATGTTAATGATTATTTAGATTTTGTAGATGAATTCTCTACACAGTTCATATTTCTTTAATCTGAAGTCATCTTTGTAATATCACTGTGTAGTATGTTTTATTTTGTTATTTTATATTTGTGCAACATTTACAGAATCAGGAGTGCGCTAAATTCCACTAATAAGGTGCTGTTTCGTTGTAATGGTAAAAGATACTGCATATATATGCTAGATATTATTTGGTTGTAGAGGACTAAAACCTCTAATGAATTTGTATTGGGTTGTTTCGTCTATAATTTAATACCAAGCATGAGGAACATTTAATATGTACAACACAGTTGTAAGTTATTCCTATACTATCCCTAATATTTTAATGGTAACACAACTACAGATTACCGGACGTCACTATGCCAGCATAGACCACTGGATTTCAGCAATGTGTGCACAGTACAGATACGGCGTGCTTGGGAGTTGATTGTCCCTTGTTTAACCTTTATTTGCATACCAATCCTCTCTCATAGAGTACTGCTGTATTTCATAAAGATTATAACATGGGTCTTTGGTTAGTTTCATGTTCACGAACTGTTTTTCGGGCCAGTCACATACCGGCTGAAAGAGCCACAGTTTGGTTTCCTGATGTAAAGCTAAAGGAGAGAAAACGCTATTCCACTGCCATGTTTTTATCCATGCAAGTCTGTCGTTAGGATGCTCTAGGGCTGGTTTCAAGGATCCGTCCCTGTACATTTTATATCGAGCTTGCTCAGTATAACAAAAAAAAAAGAAGTAAACTGCCAATTAGTACTAGCCTTGAATAATCAATGTCATCTCTCGAGTTAATGAAAACTCCAATTAATTTCAGTCATACAGGCGTTCTGGGAGGAAAAATCCACTGTCGCATGCAGCAACAGTTTTGTGATGGGAAGGCTGAGCACTGGACGTTTTACAGAAGAAAATTGTTAATTCTCCTTGATAGAGTAATTAATTCTTCTTGACAAACCCCAACATGTCCTAGTTAAATTAAAAATATAGCTTACTCCCAGTGTTTCGCCTGCTAAGAATGTTCAATGTAGCTTGCGAAAGAATTGCATTCCACCCAAAAATTAGAAATGATTTATCAGATATGCATTAGTTATTCAGAATCAAGGGAACCACACAGATAATTCCCAGAAATTTAAGTTAGGTATATATTTTATTTATTATGAATATGTCTTAATCATATAGTATTTTAATGATAATCGTTAGATATTTTGGAGAAAATCAAATTGTTCCAAGTAGTTTGGGAGTGCGGAGGGGTTTTGTTGAAAATCTTCGTGTCGCATCCTTGGAAGATGCTGAACTTAAATATCAAGTTTAGTATTTAACTGACTTCGTTTTTGAGTAATGCTGTTCAGTATTCGATATCGAGATTTCACTAAAATTAACTATATTAAATAAATGTTATTGTCAAAAGTTTAAGAAAACGAGTATAAAGAAGATGGTCAATCCTTTACAAGTAATGCAAAGCAACCACTTTTTTAAATTATTTTCCTTTTACGCAGTTCATTTGTGTAAAAACCATGATATTTTTAACTTCTTTGTAATACAATGCTTATCCAGTAACCCATAAATTGTATTTCTTTCGCTAATTACTTTTCAATTTGTTGTCTATGTTCTTTGTTCCTTTTATACGACATATTTAAAAAAAGATGTCTGTAAGGCAGTTTTCATCCAAACACTATCCTCCCATGTTTTACTTCGCTCCTGAGGCAACAATGCATTGATTCGAATTTGGGTTGTATTCTTTGACATGGGCCGCGCCATGCCTGAGTGGTTAGACCACCCGCCTCTCACCAAGGCGGCCCAGGTTCGATCCCATGCGACCGCATGTGGGATTTGTGATGGGCAAGTGGCTCAGGGGCGGGTTTTTTCCCAAGTCCTCCGGTTTTCCCTGCCATCACATTCCATTGGGGCTCCATCAGCTTTACAGGGGAACGAAGCGCAAATATCAAGCTGCATCCTAAATAAAGCATATGTCCTGTAAATGCATTTTATACACAACTTCTCTGGGGATAACTTACGCCATTGTCAGCTTGCATATCTTTTCATCCTGATTCTAGTTAAGGCTTCGTTCACTGATTTACCAGAAGATGACAAGGAAGGTCACGCGTACACGTATATATTTTGTATCTGGCGCCATTTCTTGTACAACAATTTTCTCCCTCTGTACAAAGCTTAAGCGAATCAAACATGTAGCAGTGACAGTCAAGTTCGCATTCGGGATGTTCCGGAACCGATCTCCGTGCATCCCCCACACTAACCATGTTTTTCTCTGGGATAGTTTATCTGTGTCAAGCTTCCTCTTCCATATTTTCTTTCCTTCTTATGTTTGAGGCTGGCTTTCAAGTATGTAGTGTGAGGCAGTGTTGATAAGATGGCGCAGATGCTTCTCCAAGTAAAGCGCATTTCCCGTAGACAATAGAGGTCTGCTAGACTGTGTGGGTTATTCGTCGTCCACTAGAATCTTCAGGAGTGGTTGGAGTCTTCGAGTAAGAAAATGTTAGGGACTTCTGCGCGTCTCTATAGGTTTTTCCCTTCGACTTTTATCTTCTGTTGCTCCTTCGCTACATCCAGTCCTCTTACATATTGGTAGTCAAAACTGTTCTGTATAGGTTGCGGTGTGCGCTTTATCCCTTTGTCCCACACCCCCATCTTGACCATATTTTAGAAAATGTAAATGAAATGCATTAGTATCACCTGCAGAGTATATAGAGATTTTCAGTATAATTCTTTATGTGAACATGGATCAATTGAAACATTGAATTCAATATTTTCTGAGAGGTATCTTTCCCCACACCCTTTAAGAACACAAGAACCCTTATTATTGTGCTTTGAAGGAACATGTCTAAGCACCTCCAAACAAAATTTTATTTATTTTAAGGGAAATTGGGAGTAAACCTGCCAGACTTATGAGATTTCCCGTATTTGAGAAGGAAGAATCGTATTTCATGCTAGCATAAAATTGCATTCCTAAGATGTTTTATTATTATAACTATTATTTATATTGTTATTAATAGTGTTGTATTCTAGAATGGACCCACATTTCAATAATCTAAAGAACTGTTAACCTGTTTTAATTACCACATTAAACTAGTTATCCCCAATATGATTATGATAGTGTCACTTATCGAGTATTCCTGACTCAAATGGCTGTATAGAAAGAGAATTTTCATTTTTGATAAAAAATGGTCACTGAAGTGATTAACTGTTTGAATTTGATAAAGTATAAAGTTAAAATCATACTAAATTATTGCGTGACCTGTCAATGTTTTATAGCCTTTTTAGAATGGTCAAAGTTTTTTTTTACCATTACAACGAAAGGTTGTAAGTATCCATCAGAATATACAAATGAAAAATAAAATGGCGATTTATTCATGGACTCTCTTTAACTGCTGTGGTTTTCAGCGCCCCATTCTATACTGGGCGTGAAAGATAGCCTAATTTTGCTCAGAGGCCTCTTTATTAGGCTTGAGGTTCTTTTACGTGTCTTAAATCTGCAACACGGAACCAACGGCTTCACTTCTCTTCTGAACGATGCCATGCTAAGGATTTTACACCCGACAAAATTCATCGTCATCCGCCGGGTTTGAACCTGCGACCTTTGAGTATATGAAGCTAGCATAGTAGCCATTGCACCACGGAGGGCCATAGCATATACAAATATCTGACTAATAGAATATAATAGGTTACTTTCTGTTATCAAAATAACTGTAGTGTAAAAATATTGTCTTGAATGTTATATTTCAGTTTGTCACCTTGTACCTTGGATTGAAATTGTAGTACAACATGTTTAATGGTGTATACATAGTATTCTTTTACAATTCAAATTTACAATACCGGCTCTGGCCTTCAAATGCTGGGAGCTGAGCGCCGTTTATTGTCATTCTAAAAGTCTGCCAAGTCTATGGGAGTGAATTTTCAAAGTTTCACAAATTTATGTAGATTTTTACTGCGATTGCATTGCTGTTTGGTAAATGTCTATACCAAATTTAATTCAAAAGAACTAAAATTATTTTATACATTATATTATGTAAATTTACAACACAGTCAAAATGTCCCAAGCATTTCATAGTTTGGAAAAATCGGTTGCAGTATTTACATCTTAAGCTTTGAACCACAAAGAGAAATTGTACTAAAAGATATTTTAAATAAATATGAACCAATTTTAAAATCGTTTATAAGCTTATTAGAAAATTTAATACTTAAAACTAACCTTTAGAGAAATTATATGCAGAATTATTATTTCTTTTGGCATGTATTTTGAACTTAAGTATATTACGTTGGACATTTCTTCGCAATCTGGGAATTTTAATGTAATTTAATAAAAAACTGAGACGCATGGAACATTTTGAAAGTGTGAAAATATAGTTCTGAAAAGAAAACGATATTTCATTAAATAGTATGTCAGGAAATAGGTGTATTATAGGATCGTTAAAAAGCTGTAGAGTCCGTAGAAAGGAGGAACTTGTAAATGTTATCTTTGTGGAAACCCAAAAGTTTCAGCAACGGTTTACTAGAAAAAAAGTAACGATTTTCAATTTTTTGACAGGTTGCAGTCAATAATTACTTTGTGTCCCTTAAATTAAATGTGAACTACTTTGAGAATAATACGCTCTTTAGTTACTCAGGTAGAATCTTCTGAAGCTCCTCTTTGTTTGCACTCCATTATTTTATTTAGGATATAGTGTTCTAAGAGACTTAAGGAAAGAAGTAAATAAATTAAGTACCATTCTTTTACTTGTGTTTATCAGTTTACTTCGGAATATGGGCATGCATTAAAGGAAATTATAAATTGGAACAACCGTGTATAAAGGAAAGAAAAATAAGGTTTTGGTATCAGATAAACTTCTTTGTTTTACAATCAATATACTAATAATGTTTTTGTTCTTTTCCAGGAATGAGAACTGAAAGTTTGCAGACTATATACGTACAAAGGCAAAACACGAGTGTAATAAATTGTGAGAAATACACTGATTGCTGAAGCCCCATAAATATTGGCATTTCGGTATAAATAAATGGAAAAAGGAAAATGTATTCTGAGATACTTAATTTCAACAACTTCTTTTTAAATATTGGAAAGGCTTCACGCGAGGGGGTCGCGATTTAATTAGGAAATTAAATTCTCACAACTGATGAAAACATGCATTGCAAACAAATTCGTTATATCGAAAAGAACTGCTTGCAGCTTATTTACCGAATACAGACCCTCCGTGGTGTAATGGCTACCATGCTAACTTCCTATACCCAAGGTCGCTGGTTCAAACCTGGCGGAGGACGATGAATTTTTTCGGGCGTAAAATCCTTAGCGTGGCTTCCTTCGGAAGGAAAGTAAAGCCGTTGGTTCCATGTCATAAATTTACGGCACGTAAAATAACCTCAAGCCTGATAGAGAGACATCTGAGCAAAATTAAGCGGTCTTTCACGCCCAATATAGAATTGGACGCTGAGAACCACAGCAGTTAGAGAGCGTCCATAAATAAAGCGCCATTTCATTTCACACACTTTACGCTCTGTTGCATGGTGTTGCCATTTGACAACGATTTTCTTTGTTTCATTTGTATAGCCCCGTTTAACTTCAATGGCCATATCTGGGACTTTAACTTATGAAACAACTCATATTTCTCTAGGTTTAGAACATTAGGTTTATCATTTTCCCAGCGGGGAATCGACCCGGGACCTACGAATGAGAAGTCAGCTGGCTAACCACTAGGCATTTGGCAAAGAGATGATTAGTCTAAGTGGTAATATATTCAAGTGCGTTTTTTTTTATTTTCATACAGGTACTATCATTTAGCAATAAAATGAAAGTATTTGTAGCTGCTTTGTATTCAAAAAAGGTATATGCATTTATTTCAATGGTATTGTAGTGTTTTTCTTGAACACAAGCAAAATCCATGTAACTGCAGTCAAATGTGACCCTATCATCCACGCGTGCCATTACACCTGTTATTTTATTTGGGCCCTCCCCTTCCTTTACCACAGGCACATTTAACTGCAGTTGTTGGGATTCGAACTCCCGACGTTCAGGATTAAATCAATAGGCAGGCCATTACGTGTAGCCTTAACGAACATGGCTATTTGAACTGCTTTCATTAAGGCACTTGTTATAGGGATATTTAAACCGGTCAGAAGTTAGAAGAAGAATGGGTTATGTAGCAAAACACTTTATGCAGTAGACAGGTATATCCTAACATGTGGTCAATTCCCCTAGATTGCATGTTTTCCCCTCCGTAAGATTTCCACTTTTATGAAACCAATGAGTTTACCCAGTTTCTGTGTGATTGACCTGAAAAATAATTCAGGGACACGGATAACGAATAATGAAAAGAATGTTATCGTGTAAGCTGAAGGGGAGATTTAGACAATGCCTCTCTGAATGTTTGCCTACAATTGGAACATGAGAAGTGGCTACACCAATTCAACACAGTATGACTTCCTAGAGGAAGAAGAGAAGAATTATTTGTATGTTCGTTAAGCTGGGTAACGGCAACAGCATTTGTACCAGATCTTTCATAGCAACACGAAACAGGAAGGTTTAAGTTATTTCCGCCATCGAGCGGAAGTAAGAAACTACAAGATTAAAGAATATTAAAAGAAAAGGGAGAAACTCCTTAACATTCGCTTCATTTTCTACATCTTTAAAATATACTGTAGTATATTTAACATTTAAAGCTAGTCCTGCATCGTGGCGAAGTGGGCTAGAGCAGACATTATCAATGCTCTAGGGAGCTGCTCCGCTCCCGTTAGCGTTTGCCACATGGGAGCAGGCCGATCAGCAAACTCGGTGGTGTTTCCTGCACGAGAGTAACTTTGCGGTACAAACTAACCATATTGTTTCATTGAAGTATAGATAAAATTAATAATGTTCAATATGACCAGACATGATTACTACATTGCAACATAGGACAATTTATGTAAGCAATGAATACAAATTACTTAATAAAACATGACAATTTAGCTCAAACTATTAAAGTGCCAATGCAATTCCTGCGATTAGGCAATTTCAACCAATCCCGGTTATGTGACTGGAGCGATATTGTCGAAACATCTTACCGCAGCTGATGTTCATATCTTTGAAATCTTGTTTCATCTGACGTTCGTTTGTTTAATCTGTCGTTGGTAACAAGATGGCAATCCAGTCAACCGTGACATTGATGGCGGAACATTTGAAGCGGTTTGGTGAGGCGACCGCACAAGAAATAAAACAAATCATTAATGAAGCCAGACCAGTTTATACGGATATAAACCGCCCTAATATATGGAAATAGTTTATGCAATTTTGCTTAGAAAGGGATCACAAGCTTTTATGTGACCCTCCAATTGAAGAAATAAATACCGCTTTACAAGATTGGGCAATCAATATGAGGAAAGTGAATCGAGGTGACTACAGCTATCGATATTCGTACATTGGGTGTAGGCACAGTCGACTACATCATAATTCAGAAGGCAGTGAAGATAGAAAAAAAAAAAAAAAAATTCGGTAAATAAACATGGTTGAATGCGTCATTTAACATTTGAGAACTAATGTATTAAAATCATAACCTGATAAGATCTCCCTTCCTATATATTATAACTTATTAATGGTCTATTTCGCTGAATTGCTGTATCAAAAAATAACTCGTGTTTTCATCTCTTAGGTCAGTTCACTCGCGCTGCTTCGCTCCGGTCGTGAATTATCGACAAAATGAAAACACTCGTGGTATTATTTATGATAATTTGCATGTTCTAAAGGAAAATAATCACGTTATAAGCTTGACCAGCATGCACAAATTCAGCAATAGCAGTAAACTACAGTACGATAAAATGTAGAGTGCTTACGTCCATCAACATATGTTTCAGTTGTTCCAAGAAACATGACTCTCACTTTGAATTTATCCTATTGTGACAGTGTTGTCTGCAGTGATTCTCACGTTCATCTTGGTATGCGAGTCATCGCAGTTGGAGACACTGGGATTACTACATTGGAAGTGTGCCGTACAGTGGTAACCAGAGACATCTCGATACTTTATAAAGCGTTCAGTAACTTCGTTAAGTTTCCAGAAAGTCCTGACGGCATTTTCTAGCTATAAAAGGAGAAATAAATGCAAGCCGTGTGGAATGGTGTTGTGATTTGTACTGCGTCGTGAGTGACTGGAGTGCTAGCGCGCAGTGGTACGTGAACCATGAATGGCGTGCAGCCGTAAACTGTCTTCGCGTCGAAATCCGGGTGAATTATTTGCAGCAGTGAATTTAGGACTATAATAATGTTTGAGTCAATGAAGACATTTGTTACAATACTGGCTCTCATGGCAAATTAAATAATTGCGCAATAGATTAAACATTTGTGTATTACTTAAAATGTAATTACAGCTTTAACAGCTTACGCCATTATCCTGGGGTTTAATACAGTGTGTTTCCTTCCAAGGAGGATTGAAGCTAGTTTTGTGTTGATGACTCACACTTTTACTGCTCTCCATGTTAAATAAAAACTACTAGATCTAACTCGCCCCTGCGCTGAGGGTGGGTACGAATGACGCCGACATCTTCCCCATTGCTTCTCTTTCAGTTGCTGTCATTCCTAGAGCTGGGTCCGGCGTCACGAAATTGTCGGACTGAGCTTCGGTGCCCACAGAGTATGACAATGCGATATTGAGTAGGCGTGGTCTCTACAGGCAGTTTTGAAACGTGTTGTCTATACCTGACTTCGTTCAGATGCTTCTAGTTTTTAAATGTGTTACCTTCTTTCCTTTTTTATTGTTGTTTTTCTATTTGTTTCCTTTTTTAAATACAGATGGAGACATGTATACACATTTATAAACCCTATGCCCGAGGCGGGGCTAGAGCCCGCGATACCGTGCGTCTCATGAAGCACCAAAGCTGGCACTTTAGCTAGCGGTCATGGAGACCGGCAACTAGATATAAACCATTGAATACTGAAAGAGATCGCACATTGAATAATGTATAAAATACGAAAAGATAGGTGTTGGACAATGAACAAACTCGTGAGTGATTCAAATACATTTCAGTGACAGAAGGAGAGCCTTTTCGGTTGATTCAGCAAATCTTGTATCTTGTAATTCACTGCAATGAATTCTGAGTGAATTTGGTGGATTTATGTTCATTGTGTTTTCAAAGGTCTGCACATTATATCCTGAATACTGTGTATCAAGCTTTATATTTTATTTGTAAGAGTACAGTACAAATGACATCACTGAACTCTCTGGAAAATTGTTGAAGTCAAAGCTTCTGAACGCTTATAGGATGTGCCGGCTGATGTCTCCGTTTCTAAAGCTTCCGGTTTCCGGCGTTCGCTTCCGTGTTTACCACATTCCAAGATTCTCCAACTTCACCTCCTCACGTATGAAGGTGAACGTGAGAGCGGCCGCATAGACACTGTCTCAGTATTTACAATTTCACGCAAATTACTAATAGGAGCATCTATTTGTACAGGTAAATAAAAGCTTTAGAAACCCAAGCTACAGGATTATGCTTCCTTTGTGAATTATAAAATTCCATTAATAAATTAAGCAACACAAGAATAGATAATCAATGAGAGCTTTCTTTTAATGTTGAGAGAATTTTTTAAAATTGTGTACGAACACAAAATACTTCACAAAGCTTTTTCCAATTTTGCTGCCCTCTCTGAACTACCTCCAGACTGTCTTCCGCTGTTTGAAGTATTCTTTCTTGCAACGCTTCCACATCAGACACTTCTGTATTGTATACGCTAGTTTTCATATTGCTCCAAAGAAAAAAATCCATTGGATTTAGATCTGCCAAATTTGTTGGCTAGCTTATTGGTCCAGTCCGATTGATCCAGGGTTCTGCATAGGTGTTGTGTAGGTTACCACATGTGGCTCTTGGTGCGCCATCATGTAATAGCCACGTAATCGTTTCTTACTGCAGAGGAAAGGAATAAGATATTGGAAATACATGGCTGTTGTCAAAACCCGAAAAATCCTCGAACGTTTAATATGAATGATTTATTTGTCATTCAGATATTTTTTCCTTTCATGTGGTGTCAAAGTCCTGGGCGCAAGTTAATTATTCAGTGTGCTTTCGTTAGTTATAAATGCTTTAATTTTCTCTCTGCGATTTTGTTTGTGGTAAACAAGTTTGATGGTGACGTGTTTCTTCTTGGTTGTGAAGCCAGAAAATATAAAAGAGGCCAACCATAAGCAAGAAAAAGGCACTCGGGGACTATTTGTCGTCGAGTGAGGTCGATCAAGTCTTCACACGGGCGATACTTCCTAGACAGGGGATCCTAGGAAACGACGCGTGCAGTTAATTTTAAGCGTTGATTGGAGAACGCAAGAATATTTGCAGCGGGGTATAAATTAACTTACACTGATATAAAGGTAGAATCTGGATGTAATTCAGTATTTTAGTGTGAAAAAGTGGATATAGATTGTCGGAATCGACGAGAACAGATAAGTCACGAGGTAGAATTTTCGCATTGACGAAACGCACAAAATAACACTGACGATTGTGATTCCATGAGTTGTTTGTCAAGATTAATTGAAATCAACCTCAGTTCTACAAAAGAAAGCAATTTTAGCTATGAATTGTTTTAAAAGTTACCCACTCACATTTACAGCCTGGATTTAGAATCCACCCCTGAAAGCGCCCTGAGTAAAAGATCTCAGAGCTGTTACCGACTGAGTTTATCGCTTCAATTGACACCCTGTACCAAGAAGAACTTTACTGCTGCAAATCCTGCCTAAACATTTAAAAAAATCTTCTCTTAATGTTCTTAAACAGTCCAGTGGGATGCACCGATATTGCGAACTATGCCATGACTGCTGCTTTAAAGTTATTCTTCCACCTGTAGAATTTCTTCTCCTTGTACAGCATTTCCATGACCAACTCCTTCAACCTGAGGAGATACACTTCTTGATTACAAATTATTGGACAGTCGAAAACGAACATTTTATGTGATGCTCGTCTGTTTGAAAGTCTTTCTCGATAAATTTCTTGCCGCAACTGCCACAGTACAATATTTTAATGTAAATAAGTAGTGTCCCAAGGTATACGACTTTAATAAAGTGAACCATTTTGTAACTGATAATAATCCACTGTTTCGAAAAACAAGCTATACGCCCAATAAAGAATAACTGAAGTGGGTTTCTTTATAAACAAAGCGCTGTACTGCGTTTCTTTCAATCTTGCAGTGTTGCTAAGCTAAGGATATAGATTCTGAAAACTCATTTGCACAAAATACATAGCTAAGCTATGTATGAAATCCCAAGACACAGAAGATCAGCAAGATACGAATGAGAAAGAGTGTGTGATGGATGAAAACGGAAAATCCATCAGGATGCAATCTATGAAATGACAATAAAAGAAAGGGGGTGAAAGAAAAACGAAAAGGGAGGTTCATCAGGTCGAGCTCTTTTCCCTTGTGTAGGACGGTATCTCAGCCTATGCAATAGATGGAGTTACAGCGACCAAATGGTGAATGGAAAGCAAGAGGGATGTTTTATATAGCTTGGGATTTGAGAAATATTATTCCCCTATTTTTAGATTTTATTTATTAATTTATATTTATTATTCCTATACTTCACATACACTAGGCAGCTGTTAATGCTCTGGTAAGTGAACTAAAGAACACCTGCATCTTTCAAGAGGTT
This sequence comes from Hymenopus coronatus, assembly GCA_030762935.1. Lineage (NCBI taxonomy): Eukaryota > Metazoa > Arthropoda > Insecta > Mantodea > Hymenopodidae > Hymenopus > Hymenopus coronatus. Next base: position 63,353,669 of record CM060900.1, read on the forward strand.
GCACAGAGCAAGCGTAAAAGAAACATTTTGCTTGCGATGATTACCAAATGGTAATCTTGATGATTTATCACATGAGAGTTATGCGCTGCGTTTCTGAACCATCGACTCTTGGCATGTTTGGACAGTGCAGCAGTAGATGGAACATTACAATAGAAACGCATCGTCTCATCTCTTGTACTCATGTTCCATCACATGTGAAGTGAGCAATTGCACTATAAAAATGGCGTTTTGTTTATGGAAGCTCTTTAACTTCTGTGGTTCTCAGCATCCCATTCTATACTGGGCTTGAAAGATTGCTTAATTTTGCTTAGAGACCTCTCTATCAGATTTGAGGTTCTTTTACGTGCCGTAAATCTACGACACGGGACCAACGGCTTTACTACCCTTCCGAAGGAAGCCGCATCCGAAAAAAAATCATCGTCCTACGCCGGGTTTGAAGCTGCGACCTGGGGTATATGAAGTTAGCATGGTAACATTTCACCACGGAGGGCAACAATTGCACAATGACTTAGTCGAGCTGTTACAGTCTTACAGAGATAAGGCGCGTCGAAATCACCAATGTGCTTGTTACTTATATGGCAGCCTTGTGTTACTACTGCCAAATGTTCAGTTCATTAAAATACATATCAATTCTATTAATGCTATCAAGGAAATAGTTTTAAGGGGTGATGTACGCGGTTGGGGTCAAAAAAATAAATGTTCTCTTTATTAGCTTGATATCATAAGAATATAATTCTATAGTTTCAAACTTGAATTCCGTCTAGAACTGTGTTAATATGTGTTTGTATAAAGGGCGGCACTGCGTTTGTCCCCTTTTTGTCAGAGAGCATTTACAAATATTGTTTTCTGTCTTGTTTAGACAGGCAAACCTTTCAGAAAACCTTTATACCTGGTTCAAGAAGACTGTATCAAGGTGGTGGTATGCATGTTCTGTTTGTAAACACACGTGCTAAAAAAATTATCAAAGCTTTTGTTTAGAATTTGTTTTTTTCTAATAAAAATTGTTGTTTTAGGCTGTTCTCGTATAATTCTCAGAAATGCGAAGACAGCTTCTAAAAGCTTACAAGAGATAGTAAAAGCTGTGCTGAAGCACTACAGAAAAAAGTGCTGAATAACTACGTGCCTATAATAGTAGTATGGCTATCGCCAACATTAAACTGTTCTTCCCAGGTACATAATTTCTCAATTTTCTCTTTCAGTTTTCCGAAACTTACATTTTCATTAAGTTAGGTAAAAGTTTCTGTATGTAAGGTATTAGAATGACACTTTCCATAGTTGTTCTTGATACAAGAATACAGTTTTCTGTGGAACAGAAGTTTCGTAAATCTTATAGAAGGCAAGATGCATAGAAACATATATGGTAAATATGTTCTAAACATTTTTTAAATTAATACAATATTTTTTGAAAAAAAAATTAAGTCCTTTAAACAAATTCTATTCCAAATTTTTTCTCACTTACCTCTTTGTAGCTTTTGAAAAAAAATCTTAAAAGGTTTGCTTCAGTAATTTTGAAGATCAGTGCCTATTTCAGTTTGACCCTGTCATTTCCAATATTGTAAATAGTTTACGATTAAATAAAAATTAATGCAATAGTTCCAAACTTTCTACATATATTCTGTACACATATTTGTAACTAAAGTAAAATTTGTACATGGCTACATTACCGCATACATTCTCCCTTAAAGAACCAAAGAGGACGCACATCAAACAACCTATTAGATAAATGTATATGAAATTCAAGTACTTGTGATTTTATAGAATGGAAAGTACAGAAATATGTATCAAAGCTGTTATTTTTCACAAGAGATGTCACGTTTTGCTTTACTTCAAAGTTGCCTGTGCTCTCTGTAAATTCTTCGCGACTTCAATTAAATGATAACTTCTGTATAATGTAGTAGGAGAAATATGTCTCACAGTAACGCATATTTATTAGTGTTTAAGATTTTTCCCTATTAGCGAAACTGAAAAAGTCCATACGTTAACTCGGTGGGGGAGATAAAAATCCTTAGCATGGCCTCCTTCAGTCCGTTGGTCCTGTCTCGTAGATTTACGGCACCTATAAGAACCTTGAACCTACTAAAGAGGCCTCTGAGCAAAATTAAGCGGTATTTCTCGTCAAGTATAGAACGGGACGCTGAGAACCACAGCAGTTAAAGAAAGTCCATGAATAAAACTCGATTCAGTCTATACGTTAAACCGAATGATAGAATAAAGACGACATGTTACTAACGATCTGTTCTGATCGTCGTGGTTATGAAAGTAAGAAATATTGTTTTTGCTCTGTTGGATCTTTTTCGTTAATTTAATTTGTTCAAAAAAGAGACATTGATCATTACTAAATGTTATATCCTTAGTATATATAGGAGAGACATTTCTTAACACTAACCTTTAACAACACGTGTTACAAGGAGAGCGTTTGATGCTGCCAATTGTAAAACCAAACACTCATGGCTACCAGTAGCCGTCCAAGAGTTCGAATGCGTACTAATCTACATCTCTCACGTCGTCTGCATTCTTGTTAGTAAATGTTTAAGCTATGGTTAGCTTGTTTTGAAAATGTGACCACCTGATAGGGGTTTCTTGGACTATTTATTATAAACGGTATTTTCTCAAGAGTGTGACAAAAACGTTTCACATCCTTGAAGGATCATCATACATTATCAGATTGGACAACTCTTGGAAATGCTAACAATAGAGGTGCTGCAACTGAAAACTCTGTTAAAGCTTTCATAATTTGTGGTATATGGCTATACCATGAGTGTGTTTTCAGTGATTTTACTCCTGCTACTGTCGTGAAACATCGTAGCCCGCAAATGTCAACTAAATATGGTGAAGAACATGATGACAAGACAGATGTCAGCTTTTCTACAGATAACTCCTTCAAAATCAAACCAGAAGCCAGAACCCTTCAACACGATTGTTCCTTCCATATCAAACCAGAAATCTGTAGCTTGCAACTTGCCCCCAGGGACATTCACCCTCCTTCGAAACAATAGCGAGCTGGAGAGAAGAAGTAATGATAGGGGTAATGGTCTCAATATTAATACATGCACAATTTGAGAGGAACAGGCATCCAAAAACTTGAACCACAAAGAGAAGCCGAAGATCAAACGGCTATCACCAACAGTTGAGAAGACTGAAATCGCTTAAACCTTTTTTGGAAATACACATGGATGCTCAAGAAACTGTTGGGCAGTGTGTGATCAGTACAATAATTAGTGGAATGAATATTTTACACATTAGAGGTCGTAGATGATTTATTTGAAATGATTGGGTGTAAGTTAAATTTTCTTTCATTTGTTTCAAATGACTGAAAGCTATGATAATTTCGTTAAAATGATTATTCCATGCACATAAAGTGTGTGGAATTTGGATAGGAAGATCTATTTATATAAGCAAACATCTTAGAGAGCGTATTACTGTACATTGTGCTTGTTTACTCTTAGACTTATAGGTTGTCCTAGGATATGCATTTTCAGGACTTTGCATTTACAAATTATTCGGGTACTGTTATGTAGCTAGCAATTGATATCATCTATCAGCGTCAAATATCTCCAGGGTAGAATAAAATAACATTTAGAAAATTATCCCTCTCGGCCACCTCTTTGCTACGTAATGAATATAAAATCTGAAGTAAATATGAACAATTGTGTCATCAAATACTCCAGACCCCATTGAATTACAGATCTGAATTTCTTAACGTTTACAGGAACTAAATAGCGACAGGTATCGGAAGGTATTTCAGGACGTAGGCGATTCACAAGTATAGCAGTTTATCTTTAAGAGGTGAACGCATTTTTATGACAAGAGCACTGTTTGTTGGGTTTATAATTTGGATCAGTGAAGTTCATAAATATCATCCATAACGGCACTATGTCTTTTTCTACACTCTGAATAGTATTTAAGGTGACAAATGACCTTGCGGTTTGCTCTTATTTCTTCTTCACAGAACAAACTTCATATGTACTTTTGAGAACACCTGAGATTATATTGCAGTCTTTACCAACGTTGTTAATATTTACTACTGTCTTGCAGGACGTCGGTCAAGCAGTCTGTTGATTTCGACCATCTTGATTATACGCCCTTCCTCGAGGGGATAAATTGTCGTTACATCCACCTCTTGTGCTATCTGCAGTGTCATTGTTAGTTCTGTTGAACTAATCAGGTGTCTTTAGTCACCACATTAAAGACGTTGTATTTAGCTTTTATACTTTTTCTAACAATTAACGAATCACGTGTTGAGTCTTTGTTTTGTTTGAGGCTCATTCGTCTTATAAAAATTGTCTTTCGTTGGAATCGTGTCAACAAAATTTGTGGGTAAGTTTTTATACTGGTAACCTTATTGTGATTGTAAACAAACCCGCGAATGAGAAACGTATTTGGCAATGAGGCCACATTGAAAATGTATTGATTATATTTAGAACTATTAATGATCATAATTAAAATGTTAAGTTTCCTCAATTTCTCGCCAAACTTCGTCATGCTGATGTCGTTCGCGATCATTTCCCCTCAGAGAGCGAACAATGAAGAACTAGGTATAATACCCTCCATTTTTTGAATCCTTGCTATTTCCTAATAATAAAACTTCATTGGTGATAACCCCTTATCTTGCATATTTGAATTGGTGCTATTTGAAATTCTGAATTTTGCTGTTAAGTAGAACGGCAGGAAAAGAAATAACTGATATCAGCAAGATAGATATCACTCATATAGACTGTCATTGTTCAAGTTAAGTATTTTAAATAGGCCAGCCATCTTAACTATGTTTGAGCTTCTAGCGTAGGAATCCGAAGGTGCTACAAATGCTTGCGGCACTATCACAAAAGCTAGTAATAGACGTGGAGAAGTAATAACTGCATATTTGAAATAAAGACTACCATATAAACTCAAAAGAGGTTTACAATGCACAAAACAAAATTATGACACACATAAATGATAAAATACATTTTACAGAAATAGCCATGCCGCCAAGTGATATTTTTGGAAGCCCGAATAAAGAAAATGCGCCATAACTCCAGCAAGGGTCATTGCTGGTTGTAACTTAGGCCATTAGAATTCATTACCCGTTTCAAGAACAATTTATACACTTTTTAATTCCAGATTTTCCCCTTAGTTTTTTTCCGGAATGCTGTATATTAAGTCTTCAAATACAAATAAAAAGGAGTTTGAGCTAATTTTCGTAATAAGCTTCAAACAGCTAATATCAACAAGGGAGGCGGATCTTCTATCATTTGAAAGATTAAATCGAAGAAATTTACACAAGCAAGTCGCTAAAACTACTACTTATGGATTTAATAAATCCATCGACACTTAATATTCACGTATCCTTTGTTCTTTCCTCAGTTGTTTTAAGCCCTAAAATAGTTCATAAGATGTCGCTACATTGGTTCAACATAAACCAACTACTTTTCTGAATTCTTGGAACCTATATTGCTGCAGGCGTCCTGTGCTTCTCTGTCGTGTTTTTGGATTTAATATCGTTATGGCATACCTGTTTTCATCCTTCTGCCCACATTCTCTTGGCTCCATGTAATTTCGCTATGGCAGTTGCCACCCCCTCATATTATTCCTCGGCTCTCCTATTTCTCTTTATCCTTGAGAGTGCTATCCAATATATTTCTCTCAGCCTTGCGTAGAAACCTGTTAACTTGAAATCTAACAATAAACACATTAATCAAAGCCTTCCTGAGTCATGTTTCTTAATATTTAATTTTCTCCAACACAGGCAGTATTTTATATATATACTGAGTTAAGACTTAATTTAGAAATACAGGATATCTAACACCTGGAATGAAATAAAGGAAAACTCCTCTAATGATATTTTGGTCCTCTTCTGCAGGCTTCATTCATTAAATTTCTGAAAATATATGTCTATAAGGACTGACGAATTGTACACAATGCATTGTTTTAAACTTTGAAAGGTGACGGTGCTGATAAACACAAATGAATGGCTTGTCTATAGAACAGGAGAGAATATCTTCCGAAATATTAGCACTTGATTTTCAGCTTTAAATCTCGCTTCTTAATTAAACAAAGAGCTATAGAGAGCTGTATTTATGAAAACAGGAATCGGACCCAAAATTAATTTTGTATGGAAAGGCTGTGAAGAAATTCTTGGTATGGAGCTACACAGAAACCTGCTCCCACCTCCTCAACCCAGTAATCCATCTTTTTACTTGCTCTACACGTGCTATGTAAGTAAATATGTTTACATGACCAATGCAGGTCATCTTCAATTTGCTGGGAATAACCGCTGTATTTTGAACGAGTTAACTATATATGTATATTAGATAGAGAAGGTATTCTATTCGGCCCAAAAATTAAATAGCGAGATTTCCCCGGAGATAGTGTTTTGACGGCCCCCGAATAAAAACAATAGAAATAGGTGTGTGCATGTGGTGTGTGTGTATGTGTGTATGTGTGTGTGTGTGGACAGCAGAACTCAAAATCGAAAAGCCGGATGGATACCAAACTGAGTATTTAAGTTCAGTATCTTGCAAGGGTGCGACCCCCAACTACGTTTTACATGGAATACTTTCCGAAATTTTTGATTTTATCAAAAATGGCTCTAACGATTTTGTTTAAAACAAATATGTTTTCGTGCCAAATAAAATGTATATGTTGAATTTTCTGGGAATAACCTCTGATGACCTCACCAGTCACGATGACTTTTGTACAACTGGTAAACCGTAAGAGAAAGACAAAAACTTAAGTATTACGCAAAAAATGTAGATCTCGTTAAGGCATACAATTTATATCACATACATGTTTTGTGCAGTAAACCGTTTCCGAAATATTCCTTGTTATTGGATACAATTTGAAACTATCTTTCTCAAACAGGGAGTCAACTTTCGATGCATATGTTTTTGGTTTACTCCTGGACTTGGAAAGAGAACCGAATTTCAATGACAAACGAATAGTGATAGCTTTTTAAAGGTTTGACTATCTCTATAACCTAATGCATTTCTTTATTTTCCTTATACTTAAAAGGAACCAAGTAATGGAAACCATTTCTGATAATGTTTATCTTGAATGGCATAATGTAGATAAAGGAAAAATCTTTTGATTGAATTGTTTATTTGCAGGACAGACAGTGAAAATTATGAGAATGGAGCACATCAGTTATGTATTTAATAGAACTTGCTCCTTTTTTGCCGAAACTGTCCACGATAAAGCTTCAGTTTGTTCTATAAGCGACTAGAATAAATCCAGCAGCTTAATTACAACTAAGGTTAAACTTATAATTCATTAAAATGCGTACTTTTTACAAATAATATTCAATAATGTCCATATCATTGTGGTTATGCAGGTGATTGTACTTAAAATATGTAAGCATTTTGTTTTTAAGTTATTGCAAAGATTCACCACAATTGGCCCATTAGCTTTCAGGGATAAAGGAACATAAAACTGAGAAAATGTAATTTTGAGAAGAAAAAAAATTAAGTGGAGGCATGGCGTTTAAAAGATCAAATAATCATTCAAGGCTATTTGCACCCTAGTATACCCATATATTATTCTGTTTAGCTAGAAATTCACATTTTATTTAAAAAGTAAGTTTTTTTTCCTTTTTCTTATTTGAGATATTAGTTTTCCATCTCTTCTTAAATCGGGAAATTTTAAGTTTTTTTCTAAAAGCGCTCGCAGATTCTACTTTTCATTTAAGTTGAAATCAATCAAATATGTTCTATAGAATTCATCAAACAATGGTATGCTGTAGAAATAAAACATTTGATCGTATTTAAAGGTAACTTATGGTAGTTCCGATCGACCTATAGGCGCAGAGATTATATTTTATTGTGTTCTCTGCTTCATTCGCTACTTCAGTAGTTAATTGACTTAACACTTCTCATGGACCTTTGTAGTTCCTAAGTTACACAAAGAAAGCGAGCACCGCTCAGAAGACGGGGGTTGGGACTTTGCCTTCCCTAAAATTCCCAAATTACCCTCGTAAACATTTCCATGGTGACTGTAAACTGAAATGGCACAAAGAGATCACAGGTTCAAACTAGGATTAAAACATTGAAGTTCACAAGCTTAGTGATGCAATAAACTTTTCTCCATGTAAGCCATAGATTTCAATTTATATTCTCAGGCATTGTCTGAGATTTTTCTCCACTCTAAGAAAAAATTATTGTAGCAATGTATTTATTTGCTTCAAAATTGGTTACAAATATTTCTTCAGTTCACTGAGGTACAACAATTTACTCGACGCTGCGACGCGTAGACATTTGACGGCTTTCTCACTCCACTGCGCGCAAGCACTCCAGTCGAAGACTGACCCACCACTTCTCACTTGGCTTGTAGCTCTTCCTTATATTTCCATGAATTACGCCACGGAAGCTTCCGTAAACCGAAGATTCCATCTTGTGCCAGTCGCGTCGATGTCTTGGATTTCACGTTGCGCATCTGTGTTCCGCATTCCTATGCCTCCAATCTCGCCGCCGCTCATACGAGATGAACCGCACTCCCACAGTATTCATGATTCGAGCTGTATATTTCGAATTAGTTGTGTTATATCTATCTGTAAACTATATAGATTAACATGACATTAAGTTAATGTAAGAGGCACAGTATCTATGCGTGCAAGTTATCTTTGGCGCTCGGCTCCCTTGTCTTTATTCGGTAGGTTTCGAGCAATTTTGGAAGAGCAAGACGATCACTTAGAGAAATGACGTTATACACCCAGACATATAGAAATTCGATAATCTATTCACAATAATGGCTGAGGGCGTCAAAGAAATAAACTTTCTTTGGTTGACAACCCTGCAGAAAGAGAGGCGGACAACCTCTTGCTTCTTCCACCGGCCCTCGTTTCCCCGTAAAACTAGAGTCCAAGAAAAGGCGCGGTCATAATAGTTAAACTCTCGCATATTTTTAATTTTCAGAAGTCGATTCTGGCCCAAGAGAATATTTAGGGCCCAATACCAATACAGGTACATATAGAAATATTCTTCTTTTCGCCATTTATCCCTCCCCTCGTGTGTTGAACTATCACCCCCTCCAGGGCTTACAAGCCAATGCGTTGGTCCAGATGCCTGTTAGGCGTAAACGGGCTATGGATCAGCGAGAGTAGACAGGATTGGTGATCAGCCCGTTGCCTCCGTCGGCCTGCGTAGCTCAGCTGATTAGGCACTGGCCTTATGCTCTCAAGATCGCGGGTTCAAACGCGGCCCTGACCGATCGATTTAAGTGTGGTTAAAAGCGACATCCCCGTGTCAATAGATTTACTGGAATGCAAGTGAACTCCCATGGGATAAAATTCCGACAAACCGGCGGCAGTGATATGATCCTCGCAATTGACAGCGTCGTTAACAAATAAACTATTTAAATATTTAATAATTTAAGCCAGATATCTGGTATGAGAGTGAGAGAAAAATATAAAATGACGGTGAAATGGATGAAAAGAAAGGTGATTGTGGAGGAGGTAATGGAACACTCGGCCTTGGCGCCGTCGCTGTACAGATATTCATGGTTTTTGGGGGTGGGGTAGCTTGACGCCCTTTAACCTGGTTGGTCATATCGGGCGATGAATGTTGAAATGGAGCTCCAATGATCTCGGGGTCCATGGAGCTTAACATATTCATATATTAGCAAATCGAAGAACACAGGTGGCACTGATAGCTGGGCTATTATAATATTCTTGTTTTCTTATTATGATTATCATGACTATTATTATTGCTTATGTGTATGATTATTATTATTATGATTATGATTACAAATGAGAAATTCATGCGCGCACGAAACACACGTTGATTTGATAGCGAGATAAAGTGGACAAACAGCCAAACAACTAAGGACGGTGCACCCAAACTAAATGAAACACTATCCATTTGCCTACCTGCCGTTCTATAACACCAACGAACACAGGCGTTCATGATGAAATATACTGCAGAAGTGAACAGACGTGTGGTGACCGTTGTCAACCTATTATGTCGGAAACTAAGCAAACGAAGGATTTGTACTTATTACTAAAATCGGAGTGTTTCATTTCTCATTTTCAGACTGTACGTTTCGCGACGATTGTTTACGTCGGAAGTCCACAACGATCCTGAGCATATCTGTCTATGCATATGCAACCTGACAACAAACCGCCAAACCTCTCATCTTTAATAATGGTTAATATAATTATGACATATTATGATTAGTAATGTTATTATTATTATTATTATTATTATTATTTAGTGAACATTATATATTTTGTGGCTGCTTTGCTGTGCAGATAATAATACAGAAGAGATAATCGCGGCTTTCTGTTTAACAATTTATACATTTTAAGAAAGAAAGCGAAACTTTGTACGTAGATTTTATGGGCGGTAAGTTCTCTAGTCTGGAATATATGAACTCATGTACAGTTAGGAACTCTCCTTCCATTGTCAGCACTTCTTGTGATACCCAGAGCTAAAGAAGAATAGCGTGCCATAATTCTATGCACATTCTTTCGGAAGTTACGTTTTACTTTTCTCTACCACGTATGTACAATGTAAATAGTAGGTAGAGAAGGTAATGTATTTCACCCAGAAATTCGATACCAAAATTTCACCGAGAATGTTTTGATACCACCTGAATCCAAAAAAACATTTTTAGAAAAAGGTCTGTGTGTGCGTGTCTGTGGATAGCATAACTCAAAAACGAAAAGTCCGTTAACTACAAAACTTGGTATTTAAGATTTGACTTCCCAAGAATACGACTCGTAGATTTTCAAGAAAGTGCCTCTAGTGCCAACTAACGCTTACTTGGAGAAGTTTTTGAAATATTTTGGGTCTCTCAAAAATGGCTGTAAAGATTTTGATTAAAATACTGTTATTAAAGAAGTATACATGACAAGTAGAATGTATATCTGGAATTTTCTGGAAATAGCCTCTGAAGTCCTCTTCATTCCAAATAATTTTTGCAAAATTAGTAAACTGTATGAGATGAACAAAAAGTTACTGCACAATATGTACATCTCGTCAAAATACAAAATTTGTGTCCTTTGCATTTTCATTGTGGAGCTAACCGTATCCGAGATGTTCCTCGTTATTGGTTTCAATTTTAAAATACTTTTCCTTTTCTCAAACAGGAAGTCGTCAGCGTTTCTTTTGTTTTACGCCTGGCCATACAAAGAAGCACATTTTAATGACAACAGCATAAAACAGCTTTTAAATAATTTAGCTGTCACTTTAATATTGCCTATCCCCTTAGTTCCCTTCTACTTATAAGGTACTAAGTAAAATACCATACTGCTAAGGCGTATCTAGACTAGCATGGAGCAGAAAGAGGAATAATGTTTTGTAGCAAGCTTCTAGAAGAGGTAGAGAAAGTCTTGTGACTGGAACACATCAGATTTCTTTAAGGTCGTTTGTATGAATCATCGTGTTTCGATACCATAATGTTGTCGATTTAAACGTGCACATTATTTAGCTTCATCAAAGCAAATCACACAGGATCTTTTTTTTTATATCACAGTATAAACTTCAGAAAACTACAATGCTGCATTTTACATCCTAAAACGTTACGAAATTTACTGCATTGAAATTATTACTTGAATGTTAGCAATTCAAGCATCTAGCCTCTTCAAGCAACCGAAATGAGGATGTAAGTACTGGTTTTACTCTAAATCTAAAAGTATGGTACAACATATTATTCTAACAAAGGGAATTTTAAAAGCCATAAGAAAGACGTTAAGAGAAACCTTAAAAGAGCAGATGCTTAATGAATGGAATATATTGCGGACGAATAGTAATAGTGGTCAGCTCACACAAATAGTATTTTTTACAACAATTGAAGATAGGCTTAAAGTTAAACACAATGAACTTTCTTTCCAATTAACTCAATTTATAACTGGACATAGAACGTTCAAATCATACTTTGAACCTTTTAAAGTAATTAATTCAGATGAAGCATTATGTTCCTGTCTAAATTCTTATCAGAATTGTCAAACATTTACTTTTTGACTGTCCAATATACGGTATAAAGACATTCTATTTAAAACCTCTTAACTTCTGCCAAATATCTTTACGCCACAATAACCTAGACATTCAAAAGAAAATGTGGCTTTCATAGGTTTAATCAATTTCTTAGTAACATTTTGATGTAATTATTGTTTATGTATGTACTTATTTAATAATTTATAAATGAATTACGAATATTTCTTATGTTATAAACTAAAGTCCTAGCATGCTTTTGTAAATCAGGGCAAAAGCTTTTGGAGAATAAATAAATACATAATTGATTTCTGACAGCATTAATTTCGAACAGAAGTTAACGAGATTTTTACGTATGTATATTTTTCTTTCAAAACATAACGCCTTTAATTACTTATAACTTTATATCAAATTGGCTTGCGAAGTTTTATTCATGTATTTATAGCATACACAGGAAAGGAAGACCGGAGCTGAAGAATATATTATTTTTAAGTTTCCTGGAAATATTGGGTTGCAGAAAAACCATTTTGGAGGCAATATCTAGAGAAGGTGACACGAAAGGAAGTAAATGGATTTTATCTGATCGACCCCCTGAGTGTTGTTTGTACCTTACAAGGGGGAATTTCATAGAATACAACAAATATAAGGAACTGAAACCCTTATCGTGAATATGCTTCACAAAAACAACTCTCGATTGAAACCCAATATTATAAGGTTGAAGCTCACCAACCAATAGATAATACCCGTCACGAGGGAAGAGAGACAGAGAGAGAGAGAGACATTAAATAAATTAAATCAGTAATACAATAATAAACTATACTTTGAAAATATCCTTACCAACATCGCACACATTTTTAATATATTCGAAATTGAGTAGGAAACAAAAGAACAGAAGCAAGAAATAAACAAAACTGAATAAAAACATGTTGTTTCTCCCCTAGATAATGGTCAAGGTATGAAGTAATATTTGTTGGGGTTTTCGTTGCAAGGGGTGCTAGATAAGTTGATCCTCTACATATACAATTCCCTCACCCGTCAACACATCAACACATGACTGGATACCTAAAGATTTTCCTATTAAGGTCTTTTTGGAAAAGCCACTCCGGATACTGTCTTCTAATTCGTGCAGTATAGCGGTTTTATTGTATGTACAATGTGTGCCCAAAGTCCCATTATTCCCCCCCCCCTCCCCGACCTAAAGTATAGACATCCGTGCGAAGTGTTGAATCGCACGTGTATGAGGAGACAGAGAGACATACACACACACACACACACACACACACACGCACACACACATATGACAGGTAATCACCGTTTAGTCCAAGGGATGTGCATGCATACCATTATTTTCATGGCACAATATTATTTGCCTCCTGGAGCGGTGTGACATTTTGCGTAACATTGCTCGCGTAATGGAAGTAAATGCATTCCGAACAGCGTCTTTGAATGCTTCAGTCGTCGAATAACGCTTGTGGGCACCGTGCTGTTTGGTGTGTCCACAATTGTCACAGGATGTCAAATCCAGACTTCCGGGTGTCCATTTAAGAGGTGCTGCTAATGCTGCAGATCCTCTTCCAATCCACCTGTTCTGAACACTTCAACGAGACCCTCCCTTACAGTCAGAGCGAAGTGTGCTGATGCACCATCTTGTTGAAACCAGTTACTACCAGGAAGTCCATGAAGTTCCAATTGCGGTACAAATCAGTCACGTAGCATGGAGAGTTACTTTCTCTGATTCACTGGCAGGCTCTCGTGAGTATCGGTGTTTTCAAATAAGATATGGCCCGATTAAATGTGCCACCGCCCAATTTATCACATGAGGTGGGTACATTTCCAATTCCTCAAAGTAATGTGAGTTCTCTTTACTTCAGGGGTAAACATTTATGGCTTTTGCACCACGCTAGATGCCGCATTCGTCTGAAAACATCACCTTTCCATGTTTAGGAATTGTGTCGAATACTTCTAATAGCCGCGTGCTTGGGTGAAGTCTATTCTCCAGGTCTTGGTCGCTCGACCCAATCACAAACGAGGGTCTGAACGGTTTTAGTTCTAAATGTTTCTGCATGCGTCGCTTTAATGCTGTTACTGTGATGTCCAATTCCGCTGATCGCTTGGGTAGTGCCTTTTTGGTGAACGTTCCACTCCTGCTGCAACTCTCGCACACAAGTCTGCTCTTGTCGGTCTTCCTGAGCGTGGCCTGTCTTTCATGGACCCAGTTTCAAACAGTCGTTATTCCATCATGATATTGTTGGTTTCGGTGGTGGAGCCATATTAAATTGAATTCTGAAATCATTTGTGATCTCTCTGTGTCTTCCCAGTGTGAGGTAGTTAATATGCCCAGGTGCTCACGACAGTTCTTTGCTCCAGGTCCATTCTTTTCACAATCCAATGTCACCTGCGATATGAGTACACATTAGGTAGGTGGTAATAGTACTTTTGGTATACAGTGTGCTTTATGTTTAAGCATTTCGCAAATATGGAATTAGATCCGGAGAGCGAGAAGGCCAGTTGGTTATTCTAATAAACTACGTAATGGAAGGTAGTGATTTTCCCGGATTTCCTAATATTTTATCCAACATTTATTCTCTTTGTCCAACAGAGACACAGCCTGTTCAAATATTTCTTACAAATCATACTTTTTGGATTTATTAAGATCGAAGTCGCCAGAGAATTTCTGTATAAATTCTTGCTGACAGTTAACCTGCAACTCCGATCAAGCCACATAAGTATAAGCTGTTCTGTACTATGCACCGGGTAAGGACGAGCCTCGTGCAAATGTGGAATGGAGGTGTATGGATTAGGGTTTGGGATGGTACGAGTAAAACCAATGAGTAAACTGGGATATCCTATTTTGTAGCCTTTATACGATATACCGATAAAATTGCGGTTGTACTCAAACGAAGGATGAATTAGATGGGCTCCGAATCGAAGCGCTGCGTTTGAATACCTTTTGTTTTCTAATTATACAAATTTACTATAAGTACCTAAGCCAGCACATTCTGTATTAATTTCTGTGCAGACATTTTATTTTAGACATATAGCTCACGAGAATATCCAACATTACACATATTTAATCAATATTGTCGTCGTGAATAGTTCGGTTACTACTTAAGGAGAAATTCACTATTATGGCAGTCAATAATAATAATAATAATAATAATAATAATGATAATGATATATAAAGGCATATGCATATATATATATATATATATATATTTCTGGAGAGCTATTTCAGGTGGCCCAACTGACCAGTATTTGACGCGTGTAGATATCCTCCCTTCATACGTTAAGAGTTGCAAAACTCTATGAGGCTATTTCAAGTTAAAACCCTCCAATGGGCCCTGGCGTAAGTGACCTTCGTTTTAACTCTCTTGCTTATCAACGGAGCTGTGCGGGTTGGGATCATTCATGAGTATCTGCACACGTCAAATACAACTTATGTTTTTGTGTATGATATAATTGTTTATCAAAAATTATTTTTGAGGAAGATTAACATTTGCTTTTGAGCTTCATTTAAGTCTTCATTTCGCATTGCCGGAGAAACAAACACCAACTTTTTCGAAACCTACCGCCAAATAAGTAACAGATTACGGCAGAAAATATTGTGGTGTTGACAGAAACAGTTTTTTTTTGAAGTGGTATACAACTTTATTCAATACTGCTATTCTTATTCTTATTATTTCTATTTTTTGACATAGCGATGCTGGTGATATAGTGGTTCATAAAAGCCCACCAAATAAACATTTACTTTTTCTCAGTTTATATCATATTATGTCGCTCTCCGTAGTGTAATGGTTACCATGCTAACTTCGTATATCCAAGGTCGTGGGCTCAAACCCGGCGAAGGATGATGGATGTTTTCGGGTGTAAAAACCCTAAGCATGGCTTCCTTCGGAAGGGAAGTAAAGTCGTTGGTCCCGTGTCGTCGATTTACAGCACGTAAAATAACCTCAAGCCTCATAGAGATGCCTTTGTGCAAAATTAAGCGGTCTTTCACGCTCAATTTAGAATGTGCTGAGAACCACAGTAGTTAAAGGGCGTCCATAAATAACACGCCAGTTTTTATGCAATTATGCCGGAGTACTGTTAACAAATAGGTCTTTAAAATTCAGCTGTTGTGTAATAATTAAAGGAGAGTCAAATAATGTGATATTTTAGATTAAATTAGAAACTGTGACAGATAATCTTTTGAAGCAATGTTAAAGAAAAAATACCGATAATATAGAAATTAGATAGTAGTCTCTCCTTTTGGATGTGAGACATGATATACGGTGCTTGAAGGACAACGAAATCCAGAACATACGAAAAGTAAAGAGCAGTTTTTCCATCCGTTCTAGTTGGGAAATAGTGGCAAAAGATACTCACATTTTACCACCTTCATGATTTTCTGGTATTCTACCTTGGGCATAGTGTGCAATATAATACTTTTTGCAATAAACGTAGGAAACATTTGCCAAATTCACTTCATCATCTAATTTAAAATATTACATTACCAAGAAAGTAGTGTTAAATACGATTGTTTACTTTAGTAGTGCCTATGATATTAAGGTAAATATAGTAACCGCTATAAACTTATTTCAAGAAAGTATACTCTGACACTTTCTGAAAGGAGATTACAAGATTGTCCATACTATAGTGGGTTTGAGGTCTAAGCAAACTACTAACTACTGAAAATATTAGCGCAAACAGTATCTGAAACTACTTGTATACAATAAGCAAAAAGAGAACGTTAATGATTAGTATGATGGCTGGTACTGAATGTCTTACACCTTCTTACGTTTTGATACGGTACATGTCTTGTTACGGAGCTAAGAGTTATTAAGAAGGGAAAGATAAATCATAGCTAATAATGTAAATTATACCAAGAAGGGAAATTTAAATGTACATTGAATATGGGAAGGGAAGAAAGATTTCAAACACGTTTAAGTAGCCGAGTTGTCACTAGCCGGCGAGCGACCCCGAAAATACCGTTAGGGTAGAGCATTGAACCGAAGGGGGTGAGAGTACACTGCCCGAGGGGAACATAACAGGAAAGGGGAAAACAATTATACCGCTGGTCAGGCGACACTGTTTGGGGGCACTTGGCGTAGAACATCGGCAGGGCAAAAATGTGATATTTAGGGTCCGTGGTGGAGTCGAACAGGCTACCTTTAGCTGTGAGGGAAATAGTTATTTTAATACTGACCAGAGTACGGAATAAATCACTGCATCAAAAGTAATAGGTAATAATAGTCGCGGTCCTGTAAATCATAGTTTCACAGTAGAACATTTAGGAGGAATGCGAGTGTGTTTGACGGCGGGAAAAGGCCGAACTAAATGAGTAAAGCACTTGAGTCGTACCACACCCTAAGAGGGTTCCCATGCTAGCAAAATCCAGAGATCGGGCACCCACAAATCCACAACTACACCCGGGATACGAACCCGTAACCACGTTACCGCCCCAGTTTTCACACCTCCCACCAAATAAAGAACCCAGTTTTCCACTCCTTTTACCGAGTCGTATGACGTCACTGAATCGAAACACTTGTGCTGAAACGTTCCCAGCCCTAATAAGGAGGGATACTGTCATTTAATATGCATATACTTTCATCGGAGCAATGACATAATGCGATTCTTAGTTTTGAAGAGTTGCAAATTCCTATCTATTACCATACAAGGTATCCAAAGTGACATAACAAAATTCGAGAACGCTACTCATTATTATTCATGCAATAAAGGTTTGAATTAATGTAATATCACTACTAAACTTGTAGGAAAAAGGAACACTCAATACTCTGATTTTGTAAATAAAAATATCTAGCTACAACTGATCTTGCTGGTTTACTAATTATTGAGGCCAGGTGTATTCTACCGTGCCTTAAGTGTCATTTTGGAGAAAGTATGTATTACAGAATTATTTTCTTAAAGCAGTGGTCTTCAGCGTTACTAAATGGTCAATAGGTATATTAGAAATATACTTTGTATTGTGCTTAAACTAATTTATACTTATAGTCTACAAACTTGTTTAGACAAGGACCGTTATATATATAATTCAACCACCTAATTTGCAGGATTGCAGAGAAGTTCAACATAAATAGCTTCAGATAGAAAATCTATGGGCTATGGGTTTTAAATTGTTTGCTCAAGTATAAAATATAGTAAGGGTTAACACAGTACTGATCAAACCGCCATGGGCCATGATCTCAACATTTGAATTTCGCAGAGCACAGATATAGTGGCCTTATTGAGCACTAGGATTAGCGTGTGGGCATCAGGTTAAGACGTTGAGGAAGTTGGAGGTTCGTCCACATATGTACCTTTGTTTTTGTGCTGTCTGTTTTCGAAGTTTATAATGAGCCGTTCATATTTTGTTGCGTTACTCAGTATGGTTTATTTGTACTGAGAAATAAAGCAAATATAATGCAAGGTAAGCACCTAGGTGCAACAGAGAACGTTTCTAAAATACGGTGTATCACACATTGACCTGTTATACACGTACACATTACAATTGTATGTTTAATTCTCATTTTACGACACAGTATAATCAGTGTGTCAAACGAATCAAATGAAATACAAAATGAATAACCATCCCCATACTAAAACAAGTACCTGCATAAAAATGGATAAGAACTATGCACCAGAAAGGAGAGTGCATTCTACCTTTTCATTTCTGCCTGAAAAGCAAATAAAAAGAGACTTTGAGAATAAAATACAGCAGTAGCTAAAGTAGTTAAGACGACGTAATGGAGAAAATGTAACACTTGCTAATTTCCATAGTTTTAGTAGGGGAAGGGTGACACGGGGAAGGAGGGGAAGGTGGCCAGGAGGGGTATCAGTTTCATTCAGGTCTGAGCTGGAGGCTGAGATAACTAAATTAGAAATCAGTTTGGAAGGGGGTGATTGCTGTATCTTTGGCACAGGGGGGAGTACAAATAATAGTTATAGGATTATACAACCAGCCAGCAACGTCCAAGTATGCAAACAGGAATTTCTTCAGTGACTTAACCGAAACGTTAGTGCAGTTACAGGAAAAGTTTCCAGGAACTGAATTAATTCTCTTAGGAGATTTTAATGCGAGGTTAGGAGGGGAGAATATTTCTCAAACGGGGGGTCATCAATGGGGGGAGGAATTCCGCGAAGGTCAACGAAAGATCAAGGATAGTTTTATTAATGGGAAGGGCAGACAATTACTTGCTTTCTGCGATTCCTTCTCTTTAGAAATAATGAATGGCAAGTACGATGAGGATCGAGAGGGAGAACTCACTTTCATAAATGAAAATGGGGGTAGTGTAATAGATTTTATTTTAATAAGTCAGGGTTTAATTGGCAGACTTAGAAATTTTTGGGTGGGGGATCGTATCGAGTCACATCACTGTCCGGATGTCCTGGAACTGAATATAGAGACGGCCATGGTGGCGCATGCACCTGAAGAGGGGCAGGGGGACGAAGGGAGATTCATTAGTAAATTTATATGGAAACCGACAGAAAAAGAAGTATTTGTTGATAAATTAGAAAGAAGATTATGGGAAAGGAACGCAGGCACAGTGGAGGAACTAACGCATATAATAGCAACGGCTGCGGGGACAATGAAAGTCCAAATGCATGGTAAGGTAAAACGATTCAATGGTTGGTATGACCAGCAATGCAGAGCTGTAAAGAAACAAGCACTTGAGGTTCTGTCAAAATTCAGAAGGGAGGGGGGAGATGAAATTAGGAAAATGTTTACAAAAAAGCGAAGGGAGTATAAACAGCTCTTACGGGAAAAGAGAACTACGTGGCAAGTAAAAAATTACTCAGAAAATTAGTAATAATAACGCTGATATGTGGCAAGTAGTAAAACATTTAAGAGGCAATCGTCAGGCGCCCAACGAAATTTCTCCCAGAAAATGGGCAATGCATTGTATGGGAAAATTCGCGAAAGGTGAAAGGGAGGGAATTTTTATAAAGGAAGTGCAAATTTTGGGAAATCTTGAGATCCCAATACTGGACGAAGAAATATCAGCACGAGAAATAGCACAGGCGCTGAGGAGTCTGAAGTAAGGCAAAGCTCCAGGGTTGGATGGGCTGCCCCCGGAAGTTTTTAAAGCCGCAGCCAATGTTAATTAGTTTGGTAGGAGTATGCTCCAGATATGTAACAGATTGTTTATTGAGGGGAATTACCCTACATGTTGGGGAAAGGGCATTATTCATCCCATTTATAAAGGGAAGGGAACTATTGGAAATCTGGATAACTATAGGGGGGTTACTCTTTTGCCAATTATGGAGAAAGTTTATTGTAGAGTGTTATATAACCGGATAAAGGACTGGGAAACTAAATTTGGCAAACTTTCAAAATTTCAAATGGGTTTCAGAGAAGGACACAGTACCATAGATGCCGCTTTTATATTAGACACTTTAAGGACGAAGCAACTGTTAGTTAAGCGGGGAAAGCTTCATTGTGCTTTTGTGGACTTTAAGAAGGCATTAGACTCTATCAATCGAAATTGCATTGTGGTACAAACTAGGCAGAAAGGGGTTATCAAGTAAAATGGTTAGAGCATTGCAGGCAATGTACCAAAATGTCCAATTCTGTGTGAAGTACGACAGAAACAGGGTGTCCGAGAGCTGCCGAAGCTATAGGGGAGTGAGGCAGGGTTGTATTTTATCTCCCTTGCTATTTGATCTCTTTGTGGATGATATTACTGATACAATGATAGCAGAGAATATTCAAGCACCAGTAGTAGCGGATTTGCAGATCCCAACACTTTTATACGCAGACGATTTAGTATTGTGCTCTACGACAGTAAACGGATTGCAACGAGGACTGGACAAACTTAAGAACTATTGCGATGAATGGCTACTTACAGTTAATTTGAATAAGAATAAGGCAATGACTTTCAAAAAGGGTTGTGTTTATAGCAGGGAGGAGACTTGGACATATGCAGGACAGATACTGGACAATGTTAAATCTTTTGTGTACTTAGGACTCACATTTACAATGAACGGAAAATGGACAAAACACATTGACATTACGAAACACAAGGCAAGGGTGAAAGCGGCGGAAGCTCTCCGGATACGCTGCAGAATTCCGAATATCTCCATAACCTTAATGGAAACTGTATACGGAGCGACAGTTAGATCCACGATGACATACGGAAGAGAAATATGGGGTGGGAACAAACAGGGAATCTGGATCAAGTGAGAAGCCAATTTTTGAAAGGAATTCTGGGTGTAGGGAGGGGTACGGCAAACTGCGGAATAATGAGGGAATTCGGGGCACATAGTGAAACGATAGAGTGCAAAATCAGAGCAGTTAAATATTGGATGAGAATCGTCCACGGAAACCAATCTCTAATAAGGGCAGTCTGCTACCGTGAACAGTTGCGAATGGAAGGTACTTCGACGTGGGCATCAAAATTAAAGAAAGGGTGGGAAACCATTGGGATGGGAGACATTTGAAAGGCGGGGCAGGAAAACAGGCGAAGTATTTGGAGAAAAATTAAGAAACGTCTCTGTGATATTGACAGACAGCAAATAATTGCGCAATGCACAGAGGTGTCATTAGAAGTACAGTCTGTGCTGAAATCGGAGTGGAGTATGGAGCAATACATCAAAACAGGTACCAAACTCATTAGAGAGGGGCTCGCGTGGATTAGACTAGGAGCATGGAGGAGCACGAAAATTTCTGACGAGAATGGTACGAGAATCTGTCCCATTTGCGAGGAGGAAGAGTCGTGGACTCACATCTTGGCAAGATGTAGGGGTACGGAGGAATGGCGGGAAAAATATTTGCCGCGATTTTTTACCACTGCGAATGTAGGGATAGAAGCATGTTGGACGCTACTGGCAGGCACGGAAAACGTGGACGGGCTAGGTAAATTTATACTTAAGGCAAGACAGCTGAGATCTGAGGAGGCTACCAATAGAGAAGGGGGGGGGGGGATAAGATCAACTAAACAAAAGTGACTGTAATGTTCTACATACATATATATTATGTCATACTTAGGTCATTGTTGTGCTAGGGTTGTATATATTATGTGTATATATGTCTTTTAAGTGTAATTATCTATTATAAGAGGGTGCATTTATGAAGGTGTACTCTGTGTTGTAAATTTAAATTGCTATACTTGAGTATCTTTGTATCTTTATTTTCGGATTCACTCTTAATTTTATTGTTGTTTAATATTGTTTTCGACTGTGTATTTCCTTTGTCTTTTTATTTTCGTGTTTACTCTTTTTAATTCTTTGTTGTTGTTTTAATATTGCTTGTAATGTGTATTACAAAAGCACGTACGGTCTGTGGACCCGTGCGACTGTTGAAATTCTATGTATGATATTGCTATGTTAATAAATACACTTATTCATTCATATATAGACAAATCGGAAATACGATATTCGAATCCTAGAAAAAGGAGGGTTTACATATTAGCGCTAAAATTCCAATTTAGTTTCTACTTTTCAAAGCATATATTATATAAATGTCTTCAACAAATCTAATTGTTTCATTAAATTGAAATAGTCTTATGCAGCTTCCTTGACAAACAATTACTGCATTGAATATTGAAAAACTACGTAGATTTCATTCAGTCTACTGAAAGTAATTTGTCGGGGAGGGTTTATCGTCTTGACTTAATAATGTAAACTAAGTGTATTGGTGCTGGTCAAATTGTTTACCTCTTTGAGAAAAACAACAATATTAAAAAAAAAAACTAAACAACGGAAACTCTAGAGAGCGTTGTGATCCTACTATTATTGGATTCGATGACTAGCATTATACTGTCTCACCCATCAGTATATTATAGCGGACCGCTCTAAAAACAAACAAACAAAAACAGGCAATTTTGCCAAATTGTCAAGACCAATAGTTTCAAATGTGGCATTCCTTTTGCACCAATACAGCACTAACCTCTCACAGTCGGTGCACAACACATCTGATCCTACAAATTGAATTAAAACTGATTCATTGAGTCACAGCTCAACTGAAGTGCACCCTGCACTGTCCACTGTCACACTTCACTTCTTGATTATCCTTCCGGGCATTCGTTGGCCTCTTATACAGCCTGTTCAGAAACCATTACGAATACAACGTCTTGTACCCCACACTTTATTTAGTCTGAAATTTGATGTCGCAGATTTTAGGTACGTTTTTATGTAACATTGAAGGTTTCATCACTTTGGGATTTGGCAGTACACGAAGCATTGGTGTGATACCCACATGCCCTCTTCACAGAGAGTGTTGTTAGCAAGCACGTGCCATCAAAACAAACCGGTTTATTCTTGTTCGTTATCAGCAAAGCTCCTTAGTTTTCAGATAAAGGAGCCAAGGGCTGTTAATTTATGTAAAACTACTTATGACTCTGGTACTTTAGGACTGCTCTTGAATGTGAAACATACGAATTTTGCCCTAACCACCAGTCTCTTGTATATATTGTCCTAATCATTATTTAATATTATTCTAATAGTAAATTAAGAACTGAATGGTAAATATTAACTGAGAATTATGTACAATATTTCATTTAGTTTTACGAATTAAAGACAGTATAATAAGCATTTTGTCTTTCTGCAAAAAGAGATATATCTTTGTTTAACCTTATCTTCCATATTTTGGTTGTATTCTGATAGTGTTCCCTCATCTGTTGTCTTCATTAGATCCTTGCCTCAATCCTCAAGATCAAAGAGGTGAAATAAATGGCAAACAAACACGGAAAGGTTTCATAAGAGAACTTACAGATATCAACCGACAGGAAATTGAATCAAATTGAAAATTATAAATTCCCTAACTCTAGCAAACTAAATAAAGTTCATTAGGGGTGTACTTAACTCTGAAAAAAGAAAAGATCAGGAACGGACTGTTATAATCTAGGAGGGTACAGAAAATGACTGGAAATTCAGATCGTAGAATTTGTCCATTCTTTGGTTTGGGTGAAAGCTGGTACATGTTGTGGGAATGTGCACAGTGGGAGTCACAGCGTACAATCAAACTCGAAGAAATAAATTTAAGTCTTGTTAGAAGAAGACTGATATATTGAGATATATTGTTTGACCAGAGAAACTGAACAAAACATGAGCAATATCATGCCTAAAGTGCGCGAAGGCAGATCAAATTTATTCTGTTAGTGAGAGGCAATTTGTCTCATTTCTTTCTCATCACTTCTATTTTCGCACCCTTAACTTGAATCTGAAACATGCATGTAAGGTTAGCAACCCATGACTAAGTATTTGTGTAATAATTTTAATAAATTGATGCCGATAAAGATACCTCATTGAACATATCAGGTGGATAGAGTAAACCAAAGGCTGGTCTACAAAGTTCATAATATTTTCATAACATCGCGAGAAACAACTGAATAATAACGGGACTTGAGCACATGGTAAACCATTGAAAACTTAAAAATCAATAACAATGGATATCTCTGTACGCCAAGGTCAAGGGTTCAAACCATGCCAAGTCATGTGATTTTAAGTGTAGTTGAAAGCGACAGCTCAATGTGAATAGATTTACTGAGACGTAAAAGCTATGATACGAAATTCCGGCGCGCCGGTGGCGCTGATATGATCCTGGTAATTAACAGCGTCGTTAACAAAGATTTAAATATCTTGGCTTATCTGGGATATAGCTGACGTTACAAATGCATTTGAAAAACTGTCTGCTTTTTAAAGGTCTATATTGTGTATTCTTAGCTTCCGGAGAAGGCCGCGTTATCTTGCATGGGTATGCCGACGTTTCGCTCATCTTGCTGTGAGCTTCTTCTGGGCTCTTGTGCTTCTCCGGAAGCTAAGAAGACACATCAAGACACAGGTCGTGGAAGCCTACGCATCCAAAGGTTTATCCCTTATGGTTTGTAATTTAAATAAACTTATACAAAGCTCCTTGAGAATTTTATAGTGTTTAACGCCCGCTTTTACTGCTATGGCGCCGCAGGCGATGACACTGATGATACATGGAATGAAGATTAAAGCACAGGTGGAATGTGATAATTGGGAAAACGGAAGAACCCGGAGAAAACCCGCTTTGCGCCGCTTTGTCCAGCATAAATCTCACATGCAGTCGCTTGGGATCGAACCCGGGCTGTATAGCTGAGAGGAGAGTGGTCCAACCCCTCGGCCATGGCGCGCCCACTTTGAGCATGAGGACGACTTCACAGGTTATTTCTAGAAAAGTTAAGGTATAATTTCAGTTTTTCAATACATTATCTGAAATATACGGAAGTTAGCTTTTAAAATATTTTGAGAAAATCCACAATTTCAGAAATAAATAATATTCCATATAAAGGGAAGTTGGCATAGGGTATATTTTTAAAACCTTCGTGTTGTATCTTGTAACGAGATTGAGCCTTAGGAATTATTTTGGAGTTGTTGTAGTTGGGATTATACTGGTTCCGAAAAGAGCTAAGTCTTTTCCCAGAAAGCTAGAAGTGTTTTAACTGTAAGCCGAATCGGAAGTTTTATCCTGCTCAGGAGCATAGAAGCACACGAGAAGTGAATCAGAGTTTCACTAACGTGATAACGGGTGTCTCAAAAGTGTCTCCGCAGTACACTCCGATGCTTGTGGCTGTGGTTAAGTTAGGAACGGAACTATGGAGGAGGAGCATTTTATATGTTTGAATAATACTGTGAGACCTGTTTGCTTCAAGTCAATACTCTCTTGTTGTGTTTGTGAAGTGAAGTAAAATATTTACCATTTAAAAGAGTGCGCTTTAGTTGAAGACATATCCCTTAATGATGATAAGATTTCAGAAAATGTAAACATAAATTTCTTGAAAGCTTTGCACACTCGGCACGTCTTAATCCTGTTTCTGTGAAAGGTTTAATTACTAAATTCCAAATCCCTGAAATAGAATAATGCTCCGAAAAGTGCTTGTTCTAAACTTTTAACATACTAAATTAGACGAAATTTGGGATGTGTAAGTAATATTAAAGAGCCCCACTAAATGAATGCAGAAATTAGTACAAAAAACAACTGTTTCTGTACATACAGAACATAGAGCAGTTGGTAAGGAAATGAAACTGTACCCTATAAATCCTAGACTGCCCGGGTTCGATCCCAAGAGACCGCATGTGAGATTTGTGGTGGACAAAGCGGCGCAGGGGCGGTTTTCTCCGGGTTCCTCCGCCATCACATTCCAACGGGGCTCCATCTTCATGTATCATCAGTGTCATCGCCTGTGGTGCCAGAGCAGTAAAAGCGGGTGTTAAACACTACCAAAAATAAAAAGATAAAATAAAAAAATACCTGTAAATCACATTTGTCCCGAAATAAAATGAACTAAACAACTAACAAAATTTACGCGGAAAACCCTACACAAAGTGTCTGAAATAAGGGTAAAACAGCCTAAATCTTCCCACAGGGAGACCTTCACTCGCATGGGTTTTTATACAATTTTTAGCGCATTTCTGTACCTTACAATATACTAGACTTATTAGGAGTAAATTTAAACAGCGTGTGGAAAACCTGTGATATTTGTGTAAGCATTACTTGCGCTTAGTTATTCAGAATAAGCACCCACAAAATATAGTTTACCCCTTTATAATAATGTCCGTAGTCACCATAATATGCATATTGACTTGCATAAAATGTGGCCCATAATTGCACTGAGCTGTTTGTATTCATAACAAAACATAGCCCCATTCCTGCCAGTGAGACCACAATCTAGGCACTGGATTAGAAGGGAAATTTACTTTCATCATATAACGGTACACTTAAACTTTATACTTTCATGTTGCACGACTGTTTCCTAACATCGGTTTTCTTATTGTCGTTTTGTAGCACCAATATCTTTAACCTTCGTCTCCAAGTCGCTGATGAAATCTTTCCTATAAAAGTCATAGCTGTCGTTAAGTTTAACTATACATGCAAATAATTGTTCACGGTTTCCTCTAGAAGGACGAATTATGTGGAATGGGTTTAGCCTATTTTTGTTTATTGATGATAGCGAAACACTTTCATAGAGGTACTATCAGTAACACCCCATCACTTCACATCGATTATAAACTTCGTTAATTGATCGTTATTTTGTACCTTTGAATTATTTTTCAGACCATAAACGTAGAGAACTGCTATTGGCTGAGTGGAGAAAACATTGGCTAGGTACCTGAAGGTGAAATCCCTATGCAGGGAGAAAGCTCTGTTGTGATATGGATGGATAGGTCACCTTTTATGTGTGCCAGTGTACTTAGTTTGTTAATGCCTTGCCTACTTTATAAACTACTATCCTACTTCCCTACATGGTGAACCTATGAAATGGATTTCTTTCATTTATGGACGCTCTTTAACTGCTATGGTTCTCAGCATCAAATTCTATATTAGGCGTGAAAGACCGCTTCATTTTGTTCAGAGACCTCATTATTATAATGCTTTCTTTGGAATAGGATGAGATGCGAATGAGATGCGTTATCGTGCTCTGCGTTGCCAGTTCGCTAACCCCACTCTTTTCATATTTCCCTCTCTCTCGCACACTGAGCATGCATATCTGTCTGGCGACATAATATTTATTCATGTGTGTTATGAAAACTATTTGAACTAAAAATATGTGATTTTTACGGTTCTGCTGCGAACATTACTCCCTATCTTCCTCGCGAATTATTTTTTACAAAATTGAATATTTTGTCTTAGTGGAAGTAGTATTTGTGAGAGACGGAATCACTTAGCGCGTTACTCCTCAATTATGCGCGAATGCAATATATTAACACAGCAGCACTCCGATTGGCTGCGGGCCTGATAGCGCTCAAGGACAAACCTCATCCCATTTGAAAGTCACTGTACGCTTGAGGTTCTTTTATGTGCCATAAATCTACGACACGGACCAACTGTTTTATTTCTCTTCCAAAGGAAACCATATTAAAGACTTATACACCTGAAAAAGACTATCGCCCTCCGCCAGATTTGAACCCGCGACCTTGGAATCCAGAGGCTAGCATGTTAGCCCTAGACCATGGAGGGCAATGATTCTGAATTTAGATACAGTTTGGTATTTATTAAATATTTCGTTTTTCAGAGTCCAGGCAGGCCAATATTTTTTCTTACCCATAACGTGAATTTCTGGTGAAAGCTTGACATAGGATGTTTGGTAAGAGTACAATAATTATGTTAGATGGCAGAGAAAGCAGAGAGTTTTTTTCGATTCTTGGTAATTATTGCTTTCCCTCACCTGAAGATTAAGGAAGTTAACTGCTAGCTACCACTATCGCCGAAAGCTTGGTGATGAACATCACTTACGATGACGTTACTTCGAGTCGACTACCCACATGTGCCACGAACCTCATACAGCACCAGAGAATCGACTCGAGTATCACTTAGTGATATCAGATTCAGATTGTCTCTTCGGGCGAAGCAACGCTACAAGTTACGATGGGGGAGTAAGGTAAGATGAGCGAGTGGGCGGGCGAATATTGCACCTTCAATATTCTTACCACCACAAACCAGTACCCTTGTTCGTGTGTGCTAGTTATCTTCCTTCATGTCCTTCCTCTCCTCCCCTCCGCCTCTTTCCCCCGTTTCAGTCTTTCAGAATCAATCCCCAGGGATGCAACGTTCTCAATACCCTATTGATCGAAGCTCTCCCCCAAACCCCGAGTCTCTGCTTTCACCCTGCTTCACTATGAAAGCCCCGACTCTTCGTGCTCCTTGGAGAAAGCGTATAAAACGGTCGCGAAAGACTTCCAGAACACCCAAAATCATTGGGTTTGCATGCTCACTTTATTCTTTTTTCGTCATTCCTAAAATGTTTGGCTTCCCAATAGAGTTTGCGCACTTGAAATTTAATCAACCTCCACGAAGCCCTTCATGATTCAGCTACAGAAT
Organism: Hymenopus coronatus; assembly: GCA_030762935.1. NCBI lineage: Eukaryota > Metazoa > Arthropoda > Insecta > Mantodea > Hymenopodidae > Hymenopus > Hymenopus coronatus. Next base: position 63,382,331 of record CM060900.1, read on the forward strand.
GGAAATTGAGGTTCTTCTCTGGGAGTGATAATTTAATGTGCGGAATATTCACCAAGAGTGGCAGAAGTAGATCAATATAAAGATGGTTCAACTGGTCACGGTTGTATGCGGTCAACTCCGTTAATCAAGTAATAGGAACTCTTAAAGGGCACATTGATTTAATTGTTTTTCACACAGTCCATGTGTAGGACAGGAGTTGGAAAGGCGGAGTCAGACTAAAAAATTCAGTGGCATAGCCGGAATTTGAAGTACGGATCTCCTAGTCTCTAGACGGTTGCTCTACTACTGAGCTACCATGGCAACATGCCGGTATAACTTTGAGTTTCTCAACTGACTCACACGATTCCCAATAAACCACAAGGTTGTCTCAAATTATTTTGAAATGACAACCCCAATGGCGACCTACAATGTTGTAAGTACTTTAAGTTCCAGGATTCATAGTATAGTTAACTATTATGGTCAATTGGTATTGATTTAATTGTTTGTCACACAAGCTTTATGTAGGACAGGAGTTGGATAGGTAGATTCAGACTGAAATCTCTTTAAGGACTTGTATGGCTGAAGCTTGAAATTCCAAACTAGCAGTGAAATTTACAACGCAGGTGTAATATAATACAAATAAGCTACGGTGCAGATAAAATCCATTTTGCTCCAATGTTTTTGAAGCTATGTCAAATTTGTTTGTCCTTGTCACGACACTAAAAAGTCTCTTGCGACAAAATAATTAAAATTTCGATCTACTATTTTAACTCTTGGTTCAGAATACATCTACTGTCTGAAATGTCCTAGGTGTCTCTGTGCCGTCTTTTGATTAGGCTCTAAAATTGTTGAAAGCTATGATTGTGCTTTCTTTGTGATAAAAATATAAGTTTTGTCTCTGAACATTAAAACCATATGCTTAAAAACATCTGGCAGTAAAACCTAGGGCAATTCTTATTCACTGTACCTCTGTGAGCGTGTACAGAAATTTTGTTTGTGTAACAGAAAAACTGCTTTGCAAGGAGCATTTTACAGGAAGAAAATGCTGAAAATATCAATAGCGAGAAAACGAGGAAGATTTGAATGCATGGCGCATTAAAATCCACCTAGTTGATAGGTTGGACCCTCAGCTTTCTTTTACCTCTCCTCTGATGCTGCTGCTTTTTGTGCTCTTTTCTTATTGCATTGCTCCTTTTCTTCTGCAAAACCCAGTTTTCTATTTTGCTTAAGGCGAATGAGATCTTCTCGAACTGAAGTTTCTCTTGTTGAGTCCAGTTCAGTTTCATCTCTAATGTTTGCTGTAGCTCCAATGGCTTAAGGCATTTCAAAATAGCGCCTGGTGATCAATTATATATTTTCTGAATTCAGGAATGTTTAGATTATTTTTGGAATTAAAAAATATATAGATTTTTTGTGATTTTTCATGAAACTTCAACTACACATACCCTTACAACTGCTTACAAGTTTCGTAAATAGTTGATACTGTTTTTGTGGTTATAAAAATACTTCAGCTTAGCATAATCTCAGTAGGAATAACATACATAGAAATTAAATGGGTGAAATATTGAGAGAGGGGGAGAGGGAGAGAGACTTGCCGAAATAGTGATGATTCAGCTCGTCACATTTTACTTTCTCGAGCACGTACAGAGAAAGAATTGTATTCCGCCCAAAATTCTGAAACGATATTTCACCGCAAATACTTGTTTTGAGACTCCCTGAATAAAACTCCTGTTTAGAAAGAGTTCCGTGTGTGCGCAAATCTGTCGGCAGCATAACTCAAGATCGAAAACTGCGTTAAATACCAAAACTTACTATTCAAGTTTAGAGTTTCCGAGTAGCATTTAAAAAAAAAAAAAATGATTTTCTAATAGGTTTTGATTAAAATCCCGTATATTAAAGATATTTGAAGGGAAAATAAAGTGTATCTTCTGAATTTCTTGGGAATATCACCTGAAATCTTATTCATTCTGAATTACTTTTGCATAACTGGTAAACCCTGAGAAATGGACAAACGCTTACTACACAGAAAACGTAGATCTCATTAAAGCCCACAGTTTATGTCGTATACGTTTCTATAGAGCTAAGCATTTCCAACGGGAAGCCCTCATCTGTTTCATATCTTATGTTTTACTACTGACATTGGAAAGAGAACCGGACTTCAATGACATTCGCATAGCGACAGCTTTTAAAAAACCTGTGTATTCCCTTATTTTTCTTCTGCTTATAAGAAACTTAGCAATAAGACCATATCAGGTAGCGTTTGCCTTGATTAGCATAACCTTTATATAAATGTTTTGTAGAACCGATGCAGAAAGTCGTGTGAATGGAACACATCAGATTTTTTTTTGTTAAGTGTTTAACGTCCGTTGTTACTACAAATTCCAGGCCCACTAAAGGTTTCCGGCTTTTGCCATTTGAGGAGTGAGAAGAACCTGGAAGACCTTCAGGAAAGGAGGCGGTCCTAGCGGGATTTAAACCGCGCATCAACCGCTCACGAGTCTGTGCTTTAACGAGCTCGTCCACCCATGTAGGTACTCGTCTATATGAGATGAACACCCTTAATCAAGTACCAGAAAGAAACACTTAAAAAGTGTGCACAAAATATATCAATTACGAAATTGAAATAGTTTAGTAAAAACATAGTAAATATGACTATTAACGCGGTCAGTACAAATCTTATGTAAATCAATTCACAATATAAATCTTTTCTCTTATTTTACATCGATTTAAATGTTTGGTCAATCGCGAGTGACCTGTTATGAGAGAACCCCTTGGATCAGCGTGTGGCAGACATTTAACGTTCTAGGTCTCATTGTCACATCATACCATCTTGCTTCGTCATGTTTCCAAAGAGGCCTTAGTGCTAGGCAAGTATACCTCTGCTTCTGTACGAGACGAGTGATGACTGCTGCTTTGACGCATTTTCAGAAACAGGTCCGTGTGTGTGTGTGTGTGTGTGTGTGTGTGTGTGTGTGTGTGTCTGCGGACAGCATAGCTCAAAAACGAAAAGACGGTTAAATACCAAACTTGGTATTTAAGTTTGGGCGTCTTCCAAGGATGCGACATGAAGATTTTCAAGAAAATTCCCCCACCCCTAACTACCCTTTACGTGGAAAAAATTTCGGAAATTTTGTTTTTCTTAAAAATGGCTCTAACAATTTTGATTAAAATATCACATATTAAAGCAATTTCTATAGCAAATAAAGTGTATATCTTGAATTTTCTGGGAATAGCTTCTAATGACCTGTTTATTCTGGATGAATTTTGCTTAATTTGGCATAACTAGTAAACCGTAAGAGATAGACAAAAACTTACTACACAACAAATGAAGATGTTAAGATACACAAGTTATGTCATATATATTTTTTACGAGGTATTCCTTGTTATTAGTTTCAGTAGTGAAGTTCTTATACTTTTCTCAGACGGGAGTGTCCGTTTTTCTTTTGTTCTACTCCTGACCAAGCAAAAAAGAGATTTTAAATGACAGTCGCATAACAATAGCTTTGAACACATTTTACTATCACTTTAGCCTTAGTTGTCTTTTACTTATAAGAAGTAAGTAATAAGAGCATTCAGCTAATGTTTATTTCGATTAGTATTGTGTAGAAAGAAGAATCTTTTGTAGGAAGTTTGAAGTTTGTAGAGCAGCTAGAGAAAGTCATGTGAGTGTAACACATCAGATTTTTTTGGTAGTGTTTAACGCCAGCTTTTACTACTTTGGCACCGGAGATAATGTCACTGATAGATGAAATGAAGATGGAGTACCGGTGAAACGTGATGGCGGGGGAGACCGAGAACCCGGAGAAACCCCGCCCCTGCGCCGCTGTTTGCACCACAAATCTCACATGTGATCGCTTGGTATCGAACCTGTGAGAGGCGAGTGAGCGAACCACTTGGCCACGGCGTTTAACCAAATATTAGGTTATGGAATTTTACTGTCTTTTTCTACACAAGCCGTGTGTACAATGAGTTTCTATGAGTACCCTCATAGAAAATGAAATGACCTCCTTTAGCAATTGCCATTTGTTACTATACTTGTAATTTCTACGAAGTATTCTTAAGAAAGCTTATATTTCGATCTGATAAACCTTAACAGAAATAGTAGATCGTATAAGGGCACTAGCGGAAGCCAAATCGATAGTGTCTTTTAAAAGCGGTCCCATGCTGACCTTGAAACTTCACACACTTTGACATTGCGAGACCAACAACAAAGAATATATCGGAAATACTGTTAGTACAGAATAGTTTGAAATACATTGTGTATTTTACACAATATTTTGGTCCATTTTGTCTATTTCGTTTTATTTAATCATTATACAAAATTACATAAAGTTCCTTCGTATTAACGTGGACTTTACTAGCTATTTACTGAAAAGCCAAGATCTGCATTTTATTTGTCATACAAAATTTTATATTCGTGATAATATAATAAAATCCGTTAAGAGCCATTTTGAGGAAACAAACATTGTCATTGTAAAAGGTGTTTTAGTGTGTAGGGATATTCTCACACATTTTAATGTCTCATCTTTGGAAGATGCTGAGCTGAAACGCGAAGTCAAGTATTTATCAGACTCTTCAGTTTTGAGCTGAAGCTGTTCATATGCACCTTTCAATAAAACGCTTTATTTATATAGGTGACCTCTAAACGTGTATTTTCGCTAATATTTTAACATGAGCTTTTGGGTCAACGGCAATCTTTCTCCTATCTAAGGTAGATAGCATAGAAACTAAAATTAAAAGAACACACCTCCATAAAATTTAAGAGGAAATGATCAGAATCATTAATTTCTCTAGCATGTATGTACAATTTACATGGTAGGTAGAGAAGGTATTGAATTTCACCCAAAATTGATACTGGGATTTCACCGGAAAATACACGTTTTAGAGTCCCCTGAATCCAAAAATAGGGTTGTTGGACGTGTATGTATGTGGACAGCAAAACTAAAAGCGAAAAGTCGGTTAAATACCAAACTTGAAGATGCGACACGACGTTTTTGAGGAAAATCTTCCCACCCAAAACTACCTTTACATGAAATATTTTTCAAAAACTTTGATTTTCTCAAAAATATATAACGATTTTTATTAAAATATATATATATGTTATATTTTTATGCCAACAGAAACATATCATAACATTTTCTGAAAATAGCCTCTGAAGTCGTCTTCATTATGGATGATTTTTGTATGACTGGTAAGCTATGAGAGTTAGACAAAAATTTAAGATGTAGATCTCTTTAAAACAGGCATCCCCAATTCGAGTCAAGGTCGCTCGAGGGCGCGCGGGGCTGAACATTACATTCACTGCGAGTCGCACAGCTACACTATATCCGTGCAGTGGTGGTGTAACGCTACATATTATACTGTAGTGTCCTACTTACGATGGCTGGTACATCTGGGTTGGGAAGACGGTCGTCCACACCTGTGATGTTTCGAGCAGAATGGGAAGAAAATGGCGTGGCAAAATATTTAGTGTGTTAAACATTTCTAAACAAAGTAACTAAATATAATTTGCAACGGCATTACTCGCTAAGTCACGCACACGATTATGGTAAATACTAAGACACCGAACGCACGTTTGTTGCTGCAGATCTGAAACGTAAAATGAACAAGCAACATGCAAATACTCGTGCTAGTGTTGTTAGAGTGAGGTACAAAATAACGTCACGTATGCGATCCTTCAGTGAAGGTGAGAGTGTAAAACAATATTTAACTGATGCAGCTGAAGAATAGAGCCCAGAGTATGTGCTCGATTATCAATCAGTCAGTTTATCCTCCTCCACGATAACATGTCGTGTGGAGGACCCTGCAGACGATATTCGGAGTCAGTTATCTAAGATAACTACAACATTCATTGCGTTTTCTCTTGCAATAAATGAGAGCAATGATATAACCGACACTGCACATATTGTCATCTACATCAATGTGTAGAAACCTTGGTCTATGATGAACATATAACACTGCGAGAATTGCGCGAAGAATTCGAACGTAGATTCCAGGACATTATACCACTTGAGAACCAATTTAACCATTTTCAGTGGAACCATTTCTACACCTCTGTGAGACGCGTAAGATTTCCTAAACTCACAACATGACATGTTCGGGACAACCTATGTTTGCGAATTACTGTTTTCCTTGATGAAGTGTACAAAGTCACGTCACAGAAGCCAATTAAGTGATGAACACTTGAAAGCATGTTTGCAATTGGGTAGCTCGCAAATAGTCCCACGTATTGAACAGCTGGTTGAAAACAGACAACTGCAAATATCACGGCGATTTTTAATGCCTAATAAAGAGTAGTTTTCATAGAAACATTTGAAGAATATTATGCTCATTTGTATTGTTATACTTTGTATTGTTTGTATTGAATTGCACTGTACCAACAAGAAGAAAGCTCTATGTCATACTACATTATGTATCTAGTTTATTAGTTTTATACAAGTGTTTGTATTTCGTTAATTGAGTTTCCGGCCAATTAGATTTTATTTCGTATTATATTAGCTATCATTATTTAAGTGTATAAAATACTGCTGTCATTATTTGTAATTGACAGTGAAAGTGGAAGTTAATTTATACAATCGCAGTTCCGCCACTGCATCACCTCCATTTCTTGCCCGCAACCGGACAGTCAGGGCTTTAGGGCTTTTACTGCCACCCAACTTTAAAACCACAATTTATGCCATATACGAGGGAGTGTTGAAAAGTAATGCCTACGATTTTTTTCGGGTAACACCCTTAAAACGTTTGCAATAAAACAAACTGTATTGCCATTCCACATCTTTATTCTTCATGTCTACATATTTATTTCTCACTCTGGCGACGAACACATTTCTCCCAACGAGAGACCAGTTTGTGTATACCGTCACTGTAGTACGTTTGACCTTGTTGACGGTGCCATATCCTCATCTCTGCTTGAACCGCTTCATCAGTTTCAAAGTGAACACCTCGGAGGTGTTCTTTAAGTCTAGGAAACAGATGAAAATCGGATGGGGCTAAGTCAGGACTGTACGGAGGATGATCGATGACAGTGAACCCAAGGTGTTCGATTCTTGCAAATGTTGCAGCGACGCACATTACTGATGTCGATGCACTCGACTCTATACACGGTTTCATTCTTCTATGCACTTCAATTGGAGGCACGTTTTCTGCAGTTAGAAACTCGATTACCGCACGCTGTTTCTGACATACTGACATAGTCGCGTTGCACACCGCCACGTTTTACGCTACAAATCGGTGCCATCTAGCGCCAGAGAGCTATAACCTGTGTTAGTGAAGTAACTTGAGTAATCACCAAGTAATATGCATGTCATGTGTTACCTCTACCGATGTTGCGAACAGAATAAAAATTTGGAGGCATCCCTTTTCAGTATGCCCTCGTACATTTTCCGTTTCCGAGATATTCTTTGTTATTTGTTTCAAATTTAAACTACTTGAACTTTCTTCAAACGGAAAGCCGCCTTTCGTTTCATCTCTGTTTTACTCCTCATTTTGCTAAAAGAACCGTATTTCAAATGTTTTAAATAGCGATCAACATTTAAAAGATTTGACTATACACTTTAGCTGAGTGTATTCTCTTATTCCCCTTCTACTTACGAGTAAGCAAGTCGCAAGACCAGTTCTGATAAGGTTTATCCCGAAGAGCATGAAGTAGATAATAGAATAATCTTAACGGTTAGAAAAAGTAATGTGAAGGAAGATACATGTTTTTTTAAAACTGAGTATTGTATTTGGTTGATGTGACTTAATTGGATGGTTGAACAGCACTTCACTTTCATTGTGAATGCTATGACGTCTGTCTGTACACCTGTTAGAAACCATGAATATGTGTTTCTATGGTTATCTTGCGGTTTGTGATTCTGTTATTTCAGTGTAGTATATATTAACTTGCGCATCCACCTCTGTATTCCTGTGACTGTTTACCATGTCGTGACAGATGCGGAGCGAAACACTCTAATTGATATTAAATGAACCCCAGTTTGAAACTGTTATGACTCTGGTGGAGAATATGCGGCTAAGGTAAACGAGCAACCATTTCCACAAGAAGGAACTGCAAAAACTGGATGTGCCTTCCTTCAATAAACTTAGGCAGGTTGAAAATAATTCACGGAACATTTATATTCTGAAGATGACCAGAAAACCTGCTCCTTCTATCTCGGCTATCGGTTGCTCTAGATGTTTTTCATAGAACGTGGTTCAACAGGTGTTATTTTAAGTTTGGTAAATTCTGCGGTATGCAATAAGACCAAAAATTGAGGTGAAAATGTAATTTATTTTGTAGAAAGAAAAGAAACATAGATCAGTTTATCACAGATTATTGATTCAGGACAAAAGAAAGACAAGAAGGGCATAAACGTCCATAAATTTGCAGACTGTTAGAATGATTCTCGTACATATCAGTGGTAGCGGATGCTAGTCTTTATTCGTGCACCACTTATCTCCACGGTAATTTTTTATAGAGCTAACCATTCCGAGATATTCCCTGTAATTGGTTTCAATTTTGCAATATTTATACTTTTCCAAAAAGAAAGTTACCATTGGTTTCATATATCTTTTGTTTTACTTCTTGCTATGAGAAGAGAACCGAAATTCAATTATCTCACATAGCGGCCAGCTTTGAAAGCATCTGTCTATCGCTTTAGCCCAGTGCAGTCCCTTATTTCCATTCTACTTACAAGGACGCAAGTAACACGACCATTTCTGTAAATGTTTATCTCGATTAGAATGATGTACATAAAGAGTAATCATTTCTAAGAGTAGTTTATTTGCAGAACAAATGGAGAAAGTGATGTGAATGGAATGCATAAGATTTTTGTATGATGTTTAGTGGGTATATAAGCAAAACTACAAACAACAATTGTGAAAAGTGTTTCACTGAGATAGTATAATATTTGGGCTACATATTTGTCCAAAAATTGTAGATAGAATTAAAGAAATTCTATTTAAATGTAAATAATTGTAAGATCTTACTCGGGTGTTTTTAACTTAGGAACCATCACATGCTATTTGTAAACAATTAATTCTTCTAAGTGAACTGGTTTCAGAGATATGTAACATAATTTCTTAAAATTAGTACCTCTGTTATTTGATAGGGACATTCTGCTCACCTTTAAACGTATGGATTGTATATAGAGAATTGTGAATAGATTGTAAATGCTTGAAAATTTGCAGTAAAATGTTCTACTTAAACAGATGCGCACACTTCCCGATGTTATGAAATTTTTGGATTGATAATACAAAAGTGATATCCGAATATAAAACTTAATTCACTTTAATGTAGAACACAATACATATCCTAGGATTTCTCGAAGCTGTTGTGATTTTAGTCGCCGCATTCTCGTGCTCCATATATGAACTCAATTACAGCCAGCAACCAAATGTATATAAATGGCGTTTGTCATCAGAACGTAATTCCAAAAATGGCTTTTTTGTGCTAAGAGAGTGGTGGTATAAAAGAAACAATCCTGTATCGTTTGGTGAGACGCTGGAGATATAAGGGTTTCAACAAAAGATAGAGGATTGTTTCTGGAGATATCAGGGTTTCACCAAACGATAGAGGATTGTTTCTGGAGATATCAGGGTTTCTCCAAACAATAGAGGATTGTTTCTGGAGATATCAGGGTTTCACCAAACGATAGAGCATTATTTCTGGGTACATCAGGGTTTCACCAAACGATAGAGGATTATTTCTGGATACATCAGGGTTTCACCAAACGATAGAGGATTGTTTATGGAGATATCAGAGTTTCACCAAATGGTGGATGATTGTTTCTGCAGATATCAGGGTTTCACCAAATGGTGAAGGATTGTTTCTGGAGATATCAGGGTTGCACCAAACGATAGAGGATTGTTTTTGGAGATATTAGGGGCTCACCAAACGATACAGGCTTGTTTCTGGAGATATCAGGGCCTCACCAAACGATAGAGGATTGTTTCTGGAGATATTAGGAGCTCACCAAACGATAGAGGCTTGTTTCTGGAGATATCAGGGCCTCACCAAACGATAGAGGTTTGTTTCTGGAGATATCAGGGCCTCACCAAAAGATATAGGATTGTTTCTTTTATATCACTGCTGTCTTAGCACAAAAAGGCCAATTTTGAAGTTATCATGCTCTAACTAAACGCCTCGGAACTATTTTCTACAGGTTCCGCAGAAGAAAAAGCGTACAAAAATTCATTACACATTGACTTTGGACAAAGACTTTTGAGACGGTGGAAGACGAGGATAAGAATACACATAGCATGTGACTGCACCGGCGGCCACCACAAAGTGCAACACGTGTAGTCGACCCGGAAACAAGCGATCTTTTCCTATCTTTACCCTTTACACTCTCTCAGAGAAGACTGACCAAGGAATAAATGCTGTTTTCCTGTTTCTATGTATACTATAATTATTTCCAGGGGCAACGTTTTATTTCCTCTTACTTCCAATATTATAGGTATATGGTATTGTATTCCATCCAAAAATTCTAAATCAATATTTTAATGAAAATTTTGAGGTGCCCTGAACTCAAAGATGCATTTTTGAGGAAAATAGATGCACTTGCACACTAACAAAAAGTATAGTTGAACAATTCGAATAAGCATCAAATGCTGAATGTAAGTTCAACACTTACAAGAAAGTGAAACCAAGATACTAGCGCTACGTGAACTGTGTCCTTATTTTAATCTTTTAGTCTCATGTGTGTTTCATTTTCTGCTATCTTTTTGTATGTTTGGCTGTCCAACTGTGTGTTTTTTTATTATTATCGGTAGACACATATGCTTGGCCACCACGTGTTTCTGTGGCACCCTACCTATGTAGGAACCAGTGTATTGAACTGTCCGCCTGTGTGTTTCTGTGATGTTCAGCCTGTGTCTAATAGATTAACTTGATTTATTTAATAACATATCTTTGAGTCATCTTTAGGGTATCTTTTGGTTTTTATGGTTTCGTGTGTTGTATAAAATTCTGTCTACTTGTAATAGGCTGCATAAATTATGTGATTATAGTAAGTGCCTAGAGTGCGACCGAATGGACATACTACAGCATCGACTTAATGAGTGTCCTATTGAGCAGCCTCTTAGGACATGCTTCACACGTTCTCTAAAGAAACTGCGGATATATGGCTATAAATGGTTTACCCCAACATTCTTCTTCGACCATACTTCGTATTAACACCGACTTCTAACATAGCTTTGTATGGTTATTAGTATGGATGGCATCTTGCGGACCGATAGCGGGGCAGAATCGAAGTTAGCAAAGCATGGTATATAGTTGTGATGTGCAGTAAACTCAGTGTGTACGTAGTGGTACTAATAGAAGGAAAATGAGACTGTGAGGTTTTCACTAGCAGTGGAAGGCGATTGAAGTTGGGTGGGTAGTAAACATAAATACCACTGATTTACGGGAACTAACAATTTTAATATTTACAACGATTGAGTTGTGCAACTAGTCATCGGCATCATTATCCGTTTCATTTTCTCTCAAGATACGCAGATTACAATGGACAACACACATTCGTAAAATGTGCTCTCAAATATTAATCGTCTCCGATTGGCAGCAACAGGCTTTATATTATGAAAAACCCCACTCCACATCACAATATGTGATTGGAGCAAAACGGAAATAGCACGCATCATCGACTAGTGGGTAAGATACTCCATCAGCAACTATTTCCGTAGCAACACCTCGTAGTACATTTCGTGTTCTTGAAAGTTCAATGTTTTTTTCCAAACACTGTCTTCTCTTTTTTCTCATACGGTCTAAAACAGGTGTCACGGGTCTCTGATTACACAAGTTCATCGACAGATTTCAAGGTTCGAGGCATTTCTATGTTCGATGTTTCCAAATATGTGTTACTGTCGTAGATATATCTGTAAAGTTCTTTTGTATGAATTGCAAATCTTTATGTAATCCATTTTAAGCAATACATTTTACAAGCTTGATTGAAGAGCATGCACTATCATCAAAGGCATAATTACCTGTGAAACAGTATTATAATATACAGCATAGTATACTGATGCGTCGATCCACCTTCCCCAAAGTGTTACTACAGGTTGTTTACCTGCGACGCGTGCAGTCGTCAATGCAGGTCGATCTCTACTCGGTATTCACATATATGCCTCTATTGGTCCCCAAGATGCTCTCTCTAATCATTAGTTATTACAGTGTACTCCGTGTGGTATTATTATGGCTTCGTTGGAAGTACAGTCTGGGCTAAATTCGGAGTGGGAAATGGAGAAATACATCAAAACAGCTACCAAGCTCATTAGACAGGGACTCGCGTTCATTAGACTGGAAGCATGGCGGATGATAAAAATTACTGACGAGAATGGTGTGAATATCTACCCTATTTGAGAGGAGGAAGAGTCTTGGATGCATATTTTGGCAAGATGTAGGGGTACGGAGGAATGGAGGGAAGTATTTACCGCAATTCTTTACCACCGTGACTGGAGAGTTAGGAGCATGTTGGACGCTACTAGCAGGCAGGGAAGACGCGGATGGGATAGGTATATTTCTGCTTAAGACGAGAAGCCGAGATCTGAGAAGGCTGATATAATAGGGAAGAGGGGAGCGATAAGAGGTAAAATGTGATTGTAATGTTATAGATATATTTCGGTCATTATTTTACTGTTATAGTGTTTTGTGTATATCTTTCTCTTAAGTGTATTTTTTTACTGAAATAAGATACATTAATACACCGGAATGCAGTTTATTCTGTGTTATTCATTTAAAATGCTGTATCTGAATATCTTTTTACTTTTATTTTCGTCTTCATTCTTCTTTTGTTTTTAATATTGCTTACTATTTTGTGTGTTGCAAAAGTACGTACGGTCAGTGGATCCGTGCGATTGATGAAGATCAATATATGTATATTGGTATTTCAACAAATACCCTTACTTATTTATACATTATGATTATAAGACCCTTTCAGACTGTTGCTTATCTGAAAACAGAACGTGCCACCCTCTTCCGTAACAATACGCCAAACTGCATATGGTCTATCTATGTAAAATGGTGTGAATTGATTTTTGTCCTTTCACTGTATAGATGCATTTGACTTCAACTATCACGTTTCAAAAATGTGTGTACTTTTACTTTCTCTAGCACGTATGTACAATGAACAAAGTATAAAAAATAAGCATTGTATTTCACCCAAAAATTAGACACCGAAATGTTACTGAAAATATATGATTTGAGGACCGCTGAGTGCAAATGACATTTTTGAAAAGGTCAGCGCGCTCGCGTTTATGTTTGGACAGCATAGCTTAAAAATAAAAGCTTGTTAACTTCTAAATTTGTTGTTTTTGAATATTTTTAAGGATGTGACCCGGAAGATTTTTAAGAAAATTTCCCCATTCCAAACTATTCTTTACATGGAAAAATGTTCGAAAATTTCGATTTAAAAATAATTTTAATGATTTCAATTAAAATACTGTATATTAATGTTTACACAACAAATCATTTGAATTAAATAGCTTTTCTGGAAATAGTCTCTGAAGACTTCATTGTGAATGACTTTTGCATTAATGGTAAACCGTGAGAAATATACGAAAATTTACTACAAAAAATGTATATCTCGTTAAAACACACAATTTATGTTATATACAAGTTTGTGGAGTATACCATTTCCGAAATATTCATTGCTTCATTTCCAATTTAAAACACTTTTCTCAAAATGGGGAATTTGTCACTCCTATTTCTTTTGTTTCACTCCTAGCCACTCAAAGAGAACTGAATTTCAATCACATAGCCAACAGCTTTTAAAATTAGTGACTCGCTTTAGCCCAGTGTATTTCCTTATTTCTCTTCTACTTAGAAGTAATTACATTTTAAGACGATTTCTGTTTACGTTTATCTTGATTAGTGTGAAATGGAAGAGAGAGTAAGCATTTTTAACAACAGTTGTTTGTTACAGAATAAGTAGAAGTAACCATGTGAATGGAACGCATCATATTTTTATTGCTGTATATTTATTATTGTTTATTTATTAAAACATTTTTTTCAGTTTTCTTTCACTGTATAATCTTATGTATGTATTTTCTATTTTCTTGTCGCCCCCCCCTTGTGAAAACCTTATGTAAAAGTTGTATTTTGATATAGATAAACAGGTGCAAAAATTTGGACGTCTTTTTTACTTGTGGGAAAAACCTATGCGTGTTGCTGTGGTTATATCTCCAACTATGTGGGTGTTATAACGTGCGATTCTGACTGATCTATCGCACATTCTAGAGTGAAACAGTAACCTAGTTTAATTTCTCTGGCACGCATGTACAATGGATAGAGAAGACATTGTATGCCACCTAAATTTCGATAACCATCATTTCACCGGAAATGTGCATTTTAGGGTCCTCTGAACAAAAGAAAAGCATTTTTGAAGTGCGTGTTTGTGTGGCAGAGAGAGAGAGAGAAAGAAAGAGAGAGTGAACATCATAAACGAAATGTCAGTTAAATACCAAACTAAGTATACCCACAACTGTCCTTTACATGGAACATTTTTTGAAAATTTTGATTTGCTCATAAATGACGCATATGATTTTTATTAAAAATTGTATATGATTAAGACATTTTTATGGTAAACTAAATATATTTGCTGAACCTTTTGGGATTAGCCACTGAAGCTCACTTCATTCAGGATGACTTTTTAATCACTGTTGCATAACCAGTGAACCGTAAGAGATGGACACACATTTACTACACAGAAATGTAGATCATTTTTGTCGAGTAAACCGTTTCCGAGGTACTTCGTGTAATTGCTTCCAATTTTAAGCTACTTAACATTTTTCTCAAACGGGAGATTATCGTTCTTTTCGGCTCTTTTGTTTACTCCTGACAGGCAAAGAGAATGGAATTTCAATCGCTTTAAGCTAGTATATTTCGTTATTTCCCTTCTATTTACAAAGAAGCTCGTAATAAGACCAATCCTGCTAATGTTTATCTCGATTAGCATGATGTAGATAAAAGTAATGTTTTGTATGAAAAGTTACTTTGCGAAACATCTAGAGAAAGTCATGTGAATGGAACACATCCGATTTTTTATTTTAGGTAGACTAATATACGTACATGCAAACTTGTTCATAAAAAGTACCAGAAGCATATGCATTACAAATTTACTGCCGTTCGCGCTCTGGCTTTAAAGATGATATCCTTCTTTCTACTCCATTCGCTATCATATCCCTCTACCTTTTTCTATTCTTCGCTCTCACTTCACCCCAAAGTGGATCCTCTCTCTCTTTCTCGGCGTAACCTGTATGTTGTACAATCTTTGTAAATCAGATTAAGACATTTTTGTTCTAAGAGTGTCAATGAAAATCAAGCGATAGTTGCAAAATCTATAGTATTATAATGAGTGTGGCTTACGTTCACTAACGTGCAGAACATGTTTCACCTAGCCAATATCAATTCTCAATATGACAGCGGTGAAAAACGAATCAATGACATAAAAAGAAACCAATGAACGATGCTATTATAACTGAAATGGAGTGTTTCCCTATGAATAATATATAAGGAACCCCTAATCCACATAATTTGGCATTCTAGAGGAAGAGCTGAATTATTAGCATATGATGTTTAATCAGTGAGATGGAGACAAAGATACAAGCTATTGCCGCTATGGAACGGCCATAAGAAAACTGATATTAAGAAAGCGGTAAAGTGGCACGAAACACAAGTTTTAAGTTATAAGTTACGCGTCGAATGTTCTATAATACCTTTGAGAGGCAAAATATCCTCATTCTGCCAATTCAGATGCTGGAATTGGGCTCAGAAACAAGAGGTCTTTACGCTAGTATAAGGGGGCTGGGTTTATCAATACTAATAAAACGTTGTGTTTCATTATGGACTACATTTTGTGAACGCCAGAATACATAAACTGCATAAATAGCTCCCAATTCCCCTAGATCGCAATAGTATCTTTCCCTTTATAGCTTGCACTCTCAGGTAACCGACCATTGACTCCACCCAGCTGATATATCTTTTCTATGTGACTAGCCTAAATACAATCTAGAGACTAAGAAACAAACCGATGAACGATAGTATAATCGATGTGAAGCGAAAGGTTGGTTCGGATATGACCTCTATGAAAGAGTTTCGCTACGATTGGATCAAAAGGAAAATCTAGGCCAATGAGACATAATTCAGTCTTCTAGAGTAGGACCCCCCCCCCCGAAGTCGAGTCAAGGTCAGTTGAGCGCATGCAGGGCTGTTTTCAGCCCTCACTGAGGGCAGCATGGTTACACGCTCCAGTCTATCAGTGGTGATGGAACGTAACATGTTATTAATTCTTAGTTGTGATGTCTGCTATATCCTCGATATTTCTGTTAAACTACGAGAAACATAGTTGATTTACAAACTGATATTGAGTTAAGGATACATATCAAAACAGGGAGAGTATAACCCATTTCTACATTTTCATTTCAAGAAAACGTTTCCTAGCTCCACAATCTCGCTGCAAGAATTTTGTGCATGTTGGGACAACATGTATATATGAGAAGCTGTTTTATTTAATACCGATTTTAAAACCCGTCATAGAAATCCATAAAGTGAACATATATGTGATTGGGCGGTACACAAAACTGGTTGAATTCACAGACCCAAAAAATCGCGGAGAATTCCCATGTGTAAGAAATTAGCGAGTTATATTTAAATAACAAGTTTATTGTGTTTTGTATTTAGTTTGAATTTTCTACTTATAACAACAAATATTTATTTCGTATTATGTTAAGCATGTGTACAACGGTGTGCAAAATATTTCTCTCTTTACTGTGCAAGTGACTGTGAAACTAATTAGATAAGGTTCAGTTATATAAGTAGTGGGTTTAACCGGCTAGTAAAACACCCGGGTTCAAGAACAGATTTGGGGGACGGCTAGCAAAACACCCGGTTTCAAGAACAGGCTTGGAGAACACTATTGTTATAAAAAACACTTCCTCTAAAGATAGGAGCTTGTTTGGGGGCAACTTTGTAGGTCAGAATGCTTGCGGAAATAGAAAGTAGGCTAGTTAGGAAAGGGGTAAGACCTTGAGCACTGGTAAACATTTAACACTCTAAAATTTCTTTTAATCATAGCTGACAATCAACACTTGATGAAAAAAGAAGCAATATGACTGGGGTAACAGAACAGCTGCCTCGGAGCTTGTCTAGAAATAAGAAATATTTATCTCATCAGGAAAAAAAACTTGAGATAACAAGCCTGTCCGCATAATGAATAATCTTTCCAATACATGACCTAGATTTGTGGTAATTATAATTAAGAAAATTCGAATTGCAATTTCGCGATATACTAGATAAAAATGACTTCTGATTTCCAAACATGCGACAAATATACAATAGCTATGTACTGTGAGACAAACACTACACCCCATACTTGCTAAACAACTAATACATATATTTAATCGGGGAAATAATTACAGATAAATACTATTTTATAACCCATAACGATTTAAACGCCCATTTACAGGCACAGCTTATGAAAACATCAATAACGCCCGCATTAAATCAGCCTGTATAGAAAAGCGATTCATATAATTTATTTTCAAAAAATACATGTATATTAACAGGAAATTATTTCAAGAAATAATCATAATTAGCCATAAAATATCTGAACTTCTACAAAAAACCGTCCGAGACAAAACATGGCCGGCTTACACAACAGTGAAACTGTTGAACATTCCTAATTAACACAAAATAAATATAAAGAGACAATTACCCATGATTTAATCTTCTCTTGAGGGTAACAAGAATGGGAAATGCGAATAGATAAAAACGAAAAAGCAGAATGTAGAATGCACACCACAAGATTAAAAAGCACTAAATATTTAACTATTGGCACGATACCTACACGCCAAGACAAAGAAAAAATACCTTTACAATTACTTTATAACGTAGCACCGGAGCAATCAGCTACCACAATACAGTGTTAAATAGAATACTAATAATTGCAAAACGCTTAAATGACCATACACTCAACTATGACATTGATTTCAGCGGAAGGGAACAGACCAGCTGATTCCTGGCTACAATAACCACGCAACTCTTTAACACTTACAATAAAATACTGACCAGAGACTTTAACGAGAAATAACAATGAATATTTAGAAACAAAGCCTTGACATAGATAAATATATAAATCGGTCAACACGCGAAAAATAAGTCATGTACGCTTTGACCTGAAACAATAGAAAGTTTTAGACAACACACAAAATAACACCTTTGAAAGTGCACTTAGAGGAATACAAACGTTGACAAGTGAAAAAGTATATTTACTAATGACCAAGAACTTGGAAACATTTCCTGCAATTATTTTAGAAGTAGGACGGACAACATAAATAGATTATCCTACTTCCGCTTTTCAATAACGAATCAGATTGTTAAGTTATTCAATAAATAATGATAGAATTGATTTAACATGGAATAACAAGGGGCGCTTATCAATCCCGTGTAACAGAAAAAGAAAACTGAATGCATGACTGAACTTAAGGAAAAAATGACTTAGATATATGCTTATGCATCTGAAGGCTTGGGGGGGGGGGGTTCGAAAAAACTTTAAAAATAGTTATATCGGAAACAGTTAATCCCCGCGAGACGGGACAAAACTTTCAACACAGGTAATATTACGCGAGAGAACAAATGTAATTGCAGGTCATTGATTCGAGGACATTTTAAGATTCTGGCGTAGCCTTCAACTATTAGACGGCCAGTAACATTGAAAACTGTATATTGATGTAGCACATGCATTTAAGATTATAAGTACTTTTTAACCTAAAGAACCCGCTTCGATACCTGACCGGATAGGCGTTAATTCCATGGGTGAATAACTCTTGGAGGAATGGGACAGAACGAGAGAGAAGAAAAGTGAAACGGATACTCCTCCGTCAACTTTGAATGTCGATACAAATAAATAGTTATCATCAGCTACTTGCCTCGAATCTATCAAGGCTCCGTTTTATAACACTGAAATTAAAAGCGGTTTACAGCTTAAATAAATGTATAAATTAAGGTGAATTATTAGGACATTAATCTTACTTATTTAACACCCTCCCAACCAGTACAAGAATTACATTTGTGCTATCACACATCCAAGAAATATTAATTACACTAATTAAAACGGAAATAACGCATACAAATTGGGTAGAATAAAAGCGCTATCAGACCTGACTTATATAAAAAAATACTTGTATATGCAAAACTTTCGGTTCTATACCAAAAACGACAAATACCATTGCTTCAAACCGCTCGGACAGCCTACAGCTTCACTCAGCATTAAGCTATAACTTGAAGCACTCATCACACGACTTTACGATTGTGCATAAATAAATAATTTTAAAAAAATGAGAATATTTAGTAGCCTATTATCACAAACACAGAATAAAAAGTATGCATGCTCGCTCATTCTTGGCTAACACAAACGATAAGGGAAGAAACGAATCATACTGCTACAAAAAAAAAAAAAAAAAAAAAAAAAAAATGATCTGACTTGCTTCAGAATGAAGAACAGACACCACAGAGGAAACACAATTCCAAACTGCAACAATGCCTAATTATGTTAAATACATAAAAAACACGAAACGAATACAATTTGACTAAAAACAGCTGTATACATATGTATCAATAGCATTAAAAACAAGCTAATAACATTATAAAACAACAGAGCTTCGATCACCATCTTTATGAGAGGACTTATAAGGAATTCTTATACAGTGTAACTTTAAAAAAAATTCAAATAATCCCTAGAATGCATATATAAATAACACACCATTAACAGACATCACACGCAGAGAAATGTAGCAGCGGTTTGATGCATTTGACACACACACACATATTTAGCATTTTAGGTATTTCTTGCCCTAGCTTGCCATTGAAGAGGCCTCACTCGATTGACTATCAATTCACATGACTTTTCCTACCCATTCTTCAACAAACTATTATTGCAAAGCTTATTTCTCTGAAAACTAAGAAGGGTATATAACATAAAATAAAATGTAAAAATGAAGGGTGAAACATTGATCATATATGTATTAGAAACGCTAATAACGTTATAAAAGAACACAGGGGCAATTCTCCAATCCATTCATGACAGGTTTT
This sequence comes from Hymenopus coronatus, assembly GCA_030762935.1. Classification (NCBI taxonomy): domain Eukaryota; kingdom Metazoa; phylum Arthropoda; class Insecta; order Mantodea; family Hymenopodidae; genus Hymenopus; species Hymenopus coronatus. The sequence continues at coordinate 63,402,369 of CM060900.1, forward strand.
TACTTCTTACAAGGAAGAAATACCCTCCCCCCAGAAAATATGTAGAAGCTCCATTAATCTTTTCGCAAAACAGATATACTTTACACTACAAACTCATTAACGGTTAAGCATTATGTTGTGTACAGGAAAACAGGTCACTGCCATTTACACAAAATAAGAATTATCAATGAAACGGGTGTACCAAAATAACTCTAAGGGCCGACCAGGATTCGCCGGTGTTTTCCGTAAAGAGAGACGCTATCGGTAAAATACATACCTATCCATTCACATGACTTTTCCTACCGGAGTTTTTGCGCTATACTGTCCTCGGACATGCGCTGGTTGAGAGGTCTTCAAAACATGTATTTTAAACGACAAATACATTTTTTAAGGGATTCGAATACTTCCTCTACTTACTAAATGGAAGCAGTACAGAAAATACAATTCTGTCATGTTACATTCCAAATGTCTTTCTCTACCGAATGGTATTTACCGGCACACCTTTTTTGTTGCTTTCTTTGTTTTTTTGAGTTATTCTGTAAACTGGCATATGAACATACAAATCCACTGACCTTTTTCTCTGAATATACACTTTTTGGATTCAGTGGGACCTCAAAAAGCAAATATTTCCTGCGAAATCGCTTTATCGAAGTTTTGGGTGGAATACAATGTATGTATGTATGCCTGTTGGTGTATGTATGTATTGCTTGTCCAGATGCATATCTGTATGTATGTATGGGCGTATGTATGCATGGGTGTAAGTATGTGTGTATGCATGTATGTCTGTAAGTATGGGTGTATGTATGTATGTATGTATGTATGTATGCATGTATGTATTTGCATGTCTGTGTGTCTGTCTGTATGTGTGTGTCTGTGTCTGTGTCTTTGTTTGTATGTAAGTATGTAAGTATGCATATGGGTGTATGTATGTATGCATATCTGTATGTATGGGTGTATGTATGTATGCCTGTATGTATGCATGTTTGTATGTATGGGTGTATGTATGCATGTATGTTTGTATTTGCATGTCTGTATGTAAGTATGCATGTGGGTGTATGTATGTATGCATGTCTGTATGCATGGGTGTATGTATGCCTGTATGGGTGTATGTATGCATGTTTGTTTGTATGGGAGTATGTATGCATGTCTGTATGAATGGGTGTATGTACGTATGCATCTCTGTATGTATGCATGTACATAGGCATCTCTTTAGGTCTGTATGGAAATGTAAATGGCGTGTTATTTATGGACGCTCTTTAACTGCTGTGGTTCTTAGCGTCCCATTCTAAATTGGGCGTGAAAGACCGCTTAATTTTGCTCAGAGGCCTCTCTATCAGGCTTGAGGTTCTTTTAAGTGCCGTAAATCTACGACACGGGACCCACGGCTTTACTTCCCTTCCGAAGGAAGCCATGCTAAGGATTTTTACACCCGGAAAAATCCATCGTCCTCCGCCGGGTTTGAACCCGCGACCTTAGGTATATGAAGTCAGCATGGTAACCATTACACCCCGGAGGGCGACGTATGTATGTATGTATTGCTTGACCAGATGCATATCTGTTTGTATGTATGTATGTATGGGCGTATGTATGAATGTATGTATGCATGTGTGTGCATGCTTTCCCCTACTTTTTACTGTAAGTTTTTTTGTTTCCTTCATTGCTATACCCGCTTAAAAGCTATGAAGGATTTTAAAGTAAAATTGCCTTAGGGATAGCGCATATATTAAACGAGATTGTAAGTAAACCAAAGTTGCCTTTTTTTTCGGTGTATGTTCTAAGATTCTAAATAATAGGGGAATTTAGCTTTATAACTTCAAAAAACATTGTTAAAATCGCTTGTGACCAATGAAGGTCACCCTTAGCGCGCTTCTTGTATATATGTTGAAGAATAAACTAATCGTTGTTAACGTTCTTATTTTCGCATTTTAATTATTGCTATGAGTATATATGCATTATAAAAAACAGTATTTTCAATGTAAGCAATTCGCTTTGAAGTGTATGCCTATAAGTTTCCTTGTAATTCATTTAACTATTCTTCGCAATTGAAGTTATCATTTAGCTACTAATCGGCATAAGTAGTGTGCTTAATTGAATAAAAAAGAATATTACCTGATATACCTACCACTCATGATTGTCGTGTAGTCCTCTGATATAAAAATTCTACGTTTTTACGCTTATAATCAGCATCGTTAAGGGCAAGGTGACAATAGGTACATGAATTATTAGTTTATATAATAATACGATATTTCGGTATTCATGCGCTGTACAATGCTGAAAGCAGCGTAGAACAGGTTAAGCTGTTTTGTATGAGACATATACGTCAGCTGTAGGTATGTATTTTACAGATAGCATCTCTCTTTACGGAAAACACCGGCGAATCCTGGTCGGCCCTTAGAGTTATTTTGGTACACCCGTTTCATTGATAATTCTTATTTCGTGTAAATGGCAGTGACCTGTTTTCCTGTACACAACATACTGCTTAACCGTTAATGAGTTTGTAGTGTAAAGTATATCTGTTTTGCGAAAAGATTAATGGAGCTTCTACGTATTTTCTGGGGGGAGGGTATTTCTTCCTTGTAAGAAGTAAAAACCTGTCATGAATGGATTGGAGAATCACCCCTGTGATCTTTTATAATGTTATTAGCGTTTCTAATACATCTATGATCAATGTTTCACCCTTCATTTTTACATTTTATTTTATGTTATATACCCTTCTTAGTTTTCAGAGAAATAAGCTTTGCAACAATAGTTTGTTGAAGAATGGGTAGGAAAAGTCATGTGAATGGATAGTCAATCGCGTGAGGCCTCTTCATTGGTAAGCTAGGCCAAGAAATACCTAAAATGCTAAATATGTGTGTGTGTGTGTGTGTGTGTGTGTGTCAAATGCATCAAACCGCTGCTACATTTCCCTGCGTGTGATGTCTGTTAATGGTGTGTTATTTATATATGCATTCCAGGGATTATTTGAATTTTTTTAAAATTACATTGTATAAGAATTCCTTATAAGTCCTCTCATAAAGATGGTGATCAAAGCTCTGTTGTTTTATAATGTTATTAGCTTGTTTTTAATGCTATTGATGCATAAGCATATATCTAAGTCATTTTTGCCTTAAGTTCAGTCATGCATTCAGTTTTCTTTTTCTGTTACACGGGATTGATAAGCGCCCCTTGTTATTCCATGTTAAATCAATTCTATCAGTATTTATTGAATAACTTAACAATCTGATTCGTTATTGAAAAGCGGAGGTAGGATAATCTATTTATGTTGTCCGTCCTACTTCTAAGATAATTGCAGGAAATGTTTCCAAGTTCTTGGTCATTAGTAAATATACTTTTTCACTTGTCAACGTTTGTATTCCTCTAAGTGCACTTTCAAAGGTGTTATTTCGAGTGTTGTCTAAAAGCGTTCTATTGTTTCAGGTCAAAGCGTACATGACTTATTTTTCACGTGTTGACCGATTTATATATTTATCTTTGTCAAGGCCTTGTTTCTAAATATTCATTGTTATTTCTCGTTAAAGTCTCTGATCAGTATTTTATTGTAAGTGTTAAAGAGTTGCGTGGTTATTGTAGCCAGGAATCAGCTGGTCTGTTCCCTTCCGCTGAAATCAATGTCATAGTTGAGTGTATGGTCATTTAAGCGTTTTGCAATTATTAGTATTCTATTTAACACTGTATTGTGGTAGCTGATTGCTCCGGTGCTACGTTATAAAGTAATTGTAAAGGTATTTTTTCTTTGCCTTGGCGTGTAGGTATCGTGCCAATAGTTATATATTTAGTGTTTTTTAATCTTGTGGTGTGCATTCTACATTCTGCTTTTTCGTTTTTATCTATTCGCATTTCCCATTCTTGTTACCCTCAAGAGAAGAATAAATCATGGGTAATTGTCTCTTTATATTTATTTTGTGTTAATGAGGAATGTTCAATAGTTTCACTGTCGTGTAAGCCGGCCATGTTTTGTCTCGGACGGTTTTTTGTTGAAGTTCAGATATTTTATGGCTAATTATGATTATTTCTTGAAATAATTTCCTGTTAATGTACATGTATTTTTTGAAAATAAATTATATGAATCGCTTTTCTATACAGGCTGATTTAATGCGGGCGTTATTGATGTTTTCATAAACTGTGCCTGTAAATGGGCGTTTAAATCGTTATGGGTTATAAAATAGTATTTATCTGTAATTATTTCCCCGACTAAATATATGTATTAGTTGTTTAGCAAGTATGGGGTGTAGTGTTTGTCCCACAGTACACAGCTATTGTATATTTGTCGCATGTTTGGGAATCAGAAATCATTTTTATCTAATATATCGCGAAATTGCAATTCGAATTTTCTTAATTATAATTACCACAAATCTAGGTCATGTATTGGAAAGATTATTCATTATGCGAGCAGGCTTGTTATCTCAAATTTTTTTTCCTGATGAGATAAATATTTCTTATTTCTAGACAAGCTCCGAGGCAGCTGTTCTGTTACCCCAGTCATATTGCTTCTTTTTTCATCAAGTGTTGATTGTCAGCTATGATTAAAAGAAATTTTAGAGTGTTAAACGTTTACCAGTGCTCAAGGTCTTACCCCTTTCCTAACTAGCCTACTTTCTATTTCCGCAAGCATCCTGACCTACAAAGTTGCCCCCAAACAAGCTCCTATCTTTAGAGGAAGTGTTTTTTTTATATAAATAGTGTTCTCCAAGCCTGTTCTTGAAACCGGGTGTTTTACTAGCCGTCCCCCAAAACTGTTCTTGAACCCGGGTGTTTTGCTAGCCGGTTACACCCACTACTTATATCCATATCGAAAATGGAGTTCATATACAAAGTCTTGATTCCATTATTATAACAGTTGCTTCCCTTGCCCGCGACCGAACACTTACTTATGCACCAGAGAGCAGTCAGTTGAAGGTGCCTTTTCTAGAGGAAGGGTTTTGAATTATTAGCGTGTGTCGTTAAACTGGCAATTTATGCAGGAGCTTTCATCAGAGATATGGAGACGATGGCAAAATTATAGGTGTTTATTGTTATGATATAATACTTGTTTTACACCTAAATTCAACAAAGCAAGTTCTTAGCGGCACTCTGCCAGTGAGAACATCGATCTTGGCATTTTGGCCATACTTTGAAAGACTGAAAGTACCCTGCCAATCCAGTGGCTAGAAGTTATGCTGGAAGAGCAAAGCAGCTCATGCTGGTAGAGGGAGGTGCTGCATTTAAAATTAACACACACATATATACACACATACACACACAGGCCGTTTCAAAGCCACACCAAACGAAGATAGCAGTCGATTAGCTTACACTTTGACTTGTTCGAAACTTGATGTAGCAACTTTCAAAATCTTCTATTTAAAGTTTCATGTGTGTTTAAAAATCGCAAACATTTGGGATTAGCAGCAAAGGAACAACGGTTGACATACGCTACACCCACACGCTACGTTTTCTATTAATAAGGTGACCTGTGCCGCGCCGGCCTGTCTATCAAACCACGCCTACACCACGCGATTGGGATCTTCGCTACCAACCGGCATCTCTTTTGGAGTGGGCCAGGCACGTGCATTTTGGTTATGTACGACTGCCCAATCCATGGTGATTTTATGGCAGTTTTTGTATGTGCCGAATTTAGAGTTGAAAATGATATTCACGTATCACGTATGGTACGGCCGACAAGGTCCACATCTTCGTTTTGAAACACCTTTAGATATCACTAAGTGTCAGTTTTTATGCATGTCAAGTGTGCATGAATAATGGTGAAAAAATCGTTATAGTCTCGACTATTAATCTGATCGAAATGCAAATAAAGTACTTATCAGGAATATTAAGCTGCGCTGTATTATTACAAAATGCGCCACAAAACTACACTAGCTGTGATACTTCCGAAGCTTTGACGCAGCCACCGATTAGGTGTCTCCCTCCCACTTAAAGAAGGTAGTTAAAATGCTGCATACCTATTCTCTAAAAGCGATCTAAACTAAGCTATATGATATGACGTGTCGACCATAGGTATTTCGGCCTGAATATAGTCTTTTATAAAGATTATATAGATTAAAAGACAGGTCGTCTCTTTCGCGCGTTGCAGCTTGCCAAGCGGGAGACCTGGATTCGATTCCCTGTGGGGATTTTTACCCGCTGGGAGACCTGGACCGGGGTGCACTCAGCCTCGTGAGGTCCCTGGGGGGCCAATTGAGGAACTACTTGATGGAAAAGTAGCGGCTCCAGGTCGTGAAGACCACATTAACTGGCCGTGAGGGATCGAAGCGCTCACCCCCCCCCCCCAAAACTGCACCCCATCCATGACGTCTGTATTGGACCGAGATGGGGGACGCATCGGCCGGGCGGTAGGCCAAGGCTGTTAGTGAGCTATGCCAAGGAATCATATTAAAAGACGCCGGTAATTTCTGCCCTTACCATAGGTTTCTAAACTAGGGATATACCATTAACTTGAATCATTCCGATCTCTTTGTTCACCACTGCAGTTATATCCCCGATTTCCAAGACTTTATTTTTGTAGCAAATCACATTTCATACTTAAATTTTTCATACCGAAGTACTGAAAACAATTGATCTGAATCAGTAAATATGAGTACAAACCGCAACTGATTTACGGACGAAGGATACAGATTGGTTTCTAAAACAGTAGGTGAGTGATTCCAGGTTCAGCGCTTGGATTAGCAAATAAAATTATTCTACATACTTCACCAATTTAATTAGTTAAATGAGATGCACGGGAAATACAAGCGCTTTAAAATTATATTCACTCCCACCCGTTTTCTTGCTACAATTTAATTGTTTTGTTTTTTAATATAAACTGCTTTTATGTTTTATTTTATTTTTTAAGAGCTAAACACCCCTTTTAAGTCACTAGTTTACTTTTGCAGATCCGGGCTCTCTCTCTGTCATTGTCATACTTATAATATTGTGATTATTATGTATGGTTTGTTATGTATAATATGTTACAAATTATTACTATTCACAATTATAATATATGTTTATTAACACTTTCGGTTAATGATTAAGTTGCATATCACATATAAACTGGTTAACCACAAAATATATAATTACAAAGAAGCTATTAGGACTAATCTTAACTGTTTATTGGAAATTACAGGTTATGTTTTGTCGCAGGAATTCCAAAACAAAAATTTTTATATAATATAACACATGACAAAATAAACTTCATCATAGTTCTAAAAGAATAGATGAGCTTTTTGAACTATCTAGCACTTCTTAGCATTATCTTGGTAATATTATTCACCGTGGTTTTCTCTGCGTGATATTCTAGTCATCTGCGTGCTATTTTGGTTATGAACATAACCTCGAATTTCCTTTTTTATCAGTCAAGCATTCTCTGGTAAGATTTTGAACTGAAGTAGCCTCAAATAATAGAGAGAATTTTGTTGGTGAATAGTAATATTACCGTTACCTGCGATTTTAGTGGTTAAAACGGAGATAACTGGATTACCGGTTTTAAAAATACGGCCCTTGAAATATTTATTTATGTAGTCTTAAAATCACACGAATATTTATCCTTACAGCTTACGCAGGTTGATAGCTACGGCTGTAAAATTAGTTTACATTTACACTCGTACAGTTCTTCACATGACGCTTATGCACATTGAGTAAGAAATCATTATAATTATAAATGACTATAGACACTTTATTGCCTTACAGTTAAAATATTAAATAAATAATGGAGCATAATTGTGAATCGTCTAAACTTGGTTGGAGATCACTAATTACATATTGAAATACATCCTTGGAAAGCACACTTTTTAAACTGAGATGTATTTAAACCCTGCTAGAAAAAGGAAAGTCAGTTATTAATTATTCAGCCATGTTGGGGGATATCTTTTGCATTCATTGTGCCACTCTGATTCGAACAGTGCTCCTTTATAAAGCGCTAGGTGCTTTTCCTCAAGCTGTTATTACTATTAGACACAGATACTAGAATCCAAAATAGCTAAACACAAAAGACAATACAAATTATTAAACAAAGAGTTTGTAAATAATTAAATACAAACAGATACTCTAACATTTAGGGAATTGTAATTCAAAGAACTATTCGGAGATTGGAATATGTGATGAGCACTGTCTCTTTTGTGGATTACTGAATGTACACATTTGCTAGCAAAGAAGTCTTCTAAATATAAGGGGACGAAGTTCACCTTCTCCCCTGAGCTAATAACGTCACGTTGTCGCTTCACGTCACCTCTTTCGTTTTGTTTTATGAGGTATTTCCTCATCACTCAGACGGCTGATCGAAATGTGATGGTTCATGAAAAAACAAACATTAGAAGGGGTTGTTTGCGCCCGCCACGAGTACATAGGCCATAGCTTCGCAAACAATGCGTGTAGGTAAATCCACCTTCCTCTTTTTCGCTTAAGGTTGGGCATCATTGGTGATACTGTTAATGAATTGTCTACGTTCATGGGCCCTTAGATGATCACATTATTAGCACTAGGCCTAACAATAACATTCCATTTCTTCAACTACGCTTATAGTACTAGGGTCAAATTTGTCATTCAATAGCAGCATTTGATTTTTTGAGATAAATCATACATAATAGGAGTTACACACCTGTTTGGTGATAACAAGGTTTTTTTAGAATAAGTATAAACTCATTCCTCGTCTATCCCTATCTTTACAAGGCCGAGTTGTTCATCATAAAATATTGTTCTAGATAAATCACTTTACCTACATCCACCATTGTTTATTTCATTAAAAGGTTATATCGGTCTGGGTGATTCATTTGATTAGGCGTTGACCTTCTGATCCCAAGGTTATGGGTTCAAACTCCACCCAGACCGATGGTTTTTAAGTGTGCTTAAAAGCGACAACACCATGTCAGTAGATCTACTGGTGTGTTAAAGAAGTACTGTGAGACAAACTTATGGCACACCGGCGGCGCTGGCAGGATCCTGGCAATTGTCAGTGTCATTAACAAACTATTTATTTATCTACTATTTGTAAAGAAGATATATCTGAGCCCTAGTCCCTTTCACTTCACACTGTATATACGGGGGCGTATCAAAAAGTAACGAGAAACAAATTTTTTGGACTTCATGAGTTTTTATTTAAATTTATCTACAACCTTACAAAATAAACTCCTTCTGAAACTGCACACTAGCTCCAACATTCTATCCACTTTTCAAAACACCCAGAGAAGCCCTTGTTTGACTTCAGTATACCCGAAATAACATTATTTAGTTGTGTATCGGTTTGAAAATAGCAACCACGAAGAGGTTTCTTCACTTGTGGAAATAGGTAGAAATCTCAGGGGGCTAGATCCGGCGAATATGGAGGGTGGGGCACGATTTTGATACCTAGTTGAGTAATTGCTTCTTATGTTGCTATGACTCGATGAGCCGGGGCGTTGTCCTGGTGGAGGATCCATTCATTGGGAGCAAGTTCTGGTCTCTTGGTAGCCATTTTCCTCTTGAGTGGTCGTTTACGGACATTACTGTAGTATTGAGCAGTTATAGTGGTGTTTAGGAACCACATGGTCATAAATTACGCCAATTTTGTCGAAAAACACTAGATACTTGGCTTTTCCTGCACTTGGTTGCACCTTTGCTTTTTTTTTTTTCCCCAACTTGAATTTTTTTATGCCATTCAAAAACACGTGTTTTTGATAAAACTTGATCTCCATATGTTTCCTATATCATTTGCAGCGTTTTAGTTCCAGATTTTTTTCAGAAGAACACAAAACTGAATTGCCGCTCGTTATTCTAACTTGAAATCCATGCTCGGTCCTTGAAATATGTGCTTGCACAATATCTCCCTCACACAAACCACAATAGGTGAATTTTGACGGGCGCGTGTTTAAACAGAAAAAAATAATTGCCGTTACTTTTTGATACTCTCATATGAGCATATACCAGAATATTCCATATTGGTTCATTTTGATTATGAAGTTTTTAAAGTCAGTCATAAAAGAGAAAGAAGTGAACGTGAGGAGTAGTTTTACTTGCAGAGGAAACATTAGAGTTATAATGCAGAGCAGAGATTTGTATTTCATTTGTTCTGAACACAAGTGTAAGTAATCAGGGTTGAGGGTCTATGTAGTGCACGTTAACGCGGTCAAGACATATACAAGGTTTCAAATTTTCGTTTACAGCGTTCCAGAGATGATAGAAGGTTAAAGTAGAGATCTGTTTTGCGCATGTGATAGAAACTTCTTAGGATTTATAGGTTTCGTGTTGGATTGCGTTACGAGTTGGCTTTCGTGACTCGAATGCGTGCGGGATGTAACAAATTGTGTTTAGATATGTTAAAACTGCCCTTTGTATAATTTATTCTTCAGTAAAACTGGCTGTTGGTCTGGGTGGCTCAGTTAATTTTACTCTCTGACTAGAATGCTCTTAATGTAAACAAGGAGCGGACTCAACTCGCCAAGTGTTTGGCGCTACAGTGTACACGCCAAATACTTCAAAATAAATCGAGAAAGATTTTACCAACAACTTATTAAATCTATGTGTTACATAATTAATATTATCGTGCAGTAGTATATTTATTACGGTTCGGTGTTTACTTGTTTAAGGAACTGTGTAGTGAAAAATCTACAATTTCCGAAACTACTTTTTTGACAACTTGTGATATTAAGAATGATATCCCGAAGTTTTATTGCTGAAATCGCTCCACAACTGTGTAAAACTAAATATTATCTACATATCTGTGCCCTTTATACTATGGCTATGCCGCCTTTCACTTTGTGTTTAGTTTTCCAACCATAACTTCTGAAATTCCAAAGCTTAGAGTTTATGAACACACACCGGCGAAAAGATGACATTTTGGAATTTCTTTTGGTGCCACTGGAACTCGCCGTCCTTGCCGGAAACTTCTAATTCAACTACATGTAAGATTATTTTTTTTAATTGTTTCATTTAACATCTAAGGTCATATCGGAGGCTCTGCATTAGAAACAACTCGTTGTCTATAGGTTCTTTACGTTGGTTTAAATAGTTTTATTTACCTCAAACACACACATTCACTCTCACATACTTCCAGACTCTGTGGGGGATAGGGAATAGTTCTGGTTAGAGAAAAATTCTCCGCCCCAGCCGGGAATCGAGCCTGGGACTTTCGGGGTGAGAAGTCAAATATTTGTATACATTTCCTTATCCTACACACACACACACACACACACACACACACACACACACACCAAGGCTTGACACTCTAAGATGTGTGGTATGTTCGTGGATCCTGAAAGGGATATTTACAAGCATAAAGATATAGACCATATAGTCGACAGCACAGTTATACATTGCAGTCCAGATTTATAATACTAAAGAAACAGCTCTGCAAGTCCTATTCCTATAATATATGGCCATTCTCGAAACAAAGGTGGTCTCAAAGTGAATACTGATTTAGATGCTACTGGTTAACATGCAGAGTTGCCTTCTGATGTTTAAGACACATTACCTGGCAAATCTCACAAGCTCATATATATAGTTTCTAACAGCAGTAAACATTTAATCATCCTATTTTCAGGAGATGTTCACGAGATGAGCTCTCCAGAAAATCACAAATCCATTTCTTGAGATTTAGCTCGGTTGTGTTTCATCTTGACGAAATTAACAGAACTGTTCCGTGATGAATTGATGCACCAATTCCTTTTAAATTGCTTAGAAATGTTTTGGGCTTGTGAGATTTGCCAGGTAATGTGTCTTAAACATCAGAAGGCAACTCTGCATGTTAACCAGTAGCATCTAAATCAGTATTCACTTTGAGACCACCTTTGTTTCGAGAATGGCCATATATTATAGGAATAGGACTTGCAGAGCTGTTTCTTTAGTATTATAAATCTGGACTGCAATGTATAACTGTGCTGTCGACTATATGGTCTATATCTTTATGCTTGTAAATATCTCTTTCAGGATCCACGAACATACCACACATCTTAGAGTGTCAAGCCTTGGTGTGTGTGTGTGTGTGTGTGTAGGATAAGGAAATGTATACAAATATTTGTATGCGTTTCCTTCCCCGAAAGCAGTTTGCTGAGAACGTAATTATAATGCAATTTAGGTTGTTGTACATCTGAGAGTCGGTTATTGTAGGATAACAAATAAAATGAGCTTCGCTCCACCAGTCAGCTGCCCATGAGTTTTCCGCGTCACTTCTCTATCTCTACTTCTTCCTCCTCACATGTTGACATTGGGACTATTCTTGTGTATAGGCGCTAGCTTTCTGGTTTAGGTTCTGCTTCAAGCCTGGCCCAGACCGATATATTTTAATTGTGCTTAAAAAGGACAACCCCAAATCAGCATATTTACTGATATGTAGAAAGCTCATACGGGATTAAATTCCTGCACACCAGTGGCGCTGATTTAATGACGACAAATTAACAAATATGTATAAGTATATTTGCATCTCTGATTATCTGATACGTTAAAAAGCGTTAGACGCTGCTGCAGTTTCAACTACCAAATTTTATCATGCCGCTTTGGAAAAGTTTAATTTACTGGAAAATGGGGCGTTATAAATAGGGTTACGACAGACTGCAATTTTGTGAAGCCGTGTGCAATTCTTCTATAAATTAATTTTTGGATCGTAACTATTCCTTCGTGATGGGTTAAAGCATTCGGAATGAAATTTTGCATTGGAAGATACTGCAAGGGTCCCTTCTGGTATGCACTTTGATTCAACAGATTACAGTCGTGCTCGCTTTAGATCTAGTGGAGGATTAGCGGTCTTTGATCACCTCGACCGAGATCCAATTTAAGGCAACATTTCAATTTGGTACGGTCTACGAAAGACCGTAGCAGAAATGAACGCTTAGTCAAGGATTTAAAAGTGTATCAAGCCTTGGTATGAAGCGCTTGACACTTTTAACTTGCGTTTCCGGTTTTTAGGGCCCTGGTGTGATTGAATTTTCCCTTCGGGGGGATTCTTTTATGCCTTAGTAAATCAACTAATAGAAATCTGCGGAGCTTAGAGTGCATCAGAGCGATCTGTCTCCACTTTCTTACAACAGGGTGTTCACCAATCTAAGTCGTATGTTTACTGCAACCTGAAGTTTCTGCGGATGACTTAAGTAGGCTTATTTCCCACTCAAAGCTAACAAAACATTATGTTCGGGCTGACTAGCAGAGAGAGAGAAGTAGTCGTGAGAATGCATTTATAAATTTAATATTCAAAACTAATGCACTTCTAAAATACCCACAAATATGGATGAGGATTAATTTATTAGTAGCATAACTCGTACGTTGTTACTTTAATTTCTGGGAAAACTCTCTTATTCCCTAACATTCTCTGGCCCATGTATCATTTGATTTATGATAAGCAGCAATAACACTTATTTCTGGAGCTCTATAAATAGGGATAACATCTTGAGGACCGATAGCGGGACACATGGGATACCAGTTGCCTACCTACAGAGTAGAGACCGACCGGCATTGGCGACTGCACATGCCACATGTAAACAACCTGTAATATGTTGCGGAACGTGACTGGATGCACCAGTATACTATGCTGCATGATATAATGCTGTTTTACAGGTAATTAATGTCTTTGATGATTAGTGCATACTCTTCAATCACGATTGTAAAATCTCTTGCTTCAAATGGATTGCTTGAAGATCTACAATTCATACAGAAGAACTTTGTAAATATACCTACGACCATAACATATATTTGGGAACATCGAAATTGAAATGCATCGAGCCCTGAAAATTGTCGATGAACTTCTGCAAGCAATTAGTCAGAGACCAGTGACACCTTTTTTAGATCGTGTGAGGACAGTGTTGGGGGAAAAATGTCAGGTTTTCAATAATGCCTAAAATACAAAATGTGCTACGAGGTGTTGCTACGGAAATAATTGTCCATGGAGTATCTTACGTAATAGTCGATAATGTTTCCTATTTTCGTTTTGCTCCAATTACAACTTGTGATGTGGAACGAAGTTTTTCACAATATAAAGCCTGTTGACGTGCCCATCGGAGACAATTCATATTTGAGATGTTACGAATGTATGTTGTTGTGCGTTGTAATCTATGTATCTTGAGAGAAAATGAAACGGATAATGATGCTGATGACTTGTTGCACAACAGCAATTGAATATGTGTATATATTAAAATTAAAGTATAATTAATATATACTGTATATATATTGAAATTGTTAGTTCCCGTAAATAAGTGGCATTTATGTTTACCACCCACCCAACCTCAGTCGTCTTCCACTGCTAGTGAAAGCATTTCAGTCTACCACGCAACCACTGCCTCATTTTTCTTCTGTTAGCACCACTAGGGACATACTGCAGTGTCAACAAATTACCACTATACATCATGCTGCGCTAACTTCGATTCTGTCCCGCTAACGGTCCCCTAGATGCTATACCTATCTAAAAAAATTAAATATTACTAAGTATAATACTGGGTCTTTAGATTTATTCAGCCTTTAGCGCTAGAAGGGTTAAATGCATGATGTCATTCTCGTCTCTAAAGGGAGGTGATGAATTGAACCTTAGACTGCATGCATTGACGACATCGTAAACAGTTTGATGTATTGAGCGGTGCACAACTGTTTTTAAACAGGACATTTTGTGCGTTCTTTAGTTTTTGAGTTTTCCCAATTTATTCTGTGTAGGTCAGTTTTCACTTACTGCTGTAAACCGTACGAACTAGCATTTAAAGTAATGAGAAGGTTGTGACATTAGAGCCTTCTGTTACCATAACCGTATAATTATTTAGTTACCTATCAGCATAATTGCTACGATTGCAGGTTTACGAGACGCAAGCGAATGTTCCAAATGTAAATATTGGAAAGATACAATACAACTCCCGTTTCACTAAGGTGATCTCGAAAGTATTGACATCCACCTCTTCTATTCACCGTTCGCTAGTCCTCTGCAAGAGGCAATGCGTGATAAACTCGCTACCTAGTGTTGACATCATACGCTTACAAATGCCTGGCGGCAAAAGCCGAATAAATCTGAAGACCCCATATAGGTAATGGTACAGAAACATTACATATTCTTACACTCGCTACGCAATCGGAACTATGCTGTTTCTCCAACTTAGATATGTGACAGTAAGGGGCAATTGATGTGAATTCTTAATTTATTCATTTAATCGAAATTTTCGAATGAAACTAAAAAATAATACGCTCTAACTTTCGGTATTTAATACTTTCAAAAAACTGCTATAAACAGGGATGTCCGAAGTTTTCACTTTCTGCTATATTAGAAATTCTACAAATTGTTGCAAGTAATTATGCAATATAACGTACTATCTATGGGAAAGCTATGGTGTTGCAACAAGTAAATACAACCTAGACATGTAATATTGCTTCAACAATCAATCAGCTACTAGTATCGGTTACTTCCAGAACTAAACTGAGCTCGATTCATTATCACTAAATCTCTTATTTTCTTAGGACGGGAAATGCTTTAAAATGTTACAGTGTCTGTTTAATTCTTTTTGTCACATGTATCGAATTCATGGAATAAATATCTAGCGGAGGCGTGAGCCTAATGGTGACTGCTGCATGCAGGTTTCTTCTCTAGCTGAGATATAAGAGAGCAAAGGATTTGATTAATACGTCTAACATTGCCTTAGTTGACCAGGCAATCCAATTGCTTTCTTAGAGGACATTTTTGGACGAGGTTCATCAGCTATTTCCGGATTACTAGGTAGCGTATTTGACAGGAGAAAAGGAATTGATGTGACCAATATTGTCGTAGATGGCCAGGCGATCCATATGCTCTTAAGGGGCAACTTTTGGACGGAGTTCATAAACTCTTTCCGGGCCTCTTGGTAGGGTCGTTGACAGCATTGTTTAAGCTAGGAATGTTGGTTCTTGGCTCGGATTAGAGCTGCGTCACAGGCGAGATTAAAATACACCGAGAAGAGTAGCCAGGTTGGAGAAGAGGTAATCAATTCTTGGTTAACAAAGCCATAAAAGTTAATTTATTGAATATTCTTGAGAGGTTTTATATAAAAAGAGCCTACTAGTGAGGAAAGCTGTTACAGATGTGGTTTACTAAGGACCTGCTTAAGGCGGACTAGACAATGGAGTGATGTTTGACCTATAGCCGCTCCGAAGTTGCAGACTACGGAATCATTCTATCGCTCATTCACTATGTGAGTGTAATTGCCAATTGCTGGCCGAAGTAAGGGTTTTTATCATACTTATGTAGTTCTGGAAACTATGTAGCGTGATTCTTAAGATCAAATTAAGAAACTAGTAATGTTTCTGTCTATACCTATCTAGCAAATAGAGCATTTAATGTGTTCATTCGTTGCTTTTGCTTATCTCCACAACTTTCTGTGCTTACACTCACATACTCTTTCGTACTGTGTACAGCTTTCAACCACTTACTCCTCCTGGCTGCTTAGTGTCTTGTGATAATACATTCGAAACATTTAATCGAATTGTAATTATTACTTCATAACGTTAATAAATAAATACATAAACATTTAAAAAGCAACCCCTATGCAACAGCTCAGCCTTGCCCTGCGCCCCGACCATGAAAACCAGCTTGCTGAGCGATCAGTTCTGGTGGGTGCTACAAAGGACAGAAAAGAAACAGGCAAAGTTTTTCAAATAACTTGTCGGCGTTGGACTGGTCTCTACCATGTTGATGTCCTGCACAGAGCTGCAATCTTGTGGCCTCTGGATTTATTCAACTGACTGTGCATGCAGGTTTCTGACACTAAGGGGTTAAGTGAAGCCAGAACTCTCAGATTGTGGGAGATAATTATGGGTTCCTATGCAAACATTTAATGGTACTCGGTACTATGAGGAGTTCTCTTAACATTTCTCCGCCCGGATAGCATATAACTGAAAAGAAAGCAATCACAGACTCTTTGCTCAGATGTGGACTTGGACAACACGTCTCCAATGTCAAAGTCAGTGTTGATGTCAGACTATGGGAACTCCAAAACCATTCCGATGTAGAGAGTGGATTTAAGTGCTCCCTCAGAGTACCGCGTAATCTGGTATAACCGTTGAATTTATGCCTGGCGTATGAGTGGCGTCCCCAGTTGGAGAAACTCTTGCTACCGAGAAGTCCACCACATTTCTAGGAGACTACAGACTGTAAGTCCAGCAAGCTTTTTACCTAGACACGACGACACCTGCCGCGAAAGAGTACGAATTGATTTTAACAGCAATAACAATAATAGTAATAATAGCAATATCATTACTGATAGAAATAGTAATGACACAATTATTATTATAATAGTTATTATTGTTATTGTTGATGTTATTATCATTATTAACTCCGTTATAAAATGTACAGTAGTTTATATACAGTTCAAAGTTCGAAATGCGCATTTACTTCTATATGAGGTATTGCACCAGCGATAGTCGCAAGCCACACTTCAAGAGAAATCAATATTTTGCTAAAATTCTATAGTCCATTTACATATGTCCCTAGAAAGACATAAGTTGCTGCCATTTGCCAGCCGAGTTCAGAATTACAAAGTGTTGTTTTCTCCTTCACTCCTTGACTTCATATTTTACCTTGGATATAATTACAAGAGACACATTAAGGCGTCAGTGAAAAGAAAACTTGATTTTCCACCTGCTAAAATGATAAACTTGCAGAAATATCTGTACAAAGCAATACAGATGAAAGTGACTTAACTAACCGATTCTCCTCCAAATCTGCAAGTGGATTAGATTAAGAAAATGGACACGTAAGAGAAATAAACACTTATGAATAATAAATTTAACCTTCTCTTAGCAAATCGGGTATTGTACTCTTTATTACCAATAACAAGAAACATACATTAAAGAGAATTGACTTCAGCTATAACGATTATTTTGTACTTTATACATTATTGTACAGATTACAATATATAGCATGGTGTATGTGACTTATGATTATCTCAGTTGCGATTTTTCTTCAGGTATTACAGAAGTAATGAAATGAGCCCTTGTAAAGCTGCAAAATCAACGAGGAATGCAGCAGAAAAGTATGGTGTAGATCAAAATGCAAAAGCCAAAAATAAAATAGAAGCTGTCACCAAGGGAAAACATGTACATTTCAAAGAACTGCTGTGATAAAATACAGAAATAGGAAGTTACATTTGACTCGTTTTGAGATTTGATGTCGAAAATGCATGTTTAATAATGATGGAACATGCAAAAAGAAGAAAAGGGCAATATATTCTCTACGTGTATAGGCAATGCTTAATATTTTGGCTTAATGTTATGAAAGTTAAACAATTGTAATAATTATCATGTTTATTTACAAACACTATTATCAATAACAGTACCGTCATAAGACCTACTACATTTATGAGACCAACTTTCATGAAAGTTCAGCTTCATATAGGTAGTGTTTTTTTTTTATATTATGTAATATTATTTTTAACGTAAGTGTATATATTAGATAGTTCATATGCCTATTAAGTAAATCTCCTTTACTGTATAGTGGGACTAAGGTATTAATGTTTAGGACCAAATAGTAGTTTTGTGTTTACTTTTATGCACCCAAAGAAAAAGAAACCAGCAGCAGAGAAGTTTCTTGTAGAAATTATATTTGATCAGATGAAGTGTTATGCAAAATTGTAAAACTGCCTTCTTAAATGTACATGGCTTGCAAATTCACTTGGGCAGAACAAGAAATCTTGAGAAACAGCTTAAAGCAGGATGCACGACACCGAAACAAAATCACAGGCTGAGATGTCCATTAAAATGATGTTTTGCATGTTTGCCTTTACATTCAGTTTGCTTCAACCACACAGTAAAAGCTTCGTTACACTACTTAATGTGATTGTTTAATGCTTTATGGAGAAAATATCAGAGAAAATATTCCTCCATTTCCTCGTCAGTCTATTCAGAACGTTCTAAAATGCCATTTTTGTATTACAGTCACGCATTAGAACCGTTCTCTTGCACACAAAGAATACAATATCAAGGAATTATAGATTTCATGGAGAGTATTCCTATATATTCTAGTCATCACAGTCGTTCTCATAATCCGGACAAAGTACTTTGATTCCAACCTACCACAGATGTCTTTATGTGGGCTGCTGCAACACAAAACAAGTCAATAAAGTGAGTGAAAAGAAGTTCAGAGAAAGTTTAGCACAAATTTTAACATTGGAATCGAACTCCCTCCCACTCTTCCATGTGGCAAATGTGATACTTTTCGGAAACAGTTGAATGATGTTAAGAAGCACAGAAACCCTCGTCAGAAATAAAGTAAATGGAAACAAGCAGATATATTCATAATGCAAAGGCTAAACTTTGGCAAACATAAATATACGAGCTACCTGAAATTGTTAAGGAAGACGACACAATTCATTAACGACGACTTCACGGGATAACAACCCAGTAAAATTGGGGTCTTACAACTTCAAGCTTTGGACCAAAAGAACTCTGTGGTCCTCGTCTGTGTTATTGCAATATGTCTCCACACTACCACCCCAAATTTAATTGTAAGTACAGCATTCTATTTCCGAAATTTTGGACGTACACCTTATGTATACACAACTGTACCAAAGTGCACATGTTTCTCCGGAGTGAGAACCAGGTTACGAGTAGAAGAGGAGCAGTTGAAGTGGGACACTGCTTATTAAAATACTTGCAAATAGCAATCCCTAAAGCTGAACACCTCTACATAATAAGTAATAACCGTAAAGGCAGAACAGGAATTAGACAGTAATAGTCTTGGAATAATAGACACTAGTAAAATGCAAGAGTTTCAAATCAGCAACTTCAAGGTTCCCCCAATTTGATCGTACTAGACTACCATGCGACAGTGATCTCTATGGGGTGGAGCAACATTCCCAATCAAGCAGAAATATTTATGGTCCAAATGACTGGGTTAATGTAATAAGCAGATCGTCTGTTAAAGTACCTTTTATTGACAGTAAGATGCAGAAAGAAGGTTTCTAGGATGTGGAAAGTTTGCAAGCTGAAATAGTGAAAAAGGTAACAGACACATTCAAATTGCAGACGCCATGGGCTTTAATTGAAGAGAATAAAAACTTTCAGCCTTGTCACCGCTATAGCCAAGGATGTCATTATTAAGTTCCCATTCCTACCTTTTAATCCATTTTGTTCAGGTTGCCGAAGAAATACAAGGAATCTTTGAAAATAAGAAAAAACAACAATCAAAAACAGGATGAACTCTCATTAATAGATTATGTTCCAATGTTAAATCATACCTTCTTTTGGGCCCTTGTAGCCGATAAAGATATGAGCATGGAGGCTGAAAACGTTGATTAGGAAGGAATTATGAACAATTTTGCTAATCCTTATACTTTATTCTTGTGTTATTTGAAGAAATTAATCTAATAAAGCAATGTCATTCTAGTAATTGTGAGTTACCATAGAGAAACTCATAAGCCACAACTAAAATTACTTACATGCTTTTAATATTTTTACTTAAATAATACAAACTGGATTAGATAAAATCGTACCCTTTTTATAAAATATTTAAGAACTATAAGAGAATATAATTGTATTAACATTGTACCATGCGTTAGACTATTCTGATTTTAGAAATACTCCAAAAATTTAAAACGTTTTCCTGTAAAATTGTGATTTTGTTGCTTGTAACTATCTCTGACGCAACGCCTTATATTTATTTATATGTATATATATAAATATATATATATATATATATATATATATATATATATATATATATATATATATATATTTATAGTCATAATTAAACTTAAAATCTAGACACATACAAAACTATAACTGATTCTCCCCAGACATTTTTAATTTTCTTAATGCATACTCAAGAAAGCATATGTTCTCTAGCGAAAACCATTCTTTGAAATTCTCAGTTCCTCCTATTTCTCTCTCTCTCTCTCTCTCTGGCGAGCCGTTTTGCATTAACGTGTAACAGGCAGGCGCACATAAACAAAGGCGGGCACTCATTAGCTAGTATTAAACATAAGGTATTCAAAACATCCCTTACGGTATTTAAATACAGATAATTGAATACATCCACAAATGGTAGCCCTGTGATGGTCTACAAGGTATATTAATGTGCACTGACACTTTTATTTTATTTTCTTGAAACATTCTATATAGTAATAAGTTTGTAAGAATGTGTCCAACGTGTGTTAAAATATTCACCACGTTATATTACGATTATTTAAGAAGAAATAAGAATTTTTGTTGCTATTATTCATATATGTAAATTGGTTACCATGAAAAGAATAAGAACTAATGGCACTGCATGCACAAGGAAGAGGGACGTGCTTGTGACTTAAACATTTTACTTAGATTTTAATTGTTAAAAGAACCCAGTAAAAGCAGTTCTACTATCGGCCTTAATGGATTACATGACATGTAATTTGCACAGAAAAGATGAGGCGGTGGTGATGGAGGGTGAAAGAGGAAGGAGTATTGAAAAAATGGAAAATAGTATAAGAAGAATTGAGATAGGAGGAGAGCATAATAACACAAATAGAGTTGCGGGTTCTGATCAATTTAGCACAAGAATACTTCAAAACATGCTTTGCAACTCATACAGATTATACAGTTGATCTCAAATAGTAATAGGAATGTGCAAGTTTGTATTCAGTTTGCTGTTTAATTTTATTCGGCCTTTAATTAAAGAAAATGAAACCTTGTATTTATTCATCTTTATGAAAAGTCCTAATAAAATCCATACACCAATGTAATGTTAGTACTGAATTATTCTGTTACTCTTTTTCTCACTCACATTTGCAAATGTAAAAAGACCTGTTACCCATTAGGCGAACAAAATACCAACATTAGTTATTCGCAGCAGTCATGTTGGAGTGTTTCTGTAGGTTCCAAATTTGAAATTATTCTGATATATCTTTTTTGTTTATTGTGTCACCTACTCCCTATTGATGGATTACTCCATTGATAGCATTAATATCATCAAATTAGTTGCAGCTTTTATTTTGTGCCGCATATTTCCATCCATCACAACCCGGCTTACTCTTAATTTCTGGGTATGTTCCCAATGAACCGTCGCGCTTCCCCTTTCCTTTATCATCGGTTCGTGTTGTCAACACCGTCACTTTGGTTATACTAATCAGGTTCGTCTTAAAATAAGGTGGCTGGTCCCGATGGCCGCGCTCGCTAAAGCGCCTTGCTTTGGTGCTTCGTGGCGCAGGGGATCGTGGGTTTGAGGCCCGCATTGGGCATGGGTGTTTGTGTGTTTGTAAATGTGTATTTGTCAAAAATAGAAAAAACTGTAAATAAAAAGGAACTTTATGGAAAAAGCAAAAAGAGTGTGTACACACACACTCACACGAGGCCCGTCCAGAAAGTGACAGACAAATTGGCATAACTATACAATAATTAAGGTTATCAACACAAAACTTTATTAATAACGTTACAGCAGCTTACTCTATTTTTGAACGTAATTGTCATTGCTATCAAGGTATTTGTCACATGGTAACGGTTTTTCAATGCAGATGTTATACTCTTCCACCGCACTGTTACTCTGAGGTCATCATCGGTTGGGAAATCTTTTCCATTCAAAAAGTCTTGTATGGTGCAAAAAGTGAAACACCGGTTTGTCTTCATTTCTTTATCAACGTTTTCTTTCAACTCCTCTACACAGATTGATGAACTTCCACTCCGGTCTTTATCTTACACACTGGCTCTTCTTTGATTACTCGTAAAATATGCGCCATTTCCTCGCGGGAGGTTCGTTCATTGCATTATCAACATACACCTGAATTATTTGCCTACAAAATTCGATGGGCCGAATATTTTGTGCAGTTAAAGAAAAAACGACTAATTTTGGCAATAAAATTGGTAACACGTGAGAATAAATGTCTTAACAGAATGGAGATTACGTTGAGAAATAGAGTAAGCTAATGTAACTGTAAATAAAGTTTTGTGTTGTTATCCTTCGTTATCATTTAGTTATGCCAAATCGTCTGTCACTTTCTGGATGACCCTTGTATGTACATATGTAGGTCACTTTGAAAATCATATCGTCTGACGTTTCATTTAGTAATGCGTGACTTTGACATAGCTTAACCGGAAGTTTAAAGTATATAAATACTAGCTAGAGGTGTTACGTTCAATTGGTTGATTTTTAATAAGAGTTTAGCTTTAAAGAGTTATGTATATGTTAGGTTCGTTGAAGTAAATAATGATATGGGGAAATATTGTGAGAAATCTTTTCTGGCCTGCGTTCATTGTGAAAGTTTCCACTGTATGAAGCAACAATGAAGAGAATACAGAAGATACTTCTGTGACACAAGAAGCATTAAGAAGTGACCATGCAAAGTGCTTAATTATTTAGAAATGCTTAACTGTACTTAGCGTTATTAGCGCACCCAGTGCGGAGTAGGACTTACCGCTGCCACTACCCATCGTTAGCGGATAGTAGGTTCAGAGTGGAGACAATACTCGCGCCTGCGAAGGAGATCCGTGGTGACAAGGTGGCCATTGGGGTGCGTTTGGGGAGAGATCGGGAGAACTACAAATACGTACATCTTAAGAATGAAAGGGGAGACGGTGGTTTTACAGTCACTTACAAATATTGAATGGAATACATGGCTGAGGAAGCTCAAACTCTCGCTCGGCGAACGCATTTTATGCCGCACTCGCTAGCTCGCTGGCTTGATTCAGTAACTTATTGATTGAATCACGCGAGAACTTTCCTATACATAGCGGTTCATATCGCCGCAGAACCTTCTAGAAGTGTTCTGGGGTTGGAAGGGAAAAAGAAACATGCAGAGGAACCTAGTTATCACTCGATATCGCAGTGCTTAAGCTGGGCGAGAGCGTCAGTTGCCTTTGTTTATCTCAGTCGTTCGCAGTCAGCCGTGCGTCACTGCGTCACAGTATATGCTTTATTTGTATCGCATTGTGTTTGTTGTGAAATTGTGTTGCAAAACAGTTACAAAGTGAGGAATATTTATGAATAAATATTAAAAACTGTACCAAACTCACGCGAAACAGAATTGTATATACACAATAGATGTTATTTGCTTTAAGCTCAATAATTTGTTTACCTACAAGAAAATCCGAGTGTCCCCAACGTAACAGCTACACTAGAGGCATACTATAGGATGAGTTGCAAGCATTGATACCAACTGAAGACATGGTCACCAAATATAACCATTGAACACTATATTGCTGGGATTCGGTGAATCAATAGTTAGCAATTTCACAACACTCGAGTGAGAAGAGCAGTGACTCCTAAAAGTTTGCAGTAGGATCGTCATCATTTACTTGGTTTACATAGCAACTAGTTTGAAGCCGTAATTATGTTTGTATAAAATTTATTATTGAATAAAGAGGTAATGCGAAAATAAATAATTGCGATAATTAATTTCATGTATAATTGTTAGTGGTGAGACGTTGGACAGAGCAGACGTGTTTGTGCTCCACTCCGCTCGTACTAGTAAACGATGGCGGGTGGATCGACTAGTGTTCAAGATAAATTTTGCAAAAGGTGTAAAGCCAAAGTAGTTAACGGCTTACAATGCTGTATTTGTGAAAGCTTTTATCACAATTGCTGTGCTAAATTAAGCAGTATTAAAATGCTTGACGATAATAGTGCCCAGTGCTGTGAATGTGATAAGAGTACATATCCAGTTTTTACGAAGCTATAAGTGAAATAGCCGATTCTGAAAATAAAATTGACATTCGTATTATCAAATACATTATACATCAAAAGGACATGGTAATTGGTGAATTGCGTGAAAGGGTTAAATTACTCTCTGAACAGTTAACCTCTAGTAAACATCGTGTCCAAACATCAAATGTACTTATTTCAGATTCTGCTAATAATGATGTGGTTAATAATGCAGAATCTCGCAGAAATGTGATGATAATATCTAGTGAAAAAGCAAGCAATGTAAGTGCCCATTTTGACGGTACGACGGTGAAGAGTGCTGCTGCAGGTGAAAGTCAACAAGACACCGACGATAGTCCACAAGATAAAGAAACCCCGTGGAGTGAAGTCGTAAGTAAGAACAGAAGAAAACCCAGACAAACAATAGCTGGTATAAAGACTATTAGTAAAGACTCTGGCTTAACAACTGTTCCCAAGAAAGGTTATTTATTTGTTTCAAGACTTGCCCCTACCACAGCAGTGGACCAATTAGAGACTTATGTTAAGGAAAGTTTCCCTGAGGCAAAATGTGAGACATTAAAATCTAAATATCCTGATGCATATGCATCATTTAAACTTATCATTAATGTTAATAATATAGACCGTGCAATGGAAACCGATATATGGCCACAGGGTGTGTTAGTTACTAAGTTTTTTAAAAAAAGACAGCCCCCAGCGCAGGTCACCTAGAGCACTTTAACACTCAAAATGTTCCCAATATCAATGTGTTACGTAACGCCACTAAAATCTTGTATTGGAATGTCCAAAGTTTATTTAATAAAGTTGATTACATTTCAATTATTCTTACAGAGCTAGCAGTAGACATTTTGTGTGTTGTTGAACATTGGTTGAAATATGACGAAATCAGTATTATTAAAATACCTGGTTATTATTTATCTAGTTGCTATTGTAGATCTAATATTGAACACGGTGGCTCTGCTATTTTTATTAAAGATGGCTTGATTGGAGAAAGTATTTGTGACGTATCCAACCTAGCACAAGAAGCTGTCTTTGAAATATGTACTAGTTTTATCAGTTCTCTTAATTTGTTATGTGTGTCCTTTTATAGAGCACCTGATACTAAAAGGTCTACAATTGAGGATTTTTTTAGAAGTTTAGACACTTTTTTAAATTTTGTGTACAAATCTGGTACTAGTTCTAATATAGTGCTAGCTGGTGATCTTAACTTGGACTTCCTTGAACACTCCAATGTGGTTATCGATTTTACTAATATTTTAAATAGCTTTGGTTTACACTTGACTATTCACCAGCCTGCCAGCCCTGGCAGAAATGGTAGTACTGGATCCTGTCTAGATAATATTATAACTTCGATGCAGGATGACAAATATAAGGCTAACATATATCACACTGTCCCGTCCGACCATGATGCTCTCTTTTTTTACTACAACAAGCGTAGTCTTAAAAGCGCCGAACAGAGACATTTAAGTATCATACGTCCGATCAATGAATTTAATCTACATAATTTTATTTTTCATCTGAGACATAGAAATTGGATTGGGTTGTACAGCATTATTAAATTTAGTGATAAGGTTAATTTTTTTCTAAATAATTTTTAGAGGTATTTGAAACATGCTTTCCTCTAACACGTCATTTTATTAAACTTAAAAAGAAACCTATAAATAAATGGTACACTCTTGAACTTAGGAATTTAAAATCTAAGTACTTATATCTTTATGACATGTATATACATTTTGGTTTTATTGAACTGAAAAGTAAGTATATTGCAACTAAGAAGAAATACATAACTGTGCTTAAATCTACAAAAATGCAACATTATTCATCATTAATTGAGAACAGCAGGAATAAATCAAAATGTATATGGTCTGTGGCATCCACTTATACAAATAAAAGCTCCAAGGCTAATAATATCCCATCTGACTTGACTGCTGATACTTTTAACTCTTTTTTTATCGACAAGGTAAAATATATTGTAAAAACTCTACCTAACAGTAACAATGAGGCGCATTTATTTATGAACAATATTCCTAAAATTAAATGCAGCTTTAAATTTCAGAGCTTGAGTGTAGAAAATGTTTATTCAGCTATTCTGGCATTAAATAAGAGTGCCTGTCTTGATGTTTTTGGGCTCAATTAAAAAATTCTGAAGCATGCCTCTGCATTTATTTCTGAGCCGTTTACCTATATATATAACATTTGTTTAGAGACGGGCGAGTTTCCTGGTGTGTTTAAATATGCCTAGGTTATACCCATACATAAAAAGGGAGACAAACATGAATTGATTAATTATAGACCTATTTGTATATTACCAATAATGTCTGAGATGTTTGAAATTCTATTAAGTAAACAAATTACTAAATATTTTCAAGAGAACTCGCTATTTTCAGATAATCAGTTTGGTTTTAGAACTATAGTTTCTTTTATGACCAGAACATACTATTGCATTGAAAGAGGGGACACCGTTCATAGCAGGTTTTTTGATCTGACCAAAGCTTTTGACACTATTTCGCATGATACCTTGCTTAAAAAAACTTAAATTTTATGGTTTTGATGATAACAGTTTGAAACAGGTTAGATCATATTTATTAAATAGGTATCAGTTTGTTTATGTAAATGATAAACATTCACAATTCAAATTGGTAGAACATGGTGTTCCATAGGGCTCCATACTTGGACCCCTGTTTTTTATCATTTTTT
Organism: Hymenopus coronatus; assembly: GCA_030762935.1. Classification (NCBI taxonomy): domain Eukaryota; kingdom Metazoa; phylum Arthropoda; class Insecta; order Mantodea; family Hymenopodidae; genus Hymenopus; species Hymenopus coronatus. The sequence continues at coordinate 63,429,547 of CM060900.1, forward strand.
TTTTTTTTGGTAGTGTTTAACGCCCGCTTTAACTACTAATGGCACCGCAGGCGGTGACACTGATGATACATGAATGATGATGGAGCACCGGTGGAATGCGATGGCGGGGGAAACCGGAGTACCCGGAGAAAACCCGCCCCAGCGCCGCTTTGTCCACCACAAATCTCACATGCGGTCGCTTGGGATCGAACCCCGGCCGTCTAGGTGAGAGTCGAGTGGTCTAACCACTCGGCCACGGCGCGGCCTTGTTTTTTATCATTTATATCAATGGTCTCCCTTATAAAGTTCAAGATAATTGTTTAAAGACCTACCTCTAAGCTGATGATTTGGCAATCAATATCTCTCTTAAAGATAGAACTCTTATGGACACTAAAATTGTAATGTTATCCAATATAATTGAAAACTGGTGTACACACAATAGCCTTATTGTTAATTATAACAAAACTGTTGATTTAGCTTTTAATGTTAATTTATCTAGCTCAGATTCTGTTGCTAACTCTGTTAAATTTTTAAGAATTAATATACAACCGTGTTTAGGTTGGCATAGCCATATCAACATTGTTGCAAGTAAAATAAGCAGAGGACACTTTTTATTAAAAAATATTTATCTTTGAATGCCTTGAAAAGCATATATTATGGGTGCATAAATAGCCATATGAATTATGGTATTTTATTCTGAGGCAACCATGTTTCTACCAATAAAGTTTTTGTGCTTCAAAAGAAAGCCATTAGGCTTATGAGTGGTGTATCCCCTAGGACACATCTCAAACATTTTTTTATTAAATTGGGTACATTGACGATGGTATCTTTATATGTTCTTAATTGTTTACTATTTGTCAAAATGAATGTAAATTCTTATACATTGTGTTCTTCTGTTCACAATTATTCTACAAGAAATACTGAAAACATTTACATTACAAAATATTAAGTATAGCAAAGTACAAAACTCATTTGAAACCATGTCTTTAAACCTATTTAATATCCTTCCTAATAATGTTAAAACCTTGCCCTTATCATTATTCAAAAGAAAACTTAAGCCTGTTCTGCTCTCAAATCCATTGTACACTGTTTCAGAGTTTTATACTTGTAAAAGTAATATGTTTTTGTAACTTGTTTTGTTATTTATGCATTTGTTGACGTTGCTACACAAACTCTGTATTGTTCTGGCAAATAAACAATCTATCTATCCATCTATCTATCTATCTATCTATCTATCTATCTATCTATCTATCTATCTATCTATCTATCTATCTATCTATCTATCTATCTATCTATCTATCTATCTATCTATCTATCTATCTATCTATCTATCTATCTATCTATCTATCTATCTATCTATCTATCTATCTATCTATCTATCTATCTATCTATCTATCTATCTATCTGTCTGTCTGTCTGTCTGTCTGTCTGTCCTGTCTGTCTGTCTGTCTGTCTGTCTGTCTGTCTGTCTTGCCCTGCCCTGCCCTGCCCTGCCCTGTCCTGTCCTGTCCTGTCCTGTCCTGTCCTGTCCTGTCCTGTCTGTCTATTAAAACCGAGGCGTAACGTTAACAGAACAAAAGTTAGAATTATGTTGCTATGTGGGGATTATTATAGTGGGCGAAGCAACTGTTAGAAAGACAGTAGTGAAGGTAGTTAAATTCATTCCGGTAAGCCATAAAGCTCGAAGTTTAATTCATGGAAAATGGGTCGTTATAATACTTATGGGGCACATGTACAAAGCACACCGTGACCATTCCTGAAAATTAGAACAGGGAAAGGACACCTACAATTTAACAAAGAGAATGAAGAATGTGCTAATATGAAAATTAAATTTTGTCAGCGTAGAACAAAATAATAATAATAATAATAATAATAATAATAATAATAATAATAATAATAATAATAGTGTAGTCAGGAGTATGCGGGTCTTAGATTAATAAAACAGCTTGTGTCTCGAAATTTAGTTACTTTCCTGAGCTTTTTTCAATTCGTTACTTTTGTTACAGTTTTTACCAGTTACGATAGTGTTAATGGGTTCGTAGGGCAGCGCTAATCTTAAAATCAGTTTTGCGGTGATCGGCAAGGGATTCGCCGTTTAGCATTTTAGCGAGATACGGTAACTTAAACTCTTCACTTTTCTACAGGAACAAATTTTGTCTACAACATGAAGTTCTTAATACTCTGGAAGTTTGCAGATGTAATTCGAAGCAGGGATAATTTCTCGTGATTAGATTCAGGAACAGACTAATAAATATTAATTTTAAAACATTCCGTAACTGGTTCCAAACGATCGGCTATTAAGCTGTATTAAATATTCTCATAAAATACAGAGCATTCAAGTCGCGCTTACTCCGGCCAGCGGGAAAGATTCCAACCACTGGCTATTTGTAGCTTAAGTGCTGTACGGGCCGAAACGTGTCCGGTCAATGCTTGGTACAGGTTGAGGTTAAGGCAGCAAAACGCTTGTTTGCGCGGGCTCTGTGTTACCAGTCGTTGATTTGTACAGAGTGAAATATTTGTGTTAGAAGACACACTTTATTGTGTACTACTTCGGAAATCCGTTAAACATGCGTAAGCTATGTGTGCATTATATTATATTATTATTTAGATAATTAAATTTCTTTCTGAAGAGCTTAATCTGCGACAGTGAATATTTTGTACGATACTTCGTCAAAACAAATTCTTGACGACAGGTGTGTAGTCAATTTGTAAATGGATTCCCTGCATCTAGCTCCAAATAAGAGGCACAATTAGAGATGTCAGCATATTTATATGGAATCGAGATCTGGGGCAGCACATGTAAAACCAATATAAACAAATTTTTAGTCCTTTAGAAAAAATCTATAACATGTGTATATATAATGTAAATAATAGGGAATCATGTAGAAATATCTTTGTATATTCAGAAATATTGACAGTTGTATCAATGTACGTATGAGTATATAAAATGATATTCTTTGTAGTAGGTAAGGAATACACGGTACAGATAAAAAAATGAAATGGCGCTTTATTTCTGGGCGCTCTTTAACTGCTGTGGTTCTCTGCGTCCCATTATATGTTCTTTTACGTTCCGTAAATCTACGACACGGGACCCACGGCTTTACTTCCCTTCCGAAGGAAGCCATGCTAAGGATTTTTACGCCCGAAAAAATCCATCGTCCTCCGCCGGGTTCGAACCCGTGACTTTGGGCATATGAAGTTAGCTTGGTAACCATTACACCACGGAGGGTGACGTGGTACAGATATAGGGTAGCCATAAGTGTAACACCAGAAATGTAAAATTACTGCTATAGAAGAGATGTAAATAAAAGGGCTATAGAGAAGGATCCCCTTACAATGGGCAAAATCCTTTACAATGTACTACCAAATGAATTAAAAACTCTTACGAGGTAATATGTTCCAGCGAAAACTAAGAGCATTCTTGATAAACAAGTGCTTATATAGACTGACGAATTGTAAATATTCTGTAAATACATATTTAATGTTGACGATGCCTATAGGTTAATATACATTGCTATATTATTATTATTAGTATTATTATTATCGCGTATCTTAGAGTAGGATTCTAACAGAAGATAAGCTTGCTAAATGGGACACAACTTGAATGTTCTTCAACAAGTCTTTACGCCGTTTGGAACAAGAAGTGGGCGTTTCAAAAATTTCAAAACATATGACTACCAAACTGTTAAAATTAAAACCATACCTTACTTTGGCATGTGAATGCACATTTGAGTAAAAGATGTCGACAACATGTGAAATCCAAAGATCACTACTTTGAGCAACTGCATGAGACAGTACATGTCTTGTGCCGGGGCAAAGAGTTATTCAGAAGGAAATATAAATCACAGCTAATAATATTACTTATATCAAGAAAGGAAATATAAATGTGCATTGAAAATGGGAAGGGAAGAAACATTTCAAACACGTCTAAGTTGCCGAGTTGTCACGTGCTGGTAGCACAGTATACCGTCAGCGGTAGAGCATTGACCCGAAGGGGGTGAGAGTACACTGCCCGAGGGGAACATAAACGGGAAAAGAGAAAACAATGCTCCCGCAGGTCAAGCACAACACTTTTTGAGGCACTTGGCGTAGAACATCGGCAGAGCGAAGATGTGATATTTAGGGTCCATAGTGGAGGCGAACCGGCTGCCTTTAGTCGTGAGGGTAATTGTTATTTTAATCCTAACCTGAGTACAAAATAAATCACTGCATCAAAGAAATAGGTAATAATAGTTGAGGGCGCGTAAACCATAGCTTTACAGTAGAACATTTAAGCGGAATGCGTGTGTGTTCGACGGCGGAAAAAGGCCAAACTAATTGAAGAAAGCATTTGTGTCGTACCACACCCTGAAGAGTTTCCATGCTAGTAAAAATCCTGAGATAGGGAACCCACAAATCCACACCATTCCTAATACCAAAAGCCTGCACCCGGGATACGAACCCATAACCCCTGTTACCGCCCTATTCTGTAACATTTTAGTGAAATGAAACTGTTATGCACATGCCATAGAATAGTTACAGTTTGTGAGTAGAATATTCCGGAAATTACGCCACTGTTTACCACGCGCTCTACCGACTTTCTCGGATCTATAAACTGTTTTCTTCCATTCTTGTCCCACCAACGCAAATCCTGAGAAAAATAACCGGCAGCCTATCGCCGTAGCAGCTGGCTGACAGCAGAAAAGATCAAGCTTGTGAATCTATTATGGATCTGCGTTGAAAATGGAGGTATATAAACAGGATGTATGGAAGTGAAGATATTTGTAGATGATAAGATACAAATCTGTTTGATCTGTAGCCGGATCAGTATGAATTGACACACCTGTTCTGGAGACCACATCGGTTGTCACTGAAATCGCAGATGTTTACCCGCCGTATACCAGGTAATCAGTTGACAACATCATACCAGAAGCAGTAAGCTTTCATCTTGCGATGCTGATAGAGAAGCATACCAGATCTCGAGTTATCGCGCAGTTGCAATAGTTTTGCTTTGATGTGCTCTTCCGGTAAATGTGTGTAGAGTTTACGACGAGTTAAGAAAACAATGGAAAAGGTAAAATCTTCCTTGATTAGATCTCAAATATAAAAAAATAAATATATAATGTCTCCTTTTATATTCCGAGTAGAAGTTTTACTTAAAGCAACCTAATTGAAATTAAATTCGTAAAACCAAAACTGTTCCAATAAATCTAAAGTTTGCTTAAACCAAACAGAAAAAAAATAGTGGTTACAGTGCGAGGGTGTAAAGAACAAATGTAAAGAACAGGTATTGTATTGCACCCAAAAAATTGATGCCGAAATTTCACTGGAAATATATTAGAAAAATATCAATATGTGTGTATATATCGTTGGACAACATAACTTAAAAACGAAAAGTTCGTTAAATACCAAACTTGGTATTTAATCTTAGCATCTCCCAAGGATGCGACACAACGATTATAAAGAAAATCCTCCCCACCCCAAACTATCCTTTACTTGGAAAAATATTTGAATATTTTGTGTTTCTCAAAAATGACTCTAACAATTTTGTTTAAAACACCGTATATTAAAGATATTTATATGAGAAATAAAAATGAATGTCTTGAATTTAATGGGAATAGCATCTGAAGATCTCTTTATTCGTTATCATTTTTTTGAGCTTGCATAACAGGTAAACTGTAAGAGATAAACACAAACTTACAGCACAAGAAATTTGGATCTCGTTAAAACACATAATGTACATGCTCCTTTTTTTCTTCTTCAATTTTTTTTTAAAGCGAGCCGTTTCTGAGATATTGCTTGTTACTGGTTTCGGTTTTAAAATACTTTTCTCTCAACTCCTGGCCATGAAAAGAAACGAATTTCAATCGCATTGCCACCAGCTTTTAAATTTTTACTAACACATTAATCTAGTGTACTATCTTATTTCCCTTCTACTTGCAAGGGAGCATTAATAAGAGCAATTCTGCTAATGTTTATCTAGATTAGCATAAAGCACATAGAAGAATAAGCTGTTTAACAATGATGCCAAAGCTGTAGAGAGTCATTTGAATGGAATTCATGTGATTTTCTCTCTACTAGCAGCTCTGATACAGGATACACTTGCCCTGTTGGTGTAGTGGTTACCATGCTAGCTTTATATACTCAATTTCGCGTGTTCAAACGTGGCTAGGGATTCTTTTACGGCGTAAAACTCCTTAGCATGGCTACCTTTGGAAGGTAAGTAAACCCGTTGGTTCCGTGTCGCAGATTTACGGCACGCAAAAGAACCTCAAGCCTGATAAAGAGGTCTCTGAGCAAAACTATGCGGTCTTTCACGTCCAGTAGAGAATGGGACGCTGAGAATCACACGTAGTTGAAGAGCGTCCATAAGTAACACTCAATTTCCATTTTGCCCTGTCTTGAAGGTCTTAGGAATTAATTGAGGAGCTGCTTGATGAAAAAACTAGCGGCGTCGATCTCGCAAATAGCATCGTGTCGTGGGGAATTTGAATACCGCCCTCAATACTGCAATATGTCTTTGCTGACCTGTGGATAGAGGTAGAGAATACGGCGACGTTTGGTATACATTGTATGTATGAGCCTTACAGCCTATGGTTAAATGTTATAGAAAACATTTAAATGGCGTGTTATCTATGGACGCTCTTTAACTACTGTGGTTCTCAGCGCTCTAAATTGGGCGTGAAAGACCACTTAATTTTGCTCACAGGCCTCTCTCAGGTTCTTTTACGTGCCGAAAATCTACGACACGGGACCATCGGCTTTACTTCCCTACCGAAGGAAGCCATGCTAAGGATTTTTACGCCCGAAAAAATCCTTCGTCCTCCGCCGGGTTTGAACCCGCGACGTTGGGTATATGAAGTTAGCACGGTAGCCATTACACCACGGAGGGCGACTTTGTTATAGAACTTAATACTCTAGGATAAACGTAGAAACAGGTTTGCGCTACTCGTATGCATCAGAATCGGAATATTTTCAGGCAACTCCATTAAAATGCCAAGGAAGAAAATTTATTTTCAGCATTATAATTATCTTTATTATGCATATGTGCGTTTATGGGACAAATTAGTTTTGGCATAGAAGGTATTAATTTAGTTGCTACGCTTCAGAGCTTAAATTCCATATTCTCTAAAGCACTTTTCCCATTTTTTCAGATATACTTACGTGCATAAAATATCTCACCTAGTTGGTCTCCGGGTTCGATCCCAAGCAACCGCCTCTGAGGCTTGTGGTGGACAAAACGGCGCAGAATGGGTTTACTCCGGGTTCTCGGTATCCCCCGCCATCGCTTCCATCGGTGCTCCATCTTCATTTCATGTATCAACAGTGTCGGCGCCTGGGGGCCACAAGTAGTAAAAGTGGGCGTTAAACACTACAAAACAAACAACAAAGCATAAAATGTGTACAATAACGGAACGGAGCTGTTCGTGATGGCGCTGATATAATATCGGCCCCACCCTCTACAACCATATCTTTTTCCCGAGCATAATTGTAGCCTCTGGAATAACAGGACGCTTTACCTCCCCTAAAGTACGGGCGACATTTGGAAGGATAACATTACAACTTAAAGACTAGGGGGGGATTTAATTAACTGTGCACCGTTACTATGGTGCTCTTTTTGCGGTTTTCTGTGGGTGTTGTAGCGCCACCAGTAACATCTGGTGGCAAAACCAGTGCCCTCTCATCTCGATCAGCTGGTTCTTCTCTTCTAAAATAGTCGTCCTCGGTGGTGTAATTGTTACCATGCTATCTTCATATACCCAAGGTCGCGGGTTCAAACCCGGCGGAGGACGATGGCTTTTTTTCGGGTGTAAAATCCTTAGCATGGCATCCTTCGGAAGGGAAGTAAAGCCCTTGGTCCCGTATCGTAGATTTACGGCACGTAAAAGAACCTCAATTCTGATAGAGATGCCTATAAGGAAAATTAAGCGGTCATTCACGCCTAATTTAGAATGGGACGCACAGTAGTTAAAGAGCGTCCTTAAATAACACGCCAGTTACATTTTTTCTTCTGAAATATCGGTTATCTATTTTATTATTGTCGCCAAAATATTTCTTTAGCGAGATCGCTATGTTATTTAAACTGTTCTGTATGAGACCGCGTTGTTGACTGTCAGCTAACAGAGTATTCCCGTTCTGTTGAATCTGTTTCCCCGTATATTTCTTGTGTGGCTTCCGGAAAATTTGCTAAAACCAGTCTGTGAGTAGAATATTTTTGGTACAGTTCTCGTATTTTAAGATACAATGTGGAGATAAATATATGAATAATTAGTAACGTTCAAAGAATAACTTTGTTCTTGATGAAAATCTTTCATGAGATAGCGTTACCTTCCGAGACAAGCCGTTTTGCTTTATATCCTCAATGCCCTTTTAACAATTTACATTAATACCCACAGTTGTTTATTTTACAATACTGAGCGCATTAGAGAATGTTTTGTATAGTTAATCTTCTTTACTTGTAATATTCAGTATGATTACTCCCACGTCTCTTAAACTATCGTCTAACAGACCCAATAAAACTTCTGGAAGTCCTTAATCTTTTCATCTGCATACAAAATTGGAATTTTTGTCTCTATTGATAATTTACATGCTCCTGGGACAGGAAGTAAGTTTCTGGTTATGCATTTTTTCCTTAATTATATTTACAATGCTAATTAAAGAAAATATTACTGATTACAATTTTTTGCAATCCTTACATGTTTAAAGCTTTGTGAGATAATATTCCCCATATTTAATATATTTTTATATGCATAAATTACGATGTTGCGATTTAAACACTCGTAAATATCCTTTACTAGAACTTCGTTTTGTTTAAATTTTCATGGCTCTCGTTACGTTCCATATTTACTAATTTTATATACATATATACACATATATGTATAAATAAATGTAGTACACGTTATTTGTACGATAATGTACTTAGATCACATATATGAATTAATCGAAGTATTTTATTGCATGGTCATTTTATGACGATAAAAGTTGCAGACGTTTTGTGTGTTTTAGCACTTCTTCCTTCACCGTATATATAATGGATGTTTATTTGTTTCCCTCTTTTTGCTCTTGTGCTTTTTATAGTGTTTAATGTCCGCTTTTACTACTATGGCACCGCAGGCGATGATAAATGGAATGAAGAGAAGCCCTGGTGGAATGTGACGGCGGGGAAACCGGAGAACCTGGAGAAACCCGACCCCTGCGCCGCTTTGTCCACCACAAATCTCATATGGGGTCGCTTGGGATCCTACCGGGGCCGTCTAGGTGAGAGGCGAGTGATCTGGCCACTCGGCCACGGTGCGGCCCTTGCTCTTCTGTGGGACAACAAATAGATTAATAATACATTGTTACATTTAATTAAGTTAAATAAATTGAGCTTGAATCATGCTTCATAAGCTAAATACCTGACTTAAACTGCAGTTTTAAACCTGTATTATTATATTACATTGTTGTGTTCTTATTGTCGACTTGGATATACCAATAACTTTACTGATGGAAAGCTCTGTGTCGTAACGGTTGTCCAGTTAACGACACATGCAAATAATTCGGCACCCCTTCCACTAGAATGCCAAAGAATGTAGTTGTTCTAGCCTTTTCTTATGTGCCAATCGTAGCGAAACTAGTAGAGAAGAGTATGCAACACATCCTTCCAATTCACACGATTATAACAGCGTTCATTGGTTAGTTCTTATGTCCCTTTTTGTTTTGAGGCTAAGCAGACACTCGGAGAACTAGTGCCGGCTGGGAGGAGTCAAAGTTTAATTACCTGAAGACAGAAACTATTATTACAATCTTAAGGATTGGGTCATATTTTGTACACGCAAGTGTATAATTATTTAAAACTATCTGCTTTATTTGACTGTTAACTTCATGCTCGCCTTAACCCATGCACACAGACATCTACAATTACAATTATGCCCTTTGGGTAATGTTTAATGTTATTTCGTACTTTGAAATTTGAGTCATGTTGTAAACAAATCAAAATAATTTTGGAACCTGAAAATGGTACTTCATAGTCGTGTTTTGCGAAACATTATCCTTTAATATAACTGTTACTTAAAATAAATTTACCCCAACTTATAAAACACGTGGAAAAATGTGTCCATACCACAGGTGAAACTATTTTTGATAACATTTTCTATCTCCATAGTTCCAAAATACCTGTTTACGAATAACATTTCCAAAATAGGTTGCCTATATCAATAAGAAATTGTGCATACAGAAAGAGGATCCGAAGGTTGGAAGTTCAATAATGACAACTATTTATTTGCAACTGATACAAAAGAGTTACATATTAACAAGATTACTGCCCTACAAAGTAGTCAACTGCAATGTGTACAGTGGAAGTCGTAGGATACCTTTAGCACCGTCTGTTACAAAGTTTGAATAGAGCTGGTTTACTGGGTAACGAATCTCTGGAGCAGTTTTGAAGCAAATGCCACGAGGTGGTTCCTTCATCTTCGGAATCAAGTCAAAGTCACAGGGCTTAAGTCTAGTGCCACTTCTTCTTTTTTTAAAGCTGCTCGCAGGTTGGTTCCAAAACTAAATATCAATAATGCGCATTGAGAGTTTGCTATGGACAAAGTTAATGCATTAGGATAACATTACAGTCGCATACGAGTAACATAATAACTTTCACATTGCTGGGGTTCTGATGAACTTTCGAACTTTCTGGTTTTCAACGACACATTCTGCAGAATCCACCCATTATTTTACACTACAATGATCGGCCGCATACAGCGCAAACTGTGGATAATTTATTCCCTGATGGAGCTGTAAAGTGGTTCAGCATCCACCATAGTCCCCGGATTTAAGTCCTTGTAACTTTGACTTGATTTCGAAGATGTAGGAAACATTTTGGCATTCGCTTGAAAACTGTTTCAGAGATTCGTCAGGCACACTATCACTACAACATACGATGCTAAAGATATCCTAAAACCTCTAAATCGCTGGCAACGGGGTCTACGCAATGCTGGTGATACCTTGAAGAACCGTGATGCTTTGTATCATATATTTCTTTTGTAACGTTTGAAGTAGTATTTTCTTTATTATTAAGTTTACAATAATAGAATATTTGCGTCACACAGTCGCACAGGTCGGCTGACTGTACATGCTGCCTAAAATACTTGAATTTAAAATATTACCTACATATCTATCTATTTTATATATATTAACAACATTGGAAATACACTCACAGACACATACACACATAGATTACTCAAACACCAAATAAGATTGTAGAATATTTACACAAATATTTTATCTCTTAGTGACGAACTTCCTCCCAGGCTCGGTCAGTTTTGACTGTTTAGAATCAAATCGCAGAATGCTGTCCGTCGTCTGTTTGAAGCTAAAAATACTTCCGGCAATACCTTTTTCTTAATATCCTCCATCTGCACGCAATCTGCTGAAATATGCGTCCAGTCTTCCTGATACCCGCATAATGGGCAGATCCGCTTACCAGCTTCATCAACTACCTTATGGGTTTTCCACTCTTCCAACCTGAGCCACGCTTTTCCCGACCTTAGTTTCATAACCAATTTTAAAATGTATGTTTCTTTATCCCACCCAAGTTTTATTTCGTTTTGTAACTGCAATGACGATTTTTTTCTACGTTCAGATTCTATTTCCTGCATGTTCATATCACATAGTCGTCTTTTTACTTTATTTGCGATGTTATAACTATTATAGTTTAAGCCAATCTTTGATAGTCCCCGTTGTATCCCCGCCGCCCTCCATTTTGGAAATTCTATGTTATTTATCTGATGCCGATAACATATTGCTCTTAGAGTTGTTTGATCACCTTTAATTATTCGCAGCCAGTATCTGACTACACTTAATTTAACATATACATCATCTTCCCAGCATCCTACCTCACGAAGAACACCGTGGTTAGAAGTTCCCCTCCCCAATCCCAGAATACGTTTCCAGAAACGACATTGTATTTTATTTAGATTATCTACCCCATTCCATCCCCAAACCTCGCTATAGTAATGAAGACCTAACTATTGACTCATACATGGTTTGTAATGTTTTAACTGGCATATCTGGTATCCAGGTCAATAGCTTCAATATTTCAGAAAGTTGTCCAATTCCTTTGTGTTTTACCAACTCAGTATTCTTGTGTCATTTTCTTGCCATGCTGAACCTTATGCCTAGGTAATGGAAATGTTTAACACTTTTAATTTTAAGAATATTCACTTCCATGCCCCATTGTCTAAAAAATCGTAATAACTGGTTGCCACTGATAAAGTTCCAATCCTCCTTCTTGATACATTATTAAATTACATTTCTAATTCAGTTTCTTTCGCATAAAACTGTGATTCTTCGTTGAGTATCGATATACCTGTGCTCTCATTTCCTCTCTTCCTTCCACCGTGCTACCACAAATTTATAATGTACTGTTAAAACATCTGATACTTAATTACATTTAAGTATAGTTAAGATATCACATCCGTCGTAATTATTCCTAGTAACCATTATGCGTTAGTTTCCACAACGCTCCAAAACGGCATCTCGAGTAACTGACTTTCGTTCCTGTATTGCAAAAGTCGATATCAAAGTTGAATTGCACTGTTCGAAAACTTTCCTAGTAGGTCTTTTCCTCTATTGTGAACTTCCAATTAGAGACGATGGCTCGCATACTATACATATTTGTAACTACTGCATTGCAACGCAAGAACTTTTCTATGATTAGAACATAAATTTCGCATTCGATAATTCAAAAAAAAAAAAAAAAAAAAAAAAAAAATCTGATGTATTCCATTCACGTAACTTTCTCTAACTGTTGCACAAACAACTTTTCTTACAAAAGATTATTCTTTTATCTACGACATGCTAATCAAGATAAACATAACATCTTACTACTTGCTTCCTTGTAAGTAGAAGGGACATAAGAGCATATGTTATGCTAATAGTCATATTTTAAAGGCTGGTCCTATGTAAAACAATTGGTGTACGCTTCGCTTTGCATGGCCGCAGTAAAACAAGAGAGATGAAACGAAACGTCACTTCCCGTTTGAGAAAAGTTTTTAGTATTTTAAATTTGAAACTAATAACAAAGAATATCTCAAAAATGGTAGATTTCACATACAAAGTATATGACTTAAACTATACAGGATGAAAATTATTTAAACCGACAAACTCTGGGAGGTTGTAGGGGACACCAAAACAAATATTTCTCCTTAATGTCATTTTTCCTATGAGGATTATTGAAACCGGTAGAGGAAGTTTTCTCTGACATCAAAAAAACCAACAAACACTTTTGCATTATTTATTACCAGGAGACAACACATGAACACAACGCAATTACTTAAATTACAGTAGAGGTTCAAAAATGCCTCCATGGACATTTAAACAAGCTGACACCGACGGATCATGTTCTGTCTAACACGGGCAAAAACTCCAGGAGTTTCGTTAATTGCTCCTGCTGCTGCTACTATCCGGGCAACCAGATTCTCTTCTGATTCAACAGGAGTTCTGTAAACTAGGATGCGCATCTCTCCCCACACAAAAAAATCCATAGGGATCATATCTGGGGATCGAGTTGGCCATGGTACAGGACCACCTCTGCCAATCCACCTTTCTGCAAACTGTCGGTTCAAGAATTGACGCACAGGACAACTGAAATGTGCCGGCGCCCCGTCATGTTGGAACCACATGTGTTGTCTTGTAGGGAGCGGGACATCCTCCAGCAATTCTGGCAATGCTCTGGCGAGAAAATTGTGATAGTGCCTGCCATTTAATGGCCTAGGTAGGAGATATGGCCCAATTAAACAGTCCCCAACAACACCGGCCCACACATTAACGACGAACCGCACTTGATGTGCGCGAGTAACTGTGGCATGTGGGTTATCCTCACTCCAAACATGCGAATTGTGCAGGTTGAATACTCCATCACGCGCAAACGTTGCTTCATCTGTAAACAACACAGAGGTTGGAAATGTAGGATGCATTTGACACTGTTGCAGGTACCACTGCGAAAACTGTGCTCTGGGTGCATAATCAACTGGTTCCAGGTTGTGTACACGATGTAGGTGAAATGGACGTAAGTATTGCTCATGAAGGACGTTTCTTACATTCGTCTGATTCGTCCCCATGTTACGCGCAATTGCACGAGTGCTGATAGAAGGATCTCGCTGCACATGCTGCAGGACAGTTTCCTCAAATTGCAGCGTTCTTACTGTGCGACGGCGTTCCTGTCCAGGTCCTCTGCTAAATGACTCGGTCTCGCGCAGACGTTGGTACACAGCAGTAAACATCGTATGATGCGGGGTACAGCGATTAGGATATTGTTGTTGATAAAGCCGCTGTGCAGCTCGTCTATTGTGGTGCGCTACGTAGTACGCACCAACCATATCAGTGTACTCACTCCAGGTGTATCGCTCCATTAGTAAACAGATACTGTACAGTATGTACACTACACTGGTGGATAAAACAGTTCCTACCATCAACAGCAATTGCATTCATGACAACTGAAGGGCTACCGGTTTAAATAATCCTCATAGAAAAAAATTACATTAAGGAAAAATATTTATTTTGGTGTCCCCTACAACCTCCCAGAGTTTGTCGGTTTAAATAATTTTCACCCTGTATATTTTAACGAGATATACTTTTTTTCTGGAGTAAGTTTTTGTCTATCTCTTACGGTTTTATCATTATGTAAATTTCTGCGAAATTCATCTAGGATAAAGAGATCTTCAGAGGCTATTCCCAGAAAGTTCAAAATATAAATTTTATTTGTGATGTAAATACCTTTAATATACAGTATTTTAATCAAAATCGTTTGAGCCATTTTTTAGAAAATCAAAATTTTCAAACATTTTTCCATGTAAAGCATAGTTTGAGGTGGGGGAATTTTCTTGAAAATCTTCGTGTCGCATCCTTGGAAGATACTAACGATAAATACCAAGTTTGGTATTTAACGGTCTTTTCGTTTTGAGCTATGCTGACCACACACACACACACTCGCTCATACACACGGACCTGTTTCTAAAATTATTTTTTTCGGACTCCAAACACATATTTCCAGTGAAGTTTCGACATCAATTTTATTTGTGGCATACAGTACCTTCTCTATCCACTATGTATATAGGACATACGGGTTAGGGAGAGTAAAAATATTGTAACGATCGTATTGGTGTAAAGTGCTGCTATATTGGATTGTGTAATTGGACATGTACCTAATTTTTTGAAATTATTTTATTCTGATTTTATTTTGGACACCTAGAATTTCAATGCTTTGGAGAAGAATTGATTCGGTTACAATAGCTATGAGGTAAACCTATAAAATGATGCCTGGACTGCAATATTACACAAACTCATATCTATACACGAATAAGTACCCTATTAGGACGTAAAGGTAATTAATTACATGTAATTATAATACGTTGCGTTAAAACAGTTCCAAATATGTGAAGTTGTATTCATATTCGTGTTCCTCCATTTAGTTGAATATTGTAGATAGATAGATTCTTTATTTGCCAGAACAGTACAGAGCTTGTGTAGCAACGTCAACAAATGTATAAATAAAAAAACAAGTTACAAAAACATATTACTTTTACAATTATAAGACTCTGAAACAGTCTACAATGTAGATGTGTTACTTAATATGGAACCGTAAGTTGAGGAATGGCAGACCATTTTCGCTCACCGAGGCAGAAAAGTGATTTTAATGTAAGGGAAAACCAGTAAATACAAATACAGGTATAGACTTAGTATACCAGTTTCACCTATTATTAGCATTTATGAATGTAATTTTTGCAGTTTACCACATTGCAAAAGTCGTATATTAAGCCAGAATATTATTTTTTTGTGGAATTTACGTATCAAGCTTACAGCTGCCACAAGATAAATAATAAACGTGGATGTATTCACTGACAAAAAACTGAAATGTTTAGAATTGGGGAGTTTTTTTCATATTTTTAGAACTTGAAAACGCCGACTATTGCTTTTATCTCGATTCAATTTAGTTTCAGCCATCTAATTAAAATTAAGAGCTGCCCCATTATCTTCACGAAAATGACACTTTTTTGTTTTGATTTCCTTCTAGAAAACACTGGCACTAAGGCTGAACAACATGAACGTGAAGCTTTGAATAAACAGTGAAATAGGATAGAAGGTAAGATTATTAAAGACCAGGATTTCTAGTATTAATCACAACCGTGAAATTTTAAGCTGACACATCAAAGTTGCCAAAATTAGAAATTTTAACCAGATAAACTTCTCTTTCTATAATTGAAGCCACGATATGCCAGGAAGGTTTTTTATCTTATGAAACCTTCTTTAAAACGTGAAATATGAGCAAACTGCTGCAGATAATGGATGCCAAGCTTTTATTGTCTAAATGCTTATTTGTGAATTCTAACGGGCGTCGAAACCGCAGAGTAGTGAGCACAACATCCCACTGGAAAACGTTAGCTCAACTGCCAAGCTTTTTCACTTGGGTACCTAATATACTGGTAGCACAGATATCCAATGAGCTCATGTCTCACGTGAGTCACATTCCACTACTGAAATGCCTCTCTAAAGAAGCATTTCTGAAAGGATACCTAGCACTGCAACACCAGGCAAAGACAGTTGATTTGAAGCAACACGTGGTATTTGAACTACTGAAGGAGCTGATATCCTGATTTTTCAAACAGCTGCTTCAGAGCAATATGGTTTCCAGCTGAAAGTGTTGGCAGTGAGATGGGGGGGGGGGGTGTTCATCAAATACTTTTCATCATAACGAAGAAAAACAGTGCGCATTTTTGGTGGAACTTGCAGCTAAGTGTTTTTATAGTGCCCATTCATTTTATATGATGGTGTTCTCTGTTTGGTACATGAGATAATTTTGCTTATGTTAATTTCATAAACTTCCGTGCAATGTGCTCTTTCTCTGGTACATAAGACAAGCATAATTATCACCATTTCAATAGAAAATCAATATATATTCGGGATGAGTTGTCATTCCTCGATTTCTTTTTATTTCACCGCTCTTGAGTACTTCGTTTAAGAGCTTTGAGTATTTTATCCAACCGCTTTTGTTCATTTTATCTCATCACATATACTAATCTCTAAATATAACGATCCCTAGAGATGTGGACAAGGTATTTAGTGCGGCAGCTCTGGAACTAAGTAAAATAGTATACTACAAAATTCCGAAACATCTACAACCATGCCAGTATGGAGAAAAGTGGGAAGGTATTTATTGTGTAAAAGGTTGCATGATCTAGCTTTGAACATTTGGCTTATTTTATTCAAACTAATGTCATTTTAAACGAGTTTCCTCAAATTATTTATGAGATTACGTGTTCCTAAATATTCCTCAAACTAGTGGTGCGTTAATTGATTCCTGTCATTACGGAAGAGACGCTAATCAAATATAGCACTAATCCTACAGAATAGACTTCCTAATGGCACTATGTTTTATATGCATTGGTATTAGGAGACAGTATTGGAATTCTCATGTAAGGTATCGTCTGTAAGCCAAGATTTTACGTGGGGAGCAGGTGGTTACACACTATGTGAAAGCCATCACTAGTGTTGTTACTAAGTGGTGCCAGCGATCAACCCTTGAGGGTCAGGCAATGTTTAACTTGCAGCATAATGGTTCCCAGGACAAAATGCTTCAATATTGCTGTGGTAGTTGATTCAATTTAGAGTACTAATGCAGATCATAAGTCCTGCTGAATTTGATCCATACAGTAATAATATTTAAAAATATCTTTTGAAACTTTTGTAATAAAAACACAGTGTATAAAAAGTATGAATTTTGTTAAATATATTGTAATATTTCCGTGCATCCGTTTTGAAATACCTGCAGTAACAAGTTAGGGCCATAATTAGGGTTTTATCACTCCAACCAAGGATATACTCTCCGAAATGCACTTTCTATTTTAAGTTACTTTTATTTATAGCTTTCACCAGTTTGTGGCTATAACTGTGGTATTAATACTATTTTGGATTTCGCAATTAACGAAATAAAGTTCACCTGATTATACGCATCTTACATGTATTCAGTCATTTAAATTGTCTAACCTTACTGAATATAGAGTTCTCATTCATTGGCTACGTCGCCTTTGTTCATAGAAAGTCAATAAACACCTTTTCAACATTCAGAAGAGCTAGTAAACTTTAAGGAAGCAAAAATACGATTTAGAGAGTAGGCTTTCTTTGTCGTTCATAATCTTAATATTGAAGTATCAGTAACCGAAAACGCTTTGATTATGTTAAGAGACCATCGTGGACATCGTGTCCACGATGTCCACGAATTAGACCACTGGCCCTCCAAGATTCTGCGTTTTCTAAGGATGATTTGAAGACAAATGGCTTGTGAAACATTTTCCAAGTGTAATAGCTCTAGAGTTGTACAGTTTTCGATCTAATACACCCAACAAATGTTTGATTAGGCAACAAGCTCGATATTCATCTGGTATGAGAGGAGGCCGTATTCTATTTTCTCCATTCCTTCGCTCTGAAAGGACCACTGCGGTCGGGACCTACCAATTGTTATGACACTCTACAAGACTTGGAACATTTACTAGTCTATAATAACAGAGGCCTGTCGCTCCCAATTACATCCGGATGTCCTATAAAGACAATGCCTATTTTATGGATATATTAAGAACTAGTGAAGTCCAAATATTCGTATTATATTTCCACCTTAACCTTATATAAGGAATGTTTTGTAGAAAGAATAATTTCTTTCTTCAGACCTTAGAAGTATTGAAGGATATAGAGTTTTAATAATCTCCCTATATTTTACAACGTTTAACCCTTACTTCTCACCAAATTACGCTATTGGTTTCGGTGCAAGACTACTTTTTCCGACATGTTTACAGTTTTTTTATATCGCTATATGTTATAACTTCAGTATAGATGTTCCGATATTTTACAGTTTCTAAATTCTTATGCATTTTCGAGTAGTATAAAAAGATAGGTTTGTGGTGAGAGCTCGAAAGATAAAACACCTGCTGTACCAGCACATCATCTTCAGATGACAAAAGCGAAAACAATATGGCGAATAAGCAATTATGAAATGCTGTTAAGTCATTTTTACGCTTTTTTAAAAGCGTACACTATGAACAATGGTATCCAAGCATATTTCAATTTAAAAAGCGGAACACAACTGAAAATGCCTCTTAGTAATTCTAGATACAATGAAAAATGTTTTCAAGATAATGGTTGGGAATAATACTAATCAAAATTTCCAAACAGTTTCTTACTGATGAAGCTTTGTTTGATTAGTAGTTAGTAGCATTATATCTATGGAAAACGACTTAAATCTAAGAGTTACAAGCATTAGGCTGCTGCATCATAAGGATGTACATAGAAGCGTTTAGTTTATTTTCCATTAACACTGGAGACCTTGAGAGATGTGTTCTCCAATCCAGCTTCATCCTATCTAAACCTTCACTCCTGCCGGAAGCTAGTACACGCTAGGTTCTTCTTGACCAGTCCACCCTTGAAGAAATCTTCTTGCCTTGCGTAGGTTGACCCGCAGGAAACGGGATCTGCAGCTGGCTCGCCTCTCCTGCAGCCATTGAAAATAATGTGAGGCTGTAAGTAAAGGAAGGAATAGTGGCAGTTGACTTTTAACCAGGTAGCCCGATAAAACTACATGTGCATTATCAGCATTTGACTGAGGAGCGCGTAGCGCTAAACTGCGATGCGATATCCGTCTGTTTTAGGCCATAACTTAAACGTATTACAATTAGAACATATGTGTCATAAGCTTTTTGTCTAATTTATTCATTGTAGGACCTCTCAAAGGAGTATAACTGTACGGGTGTAAATTCTCTGCACCGTGCATCGGTTCCGCTCGTCTCAGCTCTGGACAATTTGAGACTGCATAGAGAAAGAGAGACAGCGCTATCAATGCAGATGGAGTAGTTGGGATTTTCAATTTAGCCAATCTGGTCAAGAAGTATTTTTCACCCTGTGACGTGCAATATCGGGTATGCACCCTGAGAGGCCCTGCTTTATTGTACAGGAGTTTAGATAGATTCGACTTGAATTCATAAACATCCGGTTTACTGTACGTCAGATCCATACATTAATTTAATGTATGAGTGAGAAATTGTTTTTATAAAAAGTCGTTAAAGCAGTTTTATGTTTGGCTTGAGATAGTAAGTCAGTTTATCACACGTATTTACATACTGCATTGTGAGTATTTCTGATTTTTCTCGTGGAAACTGTTTTTGTGACATTAATTTACCTTCCTGGAATGATTTCATAATTTTTTTTATTTATTTATTTTTTTTTTTGGAGGTTACTCTCTGAGTTTTAACCGAGTTTGTTATAGTCTTAAAGGAACTGTTTTAATGAAACCGAAGGTAATGTCAGAAACTTCATAGCATACAATATTAAATGCAACAATTAGATTATCCTTGAATGTTTTATTTCCATGTATTAGCATGTACATCTATTCTAAAGTATTAGCGATTTTATATAACTGACGCATTTCTCTATTCATTTTCCTGTAGCTGTAATATATACTTTTAATTTCACACTACGGTAATGGATGTGTAGCGTTTGAAATATTCGTATTATGTAAACCATCCTATTGGAACCTATAACAATTACTGCACACAAAGTTTGCCATGTTTAAAAATACTAGCGTGTATGTTTTATTCAAATTAAAAATTTACTGTCTAAAGTCATTGTTCTAGTAAAGAAGATACAGCACAGAATTAATTTAAAGATATTGATGTAAAACTAAAACTATAAATAAAGGGTTCAAAATATTTGTTATATGAGACATATTTTAACCTTTGATTATTTTAGAAAAATTGGATTTTACTCTCCATCTTTCAAATAGTAATAATTTTTTTCTGAAATTGGAGTATAATTTCAAAAGTGTGTGTTTATTTCCTTTACTGAACTTCTGAGAGGCAGCACAAAAGTTTTGCAGAAAAATAGTAAAAAATTGCATCTTTTGGAGTATTTTGTTTATGGAAAATGTTGAAAACCTACTCGAAAAAACCAGGTTGGGCGTACGTAAGCATGCGCCTCTCTATTGATATCTTCAGTTAATCAGTAGTGTGAAAACCTGTATAGATATTTTCGTAGGCTTTGGAATTCCAATTATTTTACTATAACAATTGCATTTTTAACAAATTTTGGCTAAATTTTATTGATGCATCACTTGAGCGGGATGTTTGGGAGTTTTGGTTCCTTCTCATGAAATTTGCAGTTCATTTCTTACACTTGCAGCTTTCACCATTTTGTATTCGTCCCAAGCAAGACAGACACGCTATCCTATCACTCAGGGGAGGGTCAGATTGGAGAAGAAAAGAGAAAGGTGTGACAGATACGGAGAGAGAAAGAAAGGAAGAATAAAATGGAGGGCAGAGTGAGACATTAGGGTGAGGAGAAGAATCCTCTCATTTAATGCAATAACGCGAACAGTGCTCCCAGTCATTGAACGATAAACCATGCATTATACACGAGTTCAGTTGTGACCGTCTTCAGCAAGAGGAGCATTTTCCACATTTGAGGTATATCATTGTGGTTATTATAATGCGCTTCAACATAAATAAAGAACTTATCATTTCACAAGAGGTCGTTGTCACTTTAAATTCATCCTGTTGTGTATTTTT
The DNA here is from genome assembly GCA_030762935.1 of Hymenopus coronatus. Taxonomy (NCBI): domain Eukaryota; kingdom Metazoa; phylum Arthropoda; class Insecta; order Mantodea; family Hymenopodidae; genus Hymenopus; species Hymenopus coronatus. The sequence goes on from CM060900.1 coordinate 63,451,083, forward strand.
ACTAGGACAATGAATTTAGACAGTAATTGTTTGATTTGAATAAAAATTGCAAGCTAGTATTTTGAAACATGGCAAACATTGTGTGTAATAATAGGTATAAATTTCAATAAGATGATTTACATGCTATGATTTACAACGTTGCAGATGTATTGCCGTAAAAATGTGAAATTGAAATAATATATAGATTACTTCTGCAGGAAAATTGCGTCAGTTCTATAAAATCGCTAATTAATACGAGAGCCGTTTTTTTCAACTTCCGATTGGCTCTAAATAAAAGAAAAGTTCGTAGTTAACAATTATTTTATTACTAAATGTTTTGTACACTTATGGTTACTTTTCAACATAATCACAGAAAAGATTGAGACATATATTGTACCTCTGCACAAGCTTTGCAATGCCCGCTTCAAAAAATGTTGCCGCCAATGATTTCAAATAAACATTGACGTTATTTTGAAGATCTTCGTACTTTACGACGTTTGAAGAGAGCCATTCAAAACAAACGAAAAGGAATGCTGACATCAGGAATTGTGTTGATCCATGACAACGCTCGTCCACACACTGCTGGCACAATCATCGGCTCTTTGAACATATTCAATGGGAAATTTTCGATCATCCGACATACAGTCCTGACCTGGCGCCCAGTGACTTTCACCATTTCCCTGAACTGAAAACCTGGCTAGGAGGGCAGCACTTTCAAACCTACGAAGATCTTCAAAACAACGTCATTGCTCATTTGAAATCATTGGCGGCAATATTTTTTGAAGCGGGTATTACAAAGCTTGTGCACAGGTACGATAAATGTCTCAATCTTTTCTGTGATTATGCTGAAAAGTAACCATAAGTTAAACTTTTAGTAATAAAATCTTTGTTTTCTATGAATTTGTCTTTCATTTACAGCCTATCGGAGAATGATAAAAAAAAAAAAAAAAAAAAAAAAAAAAAAAAAAAAAAAAAAAACGGCCCTCGTACTTTAGAACAGCTTTACGTGCTAATGTATGGAAATGGCCAAACATTCAAGGATAATCAAATTGTTGCATTTAATATTGTCTGTTGTTAAGTTTCTGAAGTTACCTTCAGTTTCGTGAAAACATTATGGATTCATTTCCTTCAAGACCATAACAAACTCAGTTAAGACACAGAGGTCTCTAGAAGTGCTCATAACTCAAAAAACAACATTATGAACTCATTCCAGAATTAAACATTTGATGTGCTACACTCACATGACTTTCTCTAGCTACTCTAAAAACTTCTTACTTAAGATAATTCTTCTTACAACACCATGATAATCCAGATAAACGTTAGCAGAATTTTATTACTTAGTTCCTTATAAGTAGAATAGAACAAAGGGAATGCACTAGGCTAAAGTGATAATCAAATGTTTTAAAAGCTGTCGTTATGCAATTGTCACTGCAAATCGCCTCTTTGCTTGGGATGGAGTAGAAAAAAAGAAAAACGGACACTTACGTCTGAGAAAAGTATAAGTGCTTCACAATTGAAACTAATAACAAGGAAAACCTCGAAAACGATAAGCTCCACGAAAAAAAATTATATATGATACTTGTGTATTTTAACAAGATCTAGCTTTTTTATATAGCGAGTTTCTGTCTATCGCTTACAGTCTACTAGTTATACCAAATTAAGCAAAATTAATCTAGAATAAACAAGTCTTTAGAAGCTATTCCAGAAAATTCAAGATAAACATTTCATTTTTGTGATAGAGATTACTTTCATATGTAGTAATTTCATTAAAATCGTTAGAGCCATTTTTAAGAAACAAAATTTTCGAACATATTTGCATATAAAGGGTATTTAGGGTTGGGGGGATTTTCTTGAAAATCTTCGTGTCGCATCCTTGGAAGATATACAACTTAAATACCAAGTTTGGCACTTAACCGTCTTTTCGTTTTTGAGCTATACTGTCCAAACATACACACACAGGGACCTGTTTCTGAAAATGCCTTTTTTTTGTATTCAGGGGGTCCTAAAACATATATTTCCGGTGAAATCTCGACATCGAATTTTTGGGTGGAATTCAAATACTTCTCTATCCCTATGTACAATGCGGGACTAGAGAAAGTAAAAATTAATTTGGCAAAAACAGTTTCCAGAAGACGAATCGGAAATTTTCACAGTGCAGTATGTATATGCGTGTGACTTACTATCTCAAGCCAAACGTAAAACTGCTTTAGCGAGTTTTTATGAAAAGAGTTTCTCGCTAATGCATTAAACTAACGTGTGGAGCTGATATTTTAGGCCACACAGATCGGGTTGGGATTGTTTAGTAAAACCACATCGAAAATGCAGATACCCCTGTCTCGTCTTTCTCTATCATAGGCTCAAGTGTCACGGAAATGTTTATAAATGAAAATGATTCACTAATATCTACTTGTTTCCAAAAAAAACTTTAAGGGACAGAACAGGGAAAAAAGAAGCTTTTGAAATTATTGTAGAATTTGAGCTATATCAATTTGGTATCAATTCATAAAAAAGGATACTTAGAAATCTAATTCAATACGTTCTGAATGCAAATCAAATGTTACATTTAAGTGGAATTCGTGTTAATACCTTTACTGCTAAACTTGTTTGATTAACTACGATGTACAGAAATGCACAACTTTTACCGCTGAATTTGTTTTTATTTGACGCACTCATTACTTGGGCGAAGGGGGGGGAGGGTAAAACTTGACTACAGCCAATTTATTCTTCACCACGTGAAATCTTGAGTTTGTCCTTAGTGCGGTATTGCGCGCAGATTCCTGTGATCTCGTTGCGGGAAAAGTTTATCATCAGTTTCTGGCATAGTACCAGGCGTACCTCGTTGAGCGGAAGACAGATTTAAAGCCAGCCGTTATAACCTAAAACCTTATAATTTCTTCCCAAGAGATACCCTATGAGAGAGAAAGCCAAGACTCCAGTACTTTTTTTCGTTTTATTTTCACTATAAAATTGCAGTATACATGTGACAATGGACCGTTTTTAGTGTAGTTCACTCTATATTAACCATTACGGTACCTGGTAAATCCCATCGCAACAATATGGTAACTGAGTTGTTGAAATATGGTTTCAAGTTTCCTGCTTTCCATGCATATACATTACTATCGTACAAAAAGTTAGTGTTACTTTCGCAACCGTGCATGTGGCGCCGCGGTAACGTGTGCAACTCACATTCGGACGGTCCCGGGTTCGACCCACCAGTAAGCGCCCATTCTGACCCATAGTTTTTCATGATTTCCCCTCGGCTCGCCAGGAAAATGCTGGAGTGGGGTCTCATCTACCACAATTTCCTTTTATAATGTCCCCTTAATTCTGTTTCTTTGTCATCTTGGAGGTGTAATTCCAGGTTCTTGGTGTATGGCAGTGCGGGCAGATGATACGGAAACTCCTCAATGGAACGATTATTCACCATGCAGACTAGATGGTTTCCAGGTCAACGGGTCCCTTGGACCGCCTCTCTGGCGTCACGGCAGTGGGGCGTGTCATCGGCCTTGGAAACGTTAGGGACTTCCGCGCGTCTCTGATGGCCTGTGGCCTCCCATGGTTCCTTTACCTCACCCCATTCTCCTAGGGGATGTATGTCACAATAGATCTGCACAGGTCACAGTGCGAGATGTGTCCCTCTCCGTTGTCTACCACATACCAGTTACCCTTTACTTTCGCATGATATATCTAAATCAGCAATACTTCTGTGACTCTAGCACCTTTTGCATACTGGCTTCTAAGACCATGGGTTCAGGGCTTTGAGTGTGAGCTACATCGTGAATCTCCATCAAGCTGTATTTTGGGCTATAAATAATAATAATAATATTATTATTATTATTATTATTATTATTATTATTATTATTATTAACAGTAATATTAATAATAATATTAATGATAATGATGATGATGATAATAATAATAATAATAATATTAATAACAGGAACAGGAGGTGGTGTTTTCCTGCATGTCGTATAGAAACTGCATCCTATTCATTGTATTCCATGAGTCAGACAGCTCCATGGTAACGTGTAACTCGCATTCGGGGGGTCCCTGGTTCGATTCTCGTTTCTCGCAGTTTTCCCTATTACGCTGGAGATTGTTGAAATAGATTACATGTGTAACGCACGTCCGTTACTGTTCCCGTTTCCTATAATTTGTTCCTCGTCATGTTTCTAGTACAAAGGATCAGGTGAGTAAACGGCGGGTGACGCGTGTGATGGAATTTGCTTTGAGGAACTACCTGGCGTTCGATATGCGATTAGGCCCTCAGAGAAACTCCTCCTTCAGTAGAGGTACATTGCACGGATAATTATATAAGGATAAGAACGGTTCTTAAACATCGCAAATAGCCTAAATTGAAACATAATCGTCAAAATTATGATTAGAAATAAGGGTTGGGCTGAGCTTGTAACATAACCTATCATTTTTGCCAGGTTCAATAGCATACTTGTAAGGTGATGAGCAGATGGTTAACAGTGTAGATTTCTGTAAAAGTTTGAATACATGATAACTATAATCGTTGAAGATTATATATTTGTTTGAGCCCTATTTCTCTAATGCTTACTCGTGTTTAGGAATTTAAATTTAGAAAGCTAAGTTCTATATCAGTGGTAGTATAATTCACGTTTGCCCCAAGTGTTTTATCAAAAACAGAGTAAAAACACACTTTTGAAAACAAATTTTAGTGAAATCAGCGGAAACTCTGGTAATATTAAAATGGTATTCCTCCAGTAATTGAAATTTTAGAGTGTCCGTTTACGTCTTTTGGGCGAAAGTCATTAAAAGTCCATATGCTCATAAGAAATGCCAAAATCTATTCACGGTATTCATATCCTACGAAACGAGACTGAAATTCTGTTATATGAATATGGGGAAATCCCATAATCCCCCACATTTTGGTATATAAGTTAGGTAGTTTATGAAACGCACACACACACCACAAAATTATGATGGAAATATTTTTCCCAGGTTGGTAATCCTGTCGCCAAAATTTCAAACCACACCTAAGAATAATTGAGTGAACACATAGAAAAGTTCTGGAGAGCTATATTGAAATTGTTGTTATTTAGTGTTGCATACTTGCAGAAAAAAATAATAAAACCAAGATAAGACAGCTAAGTTGAAGTTTAAGGGGCGTTTCATAGTGCAATGTAAATAATAAACCTGGCTGAAACTGAATGTTTCTATTGCTGGGTACTGAGTCAGTTGTCATCTTGACTGAAGTACCTCAAGTTCTCGAAGAATATATTTTCTTTCTGAAGATCATAAAAATGCAATGTTTCAGAGTCATACAGACTGACGGATAGTAAAATAAATGTATCAACTTGAGATAAAGCTTCTCTGCCACACTTGACTGTACTAGATGACGTATGGAGCGCTGCTGTTGGAAGTCATTTTTAATGTGATATAGTTTAGTTAATGAGGCGTACACCCAACAACGGCGATGTGGAGCACAGGGAGAGGGAGAGAAGAGAGTAAAACTGGAGCGAACACGAAGCCGGTGATGGATATCAGATGAACCGCTTAGATTTAGATCCTGTTGTACAGTCATCAACAAGAAATAATGCCTCAAGTGTCTGCAGTTAGGATGCTACGTATTATAGACCCAAGATAACTAAACTACATGTTTGAGAAACATTAAAAACCACTTTTTCCTTGTAAATAAACCCAGCGGGATGACTCCGGGAATTTTCGTGGTTTACCAGGGTAGGCAAGTCTTCTTCCACACTTTTCTGTCAATTTCCTGTGCCCATCTTTTCTTTATAATTTGTCGGGGTTGAAGGACCAGGCGATAATTTTAGGCGGATTGCGACCGGGTGGTGACAAACGCCCGTTAAACATTTCTTCAAGGTGTTTCTGCAGGGACCTCTGGGCACCTTGCACTTTGCAGTGACGCCAGAGGTTTAGGTGGCTTGTAGGTGTGCGCCAGGTGAAATCAAAGCATTTTATCTGAAAACGTTAAGAGCACCATCCATGCCTGTGCCCGTCGTCATCCGGATCATCGCCCTTCTGGATCCTCCCCTCATCCTCCCTCTCAGGAGACAAGTAATTTGCTATGGGCCATAAGGGTCTACATGCAATGCTGTTCCTCAGTGGTTGGGGTCCTCATCCGCGAGAACTCTAATCCCAATACCTTGGAAATAAGTTAAAATTATTGACATGTATAGTCTTCAACCCGTAACTCGAATGTTTTTCTGAAAATATTGAAGTTTACTTCACCTTTCAATATTTTTCTGCTTAAGTTTTTGTTTCATACACAATGACTTTTTTTTTGTTTCATTTAACTGCGTGGTCCTATCAGCTACTTTTCCCTGTAAAATATATTGTTGCTTATTGGTAACGTTTTAGCTCTTCAAGGTTTCGGTTCATCTTTAATTTGAATCATTATATAAAACACACACATTCATACTTTCAGTCTCTGAGGAGGTTAGGGAATAATCTGAGCTAGCAAAAAACCTATATTATCTCGCCGGGCAGGATCCCTCCCGCAGCAGACAGGTACGCTACATTATTACTAATTGTTTTACACGTGCCACATATAGGCTGAAAGCTGGAAAGGTAGACTCAGACTGAAATTGAATGCAATAGTTGGTGTTTAAATCACGGATATTCGGTTTTCTGTGCTTCTGCTCTGACCCACTCAAAAATAGTTCCATGACATTGAATTCCCTGTTTCGCATTTTCCCAGGTAAACCACAAAGCCTGTTTAAATTCATTTTGAGGTAACATGCCGCCAGAAATGGTTTTAAATATTGGAAATACTTAAGCCACTGACTTCATATTTGGTCAATTAATAGTAATTCATTCTTCTTTCACACTGGCCTCTGGTTTACCCTGCAATTTTTGAGAGTTTGGGAATTTAATATCACACTAACGTGTTGTCATTGTGGTTCAATTGGTTAGAACAGCGGAAGGAATGCAGAGTACCTGCGGTTCAAATCGAGGATATGGTATTGCATTTTTCAGGCTGGCCACTGACTGAACTGGCTGTTCTTCGGCGTCTAAACTGGATTATATATTAAACGTCACAAGTGCTATACGGTCGACAAAAGTTTAAGGTGACCGAACTGTGAATTTTGCAAAACTTGAAGTACTTACACTTCTATCAGATATAATGCTACGTAAAAAGAAATACTTCCGTAAATTTTGCTGCATATGTATGTATCTTACGGTTTCTGAATTGTGCGCTTTCAAAGCAAAATGTGTTAAGTAAAATTGACCGTACTATACAATTTTATATACCTTTTATACACATTTGGAGTTCTATATTATTCAATGAACTGGGTAACAATCTGTGTTAGAAACAAACATTTCGGTTTAAAAAGTTTTCATATGCACATTTTTACATTTGTTGGCTTCTTTTATATTTTCTCTAGCGTGTATGTGCCGTATATAGAGGGTACTGTATTCCACCCAAAAATTCGATATCGAGATTTCACCGAAAATGCATGTTTTGAGTATACCTGAATCCAAAAAAGCATTTTAGGAAACAGTCAATGTGTGTGTCTTTTGTTTTTGGACAGCATAAGTCAAAAACGAAACATCTATTGAATACTAACTGGTTTAAGATTAGTATCTTCCAAGGATACGACACGAAGATCAGGAAATCCCCCTTTTCCAAACTACTCTTTACATGGTAGATGTGTCGCCCTCGTGCTCTAGGGGCTACGTTGCTACCTTCTTGTGCCCAAGGTAACGCGTTCAGACCCGGCGGAGGGCGATGGATTTTTTTCAAGCGTAAAATGTCTTAACATGGCTTCCTTGGGAAGGGAAATAAAGCGTTGGTCCCGTGTTCTAGATTTATGGCACGTAAAATAACCTCCCATGTAGGCAGCCTGGGTTCGATCCCAAGCGCCCGCATGTAGAACTCGTTGGGGACGAAGCCGCGTCTGGCGGGTTTTCTCCGGTTTTCCCCACCACTCATTTCACCAATTGCTCCATCATCACCTTTCCAATCATCAATTTCGCTTACATTTCATATCATCCACTTCATATTTAAACCTGGCTACGGGCCGTCCCCTCGTAACAGGTTCTTCAATGTGTGGTTTCATGCCGTTAGCTCCCTGACAGGCTTCTGAACCCTAGTCAATGGTTTGTAAGTCCCAAGGGGGGTCTCAGTCCTACAAATACGGGGAGGGTAAACCGATTACTCACCCAAACGAAAATAACTTCAAGCCTGATAAAGAGGCAGCTGAGCAAAATTAGGCGGTCTTTCACGCCCAATATAGAAGCTGAGAACCACAGCAGTTAAAAGAGCGTCCATAAATTAAACTCCATATCATTTCATGAAGATTTTTCGAAATTTTCGCTTTTCTCTAAAATGGGTGCAACTATTTTGATTAAACTACCATATATTAAAGATATTTACATGGCAAATAAAACGTGTATCTTGAATTTTCTAGGGATGGCCTCTAAAGAACTCTTCATTCAGGGTGATTTTTGTACAAATGATAAACCGTAACAGATAAACGAAAACTTACTACACAGAAAGTATAGATCTGCCATAGGTGGCAAATAAGCACCCGTTGACTTGGCAGCCTCTAGTGCTCACGAGAAGTACTCTTCCATTGAGGATGCACCCGCAACATCTGTCTGCACCGCCATATACTAGAAACCTAGAAGGACGCTATAAGATTTGAAGGACACAGAATGAAGCAGAAATGATGGAAAAGAAAACATGACAGAATACACCTCACCAGTTCTCCCCTAGGCGATCAGAGGAAATCTCAACAAAAACTCGTAGTTATACTGGGTGGTAGCCAGGGTCCGAACCCGAGACCTCTCTAAAGTTTAGAATTCATTTCATTTTGTTATGAAAAATAATTTTTCACAATTTTTGGCAAATTTCACAGATACTTCACCTTAATATGCACTACAAAAATATTTTTGGGAAAAACTTAAATACAAAATTCTGTGATACATTCACATGACTTCCTCTACCTGTTCTATAAACAAACTATTATCACAACAGATTGTTTTTTTATCTACATAATACTAATCTAAATGTTTTTTTATCTACATCATGCTAATCGAAATAAACATTTTTGGAATTTGTGTTATTACCTTCTTTGTTTTAAGTAGAAACGAAATAAGGAAATACATTAGGCTAAAGCGATAGTAAGATATTTCAAAACCTGGTTGGTATGTGAAACAATTGAAATTCGGTTCTCTTTATATGACTCTAAGTAAAAAATATAGATGTGAAGGGAAAGATGACTTCCCGTATTAGAAAAGTTTAACAAGTTTAAAATTGAAACCTGTAACAAGGAATATCTTGGAAATGGTGAACTCTACAAAAAATGTATGACATAGATTGCGTGTTTTAACGAGATCTAGATTTTTGTGTGTCTATTTTTTGTCTACACCTCACGGTGTACCTGTTACACGTAATCTACAAATAAGAGGTTTTCGGAAGGCCATTCCCAGGAAATTCAAGATATACATTTCGTTTGTGATGAAAATAGCTTAAACATATTGTAGTTTAATAATACTCGTTAGAGCAATGTTTGAGAAAATGAAAATATTCAAAAAATGATTCATGTAAAGTGTAGTTGGGGGTGGGGGCTTTTCTTGATAATATTAGTTCCACACTCTTGAGAGATACAGAACTTATATACCAAGTTTGGTGTTTAACTGAAATTTCATTTTTGAGTTATCCTGTCCACATGCAGTAACCGTCAGCACTTCAAAAATGCTACTTTTGGAATCAGGGTACTCAAAACAGGCATTTCCAGTAAAATCTCGGTATCGAATTTTTGGGTGAAATATATCTTCTGTATCTACTCTTTGCACACATTGTACCCACGTACTTAAAAAAAAAACGCAAGACAAAGAAGATAGCATTTGGTTTGCATACATGGTATTCAACTTTTCTTTACACACACTCTTCATATCTAGATCGATATTCACACCGGAATTTGAAGACACTCATGATGAATTCTTTGCTATGTTAGTCTTTCGGCTTTTTGTGGTGGACTATGACAGACTTTGATTTTCTTATAGCCCTACAAGACGAAATCGCATGCTGTTATATTTGGTGATCTTGCCGGCCATGGAATATCCCCTCACTTGAGGATTATATTATTAGGGGGCAAACGTCTGAGGCAAATGGGAAGTCGCAGTAACCCATTCCACTGTGTGTGCTATGCGACGCAATGCAATGTTTGTAAATAAATACGAGGGCAAGGCCTGCCTCACCTATATCTAATGATTTCTGTTTTAACTTCTTTGACATGTTTTACTTTGGACGACCCCATCAATATCTGCTGCTAAGGATGATGTACTGAACCTTAATAAATGATCATCGTGTAGTCTATTGCGATGATGGTTTTTAATAATATAGGTTTTAGAGGAGCTTTGCATGCAAACGAATCCGAAGTCAAACATTGCCATTAAATGTGATGGAAATAATCGCAATTTGGAAAATAAATCCTATGGCAATGACTCCCAAACAAGATATTGTGAACATTTTTTGTCCGTATAAGCTTTAGAGAAAATGTTTTTATTTCCAGCTCATGTAATGCCCCTGAAAATTAAAAGAAATAGATTCTTCCTGGATTTCGAAGCTGACATTTTGTTCTGGGTTGCGTACAGGCATCGTAGAGTAAGGTCGGGTAATGCCGGATAGGCTGGTAATGTCGCATACCTAGGATTCGTCTTGATGGGTTCTGGCATCTTACGACATATTCAGTGAGCTGAAGGAAGTATTTAACGGTGGTCGCCATATTGAGTTGTGGTGTTTTGTGGAAGCTACATTGAGAAAACTGAATTCACAGAAAACAGAATTTTTAAAGGTAGGTTAACATGCTTTAATTACAACGGTGTTATAATAACAAAGTGATTTTATCATGTTATATTCGAAAGTGCGTATTTTGCACTATCGTTTAACATATGTGAGGTACAAGATGTATTGAAATGTGAATGAGAAAATGGAAAACGAAAGAATACCATGAATGCCGGTAATGTCGGATACCTGCCGGATGGGATGCCAACAGTCTGGTTGGATAAATGCTGAAGCTTTCATGGAATGGTTCCAGCATTTCATTACGACTAACTCACTATGAAGTTTGCGAACTTTGAGGGAATGCTTATCTTCAGGTACAATCAATTAAAATAGCAGCTGGCGGTTTTAGGGTAACAGGTTTATATCCAGGGAACAGAAAAATATTTGATGATTCAGAGTTTCAAGAAGTCGAACAGGAAGATCAATCAGAAACTGTGCCAGCTCAAATTTCACTCATGGACGACACTCCACCTCCTTCCAGAACTCAAAGTGCATCCAGTCCACAACCCAGCAACGGTACCTTCTCATCCAGTGCCCATTCAGCAGATACAAAATTTCCTGAACAAATATCTCCCATTCCATCACTGAAAATTAAAATATCTAACCAAGGCCGGCCTAAAAGTTCAGCTCAACTTACAACGGGATTTCCCTATAAAAGGACACTTGAAAATTCTCAGAAAGGTCAAAATGTGAAGGTACCCCGTTCAAAGGTTTCACAGAAGCAGCAGAGATGACCCAAGACAGGGGATATTTCCACTAAGAATGAAGAAAACCGAAAGGACATCACTACACAAGATGAAGAGTGCATGTATTGCAAACGAAAGTTCTCCGACGATCGTCAGGGGGAAGAATGGATTCAGAGTATCACTTGTCAAGAATGTTACCATGAGGAATGTTCAGGTGGCGAAAAACAGACTTTTATTTGTGATTACTGTTCATGAACAGAGAAAAGCAGTGCAGACATTTTCATGTGTATTTTAGGTTTTTCATCTTCTAAGAGTTTTTAAACATGACAGTCCAATTTATAAGACAGCTTCAAAGTTCAAGGGTGTTTAAAACTAGTCTAAGTAGTTATCCATGTCTTAAAAGCTCACTTATGTTTAAGATTTTCAGTGAAAGTGAGATTTAGTTTTGTTTGTGTATACTGTAATTAAATTTGGCGGGTAATCTCGGATAGAATCCGACATTACCAGCCTATAGCACGACTTAAGCATTTTGCCCATTTTCCATTAAATCTCCAATAAAATATATGCCCTTCATGTTAAGACCTTGTATGTTTTATAGGATTGAATGCACTGCATATGCAATACATTATGGTAAAATATGCCTTTAGTATAGGTTCCTACACAATACAATTCTCAAAAATGAAAATGGTATCCGACATTCCCCGCCCTTACTCGCCGTATATTTGGCAGATTATGACCAACAACATTTCCTTTCCTTGACTGGAGTTGGAGAAAATCAGGTTCTGACGTATCTCTTAAGAGTAACTTTTGTACATGCCTAATCCGAGGCGTTTCATTGTAAAATTATACGATTTCTTTTTGTGAGGGTACTTGAAAAGTAAAGTATTCCGTCGTCCTTCATCACAAGATGTCGAGGACTCGTAACAAAATAATCGTCATGAATGTCTCAAAATCCCGTCGAAATCTTGCACCGTGTGATTGATCATTTGCGGCCGAGATACGAAGAGTGTGCAGAGAGGACCACTTAAAAACGCAATTTTCAAATCCTGAGTATTCTGAATACAAATCAAATTTTGTGTTGTTTACTTTATGTATTTTTGTCTAACTGTTCACAAAATACATTTCTGTGGTTTATATTACTGAATTAAAATCTCCCATTTCTTTGTTCCATCTGGTATATTCACAAACGCAAATATTCATTTAGATTTTTGCTTTTATAGACTATTATATCATTTTAATTGAAAAAATATATTTCAGGATTTATTTGCCACGCAGCTGCACGAGAGAGATAACGGCGAGATTTAATATTATTAAATAACAGTGTGGAAACATTCTTAATGCGCTGAACGACCCAAATTGAATTTCTGCCGTGGTAAGACATTCTAAGATATAATTTAGAGATTCCCAGAAAAACTATATTTTAAATCAATAATGTGGAAGTAATTTGATATTTATTCCAATGTAGCCGGCCTCTGGTTATGTTCCCGTGGTGGATTTTTACTATTGTGCTTGATGTCATTTCTAGCCCAGTATTTGCTCAAGGAAAAAAGCTAAAGGAAAAGGGTGTACAACGGAGAAGGGCACTTTATGAACTGTGGCATATGCAGGCCCGCTCTGGCACCGCAGATACATGACGATGGAGCTCCGGTGGAACCGGAGAACCTGGAAAAAACTGCCACTGCGGCGCTTTGTCCACCACAAATCTCGCATGCGGTCACTTGGAATCGAACCCGGGCCGTCTAGATGAGAGGCGAGTGGTCTGACCAGTCGGCCATGGCGCGGCCACAGGAGGATGGGATGAGCTGAAGGAACCATAGTAGGCCACTAGCAGACTGGCCACCAGAGGCGTGTAGAAGTCCGTTACAAATTCGGTGATCCGCCCTACTGCCGGGTCGCCAGAAAAACCGTGCAAACGATCCTTCGGATTGGAAGCCACCTAGTGGCCACGGAAGAGAAATCTTCTCACAGAGCATGCATTCGCGCCATCTGCCATCACTGCCATTCACCCGAATCTGGAAGCCCTGGAAGCACACCTGAAAGATGAGAGGGAAACTAGAAAATAATGCGTAGGAAATAATTTGTGGTAGTTAGTAGATTTTTATAGTGTTTAACGCCCGTTTTTATCGGTACGACACCGCAGGCGATGGCACTGATGATATATGGAATGAAGATGGAGCACCGGTGGAAAGTATTTCCGAGGGGAACCGGAGAACCCGGAGAAATCCTGCCCCATTACCGCTTTGTCCACCACAAATCCCACATGTGGTAGCTTGGGATCGGACCCGGGCCACCTAGGTGAGAGGCGAGTGGTCTAAGCATTCGGCCACGGCGCGGCCGTAGTTGGTAAATGAGAAACCACCCCAACATTCGCTTGTTAACTCCGGGAAAACCCTATGGGTCATAGAGCGGTCACTGGGGATCAATCCTGGTACTTCCTAAATGCAGGCCGCAGACATTACCAACGCGCCACCGCGCTCGCTAATATTAAGACCCACTTTCTTTAGTTCCCAGTATGGATGAAGGAATGTATGCTAATTTTGATTCGTTTTCTTCAAATTTTGAAGACTTAATTTAATACCACTTAATTTAATACCACTTAATTTAATACCACTATCATTTGCATGGTATACAGTCTTTCTTAAAGGTTCCAAAAACTAATATATTAACGTTAAACTTTTCTTTGACATATTTAAGCGACTTTTTAAATTTTATTCTAAATTCGAGTGAATTTTTGCTGTCAAAGTTCAAGTTTACCAATTGTGATTTGAACTAGTACGAACCTTTTGAAGGTTGTGCTTTATATTACCCATTGAAACAAATATTATTAACTATGTGTATCGCTGAAATTCTGAAAACTGGAATTTATCCAACCCTTAAGATTAATTTATTCTACTAAATATTTTATAGTAGAAGACGGAGAGATTTATAAAAAAAAGTATTTATGTATAGAGGGTTTGCAAACAATAAATTTTGAGAGAGAGAGAGAGAGAGAGAGAGAGAGAGAGAGAGAGAGAGAGAGTGTGTATATGTGTGTTCCGCTTGGATCATCAAATTTCAAACTTAGCCAAATTGATGTTAGATTTCAGGGTGCAGATATTCAGGAAATTGTTCTCCCATGGAAGTTTGAAAGCAAGCATTTTGTTAAGAGATGTAAAAGTAGATGGAGATGTTGATATAATGAATAAGATGTTTGCCTTCAATTTTCCTCAAATACCCTACAAACACCTTCAGTCTTAGAGGATTTTGCCAAATCCAAAACCCTGCCCGAGAAACTTTAGACCTTATTAAAACAGAATATATTTTGAATAATCGTTTGTGGCGTTATCCATTTATCAAACATAAATCTGAATTCTTCAGCACTTTAAGAAGTGCACCTTGAAATGTCAGGCTTTTGTTTCTCATGATCTTTTACATACAGAGAATATACGTACAATCAGAGTCTAGGGCTTTTCAAGCTACTTTCAAACAGTTTACTTCCGCATATTGTGTACTCTCGAGAAATGTATCTTAGAATATGTGCTGAAACTATTTCTAGCGAACTTATAATATAATTATCAAGAGGAAGAGTTGTGAAAACAGGTTCTTGTTTCAATAATGTGTAGGTTAGATGAAAATAGGAGGAAGGCGTTGAGCTGTTGAAATTTTATTCTATTCCTTTAAGAGAACACAATTTCGTTTTTACGTATATTGGTTCCTTGCGCTCAGAGCTTGATGTAACATATATGTATAATGATCAGAGAATACGGTGAATGAGTTTCTAGCATACGGTGTTGATTCTATTCGTAAAGGTCAGTTCAGCAAAACCTGAGGTCAGTGGGTCATCCTTCACTAAGTTGTGTGCTTGTTCAGACTGTAATTGGTATATACGCGTTGTGGAAGTTAGTGTAGTGCAGCGACGCTCTTAGGGTAAAATGGAGCAACGTGCAAGTGTGAAATTCTGTTTCAAACTTGTGAAAGCTGAAAAGAAATGTTGCACCAGGTGTACGGAAACAGTGCATTGTCGAAAAATTGTGTGACCTAATGGTAAAACCATTGGTGCCCAATCTACAGCGGAAGAGGGGAAGGGAGATTTACGTCCACTCATTTGTTTGGTAGCGGCAGGCAAAAACATCTCCATCTACGAGGTCGCTTTCTATCAATGGCGGGGGCTTCAGCAACGTTAAATGCTATATGGAATGGTACAAATACTATTAAAAGAAGAAAAGAAAAAAAAAACACCGTTTTTGTTAGTGCCTTGGTTGCCACCGTTTATTTTAACCAGATCATTAATATTTACCGACAGGAATGATCAATAGAATCTTAAAGGTCAGACCAAATGATCCTGCCCTCCCTTCCCTACTACAATATCTGCTTTATATTTGATTCGTTTTTGAGAAATCTGTTCACAAATATATGTAGAACCAAATATTGATAAATACCTTCCAGCAAAATTTCGCAGTTTGGGAAATTGTTCGTTTTGGAACAGATTTAAATAAATCCCAATATTTTATTTTGAGAATATTTAATAGCAGTTGAATTTTGCAAAGCAACTAGTTCCATTTGAAGATCGTGGGGAGCATCTTTGCAGGGGAAATTAATTTAAATTCAAGTGATGTTTACTGATTGCATACCTGATAAAAATGTTTGCCATAATCAGTATCATGGTATTTTTGAGAGTGTTGTTTAATATTACATCGCGATCCCAAGATAAGTGATGCTTACAAATAAGATATTTAACATTTAATACAAAAAAAAAGAAGAAAAAACAATATATTCTTTCTCCCATTCTTTCTGGAATACGATATGTTTGGTTCGCTTGAAACCTGCCAAGGTCTCGAGAGTCGAACCCAGTTAACTGCCACTGAATGATTGAAGGGGAAATGCTTCCTACCTGGTCATGCATAAAACGAAGGAGGCGGGGTAATACGACTAGGTGACGCAATTAGCTCATAAGAGCAGAAGCTGGGCATCCAAGAGTAAAACGGTTCCGTGACGGTCGGGACTGCGTGAAAGGTGTGCAACGATCAGATATACTCATGACGTCGTGCACAAACAAAAACATGGAGAAAATTCACCAATATTCAAACTGTCAGTTGACAATCTTTGGTCAAGAGTTGTGAATTTTCTCGATGTTTGCTGTCGATATATATGACCTATCTGGTTCTTGAACGTGTTTCACGCTGTCCCGACCGTCATGGGACCACTTTTACCATTCCTACACACACACTTGTTTGATAAAGCGCTGTTCCATATATCTGCAGTAACTGTGGTGACATTCCTCTGGAGTTCTCACAAGTTTGAAGCAAAATTTCACACCCGCGCGTGGCTCTGTTTCACCCTAACAGTGATTTTACACTCCCCTAATTCGCACAACGCGTACACACAAATTGCACAGGCGTGTGAACGATAACTGACAGACCTCGGGTTTCACTGATGACGCTCATCTAATAAGATCAATTACACCGCAAGCCAGAAATTTAATGACCGTAGTAATTGATCACATGTTTCATGTTAATATTTAGGTGAGCTACTCTCATGATGAAAATGTTTCCGTTCGTAAAAATATCCCACTTCAGCCACAAGTTGCGCAAATAACTATTATTGGTTTATATTCATATTAGTCCTTTAGACTTTAGATCCCTTTTAGTAGCAGATTAGCTTGTGGAATTAGATTATACAAATTGCACAGTTTATAATTCATAAGTAAGCAGTTCACGTTGGGTGAAAATGCCAGTGTGAAAGACAGACATTTCATTTTTCATGCTGACATTTGCAATCTATTATGTGGGACTAGGTTCAAAATGTGTAGCTTATATTCCCGTCTTTCTTTTTGTGGTATTACGTGCCCGGCAGATAAAACGCTAGAAAAACATTGAAGTTTGTGTTGATTTTCCGATAAGCGGTTGTTAGGTGTATTTTATTTATTTCTTTTCCTCCCCCAAGCCAATGGTTGCCACCACCATAACAGTCATTCTTTTTAATCCTTTTTTTTTTGTGCAATACATAGCACTCACGGAAGATACTTTTCAAAGCAGTCATATACAGAGTAAATTTCCACACTTTATCAGAGAATATACTTTTTATATTTGTCAATATGACAGCTATAAAGGTAATTTACGTATCAACGATAACTGAACTGCTAACTGAAAATATTTATAATTATTACATTTAAAAACTAATTACTTTAATGGAACTAAATTATTAAAATTCTTTTGATTATTGAAATCCTACTATGTAATAAGTTCTGTTTATTTAGTAGCTGAATTTATTGATTCAATTTTGCAGGCTTCCAAAAATATATTACGGTGATATACTAATGTCGCCCTTCGTGGTGTAATGGTTACCATGCTAACTTCATATACCCAAGGTTGCGGGTTCAAACCTGGCGGAGGACGATGGATTTTTTTCGGGTGTAAGGTGCCACGATGCGTGGCGTATTGGCATTTCAGAAACCTATAGCCGTTACTTCGAAATTTAAATAAACAGGCTATAAGTTTCTTATCTCAAATTACTTATTTAAGCAATCTACATATTCTGTGGAAGTATTTTGGTATAGTTCATTAACACCCTAATATATATATATATTGTATAATATGTATACACAATTCATGATACATAGAGAAAGCATTAACGCATTTCCCGTTGTTTGTAACTTTTAGCAAACTTTCATTGTTCATAATTGACGAAATTATCTTTCGAATACCAATCAATCTATTCACTTCTTAAACGAGGAAATTCGGGATGTAGACGATATGCTATTTTTAGTGATGAGAAAGCATTCTATGGAAACCCCATTTCTTGTTTATCTGCAAGGATTAGTTTAATCAATCTGAGGAATTTTAAGGTCACGAAGTTTCGAAAGTGTATTTCAGTTTTTCCACTAATACAATTAAAGATTTCATTATATACCATACGGAAAAGTGTATCTATATCACCTACTACACGTACCTACTACACGTACTTTTGCTCTGCGATTCTATTTTGTCTTTATCCAAAAAGCCGGTCCCCATGGCCGCGTTCAGCGCCTTGCTTTGGTGCAGGGGATCATGGGTTCGAGTCCCACCTTGGCAATGGGTGTTTATGTGTTTGTTTATCTGTATTTGTCACACAACCGAAAACGGAAATCAAAGGAAATTTAGGGAAAACGGAAAAAACAAGAGGAATCAGAAAATAGCGCCTGAGTCCCAACCAGACTCCAGATCTGTATTTTTTGAAATAATAATAATAAAAATTCTTTTGGCAGTGTTTAACGCACGCTTTTACTACTTGTGGAAGTGCAGGCAATGGCACTGGTGATACGTGGAATGCGATAGCGGGGAAACCGGAGAACCCGAAGAAAACCCGCCCCTGCGCCGCTTTGTCCACCTCAAATCTTACATATGGTCGCTTGGGATCGAACCCGGGCCGTCTAGTTGAGAGGCGAATGGTCTAACCAATCGGCCACGGCGCGGCCTCAGTAATAGTAATAATAAATAATAAGTTGGGGCAAAAGCTCCATCCATTTTATGGATATAAAACGAGATGTATCTGCTTTTTTTTTTGCAGTATTTAAAATAATTGACGTTAATGAAAACACATTTTTAAAATCATTAAGTAAAATTTCACAGGGAAATATTTGAAAAGAAACAACTCTCTAGCAGTAGTAAATGTAATTTTATCCCCGTCATCTGGATGTACAATGATATACTCAAACATGGCGATTTGTGTAACCTACTCATACACGGTTTCTACAAGCCGTGTGTTACAGTTCTAGCTATTGGAAACCTCAACTTTATTTTCTCTATCACGTGTGTCCACTGTATATAGTAGCCATAAAAGTCCCTATATTCCAATAAAAAATTCGAAATCGTAATGTCACCGGAAATACACGTTTTAAGGGCCCTGAATCCCAGAAAAGCATCGTTGTAAAAAGGTTCCTCACTGTGTGTGACTGCCTGTCTCGTTCTCTTTGCCTGTGAACAGCATAACTTAAAAGCGAAAAATTGCTTAAATGCTTGATATCTGCAAACAACGATTACATGGATCGATTTTAGAAGTTTTCTATCTGCTCAACATGGTTTTAACGATTTTGATCAAAATGATACATATAAAAGATATTTACGTGGCAAATAAATGTATATCCTGAAGTTCTTGTGAATAGCCGCTGAAGTCCAGTCCATTGCATAGCCCGTAAACCGTAAGAGTTAGTTCCAAACTTACTGCTTCAACATTTAGAGGACATTAAAGCACACGATTTGCCATTTACAACTTCTTTTGTAGAGCTAACCATTTCAGGGATATTCCCTAGAACTGGTTTACTTATTGAATTCCTTAGCTTATCTATTCTGGAACTAAAGTCATATGTCCTTTGTTTTATATCTGGCCATGGAATGAGAAACGAATTTCAATAACAATCGCATAGCTACAGCTATAGCTTTCAAATTGTTAATTATAAGGAACCATACAATAAGATGATAAGCCATTTCTGGTAATATTGATCTTGATTGGCATGATCTAGGTAAGAATAGTTGGTCAGCATCATGTTGTTCACTATAGATATACACTTTTGTTTGCAATCACGACTAACTACATTTCCTTTTCCCCGAGTCTGGTAGTTTGTTTGAAAGAGAGTGTGTTGTTGTTGTCTATGGACTAGAGAGACAGAGATTGTGATCTAATGTAACGTAGCTCCATGGCACGACCGTCCATAAGGGACCTTGGCTACATCCCCCATCTCGGCCCGAAGGCGTCATGAATGGGGTGCAGTGCTGGGGGGTGAGACGTGATCAGCGCTTTGAGCCCCTCCCAGCCGGTTGATGCGGTCTTCTCGATCTGGATTAGCTACTTCTCAATCAAGTAACTCCTCAATTGTCCCTCCAGGGAGCTCACGAGGCTGAGTGGACCCCGGACCAGGACGCCCAGCGGGGGACGCTACCATCGCGCTAAGGAGACGACCCTGATCTAAAGTACAAAACCCAAAGTAAAACAAATCCAATTTTAACGATATACAGAGTAAACATCATCACCAAAAGTTAAGAGCCCGCCGGAATGCCCGCTGCAGTCACTAGTGGGCAATAAATGAAAAAAGAGCAAACAAAAAGAAAGAACGAAAGAAAAAGAACCTCCTTTTACGGAAAACTTAGACCCCCTAGGACTTGCAAAGTTAATGTCTGGGGTCAGATTTCTGTTGAAGATCCGTGGGCTAAGGCTCTGGTAGTGTATCCAAGGATTGCAGATCAGGCCAATGCTTGGTAGGAATCGAGCAAACAAGTAGGTGAAATGAAATGTAGGCAAAATCGATTATTGGAAACATGAATGGTGGGGTAAAGGGAGGACCCGCCACGACGCAGCTTCGTTCACTACAAAACACACAAGTGGTCACTTGGAATTGAACCCGGCCCACCTAAGTAGCAGCCAATCGTTCTACCAAATAATAGTATATCTAGAAAAAGAAACCATTTAAATGACATTTAACAAGCCAATTTATACGTTTGCCACTACTTTTGTATTTAAAGTGTTAACCTTTTCATAGAAGCTACACAATTTATTTCAGCTGATTTTTAAATTAAAAACTGAATTTAAAAAGAAATATGCATGTCACTATCTAGACCTAAGCATGCAGTCGTCTTAATTTTACTTTTAGAATCTTCAAGAAAGATCGCGGAACATTAATGAATATTTTAATTAATTTAATTAATTTCCATATATCTACTTTGTGTGCTTCTAAAGAATGTACAAATTCATTTATAACTTTTTGAGCTCTTATAACTTACATTTCAATTTTACGTCACGTGCATTAAGATAGATTTTGAACATGTCAAGATCAACTTCTTGTCTTCTCATAGACTGAAAATACCATAAAAATAGCTTTTACGTTAGAATGGTGGTATGAAGAAACAAAAGAAGACGAGCAGCTGTAGGGAATCGGAACTTAAACAGTATTATTTATTTTTTAAGGTTTGGTGTTACTATACATACTGAAAAAACACCTCTAAAGTTTTTAAAATGAAAATGTTGTTTCTTATGTTTTTGTGTATTTACATGATCTTGTTACTTTCACAGATTATATTACATTATTAATAGGGCTCTAAGCGCAGGTAAATATTTACTAAACACTTATGGCAATAATAGTTTACGCTAACTGTCAAAAACGGCAGTAAATCAGAAGAAGCAAAACAAATTTGAAGAAGTTCCCAAATAGAACCAGGAAGTTGAAAGTGTTTAAGCTGCAATGATATCTCAGGAAGTATAGTTAATGAATACAACCTGTTAGGAAAACGCAAGCCTTCCCTTTTCAAACACAAGAAGTTTTTTCTTCTGTTTTCTTTCTTTATTTTTGTTTGCTCTGTTTTCATTTATTGCCCGCCAGTGACTGCATTGGACATTCCGGTGAGCATTAGAACATATTGTCTTTTGTCAATTATGTTAGCTCCGTATGTCGTCATTGATGTTCTATTTTACTTACATTAGGTCAGTCACTAACACAAACATAAAGAACAACTAAAAAACACGTTCACACTGTTATAAATTTCCAGACTCTGCACCTAAAAATTTCCTTCGCTGGAAAAAGAAACTTAGATGTCCTGATTGCTAATAAAAAAAAATTATCCTATTCACTAGATGTTCAGGATATACCCACATTTTATTAGCCACCTAAATTTCATTAATATACCGCATTTTGTTCAAAATTGAAAATCCTAAAATTTGAAAAATGTTCCATATAATCGTTGCATGTGTTAGGGGAATTACCTAAAAATGTTCCTGTTAGTTGGTATTTAAGCAACTTTTCCCTGTTAAGTTATGCTGTCTAGACACACACACGCACGCACACACCTGATTCTTGTTTTAAAACGCTTTTTTAGGAACCAGGGTCCGCAAAATGTGTATTTCCGTTGTCATCTCTGTATCAAATTTTTGGGATGAATACAGTGTCCTCTCCACCTACTAGATATGGTGGACACACGTCCGATAGTCGCCCCAACCAGGTGGAAATTTTAACAAACACTCGCTCTGTAGAGACCGTGTATGAGAAGAAATAAATCAGACTAATCGCGGTGTTTTTTAAAATATGTTTGAGCAGCCAGATGATTGGGCTAGTATTACATTTACTGCTGCTGGAGAGTTCTTTCTTCTTAAATATTTCCCTTTTAGCCAGTACTTGGATTTTAAACGTGCATTTTCATTAACATAAATTCTTTTTTAGATTCTACAGAAAAAAATTGAATGAATTATTTCGTTTTATGTCCATAAAATGGAAACATGCCGAAAAATCTTCGGATAAAGATAAAACAGAATTGCTGAGCAAAAGATTGAGTGTATTTTTTGATAGTGTTCAACACCCGCTTTTACTGCTACGACTCCGCTTTGTCCACCACAAGTCCTGCATTCAGTCGCTTGGTATCGAACCCTGGCCGCCTAGGTGAGAGGCGAGTGGTCTAACCACTCAGCCACGGCGCGGCCAGATTGCGGGTAGATATAGTAGGTAATGTAGATACAGTTTCCGTATGCTATATAATGAAATCTTGAATAATGTTACTAGAAAAGCTGAACGTCCTCAAATTGACTAAACTAATTCATGCTGATGAATAGGAAAAGGACGTTTCATAGTATGCTTTCTCATCACTAAAAATAGCATATAGTCAACAATTCTAATTTCCTCGTTTAAGAAGCGAATAGATAGTCTGCTGTTCCAAATATGATATGGTCCAACATGTAGCTTGAAATTGTGCCAATTAATAACGAGATACAGGTCTATACTTTATCTATAAATCATTAAGAGTGTGTGTGTGTGTGTGTGTGTGTGTGTGTGTGTAAAATGTAATATATAACATAGATATAACATAATGTATTATATGAAATAATATATGATCTGACATAATATAATATGATATAACATAATATGTTTGTGCTAACAGTCAAAAGCTGCAATTTTTTATCAGAGAAGAAACGAAAGAAGTTTAAGCAGGTTCCCAAATAGTCACGAACATAATAGAAATAAAATGACAATGATATCCCAGAAATTATACTTAAAGTCTGTCAGCTTATTGAAACACTGAAGAGGTAATTT
Source organism: Hymenopus coronatus (assembly GCA_030762935.1). Taxonomy (NCBI): domain Eukaryota; kingdom Metazoa; phylum Arthropoda; class Insecta; order Mantodea; family Hymenopodidae; genus Hymenopus; species Hymenopus coronatus. Next base: position 63,474,556 of record CM060900.1, read on the forward strand.
TGGTCTTTATGCCTTTGCCGATCCAGATTTCATAGTATATTATTCGGCCGTTAAGATCGCTCATGTAGTTGTTTTTCGTTGTTTTCGTCTCTATAATTTATTATGACAATGGCTGCCAACATTGATAAAGATAATACCGCGAGATGACTATTGGTTACGGAGACAATATGGCTACGTAACAAGTTTCGAGATTTCGTCCAGGTTAGGTTACGTTAGGTTAGGTGTATGTAAATGTACTGGATCGAAATAAGGGGTAAAAATGGACTTTCTGAAAATCGGTTCTGTTTTCCTATGCGAAATGCACAGTCTTCCGTTCGTTCTGTCTGCTTGTGCATGGGCAGCCATTTTGGTCAATGCCAGAGTTAAATCCAAAACGAACTAGAATCTGCAATGTCACTATTAGGACAGATAACTCACGGATTTGTGCGTTCGTAAAAATTACAAAATGGAGTGTGTTGTTTACATTTTGCGACGAGTTTATATATAAGAAACAGACTCAATTAGGGTGGGTCACAGTAACTCAAAGTGATTACATCTATTACAAAACACACGTTCCTTGTGCATTTTTATTGCTCAGGTTAGTATTTTCAACATTTTCAGTTTGGACGTCCTGCGGAAACTTTACCGTAATTTTAAGCAAACGGTGTATCAACTTCAAAGATAATATTGATTTTGCTTTGGATTTTAAGCATTACAACACTATCACACTCAACACGAACACGCAGATTCACACTCTCGTTCAGAACTCTACATTGCTGGGATATTCCATACAAAAGTTTAGTTCGCCAGAGAAAGACATATACAATGGAATGGCGGTGGAATAAATACCCTATTTACTACTAAGAATATCATCCTCATAATTTTAGCGACAAAGAGAACTCCGTGATTGAAAAATGTTCTTGCTTGTTACTTAACTAAGAACTCTAAGCAGAAAATTAAATCAGCCTACATGCGTAGTACTGAGGGTACTTTAGAGCTCCCCATCTGCAGAAAGATAAATCTAGAGAAAATAATGAACTCTTTAGGGAATTACATTAAAAACGATTACACGTAGTAATAACGAAGTCAATTGAAAGGGAGAAAAAAAAACTAACAAGCTCTAGGTCAGTTTCGAACCGTGGCCTCCGCCATGATAAACTTACGTCTTCGCCACTACACCACATAACAAGACGGCGCTTCGCTTCAGTTTAACAATACATATACAGCTGCCGGTAGATAGTCTGTGCGCCGGGAAGCGAGCGTGAAAATAAGAATGATGCATTGTTCTTTGTATTTGTTAATACTTTTCCTTTCATTCCTTTGTTATAACGCGTAGAATTTGTTGTGTCAGGATTCAAGTGTATAAAACAAAACAAAAATTTGAATCGAAATAGAGTGGCTGGTCTCGTAGCTTAGTCGGTAGACTGATTGCTTACTATGCACGGGCCCCGGGTTCGATTCCCGGCTGAGGTGTTGGAATTTTTCTCTAGCTAAGATAATTCTTCATTCACCCCAGAGTCTGGAGTATGAATGTGTGCGTGAATGTGTGCCTGGATATCAACTATTCAGCTTCTAACATAAATGGAGCTACCAAAACAAAGAAGAAAAAAAAAAAGGAAATAGCAAAAAAATATTTTTACTTTCTCTACTCACACACTATGTAGTGTATAGAGTGTATAGAGAAGGTATGGTTGTAATGGACCCAAAAGTTCGATACCGAGATTTTACCGGAAATGCATGTTTTGGGATTCCTTGGATCCAAAAAAATATTTTTAGAAAAAGTTCTGTGAGTGTAGAGGGGGCAGCATAGCTCAAAAACGAAAAGACCATTAAATGCCAATCTTGGCATTTAAGTTTGGTATCTTCCAAGGATACGATATGGAACATTTTTCGAAAATTTTGATTTTCCTAAAATGACTAATGATTTTGGTTAAAATACGATATATATATATATATATATATATATATATATATATATATATATATATATATAACCTATTTTTATGACAAACAAAATGTATATCTTGAAATTTCCGGGAATAGCCTCAAGACCACTTCATTCTGGATGACCTTTATATAACTGGCAAAGTAAGAGATAAACAAAAACTTACTACACAAAAAATGTAAATCGCATTAATACACAATTTATGTAATATACATTTTTTTGTTTGCTGTTGTTATTTGTTTTCGTTTTGTAGAGTTAACCGTTTTCGAGATATTCCTGACTATTGGTTATAATTGTAAGCCCCTTAAACTTTTCTCAAACGGGAAGACATTTTTTTTTCTCGTTTCTCGTTTGTTTACTCCTAGCAAGCAAAGATATTGTAATTTCAGTTGTTTCATATATAGACCGGTTTTTAAAAGACGGGACTATTGCTTTAGCCTGTGCATTTAATTATTTCCCTTCTACTTATAAGAATGCTAGTAATAAGACTAACTCTGCTTATGTTTATCTTGATTAGCTTGATGTAGATAACAGATTTATGTTTTGAATAAAATGTGTGTTTGCCCAATAGCTAGGGGACATCATGTGAGTGGAACACATTAGATTTATTCCCTTCTACTTACCAAGAACCAAGTAATAAGGACAATTTCTGCTAGTGTTTATCTCGATAATCGTGAACTAGATAGAATAATAAGATTTTTAACAATAATCTATTACAGAGATGTAGAGAAAGTCATGTGAATGGAACACAAGAGATTGTTTTTTACATTTATTGTGCTAGTTACTGGGTGCGAGGTCACTCCGGTTCCATCTGAGTCGTCCGATTATAGTTCTCCTAATAAGAGATTTTATAAGGGTGGCCAAAATTAGGAATAGATGTTTGGAAGCCAGTTTAAATAGTTATTTTAATTCAGACGTTATAATTGTGCTACGAATTTTACATATGCATATTGTTTTCCCTAAATTTCACAGCATGCGCAGAAGTCATAAACGTGTTACACGTTGTTCATACATAACAACCAGAGCTAGGAAGTTCGTACCGTTCGCCGTCCCGTAATAAAGGTTGCGACCGACCAGCTGGCTGCATAAAGACTAGTCATTGATGGGAATGCACGGTGGAGAGGTAAACAAACCTGTTTTCAAGTAAACAGTACTGTTTCCAGAGAACAAAAATTACTTATGAGACCTTCGTAAAAGCACACCTATTTGGATCATTAATCATGTACGACATACAAATTGTTACATATATACAGGCTGACTCTGATTGCTTTTCTCCTTTACATATATACATTATGAAAAAAGCCAAGCAGTTATAACACGGATTTTAATATTTTATGATCAAATATAAAATAAAATCCAAATAATAGAATTAATTTTCTAAATATCTTAAGACACTTACTGTAAAAACAAACGCAAGCATCTGCAGCTGTATTGCTGAAAACTATATGTATCCACTTCTGAAGCCTTTCGAATGAAAAACTCATTCTACGTTCCGACAAACAAGATTTGTAATGCGAAAAAGTTCGCTCCACTTAGCATGAAGTTATCCGGGCAGATTTGAAATATTTTATCAGTTCCGTATCAGTATCATCAAGCAAATAGCATTTGTTGGGATCTAAAAGTGCAGCTTGTATGCGATACATCATACTGAATCTTGAATTCTTTTCACTTACGCTTTTCATTTTCATCTTTATTTCAGGTATGATGCTTGTGGATTGGTAAATCCGTTTGACAGTTCTTACACATGCCGCACAGATTCAATCAGCTCCATACTTCTGGGCTGTAACAGTATGATAACTTTGTGAACACATTTTCAATTAATAATATGTTTCTGTGAAGCTGTTCTGTTACAAGACGTTTGGCAGTTGGTACACTAGAATTGTCATCGGTTTCTAGGAAAGTACCTACATGAATAAGTACACTGCTAGAAAACTTACTTCAACTTACTACAACTTACAAATTCATTTTGCTCACATTTGAGAAGATTAAGATGTTCTTCGAACGCCTTCCTTCCTGTAGACATGGTTGTGTGTTATGCAATGATACCTATTTTGCAGTAATGGGTTGCACTCTACGTTGACCTTTGCTCGCGCAAGCAGCCTTCCTTGGTTTTGCCATGTCTGGCCGCTCTTATTCTGCCTAAGGAAATTGGTAAGAACTTCCTAGCTCTGTTAACAACATATCATTGTGCTATCTCACCAAGTCTGTAACGACATGGCAAGTGTATAACTTAAATTTAGTGTGTGTGTGTGTGTGTGTGTGTGTGTGTGTGTGTGTGTGACTTATTACCAGTGGCGTTTTTTGTTCTCTTTTAGTTTTTAATAGTGTTCAACGTCCGTTTTTACTACTTGTGGCACCGCTGGCAAAACCAATGGCGTGCAGTGCAATTTTCTAAAGGGGGAGGCAATAACAAATTTCACGCAACTCACGCAAATTTCTTGTATACCAGAAAGATTCTCCTATTATTGGAAGCAATATAATCTATTGAGCAGTCCTAAACATCTTAATTTATGCGAATGTTCTCCAATAAATTCTATCCCATTGAAAGTAATGACAGCCTAGACACTCCTTCCCTCTGAGAATTTTCTCAAAGGTTTAAATTATTTTCGAAACTGAACCATCTCTTTCAGGCATTTTTAAAATTAGTTCACATAATGTTGTATGCTCTGTAACACATTACCTATCTGTAAAGGTATTTCTGAAATATTTCCCAAATATTCCTTCTTATTGTTTTCAATCGTAAAGTATTTATAGTTTTCTCAGGCAGAAAGTGTTGGCCAAGCAAAAAAGTGAATTTCAATGACAATCGCATAACGATAGCTTTTAAAATATTTGACTATCGCTTTAGCATAGCGTATTCCTTTGGTTCCCTTCTACTTAAAGGGAACTAAGTAATAACATTCTGCTAACGCTTATCTCTATTAGCATGGTGTAGAAAGAAGAATAATCTTTAGTAAGAAGAAAGTAGGAAGCTAGAAGAAGTCATGTGAGTGTAACACGTAAGAGTTTTTAAATTTGTTTCTGTTGTTCTATCTAAGGGCCATTCATTTATATACCGCCTTTAACTTACGACACATGTTGAAACTGTATCAGTGAGGGCGCTAGATGATTATCATGTTCATACTTCCCGACTCTGGGGAAGATGGAGAGTAACCTTGGTTGGAGAAAAATTCCCAACTTTCCAGCGGGAATGGAACCCGGGACCCCTAGCGCAGAGGGAAAGTGCTCTACCGACTGAGATAAGGGGGCAGTCAAGTTTCACGGATTCAAATGCGAGTATTGTTTAAAGCAGTGGAATTGTGACTACAAATCCACAGTTTCTAAGTATTGTTTTACAAAGAAATAAAAGGAGTTGTGCCAAGATATAAGAAAAAGAGTTTATTATTCTTGTTTTATCACTTGCTTTCCCATGTCCAAAGTACTTCCTTGTACTGTATACCTGGTGGAAGGGAAGTCATTACATTAATTTTAACCAGTGGTAGATCTTAGTATTTGGATCACATTTTGTGTCTTACGCTTTTGTCTCTGACCATTTCCTACGAAGATATTTTAGTTTTGTCAAAAACAAGAGACAACAACCTGGTAACGCTGCAGGTTGTGTGGGTGTCATTTGCACTAGGTCACTACATAAACACGCCTCACTAGGACGTTAAAGGCATTCCTTTCGTTTTACTGTGCAAGTGCCAGTTGCACCCGTTATCTACTAAAACATTACATCACCCTGCGTCGTGTTTGCAAGCGACCGACGTGTTTACCTCCAGATGCAGGTTCACAAACCTGATCAATCTCAACGCAAGGTTGTCGAGTTACTTCATGTCTGAAAAGCTGCTCGGAATATTCCTTTAATTCTTTTCAATGATTAATTACTTCGAAACTCAGTGTGATTTCTCTTAATTTCTGTCAAAAATAATGTCAGAAATAGGTTGCTATAAACATCTTAACAAAAACACTTATTTTTAAAAAATCGGCTAATCGAAGAACAAAATGCCATTAGACTTTTTTGTTTGTAATGCTTCTCTGAAGGACATTTTAGAAGAAATGTATTAAGTTCCCTTCCACCCCGTATGTAGGTGTTGACTGGCTGTGTGAGCCAGCCTCTCACTGGTGCAGTGGTTAGGATAGCTGCTTCACATCCGAGAGACCCCAGTTTGAATACTGGTGTTGGATAAGCCCCCCCCCCTTTTAATTGGTTTCCTTACTAGAACTTCTACAGTTGATAACTGTTTTTAAAAGGTTTCCGTGAAGGACACATCATTCTCTAAACGACTTTTAATGCCTTTACACTTATTAACTTGTCCCTTTTTAAATTCACAAAATGGGTGCTTTTCAGAACTTTTGAAAACGATTTATATTGCATTCTGTTTTCTTCGTGTTGAACGTCTGCTTTGTTTTTGTAATGCCTCAAATCCGGATAGAAGGCTCTAGCGCATTTTACCGATTTATTATTCACACTTCCATGTCTACATTATCCACTTCTGTACTCCACCTAGTCCAATGCTTTTGCATAGATTTCTGATTCTATATCACAGTTAAAACTAAACCTTGTGATGTACGATAGACTGCAAATATTGTGCTTTTGCAAACATTTACATGCTCCATAGGAAGCAGAGTTAGATGTGTGTTTACGTTTTACCTCGTTATGCACAGCAGAGGTATTCCAGTGTCTGAACTGAACTCATAGGTGCATACGGTTTTTTTGATTGAACTTGCTGTAAATGGAATATGTACTTGTTTGCGTGGCCTTTCGGGATTTCTCTGGAAAGAACAGTTCGAAACTAATATGCAACAGAATATGATGTTTATACGTACAGCAATACTGCATTCAAAAGTAACAGGATGTCCATTATATGTATCTGCTCTCCTGAATATTTACTTGCGAGAAATAAAAGTAACTTTGCACAACTTTTACTAGCATTTTTTGGAGAAAAAATCGCATTCTGTTGTCCTGAAAAGCGTTTTTTGTGAGTGAAAGGTCGACTATTTTCATGGGAGTTGTTATAAGTTCATGTGCCAAGCTATAAACTATACAAGCCAGTTTTTCGCCTCGCGTTAATAAAAACACACAGTTAGGCTGATTTACTTATATGTGTGTCATGTCATAGGCTGTGAAATTCACTTGATGCATACCGAATATTGTATGATCGGCTCAAGAGTGTTAGCGCTGCAGTTTTGTAAAACCTTGCCCCAAAACAGTTGGAGGGCTTTGGGACAAGCCACAATGTGGTCATCTTACAGGAGAGCTGTTTTAAGGGACAATAATTATTTATGATACAATTGGTAAAACTGGGGTTTTATATTGTGAGTAGGAAGCTTGCAAAACGAGGCCGTAGGCCCAGTTTTGTAATCATACGACAATATAAAACTTTGTGTTTAATGGTCTGCGATATTCATTTGTTGATTTGCTTGGCATCAGTACTGACAACATTATGTCTTAATCGTACAGAACGAAAACATTCTAAACGACAGAGGTAGCCTAGCAGTTGCAATTTTGCTCTCTCCGCTGCTTGCATAATTTTGTCTGGTTCAACAGATTCCATGTTCATGACATTGAAATCATTCGCCATTTTATAGATCGATACGAGCTTTCAGAGCCATAGCCTACTTCAACGAGGCCATGGACGCAACAACCAAAGTTAGCTACATTGGAGTGTTAAAATTAATTTTATCACACTGAGTGACAGAATTGTCTACTTTTAACACTACTGACATCTAGTAAAATACTACTTTTAGCATCAACTGTTTAAAAACACACTTTCCGTAAAACAGAACATACACTTTCCTTTTGAACTTACATATAAGGCGTAATACGTTTGGGTTTTCACAAAACTCTTCATAGTCTGGACTTCTACGCCCGCTCTCCTGCTTATTCCCCTCATATGGAGGACCTAGACCCTCAAGGTATTAAGCTAATGCCTGGGGTCAGATGCCTGTTGAGGATCAAGAGGGTATGGATGTGATATGGTAACCCGAGATGAGGTGCTACACGAGTGCCCTAACCAATGGTTTGGAATCTTTAATTTACAAGTCTGACTGACAAGGCTGTTTCCAGAACAGTCTCTATAACATGTTGAAGTGAGGAGTTCCTAATCTGAAGAGATTCTACTGTAATGAGACATAGAAGGCAATGGGTCCTAAACTTAACATCTCCATTGACCCTTGTGTTCAATATCCCAACATATCCAGGTTGTTTACAAAACTATTGGAAGGATTCATTTGTTTTATATGTTGATGATAATGGTAGATGGGAATGTGAGAAGCTACTTCAGCCCATTATTATTGTTGTTTCTTCTTAGAAACAGAGTCCATTATTGTCATTCTATGAACTGTTTTGTTGAGAATGAATGCAGAAATAAGCATGTGCAATAGTCAAATAAAATCACTGGAACTATTTAAGTACTACCAAAATAGCAAACAACTTTTATTATTTCGTTATTGAATAGGTAAAAGGAATGAAGGGTTCAGTAGAAATGACTTCTTGTTTTCCTCATAGGCTAAACAGTATGGTTTTCAATGAACGTAGTTCTAAAGGTTGTCTTTTTATCAACAGATGTGTGCAAAACAAATAGTACACATGACCGGAATGATAGTTTAAGGTTACAAAATGACATTCCAAAATGTGTAAAAGCCTTTTCCGTACTGGGATATTCATATATGGCCCCAATATTTAGGAGTATTGAAAATAAATATGAAAAAAAAATGGTTTAGCTAAAAGAATATTTTAATATCTTCATGGTTCCACCATGGCATTTCTGTTTCTCCAAAGCAAAGACATTCATGTTGCGAAAGACCCAGCTTAGTCACTTTTCAAGTTGAGGCAGCCTACGTTACTGATATTGGTGCAGCTGAACAACCTTACAAGAGAGGTAGTGTTCGAGGTGTTACTGGTCTACCAGAATGTACAGAATGTGGAGTTCGGCCTAAACCAGCCAAAGTGTTAAGACTTCAACACTCTTCCAGAGGAACGTTGCGATATAGATTGTTGTTCCCTATCAAAAACCTCCATTCTACCGAAGTGCAGCAGATACAGAAACGAGGGAGAATCAAGCTGTAGCAGATATTAGTACACCAGTGTTACAACCCGTTAATAACAGGCGATTTTGAGAATTCTGACCTCTGAAACAGAGATGCAACAGTGTTAAAGCTACGTCTGCATTTCGGGTTGTATATCAAAGTATGTCTTAGTTTTTGTTTTCTGTTTCTCTTTAAATAAATTGAATTTTCAAGGAAGTCTGCAAGATGGAGTTGGTAATTTTTTCCCGTGTATTTCCTAATTTAAGTTAAAGGGATACTTATTACATACTTCAAGCTTTTTTTCGGAAATAAAATCAAACTATAAGAAGGGTTGTAAATATTATTCGTTTAATAAATGCTGATACAAAGAAATAGGAAAAATTACACATTTTGTGTTCTAATCAAACATTTGATGCAAGTCCGCTGCAGAATTTAACTATTCTATTAAAGTGTGCTCCATTTTTTAAAATAATTATATGTATGTTCTAAAAATCGTCATTTCGAAGGTACTTTATTTATTTTTCTTATTACTAGATGATTAAGATTTTCAGAGTCATCCCCAATTTAAGATATGAGTATATATATTTTAAAGGTATATCTATCCAGGTGAATAAATAATTACTTGTATCAACGCATTGTAATCACAATATTACCTCAGAGAATACAACATGATAAAAGGTCGAATAGTAGATGTAAAGTTATCCACAAGAGGTAAATTCGAAAAACATCAGGTGTGAATAATGCCTATTTTTCCTGCTGCTCTTTAATGACAATTGATAATGGCCACGTTTTTCTGTCCAAACCTTTTGTTTGAGTGTATGACAAGGATGCCTCTATTACCGACACTGTTCGAAATATATGTAATGGGGAATGTGGTGAATTTCTACCAGAACAAGGAAGGTCTTAGGTAAGAAAGAGGATAGGGAAGTGCTTTGTGTGATCCGATATACCCAGGCGGTGTGGAAACTCTTGACTTGAAGCGGAGTGAGCAAGGGCGATTAGAAGCGTTTGAAATGTGCTCAAGGAGAAAAATGGAGCGATTGAAGTTTATGAAAAAATAGGGAATAAGCATGTTTTAAAAGCATGGTTGAAGGAATAAGTACTGAAAGTAATCAAAAATAGGTGGAGACGTTGGCTGACGCCTTGAATAATAAGAAAGAGCTTTCAAAGATTTGCACTTGGAGAAACGGTGAATGGAGACATAATTCATAGTAGAAAATCTAATAATATTTCATAAGTACAGATGAAGTAAAAAAGGAGGAGGAAGGTTTACGCTAATTGATGGATACTTTTTAAATTACCCCAATATTTTGGCAGATGTTACAGTGACTTTCCGCAACCACTTCAAGTTTAAAGCTCCATCAGAGTTAACTTATTTTCTGCAATTCCACATTTTGAACTAAGTATACAAAACCGATATTAATTTATCTTTTTGTGTGTATTGAATCGTGTAAAAATAATAATGGCATCTCACTAATACTACTCTATTTACGGAGCATCAATATAGGGAGGAGTTTTAATTACAAATGTATGTATTCGAAAGGAGAGCAGTATTGCTTATAGTGGATAAGTAAATTTTAGCGTTGTTTGACTATGACTCTGGCCAGTTAATGCAGGACACACGTAGCCCTACACCATCAATGGGTATTTTATGTACACTTCCGGGAGGAATGGATTAGTTGAAGCAAGCGCAGGAGACTATAGGCCGCATGACAGGTCGGCGCATGCGAAGGAGACGCGCAGAGTTCCCTAAGAAATCCAGCCTTACCCGCCTACTGCGGGGTCGGTTGTCGGACCGTCTCTTCAGCGGAACGGGGAGAACTCGACCAACAGTGTAAGCTTCTGTCAGAGCCGAGAAGAAGCTCCAATACCCAAACTTCTGTGCCATTTGACACCGACGGTCTCTCTAACCCGAAGTCAACCTAAAACATGAAAGACGGAAATGCGGAAGAGCAAATCATTGGCAGTATATACCACCCCAGCGTTCGCACTTACCAACCAGCGGAAGCCACGAAAAATCCAGTTAGAGTGGGTAGCCACCGTGAGTCGAATCCAGGGTCTCCCGAATGCGAGCCTCGCACTTTACCGTGGAGTCATCTAGCTCGTTTGCCAAAATTTGCAGATTGAATTCTTGCATGTGAGAAAACTTTTGTACGAAACTATTTAATGGCTAACCTCCTCTAATATGATCATTAAATTAAGTAAGACTGTTTATTAAAATCGGCATAGCCATTGCGAGGAAAAGCTTATAACTGTGTTGATTACTTGACGTGAAACTCAAATTGATGGCATTTCCGTTATTAACTACGATCTCTCACCTGAATGTAGCAAAATCGTTTGCTCTGCACATTAATATTTTGCGTGGCTTTTTGTTATTCAGTTGGGATGAAAGGGCTTTAGAAATATAGGGCATGCATAAAATAATCCCTATCTTATACGACAATGAGTAAATATTAATTATGTTGTGCATACATTTGTTTAATAACACGTTCACCAGTGCATCAAAATGACTGATCTCGTGATTATTGTTATTGTAAACCATGATCACTTTATGGAAGTCAGCCTCCACTTTTACTAGCAGTGCAAGTTGTAGAGTTTAGTTGCACTATCGCAATTCCTTTGTTAGTTTCTTGTGTTCCAGGAGACATGAAGTTGTTCTTTTGTGTATGTGCTGCTCGCTTGATCCAGAGCTTTCCGATAGTACGACTTAGGCCCTTGACTTGAGTGGTTGCTTATCTGCAACAAAGTTTGATGGCGACACAAGTAGAACTTGTTCCCGCGAGGAAATTCGCTGCGTAATTCGATTTATATGGGCTAAACACATTTCTCGAAGAGAAACCTATTAGACAAATGAAAAGTTAAACCTGGAGCTGCAATAAGGGAAAGAAATTGCGCTATAAAGATGTTTGGTAGAAGAATAGTTTCCATTTCTGAACAGTGTCACACCAGCCACTGTAAATTAATGCCACCTATACGTCGAAATGGAAGACTAGAGGAACATATGGCCACCACTTGAATGGTTTAAGAGGAGAGTTAGTATTTCTTTTAGTACGCGCAGCTTTGCATAGTACCACTTTGGAAGCCTTAAAAAGAAACACAACAAAGTAGTATATTGATAGTAATTAAGATGTGAGCTCGTTTCATAATTTTCATACAAACAGTTTAAATGCCATTATAGTAAATTTTCATAAGCCCATTTATGGTGGATTCTGCGTCCAAGTTTAAAATGTTTATAAATTATTTAAGTATTCTACGCTTACATGTGTCAATAAGTGCATTGGCCTTACGCAGTGAAACAGCTGTCAGGGTGTGGTTTGTGTGCAAACGCAAAAATATTTAGGATAGTAACTACTCTAGTATGGCGGCCCAGGTTCGATCCCATGCGTCCCCATGTGGGATGATTTGTGGTGGTCGAAGCGGCGTTTTGGCGGGTTTTCTCTGGATCCTCCGGTTTCCCCCGCCACTCATTCCACCAATTACTCCACATCACATTTCCTAACATCCATTTCGCTTGAATTTCATATCATGTCTAGTTACGGGCCGATTACTCGTTCCAGGTTTTCCATTCTGTGGCACTCCGACAGGCTTTTAACCCCTAGGAATCCGCTTGTAATCCTAGAGGGGCGTCAGCCCTAAATACCGGGAGGGTAAGCCGACTACAAAAAACTACAGTTGTTGGTCCAATATCTTTTGCGTTGGTACCTTTGGCATCATTCCAAAAAATGTTGCTACCTGTAAGAATATTAATCATGTTGCTTAATATTTTCCCCTTGCGTGCGTATGAGTACCTTATGCTAGATAGGGAGAGGTACTGCAGACTTGTGTTTTTTTTTTTTTTTTTTTTTTTTTTTTTTTTTTTTTTTTAAAGAATTTGCCTTATATAATGAAATCATACGTTTGAAAATAAGGACACTGAAATATTGGTTACGGATAGAACGGGTAGATCTACGCGAGGGTTACAGGGAGCAAGTACGAGAGGGTTGGGATACGTGTTGGGTAACGAAATGGTTTGGTAGAACTTGGGTTTGGGTACTTTTGGCTACGGCACAGGGACTTGGGAGGTGGTAGTATGTTGAAAATAATTCAGAGATAATTCGACTGCGTGATATTGACAGACAAAATTTGGAATCAGTGTGCGGCTTAAGCTTCTCTCAACTTACAGTGGCAAATAGGGGGGTGTAGGAGGGAGGTCTTTTAGATGACTGTACACCTCAATAAAGAAGCGGTTTAGCCTGGAAATGCAACAAAATAACTGATGACCCCGAAGTGAGAATGTGCCCACTCTGCATGAAGGGGAAACATGCAGGCATGTTCTGAAGCAGAAATGTTAAGAAAGCAATGTTTACCAACACAGTTTCTGTATTCCAGCCGAGGAATGAAGGTTGTAATTTAGGACGCTGGACATCACAAAATGGTGTTGCTTCTAAGATTCGGCAAAGCAGTTAATTGCTATGGAGAACGGCAGAGGGGGACAAGGTACATAAGAGCGAAGGTTCCATTACCGTTATTCTTAAGGCAGAGCACTGTATTGTATTATATGTAACCACAAATTTGTAGTTACACTTCACCTTAATTCCTTTTCCTTTGATGTCTTTCGTTCAATTATCTGTTACGTTATTACGCAGTAACTAAATCTTTAGTGACAATTGTGAAACCGTGTGTAGCACGTGGATAGGTAGAGTCAGACTGAAAAATTCAATGCCATAGCCGGGATTTGAACCACGGATCTCCCGGTCTCTAGCCAGTTGCTCTACCACTGAGCTACCATGGCAACATGCTGGCATAGCAACTCCTTAAAATGGTGTGTTATTTATGGACGCTGTTTAACTACCATGGCTCTCGGCTTCGCATTCTACATTGGGCGTGAAAGACCGCTTAATTTTGCTCAGAGGCCTCTCTATCAGGCTTGAGGTTCTTCTACGTGCCGTAAATCTACAACACTTCCCTTGCTAAGGATTTTTACATCCGAAAAAGTCCATCGTCCTCCGCCGGGTTTGAACCCTCAACCTTGGGTATATGAAGTTAGTTAGCATGGTAACCACTACACCACGAAGGGCGACTAGCAACTCCTGTCCTGTTTCTGTGAGAAAACAATTACAATTATCACAATTGTCCACAATAGTTGGATGTACTATGAATCCTGGGATTTAAAGTACTTACAACATTGTAAGTCACCATTGGGGTTGTTATCTCAAAATCATTTGAGATCTCCTTGTGGTTTACCGGGATTCATGCGAGTCAGTTGAGAAATTCAGTGCTATGTTGCTATCATTTGCCATGGTAGCTCAGTGGTAGAGCAACCGGGTTGTTCAAATCCCGACTATGGCATTGATTTTTTCAGTCTGACTCTACCTATCTAAAGCTTTACTGTTTACAAAATCTTACCATGGAGAACGAAATAGGGGAACAGGGTACTTGAGAGTGATGGTGTGGTTATTCTTAATCGTCAGTTCACCCTATATATTATGTGTAATGGAAATTTATGGTTGAAGTTCATTTTAATTCTTTCTCATATTCTTGGATGCGCTTTTTCTCACTTGTCGATTGTTATTTTGCAATGTACAAACATATTACTGTTGGATATACAAAGACAGGAAAATCATGAACGGACATGAGGCCCATCCGGTTGTTGCACATTTCCAAGTGTATACTGAAAATGTTTGGCAGTAAAAGTACTACCACCACCAATTCTCTAAATCAATCTATCCATATTTAGGTGTGTATATATGACCTGCTTTGATCCCAAGCACCCCCAAGTGAGATTTGTGGTTGTCGAAACGGCGTCCTGGAGGGTTTTCTCCGGGTCCTCCGGTTTCCCCCGCCTCTCATTCCACCAATGTCTCCATCATCACTTTTCCTATCGTCCACTTCATATTCATTTCATATCATTCCTCACGCTCATGCCTGACTACGGGCCGACCACTCGTTCCAAGTTGTTCATTCTGTGGTTACGTGCCGTTTGCTTCCCAAGAGGCTTTTGAACCCTAGGCACCTGCTTGTAAATCCTAGGGAGGTGTCAGTCCTACATACGGGGAGGGTAATATATATATATATATATATATTAAAATTAAATGTTCAAACAAAGTCTCATAAATAAAGCTCATATAATATTCTTAAATGAAATTAAATGAACGAATAATAATAATAATAATAATAATAATAATAATAATAATAATAATAATAATAATAATAAAAATAATAATAATAATAAAACAAATAATATTTTTTTGGTTGTGTTTAACGCCCGCTTTTACTGCTCTGACACCGCAGGCGTTAGATAACACTGATGGTACAAGAAGATGGAGTCCCGGTGGAATGAGATGGCGGGGGAAACCGGAGAACCCGGAGAAAACGCGCCCCTGCGCTGCTTTGTCCACCACAAATGTCGCATGCGGTCACTTGGGATCGAACCCGGGCCGTCTAGGTGAGAGGCGAGCAGTCTGACTACGCAACAAATAATAGGGCAAACAAAGTCTAAGGCTTAATGATGTTCATTGTAATGACTGAGGAGAAACCAAGGAATGAGAAACGAGTACTGGGATCCCCGAATTCGAACCAGATTTCTCAACACATGCCGGTATTCGTGGCTGCACTCGCTGAAGTGCTTTGGTGCTTCGTGGCGCAGGGGATCGTGGGTTCGAGTCCCGCCTTGGGCATGGGCGTTTTTAAAACTGTATATCTATGTGAATTTTTAAGTAAAAAGAAAACGATAAACGTATAGAAAAAGAAAGGAACTGTAGGTAAAAAGGAAATAGTAGGTAAAAGAAAAAAAGAAAAAGAAAAGGAACACAGCGCCGGAGTCCCGACAAGACCCAGGAACTGTATTTTTATTATAAAGAAAGAAAAAAACAAACATGAATGTCTGGTGCGTTACCATTGCACCACCGAGTTCTCTTATTTTCAGCGCTATACTATTACGCAAAGCTTCCCTCTTCTTGCTTTCTTATTTTGATATTTTAGTAGTAGCAGCAGAGTTATGGGGATAGTTCTCTTTCCTTATATGATCAGACCAATGACCAATAGTTAAACAAAGGCTGCTCCGTATTTGACATGTGAATATATTACTTCGTGCGTTAAGAGTTGCAGAACTTAGTGGCTCTATTTCAAGTTAAAGCCGAACAGTGAAGAACTGGCGTTATATTTGTAGATGATAATTAACTTCAGGTTGAGTTTTCTATAGCTGTAACTTTTAAATTATTTGTATTGTTTGCAATTTCAATTACATACTTGTATTTGATTTGTTATTCTACCTTTGTTTATGCTAGTCTCTATTTGGGGGAAGCTTAATTTGGTAGTAATATTCTGTGTGCGTACGTGTGTGTGTGCGTAGGTGTGTGTGGTGTATGTGTATGTATGGAAAGTATGAAAGAGCTCATTCATCCCTGCATGTTTGGTCAAACATTGTGGAAAGAATCTTGTAGTTGTGCACAGCAGTGTTTTGCTACTGTATGGACGCTTGTTTGTGTGTAAAAACTGTAAATCAGAAGGGTTGCGGTTGAAGTCACTTGACACACGCGGTATCAAGAATGTCCACGTCTGGCTAAAGCCAAGAGAGATCCTGCTAACATTTGCATCAGCGTTTCAAGTAGTTTTGACCTTATATTTGCATTTTGTTTCGCTATTTTCTAAAGTTATATTCAGAAGGAGATTTTCGAGATGTTTCAGCATGGCTATTATTCCTCGTCTCAGAAGTTCGGTGATTGTTTATGTAACAGAACACAGGTTAACCCTCCTCTGCCCTTTGCCCTGTCCGACTACAATTGGTGTGATATGAGGGAAGAATGTCGATCGCAACGAAACTTCAACCTAGTTAACCATACCTTTTTGTTTTGTTACAGCATTATCTGATTATGATTCACAATGTATTATGGATTCAAAATAAACAATTGAATACACTGACATGTTTTACTTAAATTTGGTTGTATTGATGAAATACATGACTCAAAGTAACATGTAAGCCTTTGCACTTCCGTTATTTGAACTATCCACCCTCGTAGTGAGAAACCAAAATTTAACCTCAGCACTTAAAAGGTCTTAAAATTGGGGATTAAGAGAACCCGAGTCAAATCTCTTTTGATGCACTGCAGAGAACGTTCGTTTTTTGGGAACATGACGACTTAGAAATCACCGATGATACAGGTCCCTCTCAGCGTAGGCATATTCCCCACTTGTGTCGTAAATAAATAAAAATCTGCTAATTTAGCTTAAGTAACACCGTTAATTGTGTAAAGGAAGGTTAGTATCTAAATCTGTCCCCCGTTTCCTCACTAAGTCACGTGAATGCAGGTCAGCGGTGTGCGAGCTGTATTAAACAAGCAGCTGGCCGCTACGTGGTGTATGTAAGCACGTCAGAGACATAATTTAGGGCCGTTTAAATTAGACTCGAAATTTATACTGAATTTAGACAATGCTATTAGTGAGCGCACAAAATGAGATACTTGAGTGTTATATACTAATTACCAAATTGTTTTTACTTATTCATCGCCTATATCTTATTTAAGTATCTTACAGGAAGGTATTTTGCACGCTACAAGATTTTGTCTGCGAAGGTGAACTCAGTACGTAAACTGAGATACCTATTGTATGGTTTTAGGCATGTTTTAAAAATAAGTTTTCTTATATATTCGTCCAAACTAAACCGCGAAATTCAAATAACGAATGTATTTCCAGAACAGTTAACCACAGGTTTCATTGAATATATATTTTACTTTATTTCCACATCTGTTTTGTATTTCCGCGTACGCTTAGCATGGCAGTTCTCATTAATTTACTCATCAATGTAAACAAAAAATGCGAACACTCCGGGCTCCGAAGCTTTACTCTTCTCGGATGAGACCAGGGAAAGTATTCGTAATTTTAGCAAACATTTAATCTTTTTTCTTTTCTTCTTGGAATTGTGGTAATAGTAAACATTGCCACTTTGACATATTTGCACTTAACTCTCTCTGTCACGCCTTCAGCACGTGACTTTTTGGTATTTCGCTATTCCAACTACATTTTAAAACTTATTTTTGCGTTGTCCTCTGCTTACTTAAGTACAGGCTATATTACATTCCTCTAAAAATCCACTGGCCGCGCCGTGGCCGAGTGGTTAGCCCACTCGCCTCTCACCTAGACGGCCCGGATTCGATCCCAAGCTACAGCATGTGAGATTTGTGATGGACATAGCGGCGCAGGGGTGGGTTTTCTCTGGGTTCTCCGATTTCCCCCGCCATCACATTCCTCCGGTGCTTCATCTTCATTCTTGTATCATCAGTGTTATCGCCTGCGGTGCCACTAGTAGTTAAAGCGGGCGTTAAGCACCACCACAAAAAAAAAACCCACTCTGAGATTTTGCCGGAAATACACATTTTGAGGTTCGAACTCCAGAAGAAACCTATTTAGAAGGTCTGCGCGCGTTTAAAAATTATTGTTATGGGTCGCAAGGTTAGACATGAACAAATCTTGCGCATAGGGGAAGTTGCTTTCCTCCCTTCTAGCTCTGCAACGGCTGAGAGGGGGGAATAGTGGTGCCAGCTTGCTGCGAATGATTAAGGTCAACCACAGCATTGTGCTGCGTGAAACAATGACAGCTTACATGAAAGTAATTGCTAGCGCACAGCCACAGTTATAGCAAAATCACTATTTTTTCGTTATGAAGCTAATTTTTATACATGTAAAGTCCGTTTGTTACAAAACTTGGCTGCCAGGAAAAGGCCCGCTGACCTTTAATACATTTCTCCGCGTCCTACATTCGTTAGTCGTCACGCGTGCATCAGTCTTACTTTTGTTCAAGTCCAGTTTACACATAAATAACATTAGGAATGTTTAGAAGTGTTTAGTTTTGCTTGAAGTGCTTTCAAAATGCAGTATACAGTACCACAAAGAGTGTTTATGTACGACACGTATATGGTTACATGCTCTTGTAGGGATGAAACTAAATTTCCTGAGTGCGTGTTCCGAGTAGAGAGGCCGTTTGTTTGCTTGTAATAACTTCAGGGAGGCGGGATCAATTTGTGATAGGAAAAGACAGGTAAACAGGCGTGTGCTTACGGAGCAGAAATTAGACGACATCGGAGAAAGGTTAGAACGGTCACCTCAAAAAACTCTCAGGCGTCTTGCACAAGAAACTGACATTTCGAAAGCTTCAGCATGGAAACAACTCAAACTGTAGCCCAGGAATTTCCAACATCTCCTGTGATAAGGTATCTTTTGTGTTTATTTTAATAACCTTAATGTGATTTGATATTTTATTTGACGTCCACGCATGTGTGACTGGGTAACGGGCCGTGCGTTTGCCAGCCAAGTATGCAGTTCGTAACTGAGAGACAGACCGTATGCCTGACGGCCAAGTTTTGTAGTATACTTACTGTATACTGTCATTAGCAGAATATAGAGCGTGAGACGGAGCATTTTGCTTGAAGGGATGTCGATATGTTTATATTTTGACTGCGATCCACCTTATAAAAGAATGAGTTGGCAATGATAAACATAGTCAAACAATAAGCAATATTACTGTACTCACCACATGTTTCTACAGCTCAGACCCGCTCATTGCATCACCATCTTCGTCCTCATAAGCAGCATCGCTATTGATATCGTCAGTATTATTGTCTTCTTGCAAGTTAAGAATAAGCTGCTAGATTTATTGCCGCATTAAAGCTAGCGCTAGCGTACTTCACTCCTTGGTGGACAGAAATATTAAGACTTCTGCGCATACATGCTGGCACAACTTCTCCTGTCATTAGCCTTTCAGGCAAGAGTTGCCACTGAGCGGCCTCACGACCTATAACAACACTGCCAATGACCAGGATTATGTTAACGCCGCCGGTGTGCCGGAATTTCGTCACGCAGGGGTTATTTTACATCCACGTGTTTCTATCAACTCAAAAACTAAAACTCGGCTAAATATCAAACTTGGTATTTAATTTCACTATGTTAATGAGCATGCGATACGATGATTTTTCAGGAAAATCTTTGCACATGAAACAACCTTTTATCTGGACAATAGTTCTTTAGCGTAATTTGCTCAAAAACCGCTCTGGTGACTTGGATTCAATTACCATATGCTAATGTATTTCCATTGCAAATAAAATGTATGTTGTGCATTGTCTGCGAATAACCTATAAATAGCATTTATTCTGAATGTCTATTGTATACGGTAAAGCCATTTTTTGAGATGTTCATTTAACTGCTTTTTTCTAGTCAGTTGCTCTGACTTTTTTCCCCTAGTGTTATAAATACGTGAAGTTTCAGACCATTTCTTAGCGAAGCGCATTAGAAAGGTATCAATGGTTTGAGAGAATATTGTAAACAATTTTGGATATAGTGGTAAACATTATCTAAACGAAAACATATGCTTTCAGAAATGGATATGATATGACAGAGGAGAAATCCTATTACATAGGGCTAAAAATATAAATTGTTAAACATTTCTGCTGTTCAGGAGTATGCTTAATACGATGTGGCACCGTCTCCAAGGGATTAGATCAATCGGCTCACCATATGCCCGGGTTCAATCTCAGGGGACTGCATCTGGGATTTATGGTGAGCACATCAGAGTCAAGGCGGATTTTCTGAGGATTCTTCGGTTTCCCCACCTTTCATTCCACAAATTGCTCCATCGACTTTCCTATCGTCCATTTCGCCTTTATTTCATACCAGCTATTTCCTCACTAATATGAAGGTTGAGGGCCGACACCGCGTTCCGGATTCTTCATTCTGTGATTAAATATCTTTGGCTTCACGGCAAGCTTTCGACCCTAGGCACTCAGGTACAAGTCCTAGAGGATGTAAATACGGGGAGAGTAAGCCTACTAAGTTCAATATAAGAGGGAAATGAAACAAAAATGTCAAGCAATAATCATAAAGCAGGAGGGCAGCTAAACGAACTTTTACGTATTCTCACTCGTGTACCTGATGTTCTGATAGATACATTAGAAAACACGCATACCTCTATAATAGGACCAATTTTGCTTTAGAGAAGTGTAGTTTTGGTATGGGGAAGAGCAGAACATGCTTATAAAAACAGTTAGCATTGAGTTTCATAAGGTACGTTAAATTCTGGAGTACTGAGGGAGTTGGAACGTTATGAAGACACGGTACGCTGTAAAGCAAGAGCACTGAATTACCGACTGAAGTTGGCGCAGTGAGATAATTCCACTCTACACTCCAAGCCAGTGAGAAACCTGTCTCCTAAATTTTGGGCACTTGAACTGGAAGCAGGTTTCAGGAGTATAGTCATAGCATCAGTATAGCAAAGAGATGAAATAAATGACAAACACATAGTGACTTATGGAAATCAGCAGACAGGAAATTGATTTGGATTGCAAAATTAAACCTTCTCCTACTTTGTTTTTCTAGTCGGCTTACCCTACCCGTATTTATGACTGACACCCGCCCTAAGACTTACAAGCGGATGCCTAGGGGTCAGTAGTGTGCTTCTCCTACTACATGAAATAAAACAGAATTAAATTGGGGAGCTGGGTCATATACAGACTGGGACATGAATGACTGCAAATAATTTAATATTTAGTACAGAACAACACGTATAACTAATCTCATTTTGTCCCTTTATTAATAGAATTGTCATAAACGACATACAATTTCGGGGTGTGATGTTTTTGAACGGCTCTGGTGTATTTACATATATCAGGCAACGGCCAGCTCCTTGTTTATTACAATTCGCATACCACTGACCTTCATTCGTATGACTCAATGAGGAAACGAAGAACAGATTGAGTCGCGAAGTTCCCTTTACATATGAATAGCTTTACATATTATGAATAACAGATATCCATTTATATACGCCTTAAGTGGGGAATATGCCAACGCTGAGAGATAGCTGTACCATTGACGATTTCTAAATCATCATCTTCCTTAAAAACGAGCGCCACATCAAAAGATCAGTGGCTCGGTTTTCTTAATTCACCAGCTGAAGCTTTTTGAAATTTTGATTCTTAATTTTGATTTCTACCTTTATAAGAGCAATGTGGGTAGTTTAAAGAACGGGAATTTTTAAGTTTAATCCTGAGTACATTGTGAACCCTAGTCGGATAATGTTTCATGAAAACAAAGACGTGTGGTTTCGTAGGTGCTGTCAATGTTTTTCCCTCATATCACACCGTCTCTAGCTGGGCAGGGTAAAATGCAGAGGAGGGTGAAATGTGTGTGTGTGTGTGACCTGTTAAGCAAACAGTTGCTGAACGTCTGAGATAGGGAATAATAAACATCCTAAAACATCGTTAAATTTTCCTCACGAACATAAATTTAGAAAATAGAGAAAAAACTGCAAATGCTGAATCACCACATTATCCTCGAACGCTGTCAAAAATATGTGCACTTATTCGCCTCCCAGCCTGTGTAATTATTTTAAGAAGAAAGGAAAGATGAGAGATGACATGGTTTAGGCCGGGAGATTAGAGCGCCCAAAAATGACTGACGATTCTGACAGGAGAATCTTTCCATTTTGTGGTTTGGATGAGGACTGACGGTATCTGCGATATGCATCTACGTCAACGACTCGTGTAATAAGTATTTGAGCAGTAACCGTAAAATTCGACACCAATAAGATATCCTAACCATCAGTCCATCCAAACGTGCATCTGTGTATGTCTGTCATCTCTAACGAAATGTTAATGTGTAATAAAGTTTTATGTGGATTAAAAAGTAAATACAAGAATTTGTTTTACTAGCACTTTGTGAAAGAGCGAGTAAAGACATGCATATGAATACGTCATGCGATTTTTGGATGCGTGGCTGTAAATAGACCAAAGGTTAAGCAATTCTTACTTTTCAAGAGTTCTCATAGCAGTTTACCCTTCAGTTCTACCAGGTTGCCCAGCAGCATCGTATTTCACGTGTGCAGATAACCCTTCGTGCGACAAAAAAGTTGCCGAATTCAACGGAGCAATTGGAAGCAAACACGGGTCAGTGGCGTGGAGTGACCTTTATTGCACACCTGCATATCAACAAAAACAGGGAGAGAATCGCGCTCTCTCAGGCTTGTACTGGAGTCCGTGTGATATACAAGGGACTAAAAACGTTAACTGCTTTCCATTTCAGTTGCAGAGCTCTTATGTTTGCGAGGATAAAGTCACATATCAATGTTCACCAATAGCTAGTTTTGTAATTCTGTATATGCTGTTCTTGTTTAACATTAGAGACTAGGTCCACTAAAGGGTAAATAAAACATTAAAGTATCATAACAAAAACCAAACATGAGAGTACGTAGCGTTTCACTTGCTGTTATGATGATGATTAACTATTATTATTATTATTATTATTATTATTATTATTATTATTATTATTATTATTATTATTATCATCATCATCATTATTATCATTATTATTATTATCATCATCATCATCATCATTATTATCATTATTATTATCATCATCATTATTATCATTATTATTATCATTATTATTATCATCATTATTATCATTATTATTATCATCATCATTATTATCATTATTATTATCATTATTATTATCATCATCATTAATATCATTATCATTATTATCATCATCATTATTATTATCATTAATATCGTTATCATTATTATTATCATCATTCTCATTATTATTATTATTATTATTATTATTATGATTATATTGATTAATATGATTATGATTATTATGATTAATATGATTATAATTAATATGTTTATAATTAGTATGATAATTATGATTATTATTATTATTATTATTATTATTATTATTATTATTATTATTATGATTATTATTATTAATGTTAAGGTAATGCACTATGCGATACACATAATACTTCACTGTATTACTATTGTTACTTACGTAGCAAAGAAAATCCAAAATATGAGAGCCTCGTAACAAAAAACATGCGAACACAAAGGCAGGTAACATTTCGTTGTACTATCTGCTCTCATTTATGCATATTTTTCCTTATGTTTTCAACTATTCAGCGCCATAATATAACGATAATAATGCAGAAAAACATTACGTGCTCTCGTATTTGCCTATTTTAGGTTAGGAAGTTTTCATGTATTGATTTATTCTGCTAAGTGTATTCTGCGAATAGTATTAATAATATTAGTACCCTGAAAGGTCGTCGCCTTAGCGCGGTGGTAGCTCAGCTGCTTACCAAGCAGGAGACCTGGGTTTGATTTCTGGTACTGGCGTGGGGATTTCTCCCCGCTGGGAGACCTCGTCCGGGGTGCGCTCAGCCTCGTGAGAGCCCTGAGGGGCCAATTGAGGAGCTACGTGATGGAGAAGTAGCGGCTCCAGGTCATGAGGACCGCATTAACCGGCAGAGGTGGTTCGAGGCGCTGACCATGTCTCACCCTCCAATACCGCACCCCATCCATGACGTCTGTCATGCACCGAGTTGGGGGACGCAGCGGCGGGGCGGTAGGCCAAGGTTCCTTTTGATCTGTCGTGCCATGGAGTTAAAAAAACCTGAAACACTACATGCTCTCATGCTATGTTCTTCCTTATGATATTTTCATGTTCTGCTTTATTCTGATAAACGTATACTGCGCAACAACAACAACAATAATAATAATAACAATAACGACCACGATAACAATAACGGCGACAACAACAAAAACAAATAAATACCATGCTGCGTACTCTCATGCGTGGCTTTTGTTTCGGTACCTTAATGTTTTTATTTACCCTTCAGTGTATCTAGTTTCTAAAGGTAAATAAGAGCAGCATATTCACAATTACAAAACTCGCTATTAGCCGACCCCAGTAGCGTGGTTGTTAGCGTGTTTGGCGTTGACGCTCTGACGCGAAAGGAACGCGGTTTCGAAATCCGCTATGGGTATGGATGTTTAGTGTCCTGTGTTTCTGCTGTTGTGTTGTGTGTAAGTCATTGTCTCTCCCTGATGGCCAATTAGCTTACGATTGAAGGCCAAATATGTTTTAAAACAAAGAAAAGAAAAACAAAACATGTTATTGGTAAACACTGATAGGTGACTTTATTCTCTTAAAAATGAAGGCTCTGTAACTGAAGTGGAAAGCAGTTAACAATGATTTTGCTCTCTTGATTATCATCCCGGACCTGAGTACAGGTCTGCGAGAGCGTGATTCTTTCTCCGTTTTCGGTGATATGCAGAAGGTGTGCATTGAAGTTCGCTCACGCGCCACTAACCACGGTGGCTGCTTCCAATTGCTCCGTTCAATTGCGCTGTTGGGGCACCTGGTATATTTTGCTGCTCTTATGCCGGTTTTTTCCCCCTTGTGGTCAATTATAATATAATCGTCATAAGATAGGGCTTACGTGACCTCTGCTGAAGTAGTTTTTTGCGCCTTGGCTGCCGCAATGGGCGTTTCTTGTCATTTAATGCTGAAATTATCGCACTTTTTCCGCTAAAAAATCCATTTATAGTGAAAATATATCCTCAGGGACATAGCTATATAATAGCAGAGTGATGTATGAAATTTAATTTCTGGCATTTACCTAAAGTTGTTCCAACGTTGTTTTGTAGGCTTCTCCTTTTGGCTGCCCCCAGAAGTAAACATTACGTTCAGTTACATCTCTGGACCCAAGAGGCCTTGCACCTGTACTAAGTGATTTTCTCTTCAAACACCAAAGGGAAGAGTTTGAATGTTGTATGACCATTGGGATTAAGCTAAAACTCTCCGTAAAACATACAGTCTACTAAGGATACCCTGGTGTGAAAAAGGGATGAAAAATTGCCAATGTTCATAAATACGAATTTTTAGTGTTATTACGCACTACAAACCTTGTACTTTAGGTTTTATAACCGTACGAGCTTTTTAAGCGAACAATACAGCTATTTAAACGGTTACCTGTTAACCAAAATGCCTATAAATTATATTAAAACGATACGTTTTATTTCTGTAAAGGTAAAAACAATTCAGCAGAGCATTAGGAATAAAAAAATACTAAAATTAATTTCTGAGGGACAGAAAAAGATGATCTTTGGTATGTCCCAAATACTTAAATAACAATAGTAAGCCAGAAATATTATTGTTTTAGTATTACAATTTTTAAATTCTCTTTTGTCAGGAGTTCATTCTTTGGCACATTCTTCTTTTCAAATTGCTTCACATGACGCAGTTTTTAGTATAAATCAATGAAAAGCTGTACACCTTCATATCAATAAATAACTGAATAAAAGAGAGACGTACTTTTGTTAACATCCTTAGTTATAACGTTATTAAACAATGTTTAGAATGTGTAAACGTCTATTCAAAGTTTTGAATTCCTATGTTTAATATTTATTTTCTCTCAAACTAATAAGATAAAATATAAAAACCTATGACCGCAATTTGTTTATATACTTTTGAGATATCGACTGTAAACTTTTTCTAACATAATTTCAGCGTGTGGAGCAACTTTTAAACATAATAAATAGTAAAAGGTTGATTTTGAAACTAACTTAGAAATATGCATGAATTTTAGTCTATATATCATACACTAAATCCGCGTTTCTATAAAGCAATTTCAAATTAATCGTAAAGAGATTATGAATATTTTAATTCTCAGTGGTCAAAGAGAGGCTAAATTATTATTTTTTTTTTCAAAATTAGAGCTTGAAATTTCTCTACAGTCTTATTTATTTACTTTTATAATTTGAAGAACATTTTATAATTTAGACACAGCAATTATGTTTGGTGTTAATTGTTTTTTCCACACAACCCATGTACAGGACAATAGTACGAACGGCATCTTCAGACTGAAAAATTGAATGGCGTAGCCGAAATTTGAACCATGGCTTTTAGGGTTTTTGTCCAGTTGCTGTATGGCAACATGTCGGCATGGCCTTAAACTTCCCAATTGAATCGCATCTTGTCCAAATTCGAGATTTCCTTTTGGTTTACCGGCAAAATACGACTCAATTAGGGGATTTAAAATGATGCCGATATGTTACCATGGTAGCTCAATAGATTTGAGCAACCGGAAGGAAACCGGAAGATTTGTGGTTCAAATTCCCGCAATGGCATTGAATTTGTCAATGTGTCCTTTCCAACTATGTTTAGTATTTAAAAAATGTTACTGCATGCATCATTTTTTGTGTGTTAAGTGTGTACACTTCAGAGGCATAAACTCACAATTGCTACTCAATTTGGAGTAGAACAGTATACCTCAGTCCAACTTTAGTAGAGGCTTTAGTATACAAATTGACACTATTGTATGCCAGCTTCTATGGTTCAAGCCACGTATTTTCTTACTTCAGAAATATATTTAAGAACATTTTCTGTCGACAGTCTGAAACAATCGAAGCTATATAAACTAGGGTAATTCTGCGTTCCGGTTCTAAATAGTATTCCGTCTGCTAGGCGGAGTACCAACATTGGAATACTGAATCCGCTTGGTGCCAGTCGCTACCAACGTTATATTTTAATACATCGCTACATATGAATGTACGTCGTGGTGTACTGGGAAAGGAAAGTGAAATGTGCGGATTGTGCTGAAGACACAGAAAGTAATTTAAAATCAAGCATACAGAAGCTGCACAGCGAATATCCCCCAACTGATATAATTATGTGTAATTTGCCTTAGATTTGTTTCGCTTTAGCTAACTGTATTTCGCACGAAGGTCCCTGGTTCGATTCCCGATTGTAGTGGTAGTTTTTCTTTAACTACAGTTACTCCATTTCCCCATCGGTCTGGAAGTATGCATGTTAGTGAATGTGTGAATTTTATTAAAACTATCACTCCAGATTAACCATCAGCATGTGAGAATGAATGTGCGTGCGTTTGAAAATGGAAGACGTTAAAAAACCAACAGACATTATATTATGTGTAATCTGTTCACTTTTACTTGGCATTTGGAAAATTTTTCTACGGAAGATTATTTTTCTATCTACTTAATGTTAATTAAAATAAACTTTTACTGAAATAACTTCATTACACTTTTCGTTGTGGAGGTAGGCTCGTACATAGAACGACTAACGGTGATGGTGACCTATGAGTTTATTAATTATTATTATTATAATTATTATTATTATTATTATTATTATAATGATTATTATTATTATAATGATTATTATTATTATTATAATTATTATTATTATAATTATTGTAATTATTATTATAATTATTATTATAATTATTGTAATTATTATTATTATTATAATTATTATTATAATTATTGTAATTATTGTAATTATTGTAATTATTATACTTATTAGTATTATAACTATTATTATAACTGTTATTATAACTATTATTATTATAATTATTATTATTATTATTATTATTATTATTATTATTAGTTTTGAATTCATTTCAAAATAAACGGTTAATTTGGAATGATAGTTTTAATGACATTCTAAATGGCAGTTTTCAATAAAAATTTTGTAAGACTACTTGCGGATACGCAGTGCTAAGTCTCCATGGTTTGACCAAGGAAAATAATATCTAGAAACAAGATGATATAAAGACCACAAACTTGTTGAAATGGCAATATTTTATCGCTCACTTTTGATGTGGGTACATATTCACAGGAAGTGAACGAGGCCTAGGGTTGTCTGAATTACAAACCTTTCAAGGCACAGTCCCGAGGAAGACCACGTTGCTCGGAACTGAACTCATAATTTTTCATACGTCTTAGAGCCTAAGCAAGCCATAACTCTTGAAACGTGTACTGCAGACATATTTGTCTTTACTTACTGCTATAACTCTAAAAGAATGAGATTACTAATGAGCTCCCCCCTCTCCCTCCCCTTCTGTAGCTTAACGTCCTTTAAACGATTGGTCATATCGAACTGTGAATGAAATTGCTTTAATGGTGCTCAAAAATGATCTCGGGCTCCATGGAGCTTAAAGTTGCTCGACAGGCCTAGGATAAGGTAATCCCCAAAAAAGACCTTATCCTCGTGATTCACCCTAAGCGAGATTCGAACTCGCGACCTGTTGAATGTGAGGCAGACGCGCTACCTTCACACTACCCTGGCAGGTGAGCTGTAAGTTGTTCGCATTTTTGACAGCCTTCGAGCCAAAATACCAACTGTCGTATTTATAGTATTTTTACTTTTCTCTACACGTACTATGCACATGGTGTATAGAGAAGGTATTGTATTCCACTTAAAATTCAATACCGAGATTTCACTGGAAATACATGTTTTGAGAACCCCTGAATAAAACTTAGAAAAGTGTGTGTGTAAGTGCGTGCAGCATAGCTCGATGCGTCACGAAGATGTTTAAGAAAATTTCCCCACCCCAACTACCCTTCATATGGACAAATTGTAGACAGTTTTGATTTTCTTAATAATGGTTCTAACGATGTTTATTAAAATATCCTAGGTACATTAAAGATATATAATGACAAATAATATGTATATCTTAAAATTTCTGACGAAAGCCTCTGAAGACCTATTTATTGCGGATGAATTTTATTCATTTTGCATAACTGGAAATCCGTAAGATGATAAAGCTTACCGCACATAAAATGTAGATCCTGTCAACACATTTAATTTATTTCATGTTGCTGGTTTTATTTGTAGAACTGTAAGTTTCTTAGATTTTCCTTATTGGTATTGATATCAGTTTTAAAATACATTTACTTTATCATACAGGAATTTGTCAACTCCTTGCCATACAAACAAGGAACTTCAATTACATAATAAGAGGCTTTTAAAGATCTGACTATGGCTTTAGCATAGTGAGTTCCCTTATTTCCCTTCTACTTACAAAATATCAGCCATAAGACCAATTCTGGCAACGCTTATCTTGATTAGCCTGACGTGGATAAATTAAATTTTTGTAAGAAATTTGTGGAATAGCTCGGGAGAGGCATGTAGTGAAACACATCAGATCTTTTATCCAATTATCATTGGTAGGATTTCGAAACCTCTATTTTCGGTGACATTTCGACCTCTTGCTGTGAAAAGAAAAGTATGGAGTCGCAAAAGCAAATATCGCAACTTTCAGTAACATAGTTTAGTTAGGTTTAAAATTGCGAAATATGCATTGCAATTTCTAATTATATGGTCTGCATTTTTTTTCTATACCTACAAAGTTTACTATTTTTATTTCATCTTATCACAAGTTCAGCACACTAAATACACAAATGGAATAGGTATATGGCGTTTTAATTACATGTCTAAAAAATTGAACTGTTTCAGCCGCATTACAAGGGTTTACTTAATTAAAATACATTTTTTCAGTTTTGTGTTTTATTGTTAATGCGCTTACGCTCTTGATTTTTACGTTTATGTTTTGTAATACACCACATGCGTATTTATCGTGTGCGTAATGTTTATTTTGTTTAGTATTCTTATATTTGACAAGTTTCCCAACACAAAATGCACTTTATTAAAGTTTCCTACACCAAAACAAATTTGTTAATTTCTCTGTAATGTCCTTTGCTTAAGTAGAAGTAGTAATGTATTTCATCCTAAAATACGATGCCAAGATTTCACAAAAAATGCATATTTTAGAACTCCTGTTCCGGGGAAACAAGAGGGAAATAAAACAGTTTTAAAAACGGACGGTGTGCGTCTGCACATGCCTGTGAACGGCATACTTCAGAAAGAAAAAATCTGATGTGCTCCATTTACATGACTTTTTCTACATCTCTAACAATTTATCGTTAATAAGCTTATGGTTCTATCTACTTCATGCTAGTCAAGATAAACATTTTAGAAACGGTGTTATTACTTAGTTTCTAATAAGTATGGGAAAAAGGGAATAAACTAGCCTTATCCGACAGCAAATGTTTTAAAATGTGTTTGCTTTGGGATTGAAATCCGTTTCTTTGTGTGGCCAGGTGTTGACAAGTTCCCGTATGAGAAAATGTAGTATATTAAAACTCAAACCAATAACAAGGAATATCCCAGAAACGGCCAAATACACGAAAAAGATGTATGTATCATAAATTGTGTGTTTTAACGATATATATAGATATTTATCTATATATATATGTTTATATAAATATATATAATATATACGTATATCGTTAAAACACACAATTTATGATATATACATTTTTCGTGTATTTGGCCGTATAATTGTATATCAAAGATATTTACATAACAGATAAAATATATATCTTGAGTTTTCTGAGAGTAGCTAAGTAAGTAAATTTTTGTGTATCCATTCAGCAAAATTCTCCAGAATTCAGAGGCTACTCTCAGAAAATTCAAGATATATATTTTATCTGTTATGTAAATATCTTTGATATACAATTATTTTATTCAAAATCGTTAGAGCCATTTTTTAGAAAGTCAAAATTTTCGAAAAATTCTGCATGTAAAGGGTAGTTGGGTGTGGGGTGATTTTCATGAAAATCTTCGTGTGGCATCCTTGGATGATACTGAACTTAAATGGATACCAAGTTTGGTATTTAACGGACTTAAACACATACACACACACGCGCGCGCGCGCGTTCAGATATTTTTCTAAACATATATTTGAAAAGTCTGTATCGAATTTTGGGGTGTAATATAATAAATACCTTCTCTATACACTACACACATAGTGAGTGTAGAGAAAGTAAACATTAGATGTGTTCCATTCACTCTCTGTAATAATCTTTGGTTGAAAAGTTTATTCTTCTATCTACTTAATGCTAATCGAGATAAAATTGGCAGAAATTGCCTTATTACGTGCTACCTTGTAAGTATAAGGGAAATAAGGGAATATATTAAAGTGATAGTCAAATCTTTTAAAATGTGGTTTCTATGTGCTTAAAATTCCTTTGTTTGTATGGCCAGGAGTTGATAAATTCCCCAAGAGTATAAACATTTTAAAGCTGATACCAGTACTAACAAGGGGAATTTCAGAAACAGTCAACGCTACAAGGAAAGAAAGAAAAGAATAAAACATATATCAGATAAATTATATGTGTTGACGGGATGTACATTTTATGTGTGGTAAGCTTTTGCCTATGACGGGTTTTCCAGTTATGCAAAATGAATAAACTTCGTCCGGAATAAATAGGTCTTCACAGGCTATCCTATCAAAATTTAAGACATGCATATTATTTGTCATAATATATCTTTAATGTACCTAGGATATTTTAATCAAAATCGTTAGAACCATTATTAAGAAAATCAAAACTGTCTAAAATTTGTCCATATGAAGAATAGTTGGGGTGGGGGAATTTTCTTGAAAACCTTCGTGTCGCATCGAGCTATGCTGCACGCACTTACACACACATGCACACACACACTTATCTCAAAACATATTTTCGGTGAAGTCTCGGTATTGAATTTTTATGTGGAATACAATACCTTCTCTATACACCATGTGCATAGTACGTGTAGAGAAAAGTAGAAATACTATAAATACGAAAGTTGGTATTTTGACTCGAAATCTGTCAAAAATGCGAACAATTTACAGCTCTCCTGCCTGGGTAGTGTGAATTTAGCGCGTCTGCCTCACATTCAACAGGTCGCGAGTCTGAATCTCGCTTAGGGTGAATTACGAGGATAAGGTCTTTTTCGGGGATTTCCTTATCCTAGGCCTGTCGAGTAACTTTAAGCTCCATGGAGCCCGAGATCATTTTTGAGCATCATTAAAGCAATTTCATTCACAGTTCGATATGACCAACCGTTTAAAGGACGTTAAGCTACAGAAGGGGAGGGAGAGGGGGGGCTCATTATTAATCTCATTCTTTTAGAGTTATAGCAGTAAGTAAAGACAAGTATGCCTGCAGTACATGTTTCAAGATGCTTAGGCTCTAAGACGTATGAAAAATGATGAGTTTAGTTCCGAGTAACGTGGTCTTCCTCGGGAGTGGGCCTTGAAAGGTTTGTAATTCAGACAGAATAGGCTTGCAACCCTAGGCCTGGTCCACTTCCTGTAAACGTTTACCCACAACAAAAGCGGGCGATGAAATATTGACATTTCAACAAGTTTGGTGACTTTATATCATACTGTTTCTACATATTATTTTCCTTGGTCAAGCCGTGGAGACTTAGTACTGAGTATCCGCAAGAAGTCTTACAGCATTTTTATTGAAAACTGCCATTTAGAATGTTATTAAAACTATCATTCCAAATTAACCATTTATTTTGAAATATATTCTAAACTAATAGTGATGATAATAATCACAACAATAATAATGATAACTGCAACAACAATAATAATGGTGATGATAATGATAATAATAATAATAATTAATAAACTCATAAGTCACCATCACCGTTAGTCATTTTAACCACTAGCCTACTGCCACAACCAAAAGTGTAATGAAGTTATTTCAGTAAAAGTTTATTTTAATTAACATGAAGTAGATAGAAAACTAACATTTCTTAGGAAAAGTTTCCAAATGCCAAATAAAAGTGAACAGATTATATATAATTTAATGTCTGTTGGTTTTTTAACGTCTTCCATTTTCAAACGCACGCACATTCATTCTCACATGCTGATGGTTAATCTGGAGTGATAGTTTTAATAAACTTCACACATTCACTAACATGCATACTTCCAGACCGATGGGGAAATGGAGTAACTGTGGTTAAAGAAAAACTACCACTACAATCGGGAATCGAACCAGGGACCTCCGTGAGAAATACAGTTAACTAAAGTTGCCGGTCCCCATGGCCACGTTCGCTAAAGCGTCTCGCTTTGGTGCTTCGTGGGCAGGGGATCGTGGGTTCGAGTCCCGCCTTGGGCATGGATGTTATATGTTTGTGCAATGTGTATATGTTTGTAAAAGAAACAGAAAAACCAGTAAACCAGAAATCAGTAAAACCTACGGGGGGAAATGTAAATAGGGATACAGTACCGGAGTCCTGATCAGACTCCGTTACTGTTTAAAAAAAAAAAAAAAAAAAAAAAAAAGCGAAACAAATCTAAGGTTCTATATTTCCTGGCAAATTACACATAATTATATCAGTTCGGGGATATTCGCTGTGCAGCTTCTGTATGCTTGATTTTAAATTACTTTCTGTGTCTTCAGCACAATCCGCACATTTCACTTTCCTTTCCCACTACACCACGACGTACATTCATATGTAGCGATGTATTAAAATATAACGTTGGTAGCGACTGGCACCAAGCGGATTCAGTATTCCAATGTTGGTACTCCGCCTAGCAGACGGATTAATATTTAGAGCTGGAACGCAGAATTATCTAAACTAGATTTTAAGGCAATAAAAACAACCCTCAACTATTCCTGTATACCTACGTTGAGTTAATAACATGGTTGGTTATTTTTAAACAATCAGGATAAATTTTAATCAGAACACAGAATTATTTTTTTTATTGCTATATCTTCTATAGAAAACACTTGTTTTATAATACACATCAGTAAGCTCAGAAGGCATACATCTATGAACCCTCCAATCTGACTACTAGGTTAGTTTCTGAGATACTGAACCACGAATGTAGCCAATTTAACATTGGCAGGAGAGAGCTTTGAATATCCCCTTTACTAACCAGGAATATCGTGCCGTGGACCTGGATTGCCTAATATTGTAAATTAGAAGATTCGCGCTATAAGCAGAGAAAACCCTAAAACTACTTATTTACCTACTTTGGAGAGTAACTATTTTGTGAAACTCTAGTATATTGAATACTTGGTAAGTTCATGTTCTCTTTAAAACGGCGAATTTTATTTTTCAATCAACCCGGACGTTTAAGTTGCAAATTGAGGTACTTTTTTAGAATTACTTCATTTATATAGCCCCCTTTTACATCTATGCTCTTATCGGTGGTTTTGCTTTGGAAACAAATCGTTGAACTGTAGGGCATTTAACGTTGTTTGGGCGACCACATGTGAGATTTGTGGTGGTCAAAGCGGCGCAGGGGCGAGTTTTCTCCGGGTTCTCCGGTTTCTACCGCCTCGCATTCCACCGGTACTCCATATTCATTCCATGTATCACCAGTGTCATCGCCTGCGGTGCCACAACTAGTAAAAGCGGGCGTTAAACACTACCAAAAAAATCATTGTTTGTTTTTTATCATTTTCTTTTTTTCAGAAAAACACATATTTACTCTCGCATACATCCTTCCAGATCCTGTGGGGGATAGGGAATTATTCTGGTTGAAGAAAACACTCCCCGCCCCAGCCGGAAACCGAACCCGGGACCTCCGGGTAATACGTCCGCTCACTGAGTACTCGACCACGGGGGCAGTCCAAATAGAGGTATTAAGGAAGGAATTGGAATTTTCCAAAAATGCTGCATGGTCACTAGCTGATTCGTATTCAATAAATCTACGTTGTTTTAGAACATGTTCCCTAGAGTCAGCTTTAAGACCACATTATGGATGTTCTTTATTGTATAGTTGGGGCATTACCTGCGTTAACATGTGGTTTCGTTTGACGACTGTCATCAGTACGGTGACAGCAGTTTGGCAAATGCAAACAGGCAGTCGCTCCACGTGGAGCAGAAACGCAGCCGTCTCTACAGAGCAGGTACGCTACCATTGGTTACGAGAGGAACACCATTGAACAAACACTATTTAATGAGGTTAATGATACCTTACCCTACTTTTCGCACGACTTCTGAAACGGGAGCTGAGTCCTACACTACATTGAGTTAAACTACAACTGTTTTCAAAATTTCACTCTGATAGCTTAAATTGTACTGTGTGGAGTATTTACAATTTTTAAAAATGTCCAAAATATATCAACTTAGAAAAAAGCACCGAAAAATTTACTTGTAAAGCTGGCATAAAATTATACTTAATGTTTTTTTATTAAATGTAATTTTACGTACAATATAATTTATACAGAAATTAATATCATGTAAAGCTAATTCTGTAAATAATTTGTAGAGCGTTTTGTAAAACGTAAATATGAGAATTGTCAAAAAAAAAAAAAAAAAAAAAAAACCGTCGAAAACGTTCCTAGAGATTCGGACGTAATATTAAGTTAGAAATCCTACATTTTAATTTATCATCTTTTATTAATTTTTTTCAGATCGTTTAGGCACGCTGGAAAAACTGAAAATTCTTTTTAAGTAGTTTCGTTGAAGGGGAGAATGCTGGTC
This sequence comes from Hymenopus coronatus, assembly GCA_030762935.1. Lineage (NCBI taxonomy): Eukaryota > Metazoa > Arthropoda > Insecta > Mantodea > Hymenopodidae > Hymenopus > Hymenopus coronatus. The sequence continues at coordinate 63,510,368 of CM060900.1, forward strand.
AGAAAAATGTGAGCATACCAATAGTACAGCAAGCGCAATGGTTACACGCAAGTCATAAGCGGTTCGTCCGTTATTCGTAGCTGTTCCGCTATTACAGTTAGTGCATTATCTGAGCTAAAGTGCGGTTTTGTTTGATGACTGGTGTAGTGTACAGTAGTAGCAGTTTGAGAAATACACACAAGCAGTCACTCCACTAGGAGTTGGAACTCAGTTGTCTCTGCATAGCAAGTACGCTACCACTGGTTACGAGAGGAACTCCATTGGACAAATACGTTAGCTCAACAATGCCTTCTACTTTCCGCACAACGGAAGATGAGGTCTGATAAGATACGCTACCACTGGTTGCAAGTGGAACGCCATTGGACAAACATTTAATAGCGTTGCTGATGGCACCTCCTACATCCTCAGGACAGTAATATCCTCTGAAATGGCGGTGAGTCGGCATGGCGTTGTGTAAAAGCCTTGTTTACGTCTGAGAACAAACTATACACAGGCATGCGGCTGTAAAAGAATAGTTTCGTGAAGCGGCGCTGGCTGCCGTATCCATGGTGACCGAATAGGCAGCAAAGGTTTATTATAACATCCAGTTTTACAGCATAATACTTCTCTATAATGTCCAGGAGTATTATAATACAAAAATTATGTAATAAATATTAACTATGCCAATCTTGATCATACAAGTTTGATTTCTCTAGACATAAATTATATTTGATTACATCACTTTAATTTTCGCAAGTGGCATTAATGGCTAAAATAACATCAAATCAGCTTTGAACTGTATAGGAGAATGAAAGTACACAGCAGTGACCTACAGTTCAGGTATGACTGGTGGCCCAGGTAATTTTCGTGGGGGCTTTTCATCAGGACAGTACCTATTTTATAAATCGGGCCTCTTACTCGTGCAAAGACGGAAGTAGATACGTGACTTACGCGCTTCAACTCCAATAGGAAAATGGCCGACCACCTAAGTGACGAGTTACCAGCTTTTTCCGCTAAGCTTTCCAGGTTAGTACTCGGAGGACATTGAGGCGTCTCACAACTCCGCCCAGGCATCACCGCCCGAACGTACCCAAAATCCCATGCGCATTAGGAACCAGTCCTATCGAGTCCAACCCAATCCGAACATCTCCCTCTCGTGAAGGGCTCAGGTGTTCGTCCAGATGTATTCTAGTAACGTCAGGAGTACCATGGATGGGTGATCGGGATCCACAGCGCTCGCACAGAAGCAGCTGAAGAGTTAATCTCCTGCTTACGGGATTGTAATTGTAACTGTTTCAGATAATCTAGGATCACATCACTCAAACGCTAAAATTTCACGCGCGGAAACTGAGGTACAGAATGGCTGTGTACCGTGCATCGGTTTGACTCGACTGTGATATTTCTTAATGTGGAAGAACGAGCGGACAAGATTAGGAAGGTGATTCTAGTGTAGGGAAAAGAGAGGCAGCGCTATTCATCAAAATCGAGGAGTGAGTTTTCGCAATGTGGTCAACCTAGTAAAGTCATCTTTTGCACCTTGTGTTGTGCAAAACACCGGGTCATGCACCCGAGTTAGACCAATGCCATGAGTGTGCGCAGTACTTCAGCAGGGCTACTTTGGAGGCAATAGCCTATTTATTCCGTTTGTTATGAAAGACGATTCAGATTTTAAAATATTCAATTAATGTATGCGAATTGTACTATTCAATATCAACCACTCGAATACTAATGGATTCACTGAAGTATAATAACTGGCATAAAATTTAAATATGATGTAATGTTTTAAATAGACCTAAAATGCACTTGAAAATAGGTTAACCTTTAGAGGTTAAATTAAACATTTTTGTGTATGAATACATTACATTTCTCATAATTGGCAGCAGAATATATTGTAAACATATTGCTACCATTGTTTTAAAGACAAAAAGTAAACAATTCGTTCCCCATTCTGCTGGCGAATTAATACGTTTCGAGCGAGGGAACAATATGGATGTTTTGAAGAGGTGAAACCTAAAACTCGCTTAAAATTCTAAAAAATAGTTATTTTGCTTTATTTATTTATTTATTTATTTATTTGCCTGAACAGTTCTCTGCTTAGATTCCTAACGGCAACTTATTTCGACAAATATAAAATCACGTGCTACTATGACAATTAAAATGTCAAATTCTTACGTACCTATCGCACATAAGTAAACCTGTTTCTTTTTTCTTTCTTCGATTTATTCGTAGCCAAAGTCAGGAATTTTCAAGCAGTTGGTTTCAAGTTGATAACACTCAAACTATTATCAATACCTATAACGTTCACAACAGCAAACCTGAGACAGTAACGGAAGGTAAAACGTGGTCTCGTGATTGATATGCACAAGCCGAAGAAATGTAGTGGTTTTGTTATATACTTCAAAGGTAAATTCGGGTAACATTTTAATCTAGATTCGTTGTTTCCTGGCTTTGTTTATAATACAAAATTTCGTCAACAAATGAAAAGGCATTAGAAAACATACATTCCAATTTATTTTCGGATCAAAACATTAAACAATCATCTTTCGCTATTTATCCCTCTCTCTTGGAGGATTAATACCTCCTCCCCCAGGATTTAATAGTAAGAAGTAAGATGTAAGAAGTAAGATGTCTATCGAGAAGCAGATGAACTATTGATGAGAGAAAGTATCCTGGATGGGTGATTAGCCCCTTGCCTTGTTTGAGAGTGAGGAAGATGATTTAAAGATGAAATAGATGAAAGAAAACTCATTATGCAATTGGTAGTGAATTAAATGGCTAGGAATACAGCAGAAATTGGAGAAAATCCGCTTTGCACACAACAAGTACCACATGCGGTCCCGGGGTTCGAACTCTTGGTGATGGACGAGCGGTCTAACCACTCGGCCACCTCATTGTACCAGCAACTGAATACAATAGCGAATATGAGAACTGAACCAAGTCAAGAATTTGAAATGAAGGGGCGATTTAATCGTATGCTTCATTTTTGGCTGGAATCCACTCTATAGTCTTCGTGTTTGAGAGTTCTGCTATGGCTAAAGTGAATTTAAAAACAATCTGATGTATTCCATTCATATAACTTTCTCTAGCTGTTTCATATACAAACTATTCCTACAAAACATTAATATTTTATCTACGTCATGCTAATCTAGAAAAACATTAGCAGAATTGGTCTTATTACTTGCTTCCTTGTAAGTATAAGGGAAATAAGGGAATACATTAGACTAAGGCGATTGTCAAATCTTCCAAAAGCTGAAATGTTATGTGAAACAATTGTAGTTCGGCTCGCTTTGCTCGGTCCTGTTTGAGAAAAGTTAGGTAGTTTAAAATTGAAACCAATAACAAAGAATATCTCGAAATCGGTCAACTCTATAAGAAAAGCTTCTATGGCATTAATTATGTATTTTAAGTAGATCTACATTTTTGTTTAGTATTTGTCTATGTTAGTGTTTAACGTCCGCTTTTACTGCTTGTGGCACAAGAGGCGATGCCACTGGTGACACATGGAATGAAGATGGAGCACCGGTGGAATGCTATGGTGGGGAAAAACGGAGAACCCGGAGAAAACCCGCTGTTGCGCCGCTTTGTCCACCACAAATCTCTAATGAAGACGCTAGGAATCGAACCCGGGCCGTCTAGGTGAGAGGCGAGTGGTCTAACCACTCGGCCACACCGCAGCCGTATTTGTCATCTCTGACGGTTTAACCGTTGTACAACATTCTACACAACTCATCCAGAATAAAATGATCTTCAGAAGCTGTTCTCAGAAAATTGACAATATGCATTTTATTTGTAATGTAAATATCATTAATAAGCTATATTTTAATCAATATATTAGAGCCATTTTTGAGAAAAAACATTCAAAAACAATTCCATGTATAGAGCAGCTTGTGGTGGGGAGATTTTCTTTAAAATATTCGTGTCACATCCTTGGAATACATTGAACTTAAATGCCAAGTTTGGTATTAAACAGTCTTTTCGTTTTTGAGCTGTGCTGTCCACAGGCACACATACGGACCTTTTTCTAAAAATGCTTTTTTCGGACTCGGCGGATTTCAAAACATAAATTTCTGGTGAAATCTTGAAATCTCGACACCTTCTCTACCTACTATGTACATTGTATGCACAAACGTGCTAGAGAAAGTATTAAATAGCTTTTCACGTTAGTTGCTTTAGTGTTAAAGTATATGTCAATCACCTTAACGTATTTTGGACAATGCATTGAACAGTTAAATATGGATCAGAATTGTTTACAGAAACCGATCTCTAATTAGAGCAGTCTGCTACCAAGAACAGTTGAGAATGGAAAATAATTCGACGTGGGCATCAAAATTAAAGAAAGATTTGGAAACCATTGGGATGGGATACATTTAAATGGTAGAGCACACAAATAGACGGAGTATTTGGAGAAAAATTAAGATCCGCCTCTTTGATATTGACAGACAGCAAATAATTGCGCAATGCACGGAGAAGGTTTCATTGGAAGTACAGTCTGGGCTAAAATCGGAGTGGGGCATGTACCAATACATCAAAACAGATACCAAACTCATTAGAGAGGGCTCGCGTGAATTAGATTAGGAGCGTGGTGGATAATAAAAATAACTAACCAAAATGGTATGTGAATCTGCCCCATTAGCGAGGAGGAACAGTCGCGAACCCATATTTTGGCAAGATTTAAAGGCACGGAGGAATGGAGGTAAAAGTATTTACCGCGACCCTTTACCACAGCGAATGTAGGGTTAAGAAGCATGTTGGACGTTACTGGCAGGCACGGAATACGCTATTTAAGGTAAGACGTCTGAGAAAGCTGATAAGAAGAATTAAACAAAAAAGATATAATGTTTTACATACATAGAGTTTTATGTAATACTTTTCAATCATTGTTTTGTTGTAGTGTTGGTGTTGTATGTATACATTTCTCTTAAGTGTATTTGTCTACTATAATACGGTACATTAATGCATCTTAATACGGTTTATTCTGTGTTGTAAATCTGAATTGCTGTATTTGAATTTTTTTGTTACTTTATTTTGTGTTTACTCTTTTAATGTTTTTTTTTTTTAATATTGTTTAGTATTTTGTGTATTGCAAAAAAACACGTACGTTCTGTGGACTCGTGCGATTGATGAAAATCAACGTATGCATAGTGCTATTTCAATAAATACAGTTACGCATTCATAGTTGAGTTGAATTACGCTATAAGGAACTAAATAGGTATTTGGGTTAAAATCCTTGTCTAGCTATAAGACGCGTCTAACATGGATAAAGGAGTGTTAGCGGCGCAGAGACAGACAGCTTCATATCAGAATCTCTGCTTATTGGAGCATTGTTAACATCCGAGAACAGGAGCAGGGTATTATTAGACGACACCGGTGGCAGAATCGAAGATTATATTGATGTGATATATATGATGAGAACTCCACTGTGATCCCAGTGGAGGCGTCTGCGTGGGTGGTAGCCTTTATCCGTTACAAGATGTACCTACTGTAAAGTTGCTGCCATTCACGGTAGTGGTGATGGATGTCCAAATCAAATTTTACTCTTTGACTCAAAATGCTTTTGACATAAGAAATAAAATTCTGATGTGTTCCATCCACATATGTCCTCTAGTTAGCTTTTCGGTAAACAAACATTTTGTTCAAAACATTAATCTCTTGTCCACATCAAGATAATCATAAGGAGAATTAGTCTTATTACTAGCTTCCTTGTAAATAGAAGGGAAATAAGAAAATGCACAGACTAAAGCGATAGTGTTGTCCTTTAAAAGCCGGTCGCTATGAGAAGTAATTGAAATCCCAGTCTCTTTGCTTGCAAGCAGTAAATAAACTAGAAACGAGAAAAATATGTGTTCCCGATTGAGAAAAGTTGAAGCGGCTTAAAATTGAAATCAATGATCCGGAATATCTCGAATACGGTTAACTCAAAAAAAAAAAATAATAAATAAATAAATAAAATAAAATAAAATAAACTTTATGTGACATAGATTGTGTGTTTTAATGAGATTTGCATTTTTGTGTGGTACGTTTTTGTGTATCTCTTACGGTTTGCGATTTATACAAAAGGCATCCAGAATGAAGAGGTTTTCAGAGGCTATTCCCATAAAATTCAAGATATAGATTTCGTTTTTCATAAAAATATCTTACACATAAGATATTTTAATCAAAATCATTAGAGCCATTTTTGATAAAATCAAAATGTTCGAAAAATATTGCATGATAAAGGTAGTTTGGTGAAATCTCGGTATCAAATTTTTGAGTGCATTACAATACCTTCTCTATATACTATGTACATAGTACGTGTAGAGAAAGTAAACATTGGATTTAGAGCATTCGTGTGACATTTTCCACCAACTATCATTATTTGTATGTACCTTATGCTCAGTCCAAAGATGCATTTTTATAAAAAGTGTGTGTGTGAGTGAGTGTGTGTAAGTGTGTGTGTGTGTGTGTGAGTTTGTGTGTGTGAGTGTGTGTGTGAGTGTGTGTGTGTGTGAGTGTGTGTGAGTGTGTGTGTGAGTGTGTGTGTGTGAGTGTGTGTGTGTGTGAGTGTGTGTGAGTGTGTGTGAGTGTGTGTGTGTGAGTGTGTGTGAGTGTGTGTGAGTGTGTGTGAGTGTGTGTGATTGTGTGTGAGTGTGTGTGTGTGAGTGAGTGTGTGTGAGTGTGTGTGAGTGTGTGTGTGTGTGTGTGTGAGTGTGTGTGAGTGTGTGTGAGTGTGTGTGTGTGTGAGTGAGTGAGTGTGTGTAAGTGTGTGTGTGTGTGAGTTTGTGTGTGTGAGTGTGTGTGTGAGTGTGAGTGTGTGTGTGTGTGTGTGTGTGAGAGGAACAGCATAACAGGGAAACGAATAGTCAGACGATTACCAAACTTGGTATTTAAGTTCAGCATTTTCCAGAGATGCGATACGAAAATTTTTAGCATAATCGCCACAACCCAAACTACCCTTTACATGGAAAAAGTTTCAGAAAATTTGTTTTGTTAATGGCTGTAACTATTTTGATTAAACTACCGTATATTACAGACATTTACATGAAAAATAAAATGTGTATATTAAATTTTTGGGAGAATGACATCTAAAGACCTCTTCTTGTGAGAGACAGATTAAAACTTACCGGACAAAAACTGTAGATCCCATTAAAATGCATAAGTTATGCCATATACATTTTCTGTATAGTTAGCCGTTTCGAAGGTATTCCTTGTTATTGAATTCAATTTGAAACTATGAGGGTCAGTTAATAACTATTGCCTCCAATTTTTTTTCTTTTCATTTGAAAGAAAATTAAACAATGATTACACAACATGAAAGCCACAATATTGAGGATTAAATTGTCACTTGTCAATGTAATCCCCAGTCTTTTCCGCAGTTTTAGTCCACCTTTTAACGAGGGTATGTATTCCTGTGTGGTAAAACGCATGGTCTTGCTTCCGAAGACATTGATGAACAGATTTTTTTTCACGGCCTCTGCATCTGGAAAGTAGATCCCACGATGAGCTTTCCTCAGTTCAAACAGAAGCAAGTGTGATGGTGCTAGATGAAGCCTGTATGGGAAATGAGGCAAGACTTCCCCATCCAATTTTCACAATCTCTTCGGTGGTGTGACGACTGGTGTATGGTTTTGCATTATCATGTAGAAGCAGAGCATCCGCCATGACTTTTGTTGGACGAACTCGCTGAAGACGTGCTTTCAGCGTTCTGAGGACGTTGACGTATTGGATAGATCTTATTGTGTATCCCTCCTCCTAAAAACTACCGGATTCACACCCTCGACGCCCCAAAGGATGGGTGCTATCACTTTCACTGCCGATGGCACAGTTTTCAATTCTTCTTCCTCGGTGAGGCTGTACAATGTCATTCCATGGACTGGCTCATGGACATGAACCACATTTCGTCTCCAGTCACAGTTTTGTTCAGGAACTCCTCTCCCTCCAAATTGAAGCGCTGAAAATGTTCCGAGGTCATTGTTTTTTGTTTCTCCTTATTCTGTTCGGTTAACATTTGGGGTACCCATCATGAACACACTTTTGAGTACCCCAGTTCTTGAATAATTGTCACTCATACTTAAATTTTTCTCAGGCGGGAGGTCAACTTTCATTTCAAATCTAGTGTTTTACTCCCAGGAATGCAAAAGAGAACCGAAACTCAATTGTTTCACAAAGCGATAAAAGCTATCGCATTAACGTATTCCTTTATTTCCCTTCTGCTTACATGGAGACAAGTAATTTCTGCTAGTGAATATCTCGATTAGCATGATGTAGATAAAAGAATAATCTTTTGTAAAGAAAGTTTGTTTTTATGGAACAGCTAGAGAATGTCATGCGAATGGAATGTATCAGATCTTTTCTTTGGAAATTTGGATTAAATGCAGTTTAACTCGTGGCTGTGTATGCTGCTCCTTAGTGACAGACATTCAGGGTGTACCTCTCGTGCGATAATATATAGGGAGGGGTATGTGTATGTGCATTAATGATATTAGTGCCAGCTTATCCTATTAGTCTGATTGTGTGTAAAGTGCGTGTGTAATGCTCATAGCTGGAACATTTCAGTATGCCGGAAGACGGAGCATATTGTCCAGCAAGTTACTTAAAGAAAACTTGCATTGTAACTGGTTTTACGTACCGTTGTTTTTTTTACTTTAACTAAATCGATAAATCAACAAATGGAACGGTTAATTTTTTTATCAGAAGATAAAAATAATTTTTGAACTCTTCCTTATGACCTATCTGGGAAATCCCTCACACATAGTAATTTAGCCAGTATAATAAAGAGAGGGAAATAAAAGAGCAGTGGACTTTTACTATTTAAGTAACATCTATGGTTTATGAATGCCTTTATGATACTATACAATAATAAATCAGAACTGATAGGAGGCAGGATATTGCTTTATTGCTCTTGTAAACCCTGACGTCGTAGAAACAGCCACTAATTGGTAATTACCAGATCTAGCAAATTGGTTCACCGTTCCGTATACAGGTTGCGACAGACCATCTCGCCGCATCAAAACAAGTTATTGATAAGAACGCAGGGAGGGGGAAGAGGTAAACAAACATGTTGTCAAGTAAACAGTACAGTTTCCAGAGAGCAAAAATGACACATGACACATGAGACATTCGTAAAAGCAGATCATGATGCACAACATACAAATTGTTACATATATAAGGCTGACTCTGAATGATTTCCCTCTTTACATATGTACATTATAAAAACACCCAAGCAATTATAACACAGGTTGTGAATGTAAAATAATATCCAAATAATAACATTAATTTCTTAAATATCTTCCGACTCTTACCAGGTAAAAATAAAAGCAGGAATTGAACTAAATCTTTAATCATTTGCAGCCGTATTACTGAAAACTATATGTATTTCTGAAGCCTTTCAAATGAAAACCTCATTCTACGTTCCGACAGATAAAATTTATAATACGAAAACGTTCGTTCCACTTCGCATGATGAATCAGTATCACCAAGCAAACAGCATTTTCTGATATCTATGAGTGCAGCTTGTATGCGATAGCTCACACTGAACCCCGCACTCTTTTCACTTATAGTTTCCATTTTCATCTTTATTTCAGGTGGGATTCTGGTGGACTAGTAGATCCGTCTTGACAGTTCTTCTACATGCCCTCAGATTCAGTTCAGCTAGATACCTCTGGACTATAATAGTGTGATAGTTGTGGGTAACTTTCTGAACAAATTTGCAATCAATAATATGTTTCTGTGAAGCTGTTCATTTACTAGACGTTTGACAGTTTGTTTACTAGAACTGCCATCGGTTTCTGTATAAGCACATGTATAAGTACATCGCCCTCCGTGGTGTAATGGTTACCATGCTAACTTCATATACCCAAGGTCGCGGGTTCAAACCCGGCGGAGGACGAAGGATTTTTTCGGGCGTAAAAATCCTTAGCATGTCTGTAGGTCCCGTGTCGTAGATTTACGGCACGTAAAAGAACCTCAAGCCTGATAAGAGAGGCCTCTGAGCAAAATTAAGCGATCTTTCACGCCCAATATAGAATGGGACGCTGAGAACCAAAGCAGTTAAAGAGCGTCCATAAATAACAGGCCATTTCATTTCATGTATAAGTGCACTGCTAGAAAGCTTACTAGAGTTGTAAACAAATTAATTTTGCTCACATTTGAGCAGAACAACGCTTCCTTCCTATCTACGTGGTTCTGTATTATACAGGGATAGCTGTTTTGCAGTAATGTGTTGCGCTCTACGTTGACCTTTGTTCGCGCAAATAGCACCGCGTGGTATTGCCAACCCTGGCCGATCTCACTCTGCATAAGGAAATTGGTTCTAACTTCCTAGTTCTTATAATGGCATTGTGGAAATATAGAACGCACAAGTTCCTAGGACATAAGTTTTTATTGTAAATGCCTGTATCGTGGGGGTAGGTGTTATTGTGACGTCACGCAGTTCGGTATACAATATATTGAGAGTGCCGGATGTGGCCAATCTCAAGTTCGTTTTCGCATGCGGAGTTGGAGACCTTGAAACGCTAAAAACAGGAAATGCAGCGCGACACGTGTTAGACATTATTTTCGACAAGCTTCCGGAATACCTAAGACGTCACTTTCTAGCTATAAAAGATGAATTGTGTGTGTGTTTGTGGTGAGTTGTTTACTCAATTATAGTGAGTCGTGAGCGATTACCGTGCAGTGTCGTGCAAACCGTCAACTGTCTACGCGTCAAAACGTCGAGTGAATTATTTGCAGAAGCGAATTATGGAATTTAAGTCAAGAAATACATCTTTTGTGATATAGAGGAAACTATTACTTCGTGTCCAATTATTGCAGCGCCTGCTTTTTAACACTTCTTATAGGAAAACGAAATTAATATCCTTTATAATTTGTTTTATCCAAAAACCTTTTAAACAATTGCATACCAGTGTGAAATATATGTTGTGCTAACGTCCGTAGCTGAGTTTTAAACACTCGCCAAACTTAGCTTTTGACAGCAATTTTTACAAAACTGCATGAAGAGTTACCAATATACTGATGTAATGGATTTATTCTCTTATTTACTTAATAGCATAGTACACATATACTTTTGTTAAGAAGACTGACATGTATTTGTGGCTGTTTGATGGAGCAACAGTACCATGGTAGAGATTGATGAGGGCTCTGTGGCGAAGAATTGTTACAATTGTTCTTGCAGGGAAAGAGAAGGATTTAACAGATTAGGCGAGAAACCTAGTAAAATGTATTACTTTGTTGATGTAATTATAGCATTTTCCTCTTCCTTTTCTATTTATGTTTCCTCCTCGCTTCCTTTATTGTCTGGCAGAGCCTCGAAAAAAAAAAAAAATACATTTAGTTATTGAGAAGGAAAAATAGCTACTTATGCCCAAGTTGCTAAAATTGAGAGCACAAGGGCGCAACTGCCCCGTATTTGACGTGTACAGATATTCATTCACGAGTTAAGAGCCGAAGAACTCGATAAGGCTATTTCGAATTAAAATCGGCTACTGAGGAACACCCCTGAACGATTTTGTTTAGCCCCTCTCAATGACCGCGACCCGCTCACCGTCTCCACTGATAAGCAAAAGGGCTAAACCGGAGATTGCTCACGAAAGTTCCCATTGACCGATTTTAAATTCAATGGTTCTGTTGCGTTCTGCAACCCGTTCAGCGCATGAACGTATATCTGCACTCATGAAATGTGAGGGCCGCGCCATGGCCGAGTGGTGCCATATGTAGTACAAGCGGGCGTTAAACATTGTAAAAAAAGTCAAATATGGCTCATTTTACCTGGTATAATCGGGTAGTAAGTACATTGGCATGCATGAATTGACCGATTACCCTAGATCGCAATAGTTTATTTCCATGTGTAAGTTTCCACTTTCACGTAACCAAACTTTGACACCAACCATCCGGCATCACCTCTTTATTCGACTGGGCTGAAAAGCAATCCAAATGAACAATGAACGATTTATTATCGATTTGGAATAACGAGCCAATTCGAATACTTCCTTCATAAAGAGTTTCGCTAAGACTGATATAAAAGGAAATGCTAGACTAATACGAATTAAGTTCTGCCTGCTAGAGAAAAGGGTAAACGACCGAGTGTACAGCTACGATATGTACACAACCACCACCAACAACTTGAAAACGGAGAAAAATGGTTTTTAGTGTTCATTTCTATGTTTTTATTGTAGTATGTTTTATTGTTGCGCCTACATTCAAGAAGGCCTTAACCGTACTCCGCCAACGAGAACATGTAGCGTGTACTGCAGTTTGACCTTATTTTGGGGGAATGAATGTATGATACAAATCCAGTGGTTAGAGATTATACTTCAGAAACAAATAGCTCACAACTACATATTTTGCCATTACCAACTTAATGGGCAGCGTCCGATCATGGTCCACCTTATATACACGTTAGTATACATATACCTCGCTTGTATGGTACAAGAAGAAACACTTCACAGCATTAAGTGATCTCAGCGTAGATTTGGAATTACTTTTATTTATATTACTCTTGATGTAAATAAATTAATGTACATGTGCATGCTAACATGATTTAGAAATGAAGTGATACTTTTTGTGGTAAATGAAATTTAGCGCCAACATGGAGCATCTGGTTCATCCGGTTAGAGAAATGGCAGCACACCTTCCTGTGGGGTGGAAGACCCAGGTTCGATTCCCGATACCAGAATGGAGAGTTTCTTCCCTCTTTGAGTGGATGGGCTTGCGACCTATCATCACCATCCCACGAAAGGGAAATGCCAAAATCAATGCGGTATCATTTCCTGAAATCTGTCGGGTTGTGGTCTCTCCCCCGATTCCGTCCCGGTCTTTGACCGACCTTAGGGTAGAATATTCGTCAGGGATTATCTGGCCAAGATGAATCTGACGTTTTAACCATGTTCTTTGTAAAGGTAAGCTTAATGTAGAGATATTGTTTGGAATACCAATACCACTTAACAATTGCTTTCTGCTGTTCAAACAATAATCTCCATTTTGTCGTAGTGTAACGTAATGCGAGTCACAGTACTTTATAGAACAGTATTCTACACATTATTGTTGTTTTCCGGTCCAACTTTGAAATGTAATATTAAATGGATATCTTCGGTAAAAGTGTAATATATATGCACCAACTGTATATCGTATATTGACCTCTCTGGGAATAGACTCCTGCATAGCTGTTATTCTAACAGATATATACAATTTTACCGCAAAGGAAGAAGGAAAAAAGAAAGAAAAAAAAAGAAATTCAGTTTTCTTAAACGGGAAGTCGTATTCTCTGTTTTTATCGTGGTGTATGAATAGAGACAGACATTTCAGTAAAGTCGTATAGTGACCGGCTCTTAAAAATGTCACTATCGCCTTAGCCTTGTATACAACCTTATTTCCCTTGTATGTACCTACAAGCAAATATGAAATAAAACCATTTCTGCTAAGGTTCATCTCGGTTAGTTTGAAGTAGATAGAAGAACAAGCTTTTAGTCGCAGAATATGTAAAGAAGACAACACATTTAAGAATGTATTAGTCAGATTTTCTCCCTTTTCAGTCTTTCTGCATGAAGAGATAACATACATACAAAATTAAATGGCCTGTTATTTATGGACGCTCTTTAACTGCTTTGGTTCTCAGCGTCCCATTCTATATTGGGCGTGAAAGATCGCTTAATTTTGCTCAGAGGCCTCTCTTATCAGGCTTGAAGTTCTTTTACGTGCCGTAAATTTACGACACGGGACCCACAGCTTTACTTCCCTTCCGAAGGAAGCCATGCTAAGTATTTTTACGCCCGAAAAAATCCATCGTCCTCCGCCGGGTTTGAACCCGCAACCTTGGGTATATGAAATTAGCCATGATAACCATTACACCACGGAGGGCGATAGCATACATACACACAACTCGGTAAGTTGTATTGCCAAAAGCACTAAACGCGAAAAACAAAAGAGTGTGTACAACATAATAAACAAACAAAACATGGATGTATGTGTGAATTCTCAACCACTATTCATATGGAATCATTTTTCGTTGCATACTCAACTCACTGCTTTGATAAAACGCAGTGCAACTAGAATACCATTTTAAAAGAATAAACCTATATTTTTGGAATTTTTTTTATAACTGAGGAGCTCATATTCAAAAGAAACTTTGTCCAAAAAAAATAAATAAATAAAAAATGAGTTAAGTACGGTTTTCAGCGTACGAGATTCAGAAGTCTGTTTACTTCCAAAACAAATTTAGTTATTATGTCTTTGTCTTTTTATTTTCGTGTTTACTCTTTTAATTCTGTGTTGTAGTTCTTTAATATTGCTTACTATTTTGTGCATTGCAAAAGCACGTACAGTCTGTGGACCCGTGCGATTGATGAAGATCAATGTATGATACTGTTATGTCAATAAATACATTTATTTATTCATACAGTGATATTATTATTATTATTGTTATTATTATTATTTGAAAGAAGACTGTCATTAAGAAATCAACTTTGTCCACTTCTCTATTCATCCAAACAAGACTCTTGTCACCTTTAGCCAATCATAACACTACCATCAGAGAAATTTACTCCCATCTTACATTGTGTCATCAACTGTAATAGAAACAAAAACATGATTATTATTCTTGCTTTTTGTTTTCAATATAGTTATTAATAATCAGCGTGATGTTGTGAACACTGTTTAATTAATATGGATTCTTGTGAATAGAGCTGGTACTCCTGAGGAAGGGGTTTGTCACTTTTTGGATTATGCTTAGGGCTTCCATGTTTAAGATTTATTCTTTTTTCTTGCAAAACTGCAAGCCATGTTTCTAAGCAAATTACATTTAAGTTGTTATTCTACTTATTATAATACCTACATTTTTTTAATAATGTTTCAACATTTATTAAAACACTTTACAGTCAAAGAGGTCTATATATCACTATCAGTTGCTCTCCGTGGTGTAATGGTTATAATGCTAACTTCATATACCCAGGGTTGCGGGTTCAAACACGGCGGAGGACGATGGATTTTTTTTTGGGCGTAAAAATCCTTAGCATGGCTTCCTTCGAAAGGGAAGTAAAGCCGTTGATCCCGTGTCGTAGATTTACGGCACGTAAAAGAATCTCAAGCCTGATAAAGAGGCCTCTGAGCAAAATTAAGCGGCTTTCACGCCCAGTATAGAATGAGACGCTGAGAACCATAACAGTTGAAGAGCGTCCATAAATAAAACTCCATTTCTTTTTCCCACTTTCATGCAAAAAAAAAATAATTATGTCTGTACTTTGATTTTATCTGTGTGTCTTGTTAGATTCCTATAACCTATATAGTACATGAACTAAAATACCAAAATTAAACAATAACATTTTACTTTGAGAAAAACCTATTTTTGGTCATTCCCGAAACCTGTATTTGAATGACAAAGTCTCTTTTGAATATGAGGTCTACAACTAATGAGATCATCTTAAATCTTATTTATAGTTACATTTAATTTAGATAGGAGGCTGTTACAGATAAACGTTTATTGAAGGAAAACAAAATTACATATATGTGATAAGACCTGTGTGGAAACTACTGGTGATTCAGTAAATGTTGGAAACCCTATAAAAATATTGGTGTTTCATTCACTTAGCTTTTTCTAGCTGCTGCATCTACAAACTATTCGTACAAAAGAGTATTCTTTTATCTACATCATGCTAATCCAGATAAACATTAACAAGAATTGGTGTTATTATTTTCTTTCTTCTAAGTAGAAGGGAAATAAAGAAAACGTTATGCTAAAGGGACAGTCATAACTTTTGAAAGCTGGTCGCTAAGCTGGTCCCGTTTGGGAAAAGTTAGGAGGTTTAAAATTGAGACCAACAACAAGGAATATCTCGAGAATGACCAATCTGCAAGAAAAACGTATGTGACGTAAATTAGGTGTTTTAACGAGACCTACCTGTTTGTGTAGTAAATTTTAGTCTATCTCTTAGGGTTTAACTGTTATGCAAACTTATGCAAAACTCGCACAGAAGAGGCTATTCCCAGAAAATTAAAAATATACATTTTATTTGCGATGTAAATACTTTAATATTCGGTATTTTAATCAAAATCGTTGGAATCAATTTTGAGAAAAACAAAATGTTAGAACATTTTTCCATATAAAGGATAGTATGTATTTGAGAGAATTTCTTGAAAATATTTGTGTCGTATTCTTGAAGGATGCTAAATACAAATACCAAGTTTGGTATTTAAAGTTTTTTTCGTTTTTGTTTTATGCTGTCCACACACACACACACACCCGCGCGGACGTTTTTCTGAAATTGGTTTTGCGTACTCAGGACCTTATAACTCACATTTTCTATGAAATTTCGACATCAAATTTTTGGGTGGAATACAATACCGTCTCTAGCTACTACGTACATTGTATGTACATACGTGTTAGAGAAAGTAATAAGCTATGTCGTCTGGGAGAATAGACACTTTTATCTGCTCTTAAATATGTGTAAATATGGTGTTACAGGCAAGTTGCTGTAATATTTAAGAAAATTCATTTTTGAAATTTGGAAACTTGGCAGTATGTAATGTACCCTATTTTTTTATTTTATTTATACCGTTCAATACACAATATATGCAATCTTTCTGCCATCCTTAGAAATGCTAACTTGCATGGTTATTGCAATAATAACTTGCTTTATGTATGTGTTTTTGACTTAGCCTCCTTTAACCTGGTTGATCATCGGACGATGCATAAAATCGGTGAAAAGATGCTAAATGAGCTCCATGTCCATGGAAAGTTACTCGACATTCTCTTCTCAGGATAAGGGAAAACTCCGAAAATAAACCTTATGCGGGTAACCCACACGAGATTTGAACTCGCGACAGCTTTTATTGTCTAAATCCAGTGGTCTATTAAACATATTCCACGTGTTGCACTTTCAAAAATATTCACACCAAGCGTTGTAGTTTTACAGTAAACGAGTTTACAAATAGAACTTTTCTATCAAAGATTTGTTATACTAACCCCTAATTATTGCAGAAAAAACAGGACTTTTTGTAATCTTCAAAACGTTTTCAAAAGTTAGTGATTTAAGCCTGAAATTAGAGTATCTTGCGATGCATTTTAATTTTCTTGTATATATTTTTGAGAGGAAGTACATTATTTTAAAAATATCATCTGGAGAATTAGTGTGAAACAATGCTGAAAAAATGAGCGAGTAAATAAGATCTGCAGTTGGGCATGTAGATGTCCAGCTATAGTTTATAACTTCAGTCAAAATGCGGCATGGGGAAAAGTATGTTTTTCTAATGTTTATAGTTCATATGACTTTATTACGAAAAAAAAAATAATTTTTTCAGAATTTTGGGTCAATTAACCCTGAGTATTACCTTAAGTAGTATTTTGTGCTTTATAGTCGGTCCAAGTTCATATGAAAAAAAAATCTGATATATTCCATTCACATGATTTTCGGTACATCTCTGTAACAAATTTTTGTTAAAAAGTTTATGCTTCTATTTACTTCATGCTAATCGAGAAAAAATTAGCAGAAATAGTCTTATTAATTTTTTTCTTTGTAAGTAAAAGCGAAATAAGGTAGTACTATAGGTTAAAGTGATAGTTAAAAGCTAGTTGCTATGTGACTGAAGTTCCTTTGTTTCTATGGACAGAAGTTGACAAATTCCTGTATGAGAAAAGTTTTTCAAAACTAAAACCAAAAACAAGGAATATCTAAAAAATGATCAACTACACGAAAAAAAAAATCTATATTACATAAATTGTGTGTTTTGACGTGCCCTAATCTCTTGTGTGGTAAGTTTTAGTCCATCTCTTACGGTTTAGCAGTTATGCAAAATTCTGTAAAATTGATCCAGAATAAAGCAGTCTTCAGAGACTATTCCCAGAAAGTTCAAGATATACATTTTATTTGTTAGGTAAATATCTTTAATATACGATATTTTAATCAAAATCGTTAAGAGCCATTTTTAAGACAGTCAAAATTTTCGAAAAAAGTTCCATGTAAAGGGTAGTTGGGGTGGAGGGATTTTTTTTTGAAAACCTTCCTGTCGCATCCCTGGAAGATATCAAACTTAAATACCAAGTTTAGTATTCAACGGTTTTTTTGTTTTTGAGCTATGCTGTCCACAGATACACAGACTTACGCACACGGACGTTTTTCTGAAAATGCTTTTTTTTGGATTCAGGGAGACCCAAAACAAATATTTCCGGTGAAATGTCGGTAATGCATTTTTGTGTGCATAGTACGTGTAGAGAAAGTAATAACTAATGAAAGTTGATTTAGAACCACTGTGCATGTTCATTAGATGCCTGATACCTGAATGTTCACTTTCTCTAGCACATATGGCACTCTATATGACAAGTAGAGATGTTGTATTCCACAAATAATTCGATACGTTGATTTCACGCGAAATGAATGCTTAGAGGTCCCCTGAATACACAAAAAGCATTTTTAGGAAGAGTCCGATTGTCTGTGGACAGTACAACTCAAAAGTAATAAATCCCTTAAATACCAAGCTTGGTATTTTAGTTTAGCATCTCGCAATTATACGATAAACTACCCTTTATAGGGACAAATTTTAAAACATTTTGACTCTCTCAAAAATGGCTCTAATAATTTTAATGCAAATATCATGTATTAAAGATATTTAGATGACAAATAAAATGTATAGCTTGAATTTCCTGGGAATAGCCTATGAAGATCTCTTTATTCTGAATGACGTTTGCATAACTGGCAAAACGTAAGAGATAGACAAAAGGTTAGCAAAAAATGTAGATCTCGTCAAAATACACAACTTATGAACTAAATATGTTTGTTGTACGGCTAACCATTCCCAAGATGTTCCTTGTTATTTGTTTCAAATATGAAATACTTTTCTGAAATTGAAAGTCATCCTACTTCTCTTGTTTTACTCTTGACCATACAAAGAAGCGAATTTCAACGACAACCGCATAGCGACATCTTTTAAAACATTTGACTATCGCTTTAGTCTAAAGTATTCCATTTGTTAGATTTTTTTTTTTTTGTAAGGAACTAAGACCATTATTGTCATGTTTATCTCGATTGAAATAACATAGAGAAAAGAATAATCTTTAGTAAGAGGTTTGTTTGCAGAGCAGGTAGAGAAAGCCATGTGAGTGGAACACTTCGGAATTTTTTTAACTGCTTCCAACTTCAAGGTACTTTACGCATTTCTAGAAGTAATTTGTACCCATTCTGGTCTGATAGAGTGATCTTGAGCTTTTTATTAAACACCAATATGCTACTAAATATTGATTACATTTTTATAACGAGGAGGAATACACGGTCCATGCTCGTCTTTTGAAGTTTACGATGCACTCTGGAACTTCACAAACAAGTTTAAGATCTTTCTTGCACAAACTTGAGTAAGTAGGCCAGCCATTCCTCGTGGTTTTATGCCTCGCAATTACGTTGACAGTAGACGGACTGTCGCGTCAAAATACGATCGATATTTATAGCTGGTAATTGTTATCCTTGAACTAGACTACCTCTTTGTCTGTTTCTTAGAAAAGAATAGTCCAGAAGCCGAAGTAAGCCGAAGTGATAAATTTGATTGTCTTATGATAATTAATAGAGTTAAATATATTTACTGAGTCAACTGCAATGGTGTTAAATAATCATCAGGATCATGACACTCGTATGCCTCCCAGAGCGCTATCAAATGTTATAGACTTCTCAGTTGTGAAATTCGATTACCGTTTTACCCAAAATCGTTATGCTCATTGCACTTAACGCCAGCTTATTGTATCCAGCTACTAATGAGTCAGCGGTGTAGGGCTGTCCGATTTTGTTTATCAGAAAGACCATGAAAATTTCGGCACTTTACAGCACACGGTCTACTTTTGTGCTTATGGATACCTCCAGGAGTAACGGATGAAGACAAGAACAGACATAGTGGGCGGCCAAATTCAAGTTAATGGCTAGGTCAGGCCTGTGCAAACTTTGCCTTTACGATTCTGCTCTTGCCCTTGACCAGGTTAGTCGCAGCGATGTTACGTGACACACGGCGAAGAACAAAAAAGCAGCTTAAAGCCACCGCTCTTACGCAGTGCGACATAATATTCCGCTGCAAGGGAAGAATGCTCTTTGCCACTGTTGCGGCTCTTTACCAATATACCGGTTCTTGCACGGGCCTGGATTAGGATATTCTGGGTTAGGATATTGGCGGAGTCCCTAAAATCTCCAGATTTTAGAGCCGGTGAACACCTTACACCGGCAGGACCCCCCCCCGACCCTCGCACGCAACAAAACTCTCTCTGCGGTGCTGTCTCCCACCGAATGCCATAGCAGCAATCCCACAATATAAACTCCACCGCTATGCGCTTCAACGCCGTCCATGCGCCTGATCGCTCGTACTTAAAACACAAGGAAATAAAATCATAGGAAATGTGCGATAGAAAAATTCACGGCATCTCTTCAGAGATATTCGGCCTTTGCCGCCAGTCGTTTGACCGGGCATGACGCCACTACTAGCTAACACATTTATCACGCATTGCCTCTTGCAGAGGAATAACAAACGAGAAGTAGAAGGGCTGACTGTCAACAGTTTCACGTCACCATAATGACATGAGCTTGTAATGTACCTTTCCAATATTTACATTTGGAACATTCGCTTACGGCTCAAAAGCGCAGCATTTATGCTGAAGGTAACGAACGTATTCTTCCAGTTTGGAAGTAGCACTTAACCATGCAAATTCTCCGATTTGTGGTCACTTCCATCTCAGGCGAAAAGAACGCACAAAATGCCCTGGTTAAAAGAAGCTTAGCACCGCCCAGTACATCAACCTGTTTACGAAGTGGGCAATGCATGAAGTCCAAGTTTAATTTCACTTCTCCCCTTTGACACAAGGGGCTTGCTGAACTAATGACAGCATGCATTAAAACCAAATGGCGCTTAAGACCGAATAAATCTGAAGACCCGGTATAATCAAAGCCGGTCCAACAAGCGCCCCTCGGCTCTGGCGCCACGACTCGCCCACTGGCTTAGCCCATGGTACACCAACAATTGCCTGAACTTGACAAACCATCAGACACTATCACCCCAAACATAGGGTAATTACTTGCGTCCAAACACTGCTAAAAGTAGCATAAATGAATCTTAATTCTTAACAAAGACTATAAATTAATCTTAGGCCAAAATAAGGTACTTCATTTTATTTATTTATTTTTTTTTGCAATGGACTTTCGAAGTCATCTGAGAGATAGGCAGTGCTTGTATTAACCGAATTTAGGAATACACATTTTAAGGAGAAAAAGCACTGAAGCATTCAACAACAATCAATGTTCTATCTATCTTTTATCACCACAACAACCCGTTAGCTTTCTCTCTCTTTCTCGTACAACGCAACAGAGCGGCAGCTTTAGCCATGACGGTTATGGCTGCATTTGGATTCGACCGGCCTAATATAATTATTCTAAAAAGTTTCCTACTAACCAGGGAAAACCACAAAAAAACAAAAGTCAGTTGGATGACCCAACGGGAATCAACCTAGAACTTCTCTTGTGGAGCCTTATTTGTTAACATTTCGCTCGACAATGCTGTCTGGTGGAAGTGTCACGGTTCTGAAATAGAAACCTCTGCTGAAATCAACTATAAGGACTACCAAAAACGTAGTAAAATGTTTCACACTCAGTCAGTATTGGACGTTTCGTGGTTCGGGACTTGGAATGGGACAAAGTCAAATAAATCCCGGTCCAGAAGCACCTGCATTTCTCGCTGTAGCCTTTAGCACTCGTCCACAATGGAGAGGGACGCTTCGCACCCAGCGAATTATACAGATATTATGGATAACACTTCCAGGAGGAATGGATGGAGCGGAGGATCCACAGAAGTCTCCGAACCCAAGTAGACAGGATACACAGAGGCGCAAAAATCCGTAACATTTCATGTCAAGAAGATTCGATACACCACTGGCGTAGCCCAAAATAATTGAGCAACCCAAACGACATAGGAAGCTCTCTGCAGTCCATGGCTTGGAGTAAACATCTGCGCTTCATCTTCCTTACACTACGAAATCTGAAAGCGCACCTTAAATATGAGAAGAAAATCAAATGAGGTAAAGCACTGGCAGAGAAACCACCATTGCCCTACCGATTAGAGAAAACAACGAAAAATACAAAGTCAAGGTAGCCGGTCAAAGAGAATTGAACGAGAACCTCAAAATTAATGAGCCGCGCATGTGACGGCTGAGCCAACTTGCTCGGTTTCCAAAATTAACATAAGTATATTTCTTACCCTCGTGGAATTTAAATTACTTTAGAGTCCTAACATTCACTTATAGGGCTAAGGAGAGGGTAGTGTCTATGGCAGTATCGATTCCCTGACCCTATAACTTGTAAGTGGAGCTATATGGTGAGTCACTGTCATCATCTCCATAGAAACTACCCCTCCCTTAGCCTTCGACGTGATTGTCAGGATCCTAAAGTAATTCAAATTCCGCTGTAAACGACCTATTACTATTATAAAGTTAAAAGCTAATTTCGTGTAGACCTTCATTGAGGACCATTCTCTCCCAGAATGTTCAAACTTCGTATAAGCTAAAGCGTTTCTTTTTCTCGACAATCTGTTTAAATTTCCTCTATCTATCTCTGTCTCGCCTTTAGATTAAATGACAGCTGCTGATTTTCAAAATAATTTACTACCCTGAATTACTGTCTGGACCATCAGAGTAGCGCTTGGTACTTTGACTTCAACTTGACAGCTCTTCTATAATAAAGCTGTTCCTAGTCTTCACTCTTCATGCAGCAAAAGAGAAACATGTCTGTGCTACAAAATTCAATTATAAAGGTTCCGAATGAGAGGTTCAATTGTGCCAATAGGAGTATACATGAATTAATTATGAACGAAACTTTACTAATTTGATTTGAGCTATTAAAAGGTTGAATTACTTCCAATTTCTTGTACACGTTCTTTAGTGGTTAAAATATTAATTTCTTTATTGCTCTAAACAATAGCTAAACAGCCGTTCATTACTACCGCAACAGTTAACCTTTTTATACCGTCTGGAGGCATGTGTTGCATGTAGAAAGTAGAGTAACATTATTATAACCTGTTTTCTCTGAAAAATGTGTTCATTGTGAACTTGAAAAAAAAAATAGCATTCCTTCCATTTGAGAATTTTAACTGTTTCAGTGGTGGTGGATACATAAAGTACGCTATGATCTCCAAAAATTAATTTGGAAACTCCTTCAGATATAATGCTTCATCACCTCTAGGTTTTTTACTTCAATTTGCTTTAATTATGTGTGTAATGCCGTATACCGGGTCTCTCATATAAACCAAGACCGTACATACGATGTTTGTGCTCTGCAGTGAGGCGGTTTCCTCAGGCGAACGCATATCGCGTGCGGCCTTGCTGCTGCTGCTGCGCGCGCGCGCGCGTGTGTGTAATAAGTAGTTTGAGATAGGAGACTTATGACCTATTTATTTAAATTTCGAAG
Organism: Hymenopus coronatus; assembly: GCA_030762935.1. Lineage (NCBI taxonomy): Eukaryota > Metazoa > Arthropoda > Insecta > Mantodea > Hymenopodidae > Hymenopus > Hymenopus coronatus. The sequence goes on from CM060900.1 coordinate 63,533,731, forward strand.
TAACGGCAGTTAGGTTCTGAAGTGCCAGTACGCCACGTATCGCGGCACTTCGTCTGCAACGAAAAAAAAAAAATAATAATAATAATAATAATAATAATAATAATAATAAACATTTAGTATATGACAGAAATGGAACTCATGACCTTTCGGATAGCGGCTTCCCTCGTTACGTATTAAACTGCCAGAGCAGTTTAAAAAACGCCTCCAGAGTGGGCTACATAGCTCAAGAACGTAGTTAAATAGAGCTCAGTGTCGCACTGTCAAGTGATTAGTTCGAGTTCTTACAGATTTTTGCGATATTAGATCTTGAGAACACTAGTAACGAACCGCTAAAAATCCATATTTCTATATTCGGCAGCAGTTTTAAAGACATTCTAAGCCATTTTTAACCTACTTTGCATTAACACCGACTTATCAGCACCTCATACCCACACGTTTAACGCTATGTAGCTGAATTATGTTTATCCGGGGACCATGCATCGCCGATCTTAAATTACTTATATCAGTCGCGTGCAAAATCTCGTAAATTATTTTGGTGCTGTTCATTAACAGCCTTTATATACAATCTTTCATGCAACCTTTCAAGATATGCTGGAAGTGACTTCAAGGTTATACATTGTATCTGGTGGCCACATTCTGGTTGACGCGAGTGAGTTCTGTCAATATAATGGTTTTGATTTCATCCGTGATGTTTTCTTTCAGTTCCTTCTGTGTGTACAGATTTGTTGGATACACGGAAAAAAAAAATGTATCGAACAAATCCGCACACATTAGGGAAACTGAAAGAAAACAATTGCGAATGAAGTCGGAAACATGATAGAGGCAAAATTCACTCGCGTCAGCCAGAATGTGGCTAACAAATACAATGTCTGTATCGGCCATATAGGGCGACACATCCAGCATATTTTATAAGGCTGCATATAGGTTTTCATATAAGATTTTATACACGCTTAAAGCATCGTAGCCGCGCGCGACTGACATTGGACTGAGGCAACTGCCGTAGCGCAGTGCACAAACGCCATGCGTACGGTCTTCGTTTACATGGAAGACCCGGTAGGATAATTGTCTATATCTTTACATTCGGAGCCAATTTAAATTCCTACCATCACAATTTTACAATAATATGTATAAGCTTTCAAGTGAAATATTTTTTCTCTATTTCATTAAAAATCTCCAGGGCTTTCTCTATGCAATTATCGCAAATTTACAAAAGTACCTAAACTGGGGAAATAAAGACTACATATTAGGTATACTACTTCAAAATATTTTAAGGTAAGCCGTTTTCTAAACCTACCAGAATGAAAGCTTAACTCACAGCAGAGTTTAAATGTTCAGAGGTTTAAAGCATTTTGGAGGGGGCAATTACTGTTTCAAATCCTTCTTTAAGCCTGTTTAAGCTAAATCTAGGTTCAAACCTACCTGGAGAAAATATCTCTAAGCGCAATAAGATTTAAAACAGCTGAAAAAGGCTTAGTTTAGCTGTCCATTCAAAATTACTTTCTTCTCCTCTTCCACGACCTCGTAGTTTTGTGAAAATTGGGAGAATTTGCAGCACAGTATCTCAGTTGGACGGATAGATAGTGAAGGCCTTCTCTTTCAATTAGCTAGGAGAGAAGTTCATAGCATTACATAAAACATGGCAGACACAAGTGGAAGTGCACGATGTCAGTGTCATGCACAAGACCCTAAATAAGTGGAAAGTGTTAGTTTGTGTCACACCATGCTGGGCATTCATGGTCAAATAGGTAACAGCCGTAAAAGAGATTAAATGGACAGTAACGCTTCTGCAGACGTTAAATCACTTGTCGAAGTCAGAAATAACCAAAACTAACTTCAGCTGAGCGACGACCTAGCTGTGAGGTCGGTGCTGAGAATAAATTGACAAAACGTGTTTACATTCCATCTGTAACCTACTCCATGTACGTAGTCATATTATGAATCAATTTATCCAGCATCATAGTTTACGATGATATAACTACCAACTGATCTTGAGTAAAATGTTTTAAATGCTATAGCGTGTTTCAATTGCAAAACATATCATGATGTGTCTGTTCTTTAATTGTTTGTAGAACATGCAACATGAGCACATTTATTAATTTCAACTTTGTAAAAGGTATTCACAATTTGGATTAGATATTAATAGCGATATTATTTTCAACTTACTTCAAGTATTATTTTTCTTAAACTAAACAATAAATAATACGTAATTATTAACCTAAATTGAAATGGTTTGGTTTGGAAAGTATTTCAGAGATCCTTGGAAAGAAGTAATTTTCTGTCATTTTTTCAAACCATTTTTTATAAAATATTTGCACTAGTTTCTTTTGCTAAAGATAACTTACGTGACAACATTCTGTTTTATATAAATTTTAACCGGAATGTATAAAATATTATTACAAGTAGCAAATGGAGGAAAAATAAGTTAAAATTATATTTAAGCTTAAAAGTTTCGATATTTTTAAAACCCTGCGGTTTTGGATATATTTCGATATATTTGTAATAAAATTATGTGTTCCAAACCAGTAGTATGACAAAAACAGCTTACAAATGCAAATATATTTATGAAGATAAAATGTAATACTTTCATTAAAATTGGCCACTGATGCTGCGCAAGGAAGAATTGATAGGTTATAAAAAGCACTTGCATAAAAATATACGATAAAAAAAACGTTAATTGAATCTCTGTATCCCTACTCACTGATCACTGTTTCAAAATTAATGCATTTTAAAAATGTATGAATACTACGCAGTTTTAATGGTATATAAATTGTGTGTTTGTTTTTTTTTTGTTGGCATTTACAAGTAAACATGCAGTGTTTGAACATTTTTGTTGACATCTCGATCCTCGTGCCCTTTAAGTGAAGCACTTGAGGTGTGTGTAAGTATGTGTATACTTATGTATTTTTTCTTGTTGGATAATAATACAAGAAGGAATCTCAGAATGAAATTGAAGACTTTATTTATCTTGAGACGTAAAGTAGGAAACACAAGAGTTATATTTTTCATTTGCTTGGAACATGGCAACAAATACAAAATATTTCAACATAGACATTTAAAATACTGATAAGATAAACACTGCGTTCATTGAAATATATTAAAAAGTAATTGCATACCTTATTATAGTTCACAAAGTAATAATTAATGTATAATAGAGATGAGAGTATTAAGGAAACATATTTGCTTTACTAACTAATAATTATCATTATAGCATCTATGTACCGACATTTCCAAATTGTTGTAAAATTATAGAAGCTGTTTTGAATAAATGAAGCTTCTAAGCTTTCATTTAGAAAGCTTCAAACCCAAATTATTTTCAGCTTCACTAATAGTGAATTATTCGGTTTAAATTCATCATAAATGGTGTTTCTTTTATTGCCGAAGCTATCTGTATAATCTTCGATAAATATAATGTTGTTACCCTGTGAAATGGTTGGGTATCTCCTTGATCATATGTGGAGTAAATGATACCGTTATTTAGGTAACTAAACATTGTATAGTAATGACTATTTACAGAATAATTTCACTAAGCAGTTTGTTTATAAATTTAAGAAATCACTGGGCTTAGACACGTCTTTCACCCTTGAAAGCATTTAATGTGGTATACAGAACCAATATCTACCGATCTATCAGAATGTTTAGCCAACCTATGTTCTTCGGAACACTAAGAGCTTCTTGCATTTTCCAGGGGTTCTGTGGTCACTGCAGGTAAATGAAATATATTCATGAAATAAAAGATTAGGAATACTCTTAAATTTATTTTGCTTTGCAATTCTAAGTTGACACAAATTTACTAAGTTGCATTTCCTGCCTCTTCTAATAGAGTACGCTTAGCAATTGAACTACATCGGTTTCAGAGCCATTACAGCAGATGCATCTGAAAACTTCTTCTGTTCAGCTACGTAGAAGTTCACACGGCCAATGACAGTAAAGGAGCGAGTTAATGTGCGGAAGGAGAAGGTCTGAACAGTAATTATTGCATTTGCTGCTTGTTGTCGACAAACTGAGGAGATATGAAGAAAGGAATAGCTAGAACCGGCTCATTTCTTTTCTCTGCATACTTCAGTTACGCCAATATGCTTTCAAGATAGCGGGTCACATCGCAGTGAGAGACAGTCAGACCACGAGGCTGAGCTAGTAATGTGACTGATCATTCAGCATTGTTGAACAATAATGAACGAATTTGTACTTCAGTAGAAATTGGTGTAATGATTAAATTAGACTAAGTTTACTGTATGAACCTTATTGTTGCTTTGTAAGTAATGCAACGTATATTGGGATAAACTTTTACTTAGAGCCAAGCTTTCACGTTATCTTGCATATTGTGATAGTTGAGAATACATTGAAATAATACAGGAGATATAGAATATTTTGAAAATATTCCATTGCGTGGACATAGCGGACGTAATATTATGATATATTTCTTACGTTGTATTTCCCGCCCTTCTCTTCACCAGTTAAGGTCTAAAGGCTCAACCATATAAGGGTTCCGCGTGTCCATAAGTTTCGGAATTTAGGGCAATGCCGTTCCTTTTATTCCATTTTCAGAAATGCAACTTGTTTTCTAAATTATGCTGCGAAGTGGATGTACCTTCGTTAGATTACTTTTTCTGTCAACTTAAATAATTGTTTTCTTCAAATTTAGCAACATCAATAACAGCCATAGAAATATTTAAGCAGTCGACTACAAGTTAGCTACCTCAAATCTTTATCAGTAAAAATAACGTAAATAACAGAAGCCGAGGACAGATGACATGTCTGATGTGTGGGGGTGTGCAAGCTCTAACATACATATATGGGGGTGGTTTGTTATCTATGACATCACTGCGTCAACTCAAGTAACAGTTCAGACTATTAACTTCTATCCTGGCTTAATGCTGGAAACTCCTATGTAGAATCATTAGTATTATCAATATGAGTGGCAGATATTTCACTAAATATGAGCATTACCTTTACAAGTTTGTGAATCACAGTTAATAAATCAAAGTTTAAAATAATCTAGGAGTAAACGTATTTTTATTGTAATCTGTAGTTTTTTTATTATCTGAACGATTCACACTATTTAAAATTGGGTATTAAGTTCTATGGTTTTCGCAAATGTAATTGTTGATGTACATCTAGAATTACATACAGTTTAAGGATTAATAAGTAAATTAAATCAATGATCTCTAAAAATTTCCAATTATTTGCTTTAGTTCGAGAGATATAAATTCAAGTGAATGAAGTTATCTTGCTCAAGACTTGGTATTCCCAAAAAGTAATTTTTGGGAAACTAAAGGAAAATGCACTTAAAATGTTTACCTGAGATTTCCGAAAAATTTGCAATTCAAAATGTGATGAACGAAGTGAAAATGTAAGTGCTGAAAAATAGAAAATTCGATAACTTGGGAATTTTGGAAATTATTGTTCTTAGACTTATAAAAACTATAGAATATTTTAAAATGGTAAGGAGTATAATAAGATAGTTTTATTGAAATATGATTATTTTATTTCAACATCTCAGGTTTATTTACAGTTAAAGTAATTTATGATGTGCTGTGTGTTAGGTGATCCAAGCAATTAAAAGCTAGTAAAAGAGAAACAGCTTGATCCTTGAATCTAGAGTAGGATTGAAAGCTTTATAGCTTTGTGGAACTTGGTATGATAGTTCAAAGATAGTTGTTGTTTCCGATACACTGGTGACCATGTGCAGTATATATTCATCACACAACCCAAATTATTCTGAACCGCACGTCTACAGCAAAGACCTAAGGTATTCCAAAACCTTCCCGTTGAACACCGAATTTGTGTGATTAATTGTGGACAACACAACAAAGATGCAAAGGTAACAAAAACTCTGATAAATTGGTTAATCGTTGTTCAATTATACAACATGACAAAAAATTGCAGCGCTAAATACTTTTACCTCTGCTATAAAATTTAAAATCTTGTAATTTAGATTTTGGTAAATCCCTCTAAGGATAGGACGTTGGGTTTTTAAAAGGGAGGTGAGATTTTAAAGAGGAAAATTTTTATTAATAATAAACTAAGAAAAGGTAAGAGCTAACAAATATAATATATACGGCAAAACCGTTGTTTTCCACTCTTAAACCTGAAGCAATTTCTAAGGTTATTCCCTGAAATGAACTGTGGGAAATTTGGCGTAAACCAAATTCTTTGCAGATTTTTCCCCTTATTAAACTATCAAAAACATATTGGCCTAAGATGATTGTTTCTAAAGATCAATCATTTTTGGGAATAAAACCAAATATTTTTAATATGAAGTCCTCAATAATAAAAATAAAGCTAGCTTTATCGAATAAGCTGTGTACATACATAATTTATGGCAGCACAGTTTAGTTTTAATAATTACGTAAACTTTCAAAAATATCCAATTATGTTTAATATGTCAGTACGTCTAATTCCCGTTAACCTTCTCTGAAAGGGCAGCGGCGGGGAGATTTTCAGGCAGAGTACTCCTGCATTAAAGTGCGGTCGGAACACGATGCTGACCGCATCATTTCCACCTAGTGGTCTGGAAATCGGAATTGCTTTACCTTCTGATACCCAGCGAGTCAGCACAGGCCCAGTTCAAGGAACCGTATCTTCGTTTGGGAAATCTCCGTGTCGGTTAAACACCGAATAGCGATTCTGTAGAAAGTTCTAGACCCATATATTTATTTCTGTGTCAAACGACACACGAAAATTCAGCTTTGGCTTACATGTTATATTTTAAAGGAACATTAGTTAATTTTGCAGTAAATATCACATGTTACTAATACTTAAAATAGCCAATATACTAGTTTTAAGTTATTGGTTACCAGGATAGGTTGACCAAATATTTCTTCCAGGCATAATCATACTCAATATGAAACACAGTACACGCTGAAGCATTTGACTACAGTTTTACTGAGCACCATTCCAGAGAAAATAACAGTCAATTCATATAATATTATATACTCGAATGTCCTAGTGCTTCAGCCATAAGAATTGTTTGTATAGTTTCATCTAAAACACGATAGCCCTCAAAAGGGACCGCTCCCTCCTCCTACTGGGCATAAACCATTAGCAAAAAAAAAAGACAACTCTGTACTAAGGGCGAGAGGCATCGAAGTAAAATCTGTTTTCTGGAGACACTGCCTGCAAGTCGAGAATCGCGCCTCAGTTAAGGGACTAGTAAGTGGAAGACTTGGCAACAGCGAGGGTTGGTTTCAACTGCACACACTCTAACCGTAATCTTCAAAGTCTCTGGAAGAAGAGCGAGGCAGGGCCATCACGTTCTGAAAAATACTGTGGGTACAATGGATCCTGGACTGGGTGTGGGTGAAATGAAAAACTGGTTCCTTGATGTTTTAGCATTGAGAGAGGTGTGTGTGTGTATATATATATATATATATATATATATATATATATATATATATATATATATTTGGCAAATGACAGCTGTAGTGAAAAACTGGTTTCTCGATGTTTAAGCCGTGGGAGGGGTGTGTATTTGACCTGTATGGAGGATGGATCTCAAGTGGAAAACCGGTTCTTTGATGTTTAAGACATGAAGGGGTGCGTATACTCGTGTGTCCCTAACATGTATAGCGCATGCCGCCTGAAGTGAAAACCTGAGTATTTCTGTAAAAGACATGAAAGAGGTGGTGTATGGCCCTGGCCTCTATGTCGTAAGTCACCTGAAGCTGTAAACTGGTCCCTTGATGGTTTCAGTTTTGCAAGAAACATCTTCTTGCGAGGGCATTCATATCATGAATCGGCATCATAATTTAGTCAGAGATTCTGTTTGGAGAGCTATTGGCATGTTACAAGTAGGATAGTCACAGCAGAATGTATAGGCGGCCCGGGTTCGATCCCAAGTGACCGCATGTGGGATTTGTTGTGGACAAAGCGGAGCAAGGGCGGGGGTTCTCCGGTTTCCCCCGCCATCATATTCCAACGGTACTCCATCTGCATTATATGCATCATCAGTGTCATCGCCTGCGGTGCCAAAGTAGTAAAAGCGGGCGTTAAACACTATCGAAAAAAAAAACAGCAGAAAATAGCCCAAAGACTTACACAGTCGCTCGCTGGACGGCGTACCGTGAGGTTGTTTGTGTATAGCGAGCGGAACCAGTCTTCACTGCGGTGAGTTGTTTGTTTGTTGCGGCGTCTCTGCCGGTTGTGAAAGCGGGCAGGCGTTCTACTTAATTGGGCACCTTCATTCTTCTTGCGAGAAGGTGGTAAAGCTTTAAAATGGCCGTGTATAAGCGGGTAAATACTATTAAAATTCAGTTTGACAACGCAGCAACTAGACCGTCTGCACTAGAAATACATCAATGGTTGGTAAATTTTCTGGCTTTAAAACCGGATCAAGTGGACACGCTTCAGCTCAATAGTCGTGAACGTGCTATTTATGTCAAGTTAGTTTCCACGTTATTATATGATAAACTTATATCACGTTACACCGAAGAACAAAACTTTACATATGAATCTGGGGAAATCTCCAAAGTGAAAATCACGCCAGGTGACCAGCAAATTGTTAATGTGCGGGTTTTCAACCTCCCACCGGAGGTGCCCAGCGCAGTTTTGTCACAAGAATTGTCTAAATACGGTAAGGTATTTGATATACGACGTGAGAAATGGCACTCTCATTATCTGCTTCCGGCTATCAATGGCGTGTGTACCGTGAAAATGGGTATTAAGTGCAATATACCGGCTACCTTGGTTATTGATACTTATGTGATATCTATTGCCTATACCGGACAGCAGCAAGCCTGTCATTTGTGCCGGGAGACGACGCATTTAAAAGCGGATTGTCCCTTTAGAGCTACTCGGTTGTCTCTGCAACCAAGAAATCGTCCGGCAACCTTCAGCGAGGCAGTGGGTGCTCCGTTTAACTTACTGGCGGATGAACAGCAGGGTGTTATGCACACGCCCGGGTCATCAATGGAGACCCAAGTGGAGGTAATGCCTGTACAACGACAGTTGGATGAGGGAGAGGAGTTACCTTTAGAGGGGAACAGCATGGTGATGCCGGAGACGCCGGAGTTTCTTGATGATGTCCAGCATGTGCAGGACACAGTACAACAGGATACTGATCGAGGGCGAATGATAGCGACGTACCTGAAGCGTCTGAAGACGCGACCCGCAACTTGGGTGCGCCGTCCAGAGTTTCTGTATCTGCTCGTGACCCTCGCCTCCAGTTCCAACCGCTAGACCGCCATATTGATGCCTGTTTGTTACCGTCTTCGCTAGCTGGTGGCGCGGGTGTGCAACGATTTCTTCACGATCTTCCTGACGGTCGTGTAGTGAAGGCCAGTGATTCCGGCAAGAGGCCGGCTGAAGATGCCAATGACGCCGATGAGGACCTACGGCGTTGCTACAAGCATACTAAGGACGATCCTCATGAAGGTGCGGACAATTAATGGTTGTACTCCCCGGATTGAACTGACACGTGTCCTAATTCCTGTTTGGTATCACGCCATTGGTCCTGAGATTGTAAGTACTTTTCTTTGCCCTGCATGCCAGTTGGACTTCAAATTTGGGCGTCACTTAATGTGAATGGGTTGCGTCAACCAGTTAAGCTACAGCTGCTTCGGGATTTTTTGAGTAGTAATGATGTTGATGTTTGCTTTCTTCAAGAGGTGAATGTTTATAATGTGGACTTTTTATATGGATATGACTATGAGACTAATTTAGGCCCGGGTGGTACTGGGACGGCTATTGTATACCGCCAGGGATTGCCCTTACACGGCTTTGCCTATCATCCTTCAGGTAGAATCCTCTCCGCGGAGTATGATGGTGTTACCTTCGTGAACATCTATGCCCCGGCGGGAAGCAACAAGAGGAAACAACGCGAGGATTTTTTTCGCCAGGAGCTTTTAACTCATATTCCTCGGAGTTCCCCATTCTTATTGGTTGGGGATTTTAACTGTACGCTAGCAGCCAAGGACCAAAGAGGGGCCTTTAATGGTTGTATAGCATTGCAGCAGTTAGTGGACCAGTTTCAATTGGTGGATAGCTGGGAATTCAAGCACGGTAATGATGTGATGTACACCTTCGTACGGGGCCAGTCGGCCTCTCGACTGGACCGGATGTATGTTCTACCGGAGATGAAATCCCGGATACATCGCACAGAGATAGTGCCAGCAGCTTTTAGTGATCACAATGCACTGCTACATGCCGTTGTAGGTCGTGCGGAGATACGTCGTAGTGGTCCAGGGTTCTGGAAGCTTAATTGCTCTTTACTTACAGATGCCGAGGTCCTGATAGAATTCCAAGAATGTTGGTCCAAATTGCAGAAGTCTTTTCAGCGCTCTCCCAATAAGGCAGCATGGTGGGTCTATAAGGCGAAGCCAGCGATACGCTCCTTTTTTAAAGCCGCAGCGTGTCGTAGAGCGTTAGCTCGGAGAGAAACTTTGGATTTTTATCTTGCAGTGCTACAAGAGTTACACCTGCGCCAACAACATGGGGAGGACGTACACTGTCAGCTCCGGGAAGTCAAGGCTCATATCCAGCACCGTAAAACGCAAGAGCTCCAGGGAACCTTAGCCAGAATACATACAGCAGAAATGGTTTACGGTGAAAAAATGAGTTTCTTCTTCCTGGCGAAGGAGCGTAGGCAAGGTCGCAGAGCGTTTGTTACCAAATTGATAGATGATGGTCAAGAGGTTACGACCACGACAGGGATTCTTCGTGTGTTGCATTCTTATTACACCCAGCGCTTTGCCAGGCCGGTGGATATGGTGGATTCAATCCAGTCGTATATGTCCAAATATGTGCCAGTTGTGCAGGGAGGCTTAAAACGGTCGCCTACTCCCATGCTGAAGGAGACGGAGTTGCTCACTGCGATTCAGACAGCCAAACCTCATACAGCGCCCGGACCAGATGGGCTGCCGTACGAGTTCTATAAACATTGTTGGCGGTTTATTAAGAAAGAACTTCTTCTAGTGTTTCAAGAAATCTGGAGGGATGAAAACCCGCCGTCTACATTTGGAGATGGGGTGGTTCTACAACTCCCAAAGACCGACACGCCCAGCCGGCCCGCAGATTATCGGCCCATCACCTTACTCAATTGTGACTATAAGTTGTTTGCAAAAATAATCGCCCGTAGGCTGCAAGTATGGCTAGTACCCTTGCTTAGTGAGCAGCAGGCTGTGGTGCGCGGAGGTGCGGCTATGCACCATACCGTGGCAGCTTTGCGAGACTGTATTCTTCATTGTCGCCAAGAAACCCGCTCTGCTGCTCTGGTAAACTTGGACCTTGAGAAAGCATTTGATAATGTGGTTCACGAGGGTCTTTGGGCACGTTTGGAATCATTGCAAGTGCCGAACAAGTTGTATCACCTCCTTCGGGCACTATATGGCACTGCGTTATCAAGGATTCAATGCAATGGGTTTCTGACTGCCGCCATACCGGTCAACAGATCCGTCCGCCAAGGTTGTCCCCTATCAATGTTGTTATTTGCTGTGTACATCGATCCCTTGCTCCGACAGCTGCAATCTACGATAACGGGTCTGGAGGTCTATGGACAGAAACTAGCCGTTAGGGCATATGCCGATGATCTAACGGTGATGGTTACCGACGAGCAGGATGTCACATATCTACGAAGATGTTTACAGAAATATGCTCAATGTGCGGGGATGACGTTTAATTTGAGGAAATCTGAAAGTCTTCCCATTGGACCACATCCTCCGGATACCACGGTGTTAGGAATACCCACTGTGCAACGCACAAAAATTCTTGGGATATACTTCAGTGGAGACGACGAAGACCTGCGAGACTATAATTGGACGTCATGCATTAATACTTTACGTGGTGTACTATACGGTCAAAAGTCGAGGATGCTGAACTTGATACAACGTGTGTGGTTTTGTAATGCCTTTGCGTTGAGTCGTATATGGTACTTAGCACACGTGCTGCCTCCAACAAAACGGCACAGCCAAAGAATTGAGCAAATAATAGGATACTTCATATGGACAGGAAAATTATATCGCATTTCCCGTACTCAGTTACGTCTTCCAAAAGGCCAGGGTGGCTGGGGGTTGTTGGATGTGGCGATGCAATGTAAAGCACTTTCCTTAAAAATGATTCTGCAAGCACTGGATGGACAGGGTGATAGTGTAGAGGTGCTAGTACAACGGCATTATCAGTTGTTTTGGGAACGGAGAGAACTCCATAAGATTCCTAAAATGTTACGTGATCTCCTACGTGACTTGAGCACACTACCTTCAGCAGAAGTGGTTAATGGCCGTTTTCGGGCGGCTAAGGAAGCCTATACCTTTTTTCAACGGAGGGAACCTACTACTCCACATATACAAGTTAAGTATCCACAATTGCCCTGGAGGCAAATTTGGCGTGGCTTTGCTATACTGGAACTCAACACGGAAAGGGTCTCGGTGGCATATGAGATTGTCAATGAAATCCTACCAACTGCAGATAAATTACACAGACATCATCTGGCAATTCTTCCCGCTTGTCCAATGTGCCAAGCTCCAGATTCGCTCGCACATCGACTCTTGGAATGCTCAGGTAAAGGACTGATATGGACATGGCTCTTGAGCCGATGTCGGGGTTGGACTGGTGACACCTGGCAGCCTTCAGCAACGGATATTTTGCACCTGAATTTTCCCTGGACGCGTCCTGCATTGTGGAGAGCTCTTATTTGGACAGTAATGGGTACCTATGCTTGGCTTAGTACCTTGGACACGCCAGCTGACTGTGTGGTTCCAGCTTTACGAAGTTTTTTGTATGCAGAGAGGTGGCGGATGATTCGAGACAACAGAATCAACCCCTTTAAACCCTGGATATACAAAATATGAGCACCTGATTGATTTTATATCGATCCGGGATGATCTTGGATGCAATAACATGCATTATTCCTCTTTATGCTGGCCTATTGTGATGTAGAGCTCCTGCTTCTCCTGAAATAAATAAAGTTCCTAATTCCCAAAGGGGGTACCATGCCATTACAAACTAAATAAAAAAGAATAAAAAAAAAAAAAAAAAAAAGACTAGGCATCTCACAAAGCGGTATCGTTAGACTATGGAGACAATTGAAAGCACCAATGATGATCATTATTTTAGTCATTTTGTTTTCGCTGTAATCACCAACTCAACGCCACCCAAATTCAAGGGGAATTTGTTTTCGCAAAAAAAAAAAAAAAAAAAAAAAAACCTAGTATGGTCACAAACGATACGGAATCTTTGCACAATGCTAGACTTAGTTCCGATGACCAAGAAAGGTAAAATTTCACATAAACCAGCAAATTGGAGACATCGGAAAGAGAATGTGCTAAAGAACATCGTCAATGAGGTCACAAAATAATGACGTCCAGTTCCATTCTTAGACGAATCATGCTCTTGTTTCCAGTCCGACAGTCAATGTGTCCGCACATGAAGGAACTAGGAACCACAAACAACTTAGATTTTACCATAGTCAGGTATGCTTATGGTTTGTGGAGGCATTACGACGCACACACCTCTATGTTTTCGGTCGCAGATCCCTGACAGATGAAATCCTCACATCCATAGCTGTTCCTTATGCTGGAGTAGTAGGTGTAACCATGTGTAGGACCGGAGCTGAATTCTTAGAGTCAGACTGAAAAATTCAATGACATAGCCAGGATTTGAACCACGGATCTTCCAGTCTCTAGCCGGTTGCTCTTCCACTGTGCTACCATGGTAACATGCCGGTACTAATCCAACTCCTGTCCTACTCACGATTTGTATGAGAAACCAATTAAATCAATACCAATTGGCCATAATAGTTGGCTATACTATGAATCCTGGAGCTTAAAGTACTTACAACATTATAAGTCACATTTGGGGTTGTCTGCTCAAAATAATTTGAGATCACTTTGTGGTTTACCGGGAAACATTTGAGTCAGTTGAGAAATTCAGTGCTATACCGGAATATTGCAATGGTAGCTCAATGGAAGAGCAACCGGCTAGAGACCGGAAGATCTGTGGTTCAAATCCCGGCTATGCCATTGACTTTTTCAGTCTGACTCTACGAATCCAAGTAGGTGTAACCTTCATTCTGTTAGATGACAAGGAGTGAGCACACAGAGCAGCTTTGGTAAACAATATTATTCGTTGAACACGATATATAGCGAATGACCCTTCCCATTCAGCATGCTTGGGATGCTGCAAGTAGACTGTTAAGATAGACCTGAACATACAACAGTTACATCAGTGCCTGCTAGGTAGAACGGGAAAAATTGCAGGAAAGCCTAGATAATCTCCTACTGTCCATACCACGCGAATGGGACCTTATAGCCAAAGCGGGGAAGCAGAAAACATATCAGTGACTTGTTCGTGAAGTTTCTTTACGTCTATACTAAGAACAAAAGCAATAATTGCTCTGAAAAACTCTTTTATTTTTGTTTATGTCATCAAATATAATGGAATATTGTGGGGTACCTGATATGGACATTTTGAGTAGATTATATTTCATTTAGTAATAGGCAATGTTGCATCAGTTTCAGCAATCGATATTAGTGGCAAGAATTGTGCCCTCCTAAAGCAATGCTGGCATAAGCATGGGTTTTATTATAAAATATTTAGTGAAGGTACTTTGACGTGGGGAATTTTCTTGAAAAACTGTGTTGTATCCTTGTAAGATACCAAACCTAAGCACCAAGTTTGGTATTCAACGGTCCTCTAGTTTTTGAGCGATATCGTACGCATACACAGACCTTTTCTAAAAATGCTTTTTTGGACTCAAAGGAGCTCAAAACATATTTCCTGCGAAATCTCGACATAGAATTTTTGGGTGAAATACAATACCTTCTGTATACATTGTACCTGTAGAGAAGGTAAAAACCCGAAGAGGATTCTTCCTAGAAATATCACAACGTAAAAGAGATTTCAGTTCTCTGTCAAAATGAGAGGACAAGCGTACAAATAAAACGGGATAATACCCTCAAAAGCTACCCCGTCACTTTTTCAGATTATTCCTCTGGAGAACTCACAACATTAAAGCTTAACAAACAATTACTTTAATGGACTGTAATACTATGTTGTAATCACAGTAGATTAAATTGTGTATAACATACAAGAACACGTTGAATTGAAAATTGTGCTTCTGGCTATGAGTGTCCATAAATATCCCCTTAAACGTATCCTCTATCATGAACTAAATAGAGAACAATGTCGAGTAAATCGTAGCTGCAAGACTAAAATAAAAAAGTAACTGGTCTTAAAAAAACTCTGAAACTTTGAAATACATACAGATAAGCACGCAAAACAAAATTGCCAGTAGTCTATGGCTACTACTCCAACACCAAAATGGGCTGGAGACAAGTTATTAATAGAGGATATTGAGGGTATAGATACAAGTATTTTGATAACTGTTACCTTAAAATGTATTCATTTCGGTGTGGATTGTTTCTTCTTTTTGTGTTGGCAGCTTTTGCACACACATATATCACATAATTTACTACCTGATATTTTCTGCACGATAGCAACTGTGCTGCGAAATGAACAACGCCAGTCAGTATAAATTACCAGCATTCCTTTCATTATGTTTACGCTTCAACACTTGATGGTGACACGTCTGGGATTATTAGAATTTCATAAAGCAATCAAACTCATTTACAAATTAAAATAAGCAATGGCTATATTGAAAATGGAAACATAAGCATTAATTCCTCTATTTATTTTCCATTCTCATTTTATATATGACAACCAATTAATATTTGGGCACGTAAGAATTGTGACTGATTCCTCTATTTGTTTTTGTTTTGTGCAAGTGACCTCAACATTCGTTATCGCGAGGCCTGCCCACTGTACTTTACCGCTAAAAACACTCCTCCCGTACTTTCGGGGGAAAATAAACACGTATCCCATGTGTGTGGAACGTCTACTGGGAGGTACTAACCAACCTGAAAACATACTGTTCTTTAATAATAAAATTATCAGACTGCAAATGAAGTGTATATTGATTTAATATGATTCATTAGACTGCCCTCAAAAACCAATAAAATATCTGCATTAATATCCTTAACAACCTGAATCAAATTTAAGGATATTTGAAACTGATCATAATGACTATCGAATAATTATTCCAGAACATTTGAAAAAGTATTCTTTGAAAATATTGAAAAGTAGGATACAACTGAAGTTTGGCCCTTCTGTCCATTTTAGGTTTAATGAATCATTTAAGTGGATTTCCGCAGAAGTGTCCAAATAGCGCATCGATTTTAACACTTCATTCTTTGTTAATCTGATTTTCTTACATTTTTGCTGCTTTAAAATTCCCATGATGCAATTTTTTCACATCGTTTCAAACGTTCAGTTGATTTTTTTAGCAGAAGAAAATGGTAACGTTAAAGAAAATTTAATCTTTCACTCTAAGGAGAAACAGTATGCCAAGACTTAATTTAAATGTTTCAAATCTTTATCACAGGTTTTACATATGCACTTGGGCTTACATTGTTTTAAAATTGACTTGAAGGGCTTCTTTTATGCAAGACCAAGTAAATTAATTCACTCAGTAGCGGCTCGTGAGTAAACGTACTAGGTGTTCACAAAGGTTCTAGATCCGGATAATCCTCGAAATAGGAATAGCAGCTGCTTCATAACAGTTATGATTACGAACATGCTCATTCAGCTATAACAGCAACAATAAAGACGATATGATGATACTTTTTCATGTTGTCTTACGAAAAAAGGTTAGTTTTGTGGCTCTTTATAACCTACATCTTTAAGTATAGCGTTTTAAGGCAAGAGATAAGTAATGTGGAAATCAAGTTGCGGTAGAAAATATGGATACCCTGAATATGAGGTTCCGCGCGCAATAGCTTACCTACTTCTGCCAAAGTCGCTAGATGGCAGGATTAACGCACTATTACAGTATTAGAGGTGCAGTGCTAAGAAGCCTTAACATGGCTGCTCTCTACCGAAATTGATTTTTACCACAGTGAGCTACCATCTGTTGTCAATATTAAAGTGTACCAATAGAGCGCGGAAAAAGGCTTAGTCAGTCGAGCACGCTTACCTGTGTACAAGCTACGTGGGTATTTGGACCTCAAGGCAATTACGTCATACCGGTCACGCATGCGCAAAAGCTAAATAAAACGTGCACAACTCATGATGTTGATGCCATAGTTCGAGATGGAAACGCCGTATACTTTAGACTACCGCATATACGCTACGTTTAACAGCATTCAAAGAAAAAATATTCAATAAATGCACAAGATGCTAAAAACTAGGATGCTCAGTTGCTCTTGTGTTTTTATATAGAAGCCGCCACTGAACAAATTTCGAACAAATTAATCGACATCCTTTTTAAATTAGCAATATTGCTATTCTTAACTAATTTCTTTTCTTAAAGCATTTTATTCAGCTGCACAAGAAGGACATATTCCACTGTTAGCTACTTTTCTTTTTAATCATGTAACCACTGCCCCAAGAACGCAAATCACAGGTTAGTGATTTGAATGCTATTATTCATCTTTAAATTTCTGTAATTTGTGTTTTTTAAAGTTCTAAACACTAGTAATTAATGCATACATATATAGATGATATGTCGGAGGAAATTACAAGACGGATTATCACTAGAGCTCGGATTTCATTACCTTTTCCTTGATTCCAGACTCGATACGTATCCTCTCTGGATGGACATCACCCCGCATATGACGTAACGTACATCCCTCCCCGCCAAAGGACAAACTGCAACGGGAGAGGAACTTTCAAGATGTTTAGAAATCTGTCTTTCGTTCTTAGAATCCAGAATTGTTTGATATATAGTCATCTTAGAAGTAACACACACACACACACACACACACACACCCACACACACTTGAATATGTGAACGAGTTTGGACGTGGGTATTTCACTACAAGAGGAATATACACAGTTCTAAATGTCAGAGAAATATTTTCATCCACAATCACTGCAATTCTAAACAACGTACACAAAATAAGTGCTTAAAAGTGACGTAAATTTATTGGAACGTTGAAAACCTCTGCAGGACAAAATTTCGGCAGACCGGCGGCGCTGATACATGCTAGCGTCGTTAACATACAATTTAATTTATCAACATGTTTGAGGAGGTTTTTCAAAAAGGTAATTGAAAATACATTATCTATGAGTTCAATAGATCCTGCTTTTGACACTTTGTAAATATATATTGTGTGTTTATATATTAGACTGAGGAAACCTAAATAAGCGGGTCATAAAAGTAAATTTTTATAGTTTGAATTTTATTCAAATTCTATTCCAGTGTCTCAAATGAGAATATGGAAGACTGAAATTATTTTGCAAAATGCTGACGGTCAGGCAAATCAAATAGCAACGCCCTTCATCGCGCTCTACTTACGCAACAGAGCGAATGAGTAATTATTTCCAATTACCTTCACTCCCCACTTAACGTGCCAAGCGCAGATAACAAGGAAGGCAATGAACTTCGATATCTACGTAGCACTCAGCTTATTTTCACACATTTTCAAGAATTTTAAAAAGTGTTTTTCCAGAGGGTAGAAATGGTAGTAGGAGCAAGAGGGTTCAACTGCTTTTAACTATACGGCAATGCAAACAGACGAAGAGCGGTTCTAAGGGTCATGCTGCTAGAGATAGCAACGATGATGAACACAACATGAAGACAAATGAAATAAACAATACGTATAACGTAATAGAAGAACATGAAATATACATTTGCGAATTCACTGGAGCAACAGCACAGTTGAATATAAGTACATAGAAATGAAGTGCTTTTTGTCGTACAGCACAGTGCGGAAATTTCGAAGCAGAGACGCAATGAGAGGAAGGATAGGAAGTACTTAACATGTTGATATGGAGAAGAATGGGGAATATAAAGCAGAGAAATTAATGAAACGTGTATAGAAATACTGAGAAAACAAACAACGTTATTGAAACTGATGAAGGAGAGGAACAGAAATGCATTGGAACAATGGATAAGAAGAAACTACCTGCTAGAATGCACTAGAACAAATGGAAAGTGCACGTGTATGTGTGTATATTATGAGTAAGTTGTCCCTGACCACTGGAAATCGACCACGAAGCCGCCCCCCTCCCCCATTTTGGGAACCACTAGTCTTATCTTCAGAATTATTCTGCGTAGGTTTTCGGTTTCATTATCTACATACATAGAGCTGTGACAATCTTGTGGTGGATGCATCAATGCAAATGTGTTAATCTCCATCTCGCTTATTTTGGTAAAAATCAGCGCAGCTGTTTGTTTACACTTCATCTATGGTGAGTGCGGTTAGAAACCAATGGAGTGTCACTTTGCTCATAACCGCGACGTTACTGAACTTCAGACAGTGATATCGTAGGTTACTCTCTTGTGCAGTCTGTTGGAGTGTGCAGCGTCACTCACTGGACCGTTTACCTGCCCATCAGTATTTCTTAGCTGCACTTTACATTGACAATTACATGAGGGTGAATAGCTTAATGATTCAACTGATTGACATTCCTGTGCTGCTCTTTAGATATTGAATAGACATAGCGATAGAGGGTAGATTAGTTTCATCAGGAATAGATTTAGCTGAAGGTGGTCAAAAATGCCCCACGATATGACTACTATTTTAACAAAACAGAAATCTTAGTGTGTTAAGTGTGTTGGTTATTTTTTGTAACCGCCAGTGCAGTTACACGATACCCTTATCTACCCCTTCCAGTGTCTTAAAATACCTTTTCCAAAGAATAAAGGGAGTTGGAAGCGTTACCGCTCAAACATTTATCAATGTATTGCTTATTAACAATGTTGAATATAGTACTATCTTGTAAAAAAATCATTTAAAATTTAGTTTAATCGATTCAAGCTTCGAGCGAACCATCGCGTCTTTAAGGCTGTATGAATTTCCCACGTAATTTCCCTAAAATCTACTTCTAGACAAATGCACCTTTCCTCAGAAAGCAGTAGATGCTGTGAATTTTTACCGATAATTTAAGCTGATGAACTCACATTTTACGAGAGGTTGCATTTGCAAAATAACTCGCACACATAAAAGCTTCTTTCTGTTAACAACAGGGCATCAATTATCTAAAAAATCAAGGCATCATTGTATGGTATTGCCAAATATATTGTTTTTTTCCCTCTTAATTAAAGTTCAACGGCTGTCTTTCTCAGATAATTTACTGACTAAAGCAACGCTCTGCTTTAAATGGATCATGCAAAATCGTGCAGCACATAATTGGAACACCCGATTTTGACACCAATTATATGCATTGATTATAAATAAGATTTTAGGATTTAAAGTAGCTGCTCTTATCCTTAGCAATTTCCTGAAATATCTACTGGGCTTTAATTAATTTAGACACGTAGAGGGATCATTTTTTGTCTGTTTACAGCTGAATAACCAAATGTTACTCAATAAAAGGAAATTCTTCAGTGAAATGGTGAAACTGAAATACAATCACTAAATTGTGATAACACCCACATTTTCTTGTACTTTTTCTTTTGTTGGTAATCCTTCAGCTTCAGGATGTTTCGGCGTATATGACCGGTTGGTAGAACCCTACACACCCTATCCATCAAGGAGTCTTCCCTTCAACGATCGGTTGCCTGTTGTTATTTCAGGGGCTGATATTGAACTTGCCCGCACAGAGGCTACATATATCTCTGCCCAAAATGTTCTAAAGAGAACTTGCAACTAAGTGTTCTTTTAGTGACCAGAATATCTGTCGTAGATATGTTCCATTTTTCCCCAGGGATGAGTGTTTTTTAAGGGGGGAAATAAACTGAAGAGAGAACAATTGCTCAATTTTGTTCTCTTGTATAAATACTCTTTAAACCCCGATATATGCAAATTGTTAAATACTATTAGTAACTCATTCTTATTTGTATATACTTTTTTCTGCTATTAAACTTGTGCCTATAGGAGAGAAAACCCAGACACTGGTATCTTTAATTTTTATCTGCTTTCACTAAAAACAACTCGATCTTCTTCTTGCTCTTCTGCCTTTCTAGGATTAGGCCTTTTCGACCTGTTCCGGCCTCAATTCCATCTTTTAACTGGCCTTCCAATGTCCCTCTTTCCTATAGTTTTATATTGTAAGGCCATCTTTGGAATCCTCATTTCTTCCATTCTTTCCAGATGATCCTTCCATTTTTCTTTATGTTCTTCTAGTTAACCCTTTAATGCAAAAATATTCAGTTCTTGTCCAAATACTTCATTAGGAATCCTGTCTAGTTTAGCCCAGCCTTCAACTAATCGTAAAGAACTTCATTTCTGCAGCCTGTATGCGACTACAATCCTTTATGCTCATCACCCAGGATTCGCTGCCGTACGGTAAAACAGGTATAGCTATCACCTTACAACATTTAATCTTTGTATCTCTTCGTATATTTTTTTAATTTTCCGCTTATACTCTGATATTCCTGTAATATAATGTCTACACATATCCCTATCCCCATTAAAAGTGATATAGCTTCCTAAATAGTTGAAATGCCGAACTGAATCTAAGATCTAATTTTCAATTACTATTTTGCTTCTTGCTGTATATTTCCTATGGAATGTCATTGTCTTTGTTTTATTTATTGATATTTTGAAATTATAATCCTTTCCAATTATGCTTAAAAGATGAATTGAATTTTGTAATTCATTTTCAGAATTTGCAATTAATTCAATATCGTCCACATATAATTGTATTTTAATATACTGATTATTGGTTATGTATATTCCTTTTGGTGCTCTTTCTCGTCATTTTCGGATTGCGTGATCTATGGTGTATTAAAATCTCTTCCCCTTTATAATTGGGGTTGCCGAGTATTATGTAAGTTACAACTCAATTTGTTACATAAATGTGACAATGACCCTTTCTTAGACAACAATTAATTATATCAGTAGATATCTTTCTCCATAATATACCTACAAGGGTAACCGAGGTTGGTAAAATCGTGCTGTTCAATTCCCACGAAAACTGACCTCCATGACAGCTTTATTTCCAAGTTTTCCCAGTTCTCATAGTACCCTCTAGGTCTGGAACTATTTCCTTCCCAGTTTTCCCCCTCCAATTATCACTTCATTTGCTGTCGCCATCTGTGGTGCAGTAAGAATGGGTCATAACGCTGTTCAAATTACAATAACAATGTTAAACGTGACTGTTAGCTATTGATTGTTAACTGTCTTACCATTAATGTAATATTTCTGTGGGACTTTGTGCTGAACATTGGAGCCCAGAGGCAGCCTCTCTAACTTGCCAGGTTGCCCACTGTTGTGGGCGTTTCTCTCTTGTCAGTTCATTGATTTCTCAGAGGCAGTGATGCTCTGTACCTTGGAGATTTCCTTCGTGCACATGCCTGACGTTCAAAACTTTTATCTATAAAGCCTCTGCTGTTGAAGGATTGGGCAGAACACTATAAAGTATCAATAAGGCAAATAGGTATCAATACTTTAGAATATATTTCGGAATAGCAATATGATTAGGATTTTGTTGTATCTGTTTTCAGAAATATTCTAAATGCTTTAACTTATTAAAGGCATCTGCTTCACAAAGAGTTGGTAAGACATGTGGTGTAGATGTTTACGAGATATATTTGCTATAAATTGTATTTTTAAAGCCATCTGCGGGTGCTAAATCACCCCCCCCCCGCCCCATATGTACACAATAAAAATTACTCCATATTTTAGACGGAAAGTAAAAAGTCACTTGAGAGAATTTCTTTGGAAGAATAGTGAGAAATGTGTTGGAAGCTTATTCAGAAATTCCTTTGTGAAGAATTTTTCAGTTGGTTTCCTTTGAAACTGCTGCTGCAAACTGTGGTCAAATGCCGTTCCTGTAGGAGCAAGGGAGGAGGGAAAGATGACTTCCAAATAAAAGCCCTTCACAGCTGTAGAAGAGGACAGCTGACAATCCACTCGTGACCCGGTATGATACTCTCATTGTTCGCGACAAGTATCCCTTTACCCCACGCCGCGCCACTCTCGGCGTCCTAATGCGCAGACGCGGATTTATTGGGACGCCACCAGATGAATGTTAATGCACCGGTTTTTCCTTCCCTTTACTCTCCTCATGCCTTGCACGTCGCCTAGGGACCAGATCCAACAGGTGTTGATTTCAACAACCCTGCCCACCACGTTATTGTAAGACAAAGCTAACGCTTGGTAGTGTCAGCGTGGTTCCAGTTGAGTTGTGTACGTCACGGAGGAATGTTTGCCACAAGGGAGACTTACACTCTCGCAGAGAATTAATTCAGCTGCCATCCTCAAGTTTTATTTTCATCAAAAAGCGATTTTTACTCTCTCTACAGCTCATGTAGGATAGAGCAGTATATTACATTCAGGCTAAAAAATTGAAATGGTCTTTTTAGTACCCCTGAAAATACAAACTTTTAGAACATCGTGTTCCAATGTATTTGTACATCACCACCAAGGTGGAACCAAAGATTACCTAAAGAGTCAAACTTTTTTTTGACCATCATTCAGTTCTAAAAGTCGAAAGTTTGCCAATACTTCTTTCCAACTTCAGGAAACTACTTTCTCTAGCACGCATGTACACTGCGCATAGTAGTAAAGAAGACATTGTATTCCACCCAAAATTGTATACACATATTGGTGAAATACCCTGAATAAAAAAAAATGTGTGTACAAGATATTGACAGCATAACTCTAAAACAAAAAGTCGGTTAAATACTAAACTTACTACTCAAGTTCAGTATCTCTCAAGGATACGACACGAAAGTTTTCAGGAAAATCCCCCACTCCCAACTATCCTTCACATAGAACATTTTTTGAAAACTTTGATTTTCTCAAAAATGGGTAACGGTTTTTACTGAAAGGCCACATATTTAATATAATTTTATGTCAAACGAAATATATCTTGAATTTTCTGGGAACATCCTCTGAAGTTATATTCATTCTGGTTGAATTTTGTATACCTAGTAAACCGTAAGAGAAGGACAAAAGCTTACTACAAAAAATATAGATATCGTTGAAATACTGTTTGTCATATATACATTTGTTTAGAGTTAACTGTTCCCTAGATAGTTAATGTTATACGTCTCAACTTTAAATACTTTATATTTCTCAAACCGGACGTCATCTTTCGTTTCATCATCTCTCTCTTGTTTTACTCCTAGCCATGCAAAGAGAATAGAATTTCAATTGTTTCATATAACGGCCAGCTTTAAGAGATTTGACTATTGCTTTAGCCTAATTCACTCTCTTATTTCCCTTCTACTTACAAATAAGCAGGTAATAAGGCTAGTTCTGGTAATGTTTATCTCGATTAGAATGATGTAGCTAAAATAATGAGTGTGAAAATTCATGTGAATGGAATAAATACGCTTTTTATTTAAACTGTCATTTTTGATCGATGAGCAGAACACACCAGTTAGAACATATCTACAGGATGGTGGATAAATATAGATAGATATTTTTTGAAAATGGGTACCTTAGTATGCACATACTTTAATGTGTTTGGTTGCATTTTTCTTTTCGTCTGTTTCTGCACAAACACATCACGCAGATTACCATGCTATTTTATGCCTGTCAGTATTGTAACTAAAACTCATTACTTTAACAAAGAACTTTTCATTTCTTCCATAAACTGATTAAAAACAGAATCTGCTCACTAATAGCTTCCTCAATGCTTTTATAACAATTCTTCCGTGTACTTTCTAGACGTTCGCTGCGGCTACGACTACAGATCGCTACGAAATTCCCGTCCAAACTCACTCAACTGGGTCATGCGATGCATTCCCAGTGAAAACTAAACGCTGAGCGGTGCTTCGTCGCACTTTTTATATGTTCATCATCTGACTGGAAATTTCCAGAAGCCGTTGCACGTGCAAATCATCCCACGCGTTGAAAAACTCACTCAGGTGTCACAGTTTTCTGTCAAAGAACCTTCAGAGAACACATGTCCACTCGCACAGGTATAACAATCACAATTGTGATGTTAAAAGAACTTGCTGGCGGCACAGATATCCACTAATGTAGTGTAACAATGGATGCCAACAATTAGATATAACTTACAAAGTAAGTCGTACACACACCTTCCCTGATACAGCCTCAGGCGTAGTCACAGTATAGACTATCCGTTTTTCTTTTACATGTTCACACTTTAATGCCTGGTGCTGACCCCTGCAGACTGTGAGAATAGGTTCCGATGCATCCTGCAAGTTTCATGACCCCATTTATTTAAGTAATAAATGTATTGAAAATTCAAGTATAAGTATTAAATCCTCAACTGAATGTGTTTTTAACTTCCATTCTCATTTTTTTCTATGAATATGTAAGTTTTAGGTAACAGAAATAATGAAATATTTGGGCCAGTAAGAACATTGAATGACTTCCTCATTTATTAGTTTCGTGCAAGTGAACTCGATATTCGTCATCGCGAGGCCTGCCCACGCTACATTACTCTTCCCAACGCTCCCGCTCCCGCAAATAAAGACGTCGTAAAATTTACGTGTCACACGCCTACTTGGTGGTACTAATTAACATTAAAACATGCAATCTTAATAACTGAAATTATTAGTCTGCAAAGAAGCAAATATTGATGAAATATTCGTTACAGTGTCCACTAGTACAAATATATGCACTTATACCCCTAGCTGTCTGTGTTTAAACTTCAAATTTGAACTAAAATAGTCCTCTTAATAACAATAATTTATAATAAAGTATTAAGGATGATAACAATTTGCTACCAATATGTAAATTAAGAGAGGAAAGATGCATTTTTACTTGAATTGATTTAACTTAATAAGAATTACTCCAAATTCTAAACTTATTTCAATGAATAAAAATTTGTTTAAACGAAAAAAAAAACTGCAGAAGAATAATTAATGAAAAATTTAACTTCAGAACCATAAAGGACCACACTGTTAGTGAAGCAATAGCAAAGATTCCAACAAAATGTCAAAAGAACCGGCAGGTCACCACTATGCTTACAGAAAGCAAGAACAATATTGCTTTTTAAGAATGGTGACACCAATAACATTTCTAACAGGCGTCCCATTACTATTTGCTCTGTCGTAAGACGGGTAATTGAACGAACCTTGGATTATCGCCTTCGTGCCTATGTTGAATTTAACAAATATCAGCATGGCTTTACCAACCTACCGAGTACACTAATCAATACATCAATAATCGGAGCAATCTTAAATAACGTTAAACAACATAAAGGTAACGTTACATTGACATTTTTGGATGTTACAGAAGCCTTCAATAACATTGGGCACAATCACTCAAATAAGACTCTAAGGTCCGAAGAAATCCCCTCCAAGTTAGCGGATATAATTATAGCTTTGCAATCTTTGAACCATACACAAATTAAAACATCTGCAGGCAAAACAAAAACAATTTCTCTTTCTTGAGGCGTCATGCAGAGATCTCCTCTTTCTCCATGTTTATATAATCTCGTTACTAACCATATTCTGGATGAGCTATCAGAGGAGAGTGTAAGCAATCACTATGGCTTTAAACTCATGTCAGATATGCCGGCCCTAATCATTTTGGGATTTGCCGATGATATAGTCATCATCGGGAAAGACAAGGTAGCCGCTCTCGAATTAACGTGCATTGCAATACAATCATTTGAAGAGATAGGATTACAGGTCAACCCAAGGAAATGCACAGGACTTCACATCCAAAATGGAAATATAGTCAGCACAACTCTAACAGTACACCAGGCCTGCAAGATTTAAACCATCGCACCAGGAGATTCAATAAAATACTTGGGCGTGACCTTTGCCGACGTGCTGGATTTTGATTAGAATGGTGTAATTAAAAAACTTCTCAACAAATTAGATCTGCTAGTGTCCTCCCCTTTGCTTAAAGCTGAACAAAAATTTCAAGTTCTTAACTCTTCCATTTGTACATCCATAATTTACCCTTTCCAAACCTCTGGCTAAAATACCAAACAAATGTCTTAATGACTGTAATAAAATTATCCAAAGTTCCTTAAAAGAAATATTACAGCTACCTATGGATGTACCAGATCACATGCTATATTCTGACATGAAATGTAAAGGGCTTGGTTCCTTCAAAGCAGCGTGGGAGGCATATCTGCAACACATAAACTCGTGTAAAAACTTCAATTCTCCAATCCATACGTACAGACCACTCGAGACCTTACTGCTGAGATGGATAAATCCTTGAAGATTTTAAATTTAATAGAAGACGATTCAATGAAGAATCCCAGTACTGGACTAGACTACGTTCGACGTATCAGGAGGACACTTCGAGAAAGAGAAGTAGACACCTGGGCCAAACTTCCCCAGAAAGGACTCGGCGAGGAATTATTCGAAGAATACAAGCCAGCGAATTCATGGATTCGAAACCATGATGGCCTAACATCAAGAGAATGGCGTGAATCTCTAAAAATGACGG
The DNA here is from genome assembly GCA_030762935.1 of Hymenopus coronatus. NCBI lineage: Eukaryota > Metazoa > Arthropoda > Insecta > Mantodea > Hymenopodidae > Hymenopus > Hymenopus coronatus. The sequence goes on from CM060900.1 coordinate 63,560,997, forward strand.
CTAATGTACCCGCCGTGCGTTCCATACCGGGCAGATCGCAAGACAACAGCCTCTGTCGGCGATGCCACACTTGCACACGTCTTGGGATCTTGCACTCATGCAGAACTATTACGCAACTCTCGCCATCACAAAATTCGCTCAATGATCGCCGACGAACTGCGAACGAACAACTACAAAGTCTTTGAAGAAGTTCATGGACTAAAAACTAACGGCAGCACTAGACGAATTGACATGATAGCAATTCGAGAAGACACAAAAATAGGATTATCATCGACCCTACCGTTAGGTTTGAAAAGCTCAAAGGACAAGCAGAAGACATCGACAAAGAGAAAAGGGATATTTAGACTCCCACAATCCCACACTACAAGGCAAAATACGATCTGAATATTATAGAGGTAATTGGTCTTATGGTCGGAGCTTGAGGCACCATTCCTTTCAATACCTGGAAGAAGTTTGGACTGAAAAAGGGAAAAATAAAAGAAATAGCCATATCTGCAATAAAAGGTTCACTTTATTTTCTTCGAAATCATGTGTATAATAACATTTTTAGTATTTCCACGGTCTATACTTCTTTGATATACATTATTTATTGTATGTTAATTTTATATTGTTTATTTTTAATAATCCTTTTGCTGCTTTTAGTTTCCTTTTCGATTGCTATACAATGAAAACTGTCGATATTTCATTATCTTTATAGAAGAGTTTCGAGTTTTTTTGTTTTTCGTTTTTTTTTAGATGGTTAATTTATAATTTGTCTGTTTTACTCTGTCCTTGTTGGCAGCCCATAAATATGGGGAATTATTATTTCAATAAATAAATAATATAGGAATATTAATTTTAAAACAATTATTCAATGATGGCAGTTCAACATGGTAATGCTTGAGAACAATAACAATGATAATAAAAACAGATAACTGTGATCCAAAATCTGAGCGTTTTTATTGCTAATGTGATAAATGGTGATATTCGGATTAATTGGATAGAATGTCTTGTAGTAATTTTATCTTCAGTCATGCTCTTCATCGTGTTTTTCTTTTTTTTTTTCAAAGTAATGTGCCCAAGCTCCAGAGACTGTAGCTGGTTATAGAATAATTCTGAGTGAAGCCTGATTATTATTATAAGGAATGAAGTTGACTGTACGTTGGAAGGCTATAAACGTGTTTTCAAAATTATGAATAAACGACATATAAGTTCAGATGTTTTAGTTTTTAGTCATTACCACAACTATTAAAACTACATCACAGGGCTGACAACTGCACGTAAGGAACATTTTCTGAAAGTTCCTATAATACTCGGTTTTAAAATCATTTCACTTACAAACACTAAATTTTATAGAACCGTCCCTATAAATATACGAAACTGTAGTTGTCAATAGTCAATATTTTAGAAACCCCTCATTCTTATAATTCACTGTCCGCTCGTGTTAACTAAAGGGTGAGTTTGTTTAAAGCTGCATTCAGATCATTAAATGTAAAACTTTGGATTTTGGTTAAAAAATCTTCAAATAAAATTATATTCAGACTGATGACAGAATGAATGACAGAACAGAATATTTTCTGAAAACACAGCAATATTGTCACGTTCTCGTGGAGAAGCAGGTCATCAGTCTCCAATAGCTGTTGTATATTATGATGTATATTTTTAGTGCGAAATTCCTCAAAAATATCCAGGATTCACAATAATTATTATTCCAGAATAACTCCTGAAGCAACACCAAACGTAAACGGGATCATACTAGTAACCCAAAGCACAACATTATATTGCGTATTACTTTGCAAAAAAATCAGGTTTATCGCATTGCAATCCTAAGCAGTGTGGCTTTCAACATTGGACTGACTGTATACGGAAGTGACGTTGAAGTCTTGCATTCTGGATCACTTCAAAGAACTTCAACTCTTGCACTTTGAAGCAGCTGCTTTAGAATTTAAGCGTCTCCTTTGTGGAGGTATGTGATTCATTTATGAGATGGTTTTGTGGTGCTGTCGATGGAACGGTTGAAAAAGACAACCACGATAATGGAATGAGTAGTTTGGCTTATTAAATTATATTTTACTCCTTTGCAATACTGAAAGTTACTCTTTGATCTTGAACAGATAATAATTTGGAGTTCTTCTTAATGGTAGCATACAAAGTATTGAATGGAAAATATTCAACTCGCTATTTGTGATGAACTATTCACACTTTTAAGTATAATTTCGAGTGCTTCTGAGCATTCGAGGTCAAGTTCACCCTTTGTTTGACGCTTTTCTTCGTATCTAAGTAATTGATACCAATCCTCTAAGACAGTTCTAACGGCGCAGAGTGTGTTGGAGCGTGGCACTTCGGTTCCCAGCCTCGGAATGCGCCCAGATTCGAGCACACCCATGTAGTGCGGCACATTTAAAGGACCGGTCCCCATTCAGCATCGTTCTGCATTTGAGCAGCTACGATAGGTACCAATCTATAGATAACAAAAGCCGATGTTGACCGTAACATAATCTCCCGGTTAATCGTAACTGGAAGATGTTCATCTCTGCCTTGCGAATTCGAACGTGAGATCAGCAGTCAGGTCGTTAAACAGAAAATGGCTGTATTGCCATACATTTAACTTTTTAATTCCCAAAGTAAGTCTTTATAACACGAAGCTCAGAAGGCTAAAAGTTTTGGGTAAAAGCGTCTACGTTCGACATTTACCCTTTTTTGGCATATCCTCTCAGTTTTTCATATCCTTGTCTTCAGATATATACAGAACTCCCATGCGACCTTCCGCTATCCTTGTTTCGTTCAGTTAGTGCTTATATTCATCGCATAATGACTCCAAAGTGTGTTTTTGTGGCACTCAATAATTCATAGTCATAATTAAAGAAGAGAAAATTGTATTTGTAGTGAGCAGAAAGCACAAACATTGATGCAATTTAGTTTTGAAGTGTTATAAGCATTCCATCTGATTAGTTTTTTTTAATGTTTTGAATATTACATTTGCGAATGTATAAATGTACGGTGTTTCCCTGTTTATTTAAAAGCCTTTAATAGAAAATTGTTTCTGGTTTTGTAAAATACCTGAATATTTCATCGACTTTTGTTTTCTTTGTGTAATATCTAATCGGCATTTTTTCTAAGTTTCTTCCAATTATCGCGGTTTATTGTTTCACAGATGTACTCGGTCTGTTTCTTTAAAATATATTTTAATGAAACTTTCAGGTTTTGTACAAAGCATCTGCTGTGTTAAGCTCATGCAGATAAATTTTGAGTATCCACTTAAGATTAGAAAATCATTGAAATTAATACATTATCTAAAACACTTCTGGAACATTCGCTCTAAGCGGACATGAACTATACTCTGCAAGAAGTTATATAAAACCATACAGAAGTATAAACAAAACAAAAAAGGAATTTTAAAACCATATTTAGGAACAAGGGTGAAGGAGGCGAATCATAATGATTGTTTCATTATTCATAAAATTTACAACACTTTACAGCATATTTTTTAAAAGTATAGCTTGTAGAGCATTCCTAATGCACCGACTGGAGATCACATGGAATCCACGCTCAGGATTAGAGATTCAATATTTGTATCCCTCTGGGGATGTGATATTGATTAGAATGATGCACAAGCCGAAATGGTCTGGTTGGATTACGTTGGGGTAGGCATCACTTCCACCTTCGCTATAATATTAGTCCAGAATTCAGCTGCCGTCCCACCAGGGTTTAAAATGAGCCTCTATGTGGCATACATATAATTTGCTCATATTCAGCAAATTTGATAAGCTTGGTTATTCTTTACTGGTATTTAACAAGGTACAGTTAAGTTACTAGCAATCGCATAATTAGAATAATTTTGCAAATTTATAAATTATTTCTTTCTTTACTCTCCTGGTATGTTGAACTTAAACCCTCCTCAGACTCTAAAAGTCAGTGCCGGGAATCAGACGCCGATTGAGGAGCAGAGGCTCTGGATCAGAGAAAAGCCTGATGCCTTATATGAAAGAGAAGAAGTGAATGCCATAAAATGGATGACAGGAAAGATGATTATGGAGCAATTATTAGAATGAATGGCGGGGGAAACAGGAAAACACCCCAGACGCCGCTTCATTTACCACAAGTCCTACATGCTGCCTCCTGGGCTCGAACTGGGCTACTTAGTTGAGAGGCGAGCGGGTTAACCACCAGGCCACGGCGCGTTCTGAATAATTAAATGGTGTTTTAAACTATCTACTAAAAAGAAACACAAATTTTTACTCTTCTATACGATAATTTTATAAAAGCGTGGAGTTTTGGTCTAAAATAATATTTATTCGTTCCTTGTAGAGAGTTGTATTAATGACGATGATTTTAAACGACATGACGGACAGCCCGTCACTGCCTTGACACTTCCAAACTGAGTTGCCACAGTTGTGGCGGACCATGGGTGCTCTTTTTTCCCTCCCTAGAAAATGTTGAAATAAAAAAGTATGTATAATCGCTTTCGCTGTAAAAGATGTGGGAATCGCGTCTCGTTGCGTTTAAATAAGTGTGCACGAATACGTTATTAGCCACACGAATTTATGCAATCAAATTATTGGAAAACACATGCCAGACATTATTTTCTTTTTCCTCGAGTGTGGGAATTTATTATGTAAAGTTTTTCTTTGAAGGTTATTTGTAAATAATAACATAGATTTAAACCTGGATATCAAGCAGGAAAATGATTCTTGTGTTATAAAAAACTATGACACAAAGCAGCTATTTTCTACGGCTTCTCTGCCGGACAGCTTCTATCTCGTTAATTTTTTCCGAAGCTGGAAGTGCAACGTGAACTCTTTTGTATTTATATCTTTATAATAGCGTATACGTGTTGGATTTGTTAGAAACTTTGATCATATGTGGCGCCGTTTGAGCGAAATTTAACAGGGTAGACACACTTTGCTCTGTAGTATACAGAATAACTAGACCCAGTTCAGTCTTAAGTTGATCCTCGTCAAAACAACCCCAGGCGACCAGTGCACCGTTGCAATGTAGCCTTCCGCCATTTGCGCCAGAAATACTGTCATACTTTCTCGACCACGTGGCGAGAACACGCGGCAAATTGTAATGTAAAACGAACAGAGCCCTTATTCCGACTATTTAAAGGTAACTAAATTATTTTGTTAAGTATAATTTTGATAGTCGTATCAAAATAAATGTGTGCAAATGTAATGATTACATCTAAAACATGTGCGAAAAATTATGTAACATGCATGCAATAACTTATATTTATTCGCTCTCTGGAAGCGGCTCTATTCCTTGCAGATCGGAATCGTCGTCTGAACTGTTTGTATGCTGCTTTCCAATCCAAGGTTGATAACCAGGTTAACAACAACAGTGTCACCTAAACTATCCATCTCCCAAAACAACGCTGTTACATGTTCGAACTGCAAGCAACCGTTACTGTGTAAACAATTTGCGGAAATCCGGTGACTCATACGAATTGCATGCTGGGTCTTATAGCTCTGTTTAACGGTATAAATCGGCATTTGTTAAACTCGTAGGTATTTGTATACAATATTATACAATTTGAGAATAAATTTATTCTGTCTTTAGATTATCAGCATGGTATTACATTACTGCGCGCATTGCTACTGTGTTGTACCGCGGTCCACTGACCACGTGGATCTGTTTTGGCGGGGATCAACCTAAGAGTGAATACAAAATAGACGCAGTAAACAACAGCCGCTCAGCAGACGCCTTACTCAGGCTTCCACAAGGTGAATTCATTCAACCCAATACCTGCTGCCACTAACGGACTACAGGCTCGGCGTTATAAACCCAGTGTGAGCTACAAGCAGCCTTATAACGTCAAAGACGCCGGTATTGAAACTCTAAAGGCTACTTTACTGCGTTCCATACAGCTTCTCCTGTCTACATTACAGTGATATCCAGATACAGGTCGTCCTCCGTGGTGTAATGGTTACCATGCTAAACTTCATATACCTAAAGACCCGGAAAAAGTAAATGGCGTAAATGGCGTGTTATTTATGGAAATTCTTTAACTGCTGTGGTTCTCAGCGTCACATTCTACACTGGGCGTGAAAGACCGCTTAATTTTGCTCTGAGGCCTCTCTATCAGGTTTAGGGTTCTTTTACCTACCGTAAATCTACAACACGGGACCAACGGCTTTACTTCCCTTCCGGAGGAAGCCATTCTAATGATTTTTACGCCTGAAAAAATATATCGTCCTCTGCCGGGTTTCAACCCGCGACCTTGGGTATATGAAGTTAGCATGGCAACCATTACACCACGAAGGGCGATTCCAAGGACCCGGTTTCAAACCCGGCGGAGAACGATGGATTTTCTTCGGGTGTTAAAATCCTTAACATGGCTTCCTTCGGAAGGAAAATATAGCCGTTGGTCCCACGTCTTAGATTTCATTTCGTTTCGTAATCTGCTCACCCTCCCTGTATTTGTAGGACTGACTCCCCCTTAGGAGTTACAAGCCAATGTCTGGGGGCCAGAAGCTTGTCGGGGAGCCAACGGCACGAAACCACAGAATGGAGAATCTGTTACGAGGAGTCGGCCTTTATCCAGGCTTGGGTATGAGGAAATGGATGAAGTGAAATGTAGGCAAAATATGATTATGGATCAATTGGTGGAATGAGTGGCGGGGGAAACCGGAGGACCCGGAGCAAACCCACTCAGACGTTGCTTTGTCCACCACAAATCACCCAGGCCGCCTAGATGGGAGGCGAGCGGTGTAACCACTCAACCACGGCGCCGTCTGTCCTAGATTTACGGCACGTAAAAGAACCTCGAGCCTTATAAAGTGGCCTCTGAGCAAAATTATGCGACCAGTATAGAATGTGATGCTGAGAACCACAGAAGTTAAAGAATGTCCATAAATAAAACCATTTCCATTTCCAGATACAGGAATTTGCTTAGGGGCGCAACATATTACAGTTGGCATACCTTTTCGTTATCACTTTTTGGAATGGGTGTCAATAGTACCAAATCAATGTGGAGTGACGATAAAGGAAACGCTTGGAAGTTTGGTATACAAAACATACTGTATAAAGGAGATACCGGAAACTAAAAAAGAATATTTGATAGAGAAATAATGGAGAAATAAAGAAATAATTGCGGTAAATAGTTTTCCTTGTATCGCAATAAATACACAATGTAAAACGCACGAGTTGTTTCTGTTAGAGAACGCGTCATCAGCAAAGACAGAGTTGGAAACCAAAGTTGTCAGAGATGAATAAGAAGCATACGATTTGGCTACGTATAATGTAGTAAGTTAAATGGAATGGTCATGATGTACCTGAGCCTTAGGTTAATAAAATCGCATATAGTTTGAAAATTCAGTTCTTCTGCTTCTTACTGTAAGGCATGCAATTTCGCGTCGCTCAACAATGACTGGTGGTCACATATTTAAAGATGCGACGTGTCGCAAGTGTATTGTTGAGATTTATCAGTTTTACCAATTCATTTTCACATTTGGTTCCTCAGCTGATCCATGTCTTGTAAATTGCTTTATACTCTTACCTAAACAAAAATAAGATGCGTTACATTCACAGGACTTTCTCTACCCTCCATCATTTGTTAAAGATTTAATCATTGTAATTGTTCATAATGACGATTATTATTATTATTATTATTATTATTATTATTATTATTACTATTATAATCCTTATTTCTACTTCAATTGAATTGGAGATAAATGTTTGCAGATATAGAGCAATTCCACATTTCATTATAGATACAAGGGAATAGCCACGTTCAAATATTTGGAACTTCCGTACTCTTTCCATGCATTAGCAAGAAACCAGTGAAAATCGGCAGTGCCGTGACTTGGTTAGGCCGCTCACCACTCGCCTAGGCGGCCCGGGTTTGATTCCAGGGGACCGCACGTGGGCATTGTAATGGAAGAAGCAGCGTCTGGCGGGTTTTCTCCTGGTTTTCCGACTTCCCCCGCCATTCATTCCATCAATTGCAGCTTAGTGCAATTGGTGCAGTTCTTTCCTGTCATCCATTTCACCGTCATTTCATATCATCCAATTCCTCACCGTCATACCCAGCATCAGGCTAATACCCATCCTGGGTTCTCTCTGATCCGAGCCTCTGCTCCTCAACCAACAGACTCAGTAAATGTGGGGGGGGGTACAAGTCCTACATACGAGAAGGGCAAGCAGAAAAAGGAAGGGCGGAAGGAAGGGCTTATGCCACAGAAAAGTTTATTTAACTCGGTTGTTATCCTGTGAAGTCATCATTTGTACCAACACCGAGAAAGCTTCAAACCTTTAGTTATTTGAAATATATTGTATGTTTTAAAGAGCTCTACATTTTTATAGAGTACGATTTCGTCTAATGTTTACCATTTATATAAGATAATACAAAATGCCTTCTGAATAAAGAGGACTTCAAATTACTCCATAAAATTCAATATACACATTTTGCCACAAAAAATATATTTTAACTGTATTATTTTAATAAAAATCATTAGAGGTATTTAAAAACTTAAACAAACAGTTCGAAAAATGTTTCGTTTAAAGGCTGAAGTGGGGAAATATTGTTACAAATCCTCCGAGCCACATGTTTGGAACATACGGAGTTTCAACAGCAAGTTTGGTGTTTATCCGACTTTTTGTTTGAGTTATGCTGTCCACACACATGCATGGGACTCCTTTTCAGATTTTTATTGTTTTAGGGCCTTTAAAACGTGCATTTGCGGTGAAATCTCGGTATAGAATACAACAGGTACATTGCAAATTTGTGGAAAATTTTCTGAGGAAACATATGAAATTAAACTCCTAAAATGAATATCTTATATAAAATGTGCCTCATGCATTCTTGATTGTTACCGTCGCCTCGCGTGAAAGCAAACACTATAGCTCAGGCTCAACAATCTCGCTCACATTACGACAAAGCGAGATTCGAACTCGCGACTTGTTGAATGTGAGGCAGACACCCTCCCATCACACTACCCAGGGGAACATCATTTTTCGAAAATTGCCCTATGTGAGGGAGGAACAATGTGAGATGAGACTCCGGGAGGCTGGAAACGGGAGTGACGGCACAGAAATGGCAGTGTTCCTACAGTCTCCAGATTCAAACGCCTCGGCAGTCAGACATGTAAATAGGGTACCCACGCCCCACCTAGAGGGTCCAACGTCCCCAAGGGAGCGATGCGTACCTATACTCCGACAAACAGCTGAAGGCCGATGGACGGAAAAAATTGCTAAAGGATCTGTTGTTACTTCTGATCTACTTTAGTAAATTCTTTGTTGTTTTAATATTGCTTACTATTTTGTGTACTGCAAAAGCACGTGCGGTCTGTTGACTCGTGCGATTGATGAACCTCAATGTTATTTTAATAAACACATTTATTTATTCACTTATTCATTCATTTATAGCAATCTGTCGTCTTTTTTCACTCTTACATGAAATATAAGAATATACTATGGAAGCCGGTCCTCATGGCCCGCGCTCACCAAGGGGTTTCGCTTTGGTGCTTCGTAGCGCAGGGGATCGTGGGTTCGAGTCTCGCCTTGGGCATAGATGTTAATATGTTTGTGTGTGTAACAGAAGAAAACAACAATTCAGTAACCATACAGCAAACAAAGTAATAAAATTAGGTAAATAAAAGTGGGCTATACAGCGCCGGAGTCCCGACTAGACTCCGGAACTGTATTAAAAAAAAAAAAGGGCAGAAGAAAGGGGGCATATTTTTAACATTTAATTGCCTAGGTAGAATAAGAAGTGACCTCTTTGGATTTAAACACGATCACACATCCAAACTAATGACACAACCTGTTAGGGAAAATGGGGCAGTTTTAAATGTTTAAGTGAAAATATAATAAAGTTCATCAGGCTTGTGAAATCCCATTCCCATAACATTTGAAGTGCTGTAACAGACCATTACTAGCTTTCCTGAAGAGCGTTTACCAGTAGCAAACGCGTTGAATTTAATATATTATCATAGAATCGGAAAAGTATCACTCTCGTGAAATTTATGCAAAGCTATTAGTGTTGAAGCGTGCTAAAGTACCTGTGGTGGGCCAACCAAACTACGTCGATGTTTCCTGACAAATGAAGTGTGTTGCACGACAGTGCTAAACTGAACGCCTCTGTTTGCCATCATGTATCACCCGGACAATTTAAACCAGTCTCTGACCTTTCACTGCCCGTTTTCAATTATTTCTGCACCTCCCAAGATAGCTCCGCTCCATATAGGCGATACTTTTCATAGCATTTGGTAAGCGGTTTTGGAGCTCTGCTTGCTGCTCATTGCACTTCGCAAGTGCTTCATTCAGAAATTTTATATATTGGCATTTATTTGTTGTTTAAAGGTGTCGAAGAATAAATTAGTATAATTATAGGTATATGGATCAATATAAACCTGCGGTACTATACAATTGATAAATAACACAAAAATGTGTTCCATCTGTCACCAGTTACAGTATCACATGCCAAATTTTATCTAGATGAGGTCTACCAATGGATCAATGTAGAAATTATTAGATGTTTCTATTTCAATGAAATGAAATTAACTTCTATTTATGAACGCTCCTTAAGTGCTAAGGTTGTCATCATCTCATTCTACACGGGACATTAAAGAACGCCAGAGGCCTCTGTATCAGGCTGGAAGTTCTTTTTCGTGCCGTAAATCTACAACACGGGACTACCGGTTTTAATTCCCCTGCGCAAAAATCAATCGGCCTCCGCCGGGCCTTGAAAACCAGAGGCTATCACGTTAACCCTAGACCTTGAAGGATGACAGTTTATGCCTATCAGGACAAAATTATTATAAATACACATTCTTCGATTTGCCTAACTTTTTGGTTAACCTTTTGTCTTTTTTAACTTGTGGTGGTTTTTGCATAGTACACATTTCCTTAATTATAACCTTTTTGCGGGAATAGAAGTAGTCACCACACTGGCTCAGTTATAACTTTACTACATTACTTTACTTTAAGCTATATGGACCCCGAGCTCATTTGAGCATCATTTCACCAATTTCATTCATCGTCCGATATGACCAACCAGGTTAAAGGACGTTAAGTTACATAAAAATAATAGTAGCAATAAAAATTAAAATAAGAAATAAAAAAGTTTCGATCAGCATATTTGTGGCTTGGCACGTAGAACCACTCACTAGATGTTGCCAACTTTTAATATTCTTAAGTCACTTCTTTGCGCCAAAAACCAACCGCTGAAACTTTAACCCTTTAAATCAGCTCTAAATATTCCGTGAGCCAAAATCTAATACATTTGAACGAACTCCCGGTTTTGAGTGAGTGAGGTAGCCGGTTTATTTCCTCATGGAGCTGTTTAACTTCGTTGCTACGATAGTTCTTGAATCTATAGTATATATAGTATAGTATACGCTTAGGCAAGCGTGGTAATGGTGACCCGCCAGTTGATACTTGCTAAAGTGCCATAGCCTGGGTTACTGCTTCGTCATTATCATAAGCTATACTATCATTTATTTGAATGATATATGGACAAGTGGACAACATTTCTAACTTGATTACTTTAATGTCACACCTTATATTTACAGCATAGCGAAGTTAAATCAAATATGACTTTTTTACTTTCTCTAACATGTATGTACAATGTACGTAGTAGATAGCACCCAAAAATTTGACATCGAGAATTCACAGGAAATAAATGTTTTGAGCCCCCTTGAATAAAAATGCATTTTACAAACATGTTGGTGTGTGTGTGACAGCTCAAAAACGAAAAGTCGGTTACACACCAAACTTGGTATTTAAGTTCACTATCTTACACGGATACTACGTAAAGAGTTTCAAGAAAATTCATCCATCTCCAAATAACCTTTACACGGAATACTCTTCAAAATGGCTAACGATTTTTATTAAAAGGCCACATGTTTAAGACATTTTCATGACAAGCGAATGGCATATCTAGAATTTTCTGGGAATAGTCTCTGAAGAACTTTTCATTCTGGATCACTTTTGTATAACTCGTAGACCGTGGGGGAGAGAGTGAAAGAGGAGGGGGGAGATAAAAGCTTAAACAAAAATGTAGATCACATAACAAGATCACATAACACACAATTTGTCCTATATATTTTTAGTTTCTCTAGCCCGTATGTATCATGTACATAGAGGATAGAAGAGTTATTGTACTCTAAGCAAAGATTTGATACCGAGATGTCACAGAAAGTATATGTTTTGAGATCCCCTGTGTCCAAAAGAAGCCTTTTTAGAAAAAGGTCCGTGTGTGTCTCTCTGTCCTACTGTGGATAGCATACACCAAAAACGAAAAGGGCGTTAAATACCAAACTTGACATTTAAGTTTGGTATTTTCTAAGGATACGACACGAATAGTTACAAGCAAACCCTCCCCCAAGCTAACCCAACATTTTTTGAAAATTTTGATTTTCTCAAAACTGACTTTAACGATTTTGATTAAAATACCGTATATTAAAGAAATGTAAATCACGTGTTACTTATGGACACTCTTTAACTGCTGTGGTTCTCAGCGACCCATTCTATATTGGGCGTGAAAGACCGCTTAATTTTGCTCAGAGGTCTCTCTAACAGACTTGAGGTTCTTTTACGTGCCGTAAATCTACAACACGGGACCAATGGCTTTACTTCCCTTCCGAAGGAAAGGGAAGCTTTTTACACCCAAAAAATCCACCGTCCTCCACCGGGTTTGAACCTGCGACCTTAGGTATATGAGTATATTAAAGATATTTACATCACAAATAGAATGCAATTTTGAATGTTCTGGGAATAGCCTCTCAAGATCTCTTTATTTTGGTTGAGATTTCCACAATTTTGCATAATGGTTAAACCGTAACAGATATACAAAGGCCTACTGCATAAAAATGAAGATCCTTTTAAAACCCATAATTTACGTCATTTACGTTTTTCTTGTAGTTGACCGCTCTCGAGATATTCCTTGTTATTAGTTTCAGTTTTTGAAGTATCTAACTTTTCCCAAACGACACTATTCAAAGCGAACCGAACCTCAATTGTTTCACATAGCGACCAGCTCTTAAAGGATTTAACTATCGTTTTAGTCTAATGTATTCCCTTATTTCCCTTCTACTTATAAAGAAGCAAGTAGTAATACCAATTCTGCTCTTCTTTGCCTCGAATAGCATGATGTAGATAAATAATAATGTTTAGTAGGAATACTTTGCGTATAGAACAGCATGAGTCAAGTGAATGTAACACATAAGATTTTTTGTAGAGTTAACCGTTTCCTATATATTCCTTATTAGTGGTTTCAATTTTAAACTACTTAAAGTTTTCTTAAGGCGGGGGGGACCAACTTTCGTTTCATCTCTTTTTACCTTCGGGAATGCAAAAGAGGACCGAATTTCAATTGTTTACATAGCGATAGCTTTTAAAAGATTTGACTTTAGCCTAGTGTGTCCCCTGATTTCCCTTTTATTTGCAAAGGAGAGCGTAATAGCGCCCTTGCTATTTATGTTTATCTCGATTAGTATGATGTACATAAAAGAATAATCTTTTGTAACGACATTTTGTTTGTGGAGTAGCTAGAGAAAGTCTTGTGAATGGAACACGTCAGATTTTTACTTTCTCTACACACACTATGTACATAATGTAGATATAGAGATGGTATTGTAATACACCCAACAATTCAATACCGAGATTTCACCAGAAATACATGTTTTAGATTCATCTGAATCCCAAAACATAATTTTTAATCCTTATGTGTGTCTGTGGGTGTGTGTGTGTGTGTGTGTGTGTGTGTGTGTGTGTGTGTGTGTGTCTGTGGGCAGTATAGCTCAGAAACGAAAAATTCGTTAAATACCAAACTAGGTACTTATGTTCAGTATTTTCCAAGTATGCGACACGAAGATTTTCAAGAAAATCCCCCCACCCCAACTTCGCTTTACATGGAAACATTTTCGAACATTTTGATTTTTCTCAAAAATGGCTCTAACGATTTTGATTAAAATATCGTATATAAAGATGTTTACATGATAAGTAAGATGTATATCTTCAATATTCTCGGAATAGCCTCTAAAGATATGTCTATTCTGGGATGAATTTTGCGGAATTTTGCATAACTGGTAAACCGTAAAAGATAGACAATAGCTTACTTAAAAAAGTGTAGAGCTCATTAAAGCACACAATTTACGTTAATACGTTAAAGCACACATTTTTTTCGTGGAGTTGACCGTTTTTGAGTCATTCCTTGTTATTGGTTTCAGCTTTAAAATTTGTCAACACCTGTCCATACAAACAAAGGTACTTCAATCACATAGCAATCAACTTTTAAAAGATTTACCCTTGTGTATTCCCTTACTTCCCTTCTACTTACAAGGAAACAAGTAATAAGTCCCTTTCTGCTAAACTTTTCTTGATTAGCATTAATTAGACTGAAGAATAAACTTTTTAACACTAAGTTGTTGCAGAGATGTAGAGAAAGTCTTGTGAATGGAACACATCAGATTTTTTTCTTTTGGTGCGCGTGGATGTAAACACAAGCTATGTGAGGATGCTTTATCTATCCTGGACTCTGGTTGCACCATATTGTTGCCCTCATTTCATTGCAAGTAGATCCTAATGCTCCCATAGAGTGATAATTATTCAAGGTAAGAACTCTTAAGAGTATGAGGTCAAGAGAGCATTGAGGTCAGCTGCTGCAACCTCATTTACTGTAGTAAGGAATAAGAACCAGCCTTCGCATCCCTGTCAGAGTCGAGTGTAGATGGAGCTAGACAAATTACGGTAACGGAAGTAAGAGATTCCCCCCCTCCAGGTTTTGTAGTGCCACAAGACTTTATGCAGGCAGGGATAATTAGGTCTCGCATTTGAAAAATACGGACATTCGGAAAATACGAGGGCCTTTTTTTTTTTTTTTTTTCAACCTCCGATGGGCTATAGAAGCAATTATTTTATTACTAAAAGTTTTGTACATTTACGGTTACTTTTCAACATAATCACCAAAAAGATTGAGATATTTATCGTACCTGTGCACAAGCTTTACAATATCCGCTTCAAAAAATATTGCCGCCAATGGTTTTAAATGGGCATTGACGTTGCTTTGAAGATCTTCGTACTTTACGACGTTTACGGAGAGCCATTCAAAACAAACAAAGAGGAATGCTGACTTCAGGAATTGTGTTGATCCATGACAACGCTCGTCCACACACTGCTGGCACAACCCGTCGGCTCTTTGAACAATTTCAATGGAACATTTTCGATCATCCGCCGTTCAGTCCTGACCTGGCACCCAGTGACTTTCACCGTTTTCCTAAATAGTACTTTCAAACCAATGAAGATTTTCAAAACAACTCAATGTTCATTTGAAATCATTGGCGGCAACATTTTTTGGAGAGGGTATTGCAAAGCGTGTGCACAGGTACGATAAGTATCTCAAACTTTTCGGTGATTATGCTGAAAAGTAACCATAAGTGTACATTTTTAGTAATAAAATAATTGTTTTCTATGCACTTGTCTTTTATTTATAGCCTATTGGAATATGAAAAAAGAAAACGGCCCTCGTATATAATTGAAAATAAGAAAGTGCACAAAATAATCGTAAAATACGCAAGATACCTATTAATTATGTTCAGCAGGATGGAACGGATTTTGCCAAACTATCTAATTTACAGCTACCTGAAATTTAAGTAGTACACTAATTCACTCTTAAAATTCCTGGATCTTCTGCCTCCAAACGAGAAAATGATTCTAATTACTATCCACATTTTATTATTTCTGTTACAACGAAGTTAAATATTAAGAAATGTACAATGCGTTGAATTTTGTTACACTATTGGAGAACTAGAAGAAGAAGAATCTACGCAGGAATAAGAGTAATAACATTTAATACATTATTATTGTTGGTTAGGTAGACTCAGACTGAAAAATTCAACGCCATAGCCGTGATTTGAACTATGGATCTCCCGGTCTCTAGCCCGTTGCTCTTCCACTGAGCTACCATGGCAACATGCCGGCATAGCATTGTATTTCTCAACTAACTTGCATGTTTCCCGGTAAACCACAGGGTGATCTCAAATTATTTTGAGACGACAACAATTTTAGTCTGACTCTACCTATCGAACTCCTGTCCTACACACGACTTGTGTGAAAAAACAATTAAACCATTATTATGTTGCTGCACTATCAGATGAAATCACCAAACTGGAGTACAGGTCAAATATTAAAAATTAATAACAATTATTTTTCCTCTATACATCCATGCCTCTCTCCATTTCCGCACAGTATCAGCCTTACAAGATTTAAATCTTTGCTATTGTTTTGGTGGAAAACTGTCTGACACCGCTCATATACGTCTTTCTATACTGGCTGTTCATTTTAAAGTGTGTCATGACATGCTGTATAACGAATTTGTTGGAGATGTCGTCTAGCAAGCATGGCGTTTGACCTGAACGTGAGAACCTTCCAATTCGTAGAACATGTTTCTAGCATAACCTCTTTCGCGCTGTTCCATTTTGTCTATATTGAAGGGCCGTGCAACCTGTGAACGTGATATTGTTATTATCGCTAATGTAAGGCAACATGCATTTGTCAACAGAATGTGTTGCGGCTCTCTTTCGCGGATTTAAATTAAAACATTATTTGTGTAGAATGATGAATGATGTTGGTAGGGCTTGAAGGAAAGATTAACATGTTGATTATTTTATTTCATTTTATGCTTTTGCATTGACATTTCGAGGCACGTTATTTGGTTGGCGTTTTATGATTGATGTGCCCCACTCTGCTTAATAAGGGAATAGGGATGAATATACGTAATGCACATTTTGTGTATATAAAGCACAACTAACGCCATCAAATCAGTTCTTAGATTAGATATGCAATAGATGTGTGTGTTAGTTTGAACCCTTGAACTTAAAATTATTGCTCTTATTTCTACGAGACAAAGAGAGAGATAAAAGCAAACGGAAAACTTGTGAGAGTTTTCAAGTTGAGACTCGTGTTGAGTGTTTCACATTGGTTACATGTACATATGTATCGTTCACCTCCAAACACTTCCGCACCCGTTCAATGATGCTCCAATAGATTGCAGTCGACATTAGTGGTGTCATGATTGCCTCAAGTTTGAATTGTCTGGGTTCAATGTCTCCGAGGTGCCTTATTTACTGATGACACGGATTTTGAGATGACCCAGAGAAAACAAATATGGGGACGTTAAGCTGACGTACTTGGAGGACTTAGTAATGACAATATAATGAATTATTATTATTATTATTATTATTAGTATTTATTTATTATTATGATGATGATGATGATTATTATTATTATTTATTATGATTATTATTATTATTATTATTTATTATGATTATTATTATTATTTATTATTCTTTACTATTGTTATTATTTATTATTATTAATTATTTTTATTATTATTTATCTATTATTATTTTTATTATTTATCTATTATTATTTTTATTATTTATCTATTATTATTATTATTATTAATATTATTATTTATCTATTATTATTATTTATTGTTTATTATCAACATGAGTAAGAAGACCTCAGTCTATTTGAAACGTTGTCTGATAAATAAAATCAGCCAAAATTTCATTTTGGTAACGGTGAGCACTCAATGAACGTTGACCGAAAACAATTGACTTACTACTCTTTTTCAATGATTGCGGTAGACACCACTTCTATGTATCGTTACCTGGCTCTCAATCCTGTATCGGACGAGCGACTTTCGTTTTATCCCTCACAATTCGCGCGACTCACTCACCATCTCCGATGCTAACAAGTCGTATAAAGCGAAGGTTACTGTTGTCAGTACTTCACTGACAGGCTTTAGCTTGAAATAGCCGTTAACTTCTGCAACTCCTTTCTGCACACCTGAAATACAGGGCAGTAGGACTCCTGGAAATCTATTGTTATTAACACAAAATATACAGAACTAGGTATATCAAAATACTCAAATGTCTCTATGATTATTATTTGTCTTTATTTACCAACATTTTCCACTATTTATTACCTTTGGTACCATCTACAGTGCACATATTAGGTAGGAGGATTGCATTTCACCCAACAAAGCGATATCGAAAATTTACTGGAAATATGTGTTTTGAGATCCCCCAAATGAAATGTGTATTTTTTTTACAAAAATGTCAATATGTATGTCTGTGAAAACAACAGTCCAAGAATAAACATAGGTTTAGTAACAAACATATTAACACCAGTATCTTTCGAAGATAAGACACGAAGATTTTCAAAGGAATCGCCACTCCTTTAACTACCCTTTATATGGAAGATTTTTCGGATTTATCAATTTTCTCAAAAATATTCGTATCACAGCATAAATCTTGAATTTTCTGGAAATAGCCTCTTAAACTCTCTTCATTCTGGATGTCTTTTGCACAACCGGTATATTGTACGACAAAAAAATGTTACTACACGAAATAAATATATTTTGTAAAAACACAAAGCTTGTGTCCAATGCATATTCTTTCGTGGACTATTGTCGCCCTCCGTGGTGTAATACTTACCATGCGGAAAGGGCATTATTCATCCCATTTATAAAGGGAAGGGAACTATTGGGAATCCGGATAACTATAGGGGGTTTACTCTGTTGCCAATTATGGAGAGTGTTATATAACCGGATAAAGGACTGGAAATCTAAATTTGGCAAACTTTCAAAATTTCAAATGGGTTTCAGAGAAGGACACAGTACCATAGATGCCGCTTTTATATTAGACACTTTAAGGACGAAGCAACTGTTAATTAAGCGAGGAAAGCTTCATTGTGATTTTGTGGACTTTAAGAAGGCATTAGACTCTATCAATCGAAATGCATTATGGTACAAACTAAGCAGAAAGGGGTTGTCAAGTAAAATGGTTAGAGCATTGCAGTCAATGTATCAAAATGTCGAATTCTGTGTAAAGTACGACAGAAACAGTGTGTCCGAGAGCTGCCAAAGCTATAGGGGAGTGAGGCAGGGTTGTATTTTATCTCCCTTGCTATTTAATCTCTTTGTGGATGATATTACTGATACAATGATAGCAGAGAATATCCAAGCACCAGTAGTAGCGGATTTGTAGATCCCAACACTTTTATACGCAGACGATTTAGTATTGTGCTCTACGACAGTAAACGGATTGCAACGAGGACTGGACAAACTTAAAAATTATTGTGATGAATGGCTACTTACAGTTAATGTGAATAAGACTAAGGCAATGACTTTCAAAAGGGTTGTGTTTATAGCAGAGAGGAGACTTGGACATATGCAGGGCAGATACTGGACAATGTTAAATCTTTTGTGTACTTAGGACTCACATTTACAATGAACGGAAAATGGACAAAACACATTGACTTCACGAAACACAAGGCAAGGGTAAAAGCGGCGGAAGCTCTCCGGATACGCTACAGAATAACGAATATATCCATAACCTTAATGGAAACTGTATACGGAGCGACAGTTAGATCCACGATGACATACGGAGGAGAAATATGGGGGTGGGAACAAGCAGCGAATCTGGATCAACTGAGGACCCAATTTTTGAAACGAATTCTGTGTGTAGGGAGGGGTACGGCAAACTGCGGAATAATGAGGGAATTCGGGGCACATAGTGAAACGATAGAGTGCAAAATCAGAGCAGTTAAATATTGGATGAGAATCGTTCACGGAAACCAATCTCTAATTAGGGCAGTCTGCTACCGTGAACAGTTGCGAATGGGAGGTACTTCGACGTGGGCATCAAAATTAAAGAAAGGGTTGGAAACCATTGGGATTGGAGACATTTGGATGGAGGGGCAGGAAAACAGGCGAAGTATTTGGAGAAAAATCAAGAACCGCCGCTGTGATATTGACAGACAGCAAATAATTGCGCAATGCACAGAGAAGGTGTCATTAGAAGTACAGTATGGGCTAAAATCGGAGTGGAGTATGGAGCAATACATCAAAACAGGTACCAAACTCATTAGAGAGGGGCTCGCGTGGATTAGACTAGGAGCATGGAGGAGCACGAAAATTTCTGACGAGAATGGTACGAGAATCTGTCCCATTTGTGAGGAGGAAGAGTCGTGGACTCACATCTTGGCAAGATGTAGGGGTACGGAGGAATGGCGGGAAAAATATTTGCCGCGATTTTTTACCACTGCGAAAGTAGGTAGGGCTAGAAGCATGTTGGACGCTACTGGCAGGCACGGAAAGCATGGACGGGCTAGGTAAATTTATACTTAAGGCAAGACATCTGAGATCTGTGTAGGCTGCCAATAGAGAAGGGGGGAGGGAGGAATAAGGTCAACTAAACAAAAGTGACTAATGTTCTACATACATATATATTATGTCATACTTAGGTCACTGTTGTGCTATGGTTTTATATATGGTGTATATATTATGTGTATATATGTCTTTTAAGTGTAATTATCTATTATAGGAGGTGCATTTATGAATGTGTACTCTGTGCTGTAAATTTAGATTGCTATATTTGAATACCTTTGTATTTTTATTTTCGGATTCACTCTTAATTCGTTATTGTTGTTTAATGTTGCTTTAGACTGCGTTTCCTTTGTCTTTTTATTTTCGTGTTTACTCTTTTAATTCTTTGTTGTTGTTTTAATATTACTTGTAATGTGTATTACAAAATCACGTACGGTCTGTGGACCAGTGCGATTGTTGAAATTCTATGTATGATATTGCTATGTCAATAAATACACTTATCCATTCATTAATTCTTACTTACCATGCCCACTTCATATACCCAAGTCGCGGGTTCAAACCCGGCGGAGGACGATGGATTTTTTCGGGCATAAAATCCTTAGCATGGCTTCCTTCGAAAGGGAAGTAAAGCCGTTGGTCCTATGTCGTAAATTTACTGTGCGTAAAAGAACTTCAAGGTTGATAGAGAGGTCTCTGAGCAAAATTAATCGGTCTTTCACGCCCAGTATAGAATGGGACGCTGAGAACCACAGCAGTTAAAGAGCGTCCATAAATAACACTCCATTTATTCATTTATTTAACCTTTTCCCAGACATTCCTTGCTATTGGTTTATATGTACCAATACCTTATACATTTCTCACGGGAAGCAATCTATCTGTTATTTTTCTACTCTTAACCATGCAAACAGAAAGGTATTTCAATGTCATTTAAGAACTAACGTTTTAAAAGAGTTGACTATCACTTTAGCCTTGAGTGTTCCCTTATCTCTTGTGTATGTACACAGAAATAAGTAATAATGCCGTTTCCGCTAACGTTTATCTTGATTAACATGGAGTAGAGAGAAGAATTATCTTTTGAAAGAATAGTATCTTGCGGAATAATAAGAGAATGTTATGCAAATTCTACACATAAGATTGTGTGTTTTTTGTTAATGTTTTTATTTTACTACATGGAATATTTATTTGCTTTAGGATTTTACATTGCAATAAGCTTGTTCGATATTTACATCTGCAGAAAGATGGCTACGTTGTAGATGCGATTTAACTGTCAGAAAATATGTAGATATTTTAAAAAATGTTCTTTTTATTACTGAGGGGATACTGCACGTGAACTATCCCTTTCGGAAGTCGCACTCAAATGAGGCCGCGCCGTGACCGAGTGGTTAGGCTATTCTCCTCTCAGCTAGGTGGCCCAGGTTCGATTCCAACCGACAACATGTGGTATTTGTGATGGACAAAGCGGCGCAGGAGCGGGTTTTCTCCGGGTTCCCCCGCCATCACATTCCACCGGTGCTCCATCTGCATTCCATTATCATCAATGTCATCAGCTGCGGTTCATACACAGTAAAAGCGGGCGTTAAACACTATAAAAACTACTCAAATGATCATCATATTCAGGAACTCTTTCTTCACTTTTGGTACTTTAGCAAGTGCATCTGCCTCAGCTTCACTTAATGGTATTTTTACACTCTCTAGCACGCATAGACAATTTACATAGTAGATAGAGACGGTATTGTATTCCACCCAAGATTCGATGCCGAGATTTCAACGGAACTAAATGTTTTGGAACTCCTTGAATCCAAAAATAAGCCTTTTTAGAAAAATGTCCAGTATGTGTGTGGGCAGCATAGCTCAGAACCAAAAAGTCGATTAAACCCCAAGTTTGGTAATTAAGTTCAGAATATTCCAAGGAAACGACAGGCAAATTTTAAAGGAAATTCTCCTAACCCCAACAACGTTTTACATAAGAAAGTTATGATTTACTCTAAAATACGAGCTCTTAGCGAGTTTAATTGAAATGCCAAATGTTTAAGATAGCTTTATCACAAAAGTAATTTATATATTGACTTTTCTAGGAATAGCCACTGAAGACTACTTGGTTCTAAATGACTTTTGTATAACTCGCAGCCCGTAAGAGATAGGCAAAATTTTACTACACAAAGATGTAGATTTCATTAAAACACACAATTTTGTCATGTACATTTTTTGTAGAGTTAACAGTGTCCGAGATATTCATAACTTTTCGTTTCAGTTTTAAACTATTTGACTTCCCGCTTGAGAAAGGTTTACATTTCGTTTCTTCTCTTCTGTTTTACTCCCGGGAATGCAAAAAAAAAATCGAATTTCAATTGCTTCACATAACAATAGCTTTTAAAACATTTGAGCCTAGCGTGTTCGCTTATTTACCTTCTACTTACAAGGAAACGAGTAATACGATCATTTCTGCTAACGTTTATCTCGATTAGCATGACGTATATAAACGAATAATCTTGTGTAAGGAAAGTGTGTTGGTGGAACACTTAGAAAAAAGTTACGTGAAAGAAACACACGAGATTTTAAATTGTGCCTGCACTGAAACGGAGCAACAATAGTCAACAAAATTCAAAGAGAAAATAAAAAATGAAGGAATTTAGGACCAAGCAGCACCTGTTGCCACGAAATTGGGGAATATGCTCATTATTGCAACAATATACACCTCATTACTGTTCGCAATTGGTTTATTAAAATATAAAACGAACAGTAGTGTCATGAACAACGTTTTAGGAAGACTAAAGATTCCTGCTGTGTCATATTCACTCGAACGCAATGGACGTCTCAATTATGGCTGGAGGCTGAATGTAAATAATGGAGAACATTTTAAAACAGCAAAGTTTACAAAGTCTCAAAAGCTCACTCAGTTTATTTAAGGAAAGTATCAGAAATCAATACGCAATATGCATCTTATTGACCAGAACAGAGCAGCAGGGATAATAAAAGGTGTCAAATGGCAGAGCCTTGGAAATATACTAAACTAGTTCAATGATTTTCTAAAGTACTACCAATTACTTAGGTCCCATTGCCTATCAGTATAATTCTGGTGGACTAAATGTATACTTTTGCCTGTCACGTAAACCACCTTATACCGATTTAGGACACCAGCTCATGTCAAAGGAGTCTGGAACTGACGCAGGAATCGTACTATCTCATTACAATACCCACTCTACTGAGAACGTAATTTCCGGTCAACCCCTGTACCAGGAGTGCGTTTTGTTTTCTCGCAGAATACGGGGTATGAGAGGTCTGGAGATGCCTAGCGTGTTATACGACAAAATAGGCGTACGGTTACGCGCTTATTATGAACTATATGGCACATAAAAAGTGTTATAGTTGTAATATTGCCATGAACCATTACAGTAACGTCGGTGTTATGGTATTGGGATATCCACGAACCATCTGGAGCAACGACGGTGTTACCTGCTGGCGTTGCCAGGAAAGTATATGGTGTAACAAACTGTTACTTTTATAGCGCTTCCCACGAACTGCCCGGAGCAACAAAGTATAGAGTGATATATGTAGAACTGACACATTTGTTTCTTTAATTATTCCGCTGGAAATTCATTCAATGACCCAATTTTAGCACCAAATTAAACAGGATGTTCTGGAGTTTCAATTCCTTGTCACTAGATGCGCAGATGTTTATGTTTTATTCCTAATTGCATTGTTGGCAGCTGTTTCGACATTTTGTTCTTGTAGTCAGCGTGAAATTGCAGTACCATGTATAGATGAGTCAAGGATATTTTCAGCAAGATGGCGCTACATGTCATACATCAAATGAATCTATTAACCTAATTGCAAGTTTCTTTGACGACCGGAAAATTTCCAGGAACCTGTGGCCACCGAGATCGCCGGATTTGACATCGCCGGACTTCTTTCTATGGGATTACTTAAAAGACAGGGTTTACGCCACACGTCCCAAGATATTGGACAATCTGAAGCACAACATCACAAAGGAGATTCAAGCTATTGACAACAGAGTCCTCCAACAAGTGATCAGTAACAGGGAACGACGTGTTGAGTTGTGCCTTATGCAGGATGGAGGACATTTTCAACATTTGCTACAGAGGTAAATAATCTCCTAAAATTCTTCTACAATTTAGGTATAATAAGTTGTCATTAGCATAACATGTTTTGAAACAATTAATGAAAGAAATGTGACAACTCTATATAAATCACTCTGTATTATATTTGTGGGTTTGGTACAGACTGCCCAGAGACGCAGTGTTGGAATTATGGGATTGCCACGAACTACATAGCGTAACAAATGAGGTACGAAGCTGCATGATTGAATCAAACAGTTGATAGAGTGTATTAGTTCTTTACTTATCCATAAATTGGTAACGCGAACAATGCCTTATATTCGCTATTCGGCATTGTTGTACGGTACTCCTGCTATATTTTTACTTTCTCTAGCCGCAAATGCACAATGTAAATAGGGATAGAGAAGGTATTGTATTCCACTCAAAAATTCGATGTCGAGATTTCACCGGAAATATATGCTTTGGGGTTCCCTGAGTCCGAAAAAAGCATTTTTAGAAAATGGTTCTTGTGTGTATGTGTCTTTGAACAGTATAGCTCAAAAACGTAAAGACCATGAATAACCAAACTTGGTATTTAGGTTTGGTATCTTCCAAGAATGCCACACGAAGATTTTCAAGAAAATCCCCCCACCACAAAATACCCTTTACATGGAAACATTTAGTTTGATTTTCTAAAAAATGGCTCTAACGATTTTGATTAAAATGCCTGGAAATAGCCTCTGAAGATCTCTTTATTCTGGATGAATTTTTTCAAAATTTGCTTAACTTCTAAACCGTAAAAAGTAGACAAAAACGTACTACACAAAAAATGTAGATCTCGTCAAAACACACTATTTATGTCCTTTACGCTTTTGTTGTGGAGTTAACCGTTTTCGAGATATTCCTTGTTATTGGTTTCAATTGTGAAGTACTTATTATACTTTTCTCAGACAGGAAGTGTCCGTTTTCCTTTTTTTCTTCTCCTGGCTCAGCAAAGAAGCGATTTGCTTTGACAATCGCATAACGATAGCTTGAAACATTTGACTATCACTTTAGTGTAGTGCATTCCTTTAGTTTCCTTCTACTTGTAAGTAACTAAGTAAGAAGAACATTCTGCTAATGTTTATCTCGATTAGCGTTATGTGGAAAGAAGAATAATCTTTTGTAAGAAGTTTGCAGAGCAACTAGAGAAAGTCATGTGAGAGTAGCACATCAGACTTTTTTTGTTCCACTAGAACTAGAATATGAAACTGCCAATAACTCCAGCACTAGAGCTGTTTACACTATTACAATGCTCTGAATCTGTTTATAAACTTCTTGAATTTAACATTCGTGCAAACTGTGAAGGATTTGTTTGAAGAGCTGCATTATTGTTTTAAAGGCTATCGGTCTAGATGATTCAGTTAGTTATGTGCTGACCCTCTGATCTCAAAGTCGCGGGTTCTAACCCGGACCAGACCGATAGTTTTTAAGTGTGGTATTTTATTTTTCTTTACTATTTTTTTAGCTTTAAATGTTCTATTTTATTTCATTAATACACCTACTCCGTGATTCATAACCAATTAAATTCTACGGATTCCTTATTCGCTCCTTCCGTCTCTTTCTGTTTGGCCCTAACATTCAAATCATTGAGATTAGAGTACCATTATTAGATATCGGTTGACTGCACTGGCGAAGACACGGCTGTTTTCTGGGCTCCCGCCGTAGCATCTCTGGTGGCACAGTACAAGGGCGATTATGCATCTGCAGAGAACTGCAAGGCTTCTTTGCTTATTGTGATAAACTTAAATCTTTTAGTTGTCTCCATAAAAAGGAAATTTACTATACATCTTCGTTACCTTACTGCTGAATGAAGCCCTGATGCAAGAGAGCAATCGTTTTTATACCCGAAAATAATATTATGAAAACGTAATCGTCTAGACTAATTAGAAAATATTTCTCGAAACGCCCAGAAACAGGTACTTAATTAGCACAGTAGTACTTACTACGGATGGGGTGGAGATGGGATTTAAGCTCGGAACTTCTTTGTTAAAGGGCCATCGTATACAAAGCACAGCTGCGCTTATGTACGAGGGCCGTTTTTTTCAACCTCCGATAGGCTACAAATAAAAGACAAGTTCATAGAAAACAATTATTTTATTACTAAACGTTTTGTACACTTATGGTTACTTTTCAACATAATCACCGAAAATATTGAGACATTTATCGTACCTGTGCACAAGCTTTACAATACCCGCTTCGTACTTTACGACGTTTGCGGAGAGTCATTCAAAACAAACGAAGAGGAATGCTGATTTCAGGAATTGTGTTGATCCATGACAACGCTCGTCCACACACTGCTGGCACAACTCATCGGTTCCTTAAACAATTTCAATTGGACATTTTCGATCATCCGTCGAACAGTCCTGACCTGGCACCCAGCGTCCTTCACCGTTTTCCTGAACTGAATACAGGAGGACAGCACTTTCAAACCAACGAAGATCTTCAAAACAATGTCAATGCTCATTTGAAATCATTTGCGGAAACATTTTTTGAACGGGTATTGCAAAGCTTGTGCACAGGTACAGTAAATGTCTCAACCTTTTCGGTGATTATGTTGAAAAGTGTGTAAAAAAACTTTTAGTAATAAAATAATTGTTTTCTATTCACTTGTCTTTTATTTATAGCCTATCGGAGGTTGAAAAAAAAAACGCCCCTCGTAGGTTAAAGGTTAACATGAACTTCAGATTTCTAATTCATGACGGACGAGCCTGCCGAAGGCAATATGAGTCCTCCGTATCAGCTACAAGAGGGGCTCTATCGTTTCTATTTGCGCCACCGCAATCCTCTTCTTCGCCATATTTGCCTTCCTCCTGAACCTCAACGACGAAGACTGGAGTGCCGCTGGCACTCCGATCTGCGGCTGAACATTTAGCTCTCTTATTATTTTTTCTGTGCTGTACTCTCTAGTTTCTGTGCTCTGTTTCTTTGGCCCCATCGCTGGATGGTACGCCAACCACATGTTACATGCTGTTCTTTGTGTAGTTTAGCTCAACTGTATTGTACTTAATAAAATTGTACAAAAGAGTTTTCTTCCAATAAAAAAAATAACGGACGAGGCGAATTATTATTGTTGTTATTGTTATTATTTTGGTTGTTATTGTTATTATTATTGTTATTACTATTATTCTTATTATTATTATTACTATTATTATTATTATTATTAGTAGTAGTAGTAGTAGTAGTAGTGGTGGTGGTGGTGGTGGTGGTGGCGGTAGTGGTGGTGGTGGTGGTGGTGGCGGTAGTGGTGGTGGTGGTGGTGGTGGTGGCGGCGGTGGTGATGGTAGTGGCAGTAGTAGTAGTAGTGGCAGCAGTGGTGGTAGTGGCAGTAGTAGTAGTAGTAGTAGTAGTAGTAGTAGTAGTAGTAGTAGTAGTAGTAGTAGTAGTAGTAGTAGTAGTAGTGGCAGCAGTGGTGGTAGTGGCAGTAGTAGTAGTAGTAGTAGTAGTAGTGGCAGCAGTAGTAGTAGTAGTAGTAGTAGTAGTAGTGGCAGCAGTAGTAGTAGTAGTAGTAGTGGCAGCAGTGGTGGTAGTGGCAGTAGTAGTAGTAGTAATAGTAGTAGTGGCAGCAGTGGTGGTAGTGGCAGCAGTGGTGGTAGTGGCAGTAGTAGTAGTAGTAGTAGTAGTAGTAGTAGTAGTGGCAGCAGTGGTGGTAGTGGCAGTAGCAGCGGCGGTAGTAGTAGTAGTAGTAGTAGTGGTGGTGGTGGTGGTGGTGTTTTTTTGTGTAAGGGAAAACATCTTTCAAAGACGGCACTTCACGTGTTGAGTTGGATTTCCACCAACTAAAAAAAAATCCTTACTCTCTCAGCATACCATCTGGAACTGCAACAAGGCATCACTTCAGAATGGTAGCTCTAGCTGTAGAACCCTTCTGTCACATTACTATTTAGGCCATTCTTGTGTCTTTCTCTTTGGTTTCCAGAATAGACCTCGCCAATCGTTTTACAACATTCCAAGCCCTGGCGCTCTCTGTCAGGGTGGGAACCAAGTTATCAGCAGATAACACAACACCTAATTCGGTGTTCGCTGCAGCTCTAAGATCATACCACCGCCGACAGCGAAAGAAAGTATGGGCCACTATATCCTCGTCATCACAATAAGGACAACTGGTTGTGTTTGTTTTCCCCATCTTATATGCATAAGTGTTAAAGCGCCCATGTCCGGTCAATACCTGGGCCAGGAAGTAATTAATCTGTCGGTGTTTACACTGCAGCCAAACCTTCATCTCCGGAATTAACCTCTTTGTCCATTGACCTACTATGGTGGTATCATTCCACCTTGCTTGCCATTCATGAAGGATTTGGTCTCTAATCTCGCGGCGAACTAACGAGGAATTGTAAGCATGGGTAGCACTGAGAAGCTGCCGTTCTTTTACCAATAAGTCAATGGGGACGGATCCCGCCAATACCTGGAGGGCCCTGTTGGAAACCGTGCGGTAAGCGTAAATAGAGCGCAATAACACCCTCCGTTGTACTTTCTCCAGTGCTCTGGCATATTTTTTGATGCCCATAGCAGTGTACCAAATAGGTGCGGCATATAAAAGAATGGAATAAACCACGCCACACAACAACCGGCGTTTCAGGGATCGGGGACCACCAATGTTTGGCATTAACCTAGCCAGTTGGGATGCTCTTATGTCCGCCTTTTGGGATACAGTCGTTATGTGATCTCCAAAACTATTGTTTGCATCGATCATTACTCCCAAGTATCTGATAGCCTTTTTCGGAGTTATCTGGGCATCCCTCAATATAAAGGAGATATTCTGGCACCTTCTAGAGCCTTTCAGAAGAACTGCTTCAGTTTTCTGTGCCGCCAACTCCAACTGGTTGTACATCATCCATCGGTCAATCCGTCGTCGGGATTCATTAGCCTTACAAGTTAGCTCTTCATCATCATCAGCACTAACAAAAAGGGCAAGATCGTCTGCAAAGGCGATTTGGAATGCACTATCCGGTAGTTTCAAACGCAGAACTCCATCATATAAAACATTCCATAATGTTGGCCCAAGTATGGAGCCCTGCGGAACCCCAGTCGTAATTGGCATAACCTCGTTATCAATCCTGATTTTCCTACCTGTAAAGTAGGATGGCTTGTAAAGTGGATTTGCCTGGCTGAAATCCATATTGGGCATCGGAGAATCCTCCATTTCCTAGGAGTGCCCTGTCCAGGCGCAGCTTTGAGTCCTTCGTACAGCTTACTAAGCGTAGTCAAGAGGCACAATGGCCGATAGGCGGACGGCTCTGATGGCGATTTGCCGCCTTTCAAAAGGAAAACCTCCTTAGAAGTTTTCCACATAGCTGGGAACTCCTGTTTCATTAACAAGTCATTAAATATTCCCAAGATCAAAGACGGAGCAATTGAGACAGCAGTTTGCACCACCGCCGGGTTGAGGCCATCAATTACGGGAGCCTTACCCTTCTTCATGCGATTGGTCACCTCATGTAATTCCGCAACAGTGAAGAGCTCTACATCAGATGTTGGAGATTGCACTCGCAAAGCATCATCCCGAAGGGGAAATAACACTCTGGCTGTTTCCTTTTTCCTGGTAGTACTCAAGTCTATAGGTGAGCGATTCGTCAATCGGCCAGTAACTATTTTATACCCGGCACCCCTTATGTCATTCTCCAACTCATCACAAATATGTTGCCAGTGGGCACATTTAGATAGATGTATCAGTCTAGACAATGCATTCCTACTCTGCTTGTATCCAGTGACTGCTGCTGCCAATTCGTCCGTACTCGGGTTACGTTTGCGAAGTCTGAGTAGTAGTAGTAGTGGTGGTGGCGGGGGTGGTGGCGCTGGCGGTGGCGGCGGCAGTAGTAGTAGTAGTAGTAGTAGTAGCGGCTGTGGCAGTAGTAGTGGTAGTAGTAGTAGTAGTAGCGGCGGTGGCAGCAGTAGTGGCGGCAGAAGTGGTGGTGGTAGTAGTAGTAGTAGCAGTAGTGGTGGTGGTAGTAGTAGTAGTAGTAGTAGTAGTAGTAGTAGTAGTAGCGGCAGTAGCGGTGGTGGCAATAGTAGTAGTAGCGGCAGCGGCAGTAGCGGTGGTGGCAATAGTAGTAGTAGCGGCAGCGGCAGTAGTGGTGGTGGCAGTAGCAGTACAAGGGAGGATCGAAGAGTGACGCACAATAAATGTTTTACAAAAAAGTTTAACAGTTAAAACAAATAACAAACGAACTGTCACCTTTTGCCTATTTTTCGACAGAGTCCCCAACCTTCTCAACACATTTGTCTAATCATGATACCAGTTTCAAAATGCCCTGTTAGTGGTAGTCATTTCCCTGGAGTACAAACATCAGAGGACTGCTGATTTCACTCCCGAATGTGTCGCAAAGCGTTGGCCGGCCAGGAATTACTTCATGGGACCAAACAAATGAACGCCCACCGTCCAAGGTGCGGACTGTGCGGATCCTGGATCACCTCCCAACTAAATTTGGTGATTTTCTGACGAACATCAGCAGCAACATGGGGGCGAGCATTGTCATGAAGAAGTTTGACATCTTCAGCATCGAAGTTGTGGCGTTTATCATGAAGGGCACGGCGCAACTTCACCAACGTTTTAATGTAGGCTGCATTATTGACAGTGGTTGCGTGTTTAGCAGAGTCCACTAATAAGTCTCTATATATATCCCAGAATACTGTCACAAGCACTTTTCTAGCAGATCACTTTGAATTTTCTGTTTACTGGGGATCCAGCATGTTTCCACTCTATACTTGCCTGCTTTGTTTCGGGCGTGTAGTGGTTTGCCCACGACTCATCACCAGTGACGTTTCCCTTCAAAAAGCCATGCCCTACTGCTCTGTACCACGTTAAGTGATCATTCGACGGCCCTTGTGGTTGCCTGTCAGGTTCTTAGGCACCCAGAGAGCACTAGCTTTACGAAATTTTAACGTGTCATGAACAATATCATATATTTCACCATAGGAAATATTGAACTGTTGCGATAAGGTTTACAGTTGCACACGCCGGTCGTTCAAAATTGTCTCCTCAATGCCCCTGGAATTCTGCGGGGTGCAGCTGTTACCGGCAGCTGTTACCGGCGTGGCAAATCACTCAAGTTCACACGGCCCTCTTGGAAGAATACACACCACCTGGAGGCATTGCTACGCTCCATACAATCATCCGCATACACGCCACGCATGTCTGTGAATTTCACTCGGTTTATGCCCTTTAAACCACAAATATCGAACCATACTTTCTGCTCTTCACACGTGGACTGCAGTAGCATGCACGCCTTTTATTTTGAGTAGTTCACGCTTCTCTCGCTAGAGCTGCAAAAAAATTCCTCTATAGAGAAAGTTTCAAAACTATATCTGTGTGAAACTGCAACATTCCAGCTGTAATATCAAGGCAGAAAATAAATATTGTGCGTTACTTCTCGATCCACCCTCGTATTATTATTTTTTTTATTATTATTATTATTATTATTATTATTATTATTATTACTACTACTATTAATACTATTGTTATTATTTATTGTTTTTATTATCATTATTATTTACACAGCAGCAGCAGTACTATGGGTATTTTGGAATATTAAATTAGTATTTAGGATCATAAAAATTGTACCTTACTACTCAAAGAATTCATCACAAATGCAGTAAGCCAGTTTATCGAAGGGACAATGACAGCTAAATATTCGTACATTAAATCAGTTGCCTCGAGCATAGAGACAGATTCAGCGATACGAGAAAGTAACAGAAGCGGAAACAAATAGCCTGTTCGAACAAAGTGGACGGCGATTTGGTAACACTCTGTACAATTAATAAGGCACAAACATTGTGTCGGTTAGATCGATGTAGCAACTCAAAGCTAAATGTTAGTACTTTAAGTACACTATTTTGTATGGGGTGACAAGTGTTAGCAAAACTAAAACCCTGCTAAATAATATAACTGAGACAGGAGTAAATAAGCTCTATGTAATGTAACGATAATGCTATAGAAATATTTTGTCATCCCTAATGGCTTCATTGGGTTTGTCTATTCCAGGTTGGACCAGTTTGGATGCGCACCAAAGGATCAGTGAGAATCTCGCGACTCAGCCGGAATATCAACCAGCGCTGCATTGAAGGTAAGCTATCGTCACGGCTGTATCAGATATTGAAGATGAAGTGTCAGACCGTAAGTGTACGCTGACTAGGATGTAGTGCCTTGGAACAGCTCGGTCTATTTGAACAAAGTGAAGGAAATTCGGGAAATCTATATATAATAATTAGTACTAAATAAGTGCTGGAGCGGATTTCAAAAATTGAGGCGATAACTGCAGGCTTAGCGTGATGCCTAGTGATTGGCTATTGCTATAAATGTATGTAACAGTCCATAATTAGAACACTGATATCTGTTGCCTTTATTCTGAGGTTTCTTCGCTGTCCTATTTCTGGTTTTACAATGTAGCATTATTTTAGCTATAGGCTTATACATCTGAGTTCATGGCCCAGTCGTACTTTTAAGACCACCTATTTACTTGTAGAATTTTACAAAATATTGTATTGTGAAATTAGGTTATACAGGGGACACATAGGGACCAGAGGATTTTGAAATGAACAGTACTCAGTTGAATTTCAAGGAAAACTATTTTTACTTTTACTAAGTTAAAGAACTATGTCTACCATTTCATTTACCAATGTTAGGTGTGAAAAATTATGTCACTCAGTTGGTGGCCAACCTTTGGAATGCAGGCTTCAAGTCGTCATCAGAAAGAGTTCAAAACTCTGCCTAACACTGCTTGGACAATTGCACATAACTCTTCTGTAATGGCATCTTTCCATGCCATTATTGTACGGGTATGTGGATATGGACACGATCCTTTAAGTACCCCCAGAAGAAAAAATCACATCCGGGGATACTGGTGGCTATGGAGCGTTTCGGAAACCTGAAATGAGGCGGCCAGGTAACATGTTCCTCACAACTTCCATCAGTGCTTTGGCGGTATGCGTTGTGGCACCATCCTGTCGGAAATAAACATTGCTAATGTCTGTCGTTGTCTCCGCAGTTTTTTCAAAAATATATTTCCAGTATGTGGATGTATCGCCTTGAGTTCACTGTGACTGTTTCGCAATTCTCTTTAGATAATACGGCCCAATTACTCCAAAAGGGGCAACAGCACCCCGAACTGTGACACGCTCAGAGTGGAGAGGTGTTTTATGGATATTTTGAGGCTGAAGGTGGACCCAGTAACGGAAGTTTTGTTTGTTTACTGCACCATTCAAGTGAAAATGCGGTTCATAGCTCATCGTCAGTACTGCATTTGGGCGCACTTCCATAATCACTTTACATACGCACAGCGAAGTCCTCTCGAGCTGCATAAACTGCAGGTTTGAGCTGCTAAACGACTAACATTTTGTATGGATGGAAGCGTAAATCTAACCGTAAAATTCATCTCACACTTTCACGGTTCAGCTGTAATTCATGCGCACGTTGACGTGCGGAGCGACTGAGGCTCCGAATGAGTGCCCCTCTAACTCTGTGTATGTTTTCAGGCGTCCTCACGGTTTGTGCATGGCCTGGGGGCTTCACCTCATGTTTAGGGCAAGGCATTTGATGATGCAAAATAGAAAATGTATTTATGACCTAAAAATTACAAAAGATGACCAAAATATTGAAAAAATAACCAATAAATAGTAAAGAATTACCAGCAAAAACACAATTTATTACATTCAACACTTGCTTGGCTACTGAGTTATATAAAATATAACACAATATAAGAAGTATAAAATAAAATATAAAGAATATTTTAATAATTTATGTTATAACTGTTCTTACGAAACATTTATTGCGTAACTATATTTTACTGTAAAACAAGTTAGATTAGATTAGAAAGCATTCTGTAGGTTCGTTTTGGCCAGGAAGTCACTGAACATAGAACTTATCAAGACATATACATGTATACATATGTTTAAATTCTATGGAAAAAATGTATAAAAACTAGTCTAAAAGCATGGGTTACAAAACAAAACAGAATAGACATATAATCACACCATTTGCCTTTGAGCACTGTACGCCACTGCACTATACCTAATGTGCTCTATAAAAGCATATGTACTTCCTTTTTTTTGCATGCACATAAAAACAAAGAGTACCAAAAATTACTGTTAAAATGTATAAATAAATATAATTTCATTATATGTAATATCAAATGAATTTTTTGTAATTATTGACATAATAGTTATTACTAGCAATTATATAAAACTAAAATATGATTATTGTATTATGTACTCTTCATAAATGTCAACAAATTACAATACATATTTACAAATATGTTATAGAATTTACAATGCCAAAATTTACAATTATGTTTTACTAGAGTGTAAAATATCAAAACGTCAGTCTTTACAGATCTTGTGTCATTGCTAAATACTAAAAAATGACAGTACCTTTTATTATGGAAATTGATTTGAGTACACTTTTACAGTTTTGAGTTACAGTTAAAAATCAAAGCTTTACGGAGGTTATCAAACAAAAATGACTAGATCTATTGTCTGCTAGTACTGACCCCTGTTCTTGTCTATCACCTAATTCAACGGAAACAATTGGAACACACTGAAAGTAAGCAATGTCTCCTGGACTTAACTCACACTCAGCAAGAGAAAAATGTTCAACAATGGCTAATTGTCTCCGCAGTTTTTTCAAACATATATTTCCAGTATGTGGATGTATGTTCTTGACTATACCCTTTTCATTTTCATTTACACTGCATCAGCCACTTTACTATATGCACGGATCGAATCATTTACTACACTATTTTTCAGTCTGACTACATATGCAACTCCTGTCCTACACACGGCCAATTAAATTTACATGAGCATCTTGAGTTAAATACAAATAATCCCACAACCTTATGGAAGAGGGCTTAAAATGCTCAAAGTGACCTAAAAATTGCCAAAAATGCATTATCCCCCAAAAAACTGATAAAAATGCAAAAAATGCCTTAATAAATTGTTTTATTTAACCTGTTACTCAATGTCATACCCACATTTTCATATATGCAAGAAATGTTTCCAACAGTACAGGAAAAAGATGCAAAATCATTAAATGCCTACCCGACTCATGATGCCTGTTGTTCTGTCGAACTTAACCCATCTCAGGATCGTACTCCGGGTTAGAACTGTGCCACCAGGACCTATTTTAAATGGCGACGAAAGATCCACTGTGTTATGGTGACAAAACTCACCATTTAGCATATAGGTTTCATGCGCGAACACGTGGTGTTGCGCGGTCCTCTACTCCATAACTATTTTTCTTAATACAGTTCCGGAGGCTTGTCAGGTGTCCGGCGCTGTATTCCTTTTTCATATTTTTTTCCAGTTTTCTTAGTTGATCTGTTAATTTAACGTTTTCTTTTTACATATACACATTTAAAAACACATAAACATCCATGCCCAATATCCCCTGCACCACGAAGCACCAAAGCAAGACACTTTAGCAAGCGCGGCCATGGGAACCGGCACTACTAAAATGGTATGCTATGCCGAGGAGAATGACTACCCTCCCCTCCATCTAAACCTCCTACCGCTCGAGTACAGTCCATTTAAAAAAAAAGTCCGATTTCAATTTGTCATCCTGTACCTTTAATATTCTTTGAAATGTTACTTTCTCTAGTTATTATTCAACCCAAAAATACCTTGATATTTTATTGGAATTATACCCTATGAGGTCATAACGTTTCACATATTCAAGCCTAGCCATAGTATAACACCACTCTTTAATTTTACCAGGAGTGAAGCCCAAAGGAATACTCTTGGCACAGTTGGTAGATAACTTAATATATTTATATATTGGTAGCTGCTTACCAAGCGGGAGACCTGGGTTCGATTCCCGGTACCGGCGTGAGGATTTTTTTCCCCCGAATGGAAGACCTGATCCAGGGTGCACTCAGACAATTGAGGGGTTACTTGATGGAGAATTAGCGGCTCCGGGTCATGAGCACCACGTCTAACCCTACAATACTGCACCCCATCCATGACTCATCATGGACCGAGACAGGGAGCGCAGCGGCCGGGCGGTAGGCTAAGGTTTCTTGTGAGCTCTCGTGCGATAGAGTTATTATATTACAATTTATTATGAGGAGAATCCGCAAACATTTCAGTGTTACAATATTTGCTGCAAAGGCCGAAACCTAATGATGTGTGCATCATACCAGTATACTAATCTCTTAAGGGAAGACATCTGTGAAATATGAAAACTCTTAAAGTTTTCATTGAATTTTCTTCCAATTTTCTCCAATTATTTGTTATAAGCATAAAAGGCAAATGCCAAGGTTAAAGTAACATTAATACATTTCTCAATATTAATTTTTGTAGCCTATATTCAGGCATGGTTGAAGATGTCTCAACCAATACTGTTTTAAAAATAATCAAATTGGGTCTGGATTTTTCCCTTAATTTTAATTCAGTAATTACTTTTACCCATGTTATTTTTTGTTTTCTACCTAATTTAGGGAGGAAAAATTATAATACCTTTTAATAATGCGTTTTTCCTAATTTTAAAGAAAACAGTATTCTTATTTTTCAGGACAACGAAGGGACATTAAATATGTAATTAAATGCTTCCACTGCGTGTGGAATATTTTGAAATTACGAATATATAAAGGATAGCTAAACCGAGAACATTATTTTAAAGATTTGTCAAACACTATGTCTATTTTCTGACCTGACTTTTCAATTATAATTGATAGGTCTGGAATAGCATTCTGAAACGTCTTGTTGGTATATACACTTATATTCCCTCACGTGACGGCTATAGGAAATAAAAGTAGTTTTGAAAATATTAGGCGTAATAAGTGATCGTTATGGTCATTAGGAATGCAGTTTGGGGGCTAAGTTCAATGTATTTCTCACATGACGCTTTTTATAATGACGCTAGATCAAAATAAAGTACATATTTTTTAAATAATAGGTCTGAATTCTTTAGAAGTCGAAAAACTAAATTCGAGATTTTTTGCAATTTTTTTTAAAAATGTTAAAAAATGACTCGCCTTAAACGCCGAATAATACGAGGTACGTCCAGAAAGTAAGTTCCGTTTGGTAATAAAATGAAATTGTGTACAGATGCAGAATAATTATTTATTGCACAAAATTCTACAACTCTTAAACTACTTTTCCACATAACTGCCGAAATTTTGCAGGCATTTGTCATAGCGTGGCACAAGTTTTTGTATACCTTCTTCTTAGAAGTTTGCCGCCTGTGTCTTCAAACAGTTGGAAACATTTTCTTTCAGCTCTTCGTCATTGTTGAAGTGTTGACCGTCAAGGAAAGACTTGAGATGTAAGAAGAGATGAAAGTCGCTAGGAGCGAGGTCAGGGCTGTACGGAGGATGTTCAAACACGTCCCAGCCAAATCCCTGTAGGAGGCTTTTCGTCACATTTGCAGTGTGTGGTCGTGCAGAAAAACAACACCTTTTGACAGCAATCCTCGGCGCATATTCTGTATTACGCGGCGCAATTTCCTAAGTGTCTCGCAATAAACATCTGCTTTGATTGTTTGACCACGCGATAAGAAATCAATGAGTAAGATGCCTTTCCAGTCCCAGAACACTGTGCACATCATTTTTCGAGGTGTCTAGATTTGTTTGGGCTAAACCTTTGCTGGGGATGAAGTGTGCCTCCATTCCATTGATTGCCGCTTACTTTCAGGGGTGTCGTAAGAAACCCAAGTCTCATCTCCTGTGACTATCTGTGTCAGAAATTCTTCGCCGTCTTCATCATAACGGGTTAAAAACTGAAGTGCACTACCCATCCGTTTTGTTTTGTGTTGCTCAGTAAGAATCTTTGGTACCCAACGTGAGCAAAGTTTACGAAATTTCAGTTTTTTGGTAACAATTTCATGAATTAGTGATCGTGAGCTTTGGGGAAATTCCATAGCGAGACCACTAATTGTAAACCTGCGGTTTTCCTGGATCTTGTCATCAATCGCGTGAACCAGTTCTTCTGTAACCAAAGATGGACGCCTACTTCGTTCTTCATTGTGCACCTCACTACGTCCTTCATTGAACTGTCGGACCCATCTTCTCACCATTGAATCACTCATCGCATTTTGTCCGTAAACTTCGCAAATTTGCCGATAACTTTCAATTGGTTTCACTTTCCTAGCATTCAGAAAACGAATCACAGATCTGATTTCACAAGCGGCGGGATTTTCAATCAACACCGACATTGTAAACAAGCACAACAAAGCGTATGTGGCTGACAGCGATCTCAAAATGGCGCACGTTTCTTCTCCTTGATACAGAGCGTCTACCGCGCATGTGCAGAACTGCGATCGCAGCGCTGTAGCGGAGATAAATTGAAATGGAGCTTACTTTCTGGACGTACCTCGTATTATTGCCATCGGTCACTCCAAACTAACACATTGTTATGTTCTGACTAAGGAACAACCTCCAAACTGTACGAGCTGTGACAGGCCTGTAACCAAACTCCACATCCTTGGAGACTGCCCACTGCACAGCAGAGGAAGAAAAGAAGCCGGCATTTCCAGTCTTCCTAATGCGGTTAACACTCCCAACATGTTGAAGACGCTACAGTTTATAATGCATACAAAGCTTTCCGATTTATTGTAAATGTTAACCTAACTGTAAATTGATACACAATATATTTATGATCGGTCGTGATAAGACCTTGCAGTCAAAACGATTGACGTGTTCCATTCGCATAACTTTCTCTGCATCTTTGTAACAAATTATTGGCAAAAATCTTATGCTTCTATTTATTTCATGCTAATCGAGAATAAATTAGCATAAATAGTCTTATTACTTGTTACCTTGTAAGTAGAAGCGAAATAAGGGAGTACCATAGGTTAAAGTGATAGTCAAAAGCTAGTTGCTCTGTGACTAAAGTTGCTTTGTTTGTATGGACAGGAGTTGACAAATTCCTTTTTGAGGAAAGTGTACGTCTTTCAAAACTGAAACCGAAAACAAGGAGTATCTAAAAAACGATCAACTCCACGAAAAAGATGTATATAAAATAAATTGTGTGCTTTAACGTGCTCTACTTTTTTGTGTAGTGCATTTTTGTCCATCTCTTAGGGTTTAGCAGTTACGTAAAACTCCGTAAAATTCATCCAGAATAAAGTAGTCCTCAGAGGCTATTCACATAAAATTCAAGATATACTTTTATTTGTCAGGTAAATATATCTTTAATATAATATCATTTAATCAAAATCGTTAGAGCCATTTTTGAGTAAACCAAAATTTTCGAAAAAAGTTCCACGTAAAGGGTAGTTTGGGGTGGGGCTATTTTCTTCAAAATCTTCGTGTCGCATTCTTGGAAGATGCCAAACTTAAATAAATACCAAGTTTGGTATTCAACGGTCTTTTCGTTTTTGAGCTATGTTGTCCACAGTTAGACAGACAGACTGACACACACGGAACTTTTTCCAAAAATTCTTTTTTTGGATTCAGGGGGATAAAAACACGTATTCCCGGCGAAATCTCGGTATCGAATTTTTGGGTGCATTACAATACCTTCTCTATACACTATGTACACAGTACATGTAGAGAAAGCAATAATATATTGCTATGCATGCCGGGTAAGTAGAGCGTTAACTGAGGCAAACTCTGCAAAGCTGATGTCAAAGCAATGCTGGAACATCGGTTTTATTCCAGCCAGACAAAGATGTGGGGGATTAGCGAAACTCTGAAGCTGCATTAATTCACGTAACAATGTCATCTGACAAACCATGTAGAACAGAAGAACTCCACATATACAAATATTTTGGTCTATATCACATGGCTATGCTGACTCCATGTTAAACTGACCATCAAGACGTGATTATAATACAATGGAAAAAAAAACCCTTAGTTGCATTAATCTCAAAACACTAGATGTATAATGTAGTATAAATATGAACGTATTTTAAAATACTACGAGTAGTTTATCCTGACTTCCCAATGCTGCAATGCTTTCGCATGATCTTGGAAATTGAAGACAGGACTAACGCTGAAGCTTTTGCCTCGGACACTTCCGCCAACTTGTGGATTATTGTCAATGGCAATAACACATATATCCCATAAAAATATTAAATAACCACTTCCGCAGAGTTTTCATGTGTAGCAAAAAGCATGATAGAATTAGAAAAAATAAACAATTGTTCGCAAAATCAGTCAAACCCCCAGTCTTCTAAAACTGTTAGAAATAGAGCTTTGAAAATGTTTTTTAAACTAATATGACACCCTTCGTTCAATCTATAGAACAAAGATTTAATCTGGAGACTTTGTGGCAATAATTTAGAGAGCCGTGCGTTATTAATAAGTTGTATTATAAGCTGAATATAGCTTTATATAACAAGAATAAAGGAATTGTGAACTAAAATGTAAATATTTTATATTAAATGTGATGTATACATTTATTATTACCAGTAAACATTTTTAACGCTTTTGCTTACAACACAACATGAACTACATTATTTCACCTAACTTTGAGGGATTGCAAGTTAACTGTTCTACGGAAAATGATGACATCAGAGACAGGGGCACGGTCGGATCAATATCTGCTAAGTCTAACACTCCCGATTCCTGCGTTATTGTATTGTCTGTTGCAAACCTGGTTCAGAGAGCACGTGCTGCTGGCGTCCAGAGGTAAATGTGCGAGAACTTGAATCTCTACTTGCCCCAAATTCGCTCCCTTCTAATCATAATCAGGAATATCGAAGAGAATGTAATCCCTATTTGCACCACTTTCACATTACCTTCTGCTAGATCTCCTAAATTATTATAATATTGGCAAAATATTAGTGATACATAATTTAATAGCTTCAGAAAATCTTTCAATTTGACTGGAATTATTGGCCTAGGGCAGCCCATTTCTTGGAATAACTAACCCTTAGAAGAAAATGACTACCGGTAAACCTTTTGCGCCTTATATCGACACAATGAAATACTTCTACATCAGTAAGTATGTTTGAAGAACAAAAATCTGATGTTATCCATTCACATGACTTTATCTATTGTTCTGCAAATTACTTTTATAAACACTACATTTTATCTCCTTGTCATGTATATTACTTGCTTCCTTGTAAGTGAAGGGAAATGGGTAATTACAATAGGATAGAACGTAAGTAAAATCTTTCAAAGTTTGTCGCCGTGTGTAATAATTTAACGTCGGTTCTCTATCTATGGCTAGGAGTAAAACAGAAGAGATGTGAAACGAAAGATGACCTCCCGTTTGAGAAAAGCTTAAGTAGTTTACAATTCAAACCAATAACAAGCAATGTATTGGAAACAGTTAACTATAAAAAAAAAAGTCTTAATGAGATCTCCATGTTTTGTGGAGTAAGTTTTTCTCTTATCTCTTACGGTTTCCCAGTTACTCAAAAATCATCCAGAATGAAGAGATCTTGAGAGGCTATTACCAGAAAATTTAAGTTATACATTTAGTTTTTCATGAAAATATCTTAAAACATACATAGTATATTAATTTAAAAAAAACGTTAAGAGCCATTTTTAAGAAAATCAAAAAAATTCGTAAAATTTTATGTGTAGAGGGTAGTTGAGATGAGATTTCCCTGTAAATCTTCGTGTCGCATCGCTGTAACTTAATTAACGAGTTTGGTATTTCACCAGGCTTTTGTTTTTGAGATATGCTATCCAATAACGCTCAACCCTTTTTCTAAAAGTATTTTTTTTGAATCAGGTTACCTCAAAACACGTATTACTGGTGAAATCTCTACATTGAGCTTTTGGGTGTAATACGGTACCAATCTCCTCTACCTGCCGTGTACATAGTACGTGCAGAGAAAGTAAAAAGGTAGTGGGTCCCCCCCCCCCCGCGCTAATTCTACGTTGTAATACATCTCTTTACTTATCTAGAGCGCCAGGGTAGCTCAATGGTTTCATTCGCTGCTTTCGCGCTGAGGGTCTGTGGGTCGACTCCCACCTTTGCAGTGGCGATTTTAAGTCGGCTCTATCCAAGCCTTCACCTCCGATTCATATGGACGACCCAACGTGGTTCGGAGTCCACGATAAAAGCTTCACCCTCCATTTCAGATGTAGGTCTATCCTCGATTGATGGAATGAGATAGCCCCCGAAGGACAGTAATCAGATGGGGGTCGTTGGAAATGAACCACCTTATTAATTTTTGTTTGTCCTGAGGGATTATTGTTTTAAAACACTTCTTTAGTCATATTAATGACAGTGAAATTGCATTTTAGCGAGTTTTTTACTTTCACTTGCACACACACACACACACACACACACACATATATATATATATATATATATATATATATATATATATACATGTGTGTGTAATTCACATGTTAGGTAGAGAAGGTATTATGACTACGCCCTACGGCCATAATCGCAGCACGTATATAAGCGGCATAGTCGATTGTTGGTGTTCATTGCTACAGATGCGTTAGTG
This sequence comes from Hymenopus coronatus, assembly GCA_030762935.1. Lineage (NCBI taxonomy): Eukaryota > Metazoa > Arthropoda > Insecta > Mantodea > Hymenopodidae > Hymenopus > Hymenopus coronatus. Next base: position 63,603,532 of record CM060900.1, read on the forward strand.
GACACCTGTGCCGGCAGCAAGTTCTTTTGACATCGTAGCTTCGAATGTTACATCTGTGCGGGTGGACACGTGTACTGTGGGAAAGCTCTTTGACGTCGAAGAGGTGCACTGGTACATCTGAGAGAGTGTGACAACTGCGGTGGTTTGCACGTACGACTGCTTCTGGAGGTTTCCTGATATATGACTGACAGGTACAAAAGGCGAACGAAGCCCGCAGACGGTGAGTTACTACTAGGAGTGCAAATCGTACAGAGTTGAGCGAGTTTTGTAGCGTGTAAGAATAGCCACCATCGCAGCGAACGTCGAAAGGAATTATAGGCAGAATTGTGGCAGAAAAAATCGAAGAATGGGCAATTATTATGAGAATATTGTATTTGTCATCAGTTTGTCAAAGAAATAAGGAACTGTTTGGTGGAGAAATAGAGTTTTTGTTACTTTGATGTCAGAAGTGGGATGAGGTGTCTACATGGTAACTCCAAGAGCATAGATTCGCAAACTAGACAGATATACACAAAAGAACTTTCCGCCGGCAAATATTTCCACTAACGCAAATGTAACAATGAACACCAACAATCAGCTATGACTTCCGAAGCCAGCCTTTCATACTCGTGCGGCGATTGCGACCGCAGGGCGTAATTACAGTATTTTTTATTTTTTTTTTTTTCGTGGCGTAACGTACTTTCACTTAGTTTGTCATGTCGGACGATGAATGAAATTAGTGAAATGATGCTCAAATGATCTCGGGGTCCATGGAGCTTAAAGTTACTCGACATTCGTCTCTTCAGCACAACGGAAAACCCCGAAAAAAACCTTATCCAGGTAACTCACCCTAAACGTGATTCGAACTCACGACCTTTTGAATGTGAGGCAGACACGTCACCACCACACTACCCAGTGTTGTATGCCACCCAAAAATGTCATGCCGAGATTTCACCGGAAATTCATCCTTTGAGGATTCCGGAATAAAAAAAGCATTTTGCGTGTGTATGTGTGTGTGTGCGTGCGTGCGTGCGCGCGCGCGTGTGTGTGTTATAACTGAAAGACGAAAAGTCGGTTAAATACCAAACTTGCTGTCTTAAGCTAAGCATTTTCCAAGGATGCGATACGGAGATTTTCAGGAAAATTCCCCACCCCTAACTACCCTTTACAGGGAACTTTTTTCAAGGTTTTGATTTTCTCAAAAGTAGCTCCAACGATTTTTAATTAAAATACGATATGTATAAGACATTTTCAGGATAAATAAAATGTACATCTTGAAGACCCCTTCATTCTGGATGACGTTTATATAACTGGTAAAACCTAAGAGATAGAAAAAAAACTTATTATTAAAATAAATAAAATCTCGTTAAAAGACACATTTGTCATGTATTTTTTTAGTAGATTTAATTGTTTCTGAAAAATACATTATTATTAGTTTTAATTTTAAGCTACTTAAACTTTTCGATAATGGAAATTCATCTTTCTTTTATATTTCTTGTGTTTTACTCCAGGCCGCGCAAATGAAACCGAATTTCCAATTCTTTCACATAGCGACCTGCTTTTAAAATACTTTAACTATAGCTTTAGCCTAGTGCATTCCCTTATTTCCCTTCTATTGCAAGGGAGCGAGTGATAAGGCAATCTCTGCTAATATTTATCTCGATTGGCATTATTTAGATAAAAGAATAATCTTTTGAAATAATAGCTTGTTTGCAGTATAGGTAAAGAATGGAACATATCAGATTTTTAGCTGTTAATGATATGAGTACGATGGTATGATTTGTTTTTCAAGGGGTTGGAACACTTTTGCACTGTGGAAAATTAGACGGCCCGGGTTCGATCCCAAGAGACCGCATGTGAGGTTTGTCGTGGACAAAGCGGCGTAGGGGCGGGTTTTCTCCGGTTTCCCCCGCCATCACATTCCACCGGGGCTCCATCTTCATGTATCATCAGGGTCATCAGGGTCATCGCCCGCAGTAAAAGCGGGTGTTAAACACTACAAAAGAACTGTGGGAAATCTTCTTAGATTATTTGCAAAAACTTTGCAATGAAATATTTTACTATCAGTTGCTGTTTAGTCTTCAAAAACTCGAAAAAAGTTTCCACAATGATCCACATGTTATAGCAAAAATCGGCACTCTTTCAATTTTGGGGGTGACAACTTTTTTTGCACATGGCTTCAACTCGACAAATTTAGAATCATTGCTTCATAATAATCGATTTGAGAGGAATACCCGATGTGTAAAATAGTTCTTTGTTGTTTCATATTTTGGAAAATCGATTCGAAAAACTGACTGGAAAGGCTACGAAGTGTGTGCTCGCCTATATACAACATGCGTATTGCGATGGTGAACCAATTTACGCTTTGTTTTAAATTTATTTAAATATCAAAGGCTTTATGCAGATGAAATTCTGACAGCGAAAATTATAAAGTATATTAAAAAGTGTGCTTTTAGTTGCAGAAGTTGCCTTTAATTACGTTTATGACTCAAAGTGAGCATGTAGCAGATTGCCCTACAGGCACTGGTCAACACTGCTTTAGCTTCTGCATTAACCTGATTACATAAAAGGGAAACATTTCATTAATTAAACATAAACGTTTGTAATTCAATTGTTTTTTCACGGAATTGTTAGTATCTGTCAAACCGTAATGGTAAATAATTATGGACTGCTAAATTTTCTCTTAATGTATATCTACATTAGCAACATTTTACGTCAATCTTGAGAGTAAAATTGAATTTTATTTCTCCAAAGCACCGGATCAGAAATAACAACAAGCACTCAAATATGTTCTTTCAGCAAGTTGTGCGGACATAAATAAGTAAATATGCCTATCAGAACATTTGATGCATTGTTATTTAGTATATCATATTAGTTTTTTATTTTATTTTTATAGAGTTACCTAGAAATCTGCAAGAGAAGGTAATGGTCTGGCATCGAACTGAATCGATGGTTCGAAAACCATTTTGATATACTTAATAAAATAATGTTACCCGAATCCAACAAGCACTTATAATCTGTGTGGAACTATTACTTGATTCAAGTTAGCCATTCCTATATTCTGCATAAACTGGTTTAAAATCATCAGAATCCTTCATATTTAGCTTAAGGTATAGATATATTCCCTTATGAGGTCATTCTGTGTAACAAATACAAAAATGGTAACGTAACTTAGTCGCTTATCTTCAGAAAAAAACTTTAACTTTTTAAACTCAATTTTATCTTATCCACCAATGTAGTTTCCTTTAAATTTGGCATTTCATTACATAATTGAAATTATGGTTATATTTTTCCGCAGAGGGTGAATAAGTAACCACACACAGGCTGTGATATTTCCGCTATTATCAGGTGTTCATATATTCCATATAAACATAATCTTCAACATTGCTATATTTCCGTTGTTAGCCTCGTTTATGAAACGGTTATAATAATCCTATGGCGCAACAGCCCGCGTGGGGCCTGAGCCTACCAACCCGACTGCCAGCCTGGTTTCCGCATACGCATAGCAGAAGTGCGAGGTCATCCAAATGATACGGTGAGGAAATGGGTAAGCATAACGCTTTCCCCAGGTGGAAATTTGGCTTTCGTAACCGGGACCGATGATGATTCTGATGAAGATATTTAACGGCACTCAAGTACAAGGCAATTAGAGTCCTATGTACCCGAGATTGCTGCACCTTAGTTTCCTCATGATACTGAGGTCCTATACCCGGGTTTAAAACCCGCAACATTGAATGATTAAACATTTTATTGATAAATAAGATACAAGTTTTGGTTCTTTTCCCCCATTCCTTTCTGTTTGTTTCTAAGTTAAATGATAATATACCCATCTGATGTTTGATATGTAGATAGTAGAGCATGTTAACGGCGGGGGGGGGGGCAACTGCGAACAAGCACTGATTTATTGCAGCCTAACACTCCACCCAAGGGAAGGGATGAGTGGCCAACGTACAAGAAATGACAGAGCTAAACGCAGAGACGTACGAAAGTATCTAGATGGCAACCCTGGCGCGCTACGGAAGCTATACAGGCGCCGGGAGGCCGAAAAGAGCCCTCTATAATGGCACCTAGACTCAACCACCGCAACCAGAGGGAAGAGTGTTTCACTCGGAGCAAGCAACCGTGCCATTTGCCTGCAAGCCACACTGCGCTGATATGAAAGAGGAAGAAGGGAAATGAATTGAAGGAATGAAATGGAAAGGAGCCCTTGTAGATATACAGCACCTCAGTATTCGCCAGTTCCAGACTAAACGCCTAAGCCATCTGGCTCGGTAGCTTTATACGTATATTTTAAGTTAATTACTTTGTCCTCTTCTACTGATTCTTTTATACTTAAACACGCGTATTTCGATTGTACTTGCTTTATATAACCACTGAACGTTCTCTACAAATTTATGAACAGCCTTGGGAACAATAACTATGACTTCCGTAGTCCATTCGTAAGATGCAGTGGAAATTCCGCTCTCCGGAGGACATGACCTTTTCTGTCAAATGTGATTTCCTCGCCCACCTGCAAGCAAAAGCGCGCTGTTGACAAACCAATTTTTCTATTAACCATTGTGCTCATAGGACTCTAGACTGGTAAAGAGGATTCTAACTATAACCAAAAGCCTAGTTTGTTAATTAACGATAAAGTTGACTACAGTGCATTACGTACGTTTGTGATAGCTTGATGAAATACATGATCATGAATAAATAAATAATATATAATATGGATTTTATTTTACGAATAATGGTGAAAATATGTAGTGCAGGTAAATTTTATAATCGACGCAAAAATACGCGAAATGTAATAATATTAATACAAAATAAATATTATGTATACATAGTATACGAAACCAGAAATACTTCCTTCACTGTACTCCGAAATTCCATAACTCCTGGCTTTGGCCAAAGAAACTTCCCTTCTGCTTTCTAGGACGCAAATAATAAGAACGTTTCGGCTAATGTGTTTCTCTATTAGCATGATGTAGACAAAATAAGAATTTTTTGTAAGAATAATTTGTTTACAAAATAGGTAGAGAAAGTCATGTGAATGGAACACATCTGAGTTTTACTTTCTCTAGCGCATATGTATCCTCATAGTCCATAAAGTATACCTGGCGATGCGAACGTTGTTCTGAAAATGTGAACGTTTGACGGGTACTCGGGTCTTACGGCGATTTTCATTGGTGTCACTCTGATACAATGTACCATGCGGGTAAGAAAAGACAAAACCGATTGGGTAATCCACTCCTTCATCCCTCAAACCACTCGACACTCCCTCAGAACAGATTGACTTGTGTAAGCAGGTTGTTAACATTGTCCACCATGTGCGCAAATTACCGTGGCATGTGAGCTCCAGTATGTGAGCGCAGAAAAGGTTAAGCTAATATTGTATCACCCGGTAAGAGAGATGGTTTACTTTCCAATTTGCAACTCAGAACTTCATTTGTCGCAAGTTAGTTTCATATCCATCCCCTACATTTCGGTAACGTGGCCTGCCCAATATGCTTTTAAAAGCATAGTAAACAGGTGGGAGATATAGACGGAGTCAACTAAAAGGCTTTGTCATGCGATAAGTGTTTCCAGGCCTATTTTAATGTCGTTGAGTGTACAAGGTATATATGCGCTTGGTAGTGTATTCCCGTAGTGTAAATAACTTCCTCTCATAGTTCCTAGATCATTTTCTGCGAGAATTTGTCAGTTGATGTGGTTTAAATATAACGCGGTGCCGGCACACTTTGCACTCGATGTTAGGAACTACTTTGGTGTACAGTTTAGACGAAAATGGATTTGACGCGGTGGTTCTGTTCATAACTAGCTCGGTCACCAGAAGTGACACGAATAGACTTCTTCTTCTGTGAGCACGTGAAAGGCCGAGTTTACGAAACTCCGTAGGATACTCGCATAGACCTGGGATTATCATAGCTGCTATTAGTATGCCAAACTCTGCCAGTCCCCGTGGCCGCGCTCGCTAAGGCGTCTCGCTTTGGTGCTTCGTGGGCAGGGGATCGTGGGTTCGAGTCCCGACTTGGACATGGGTGTTATATGTTTGTGCAATGTGTATATGTTTGTGTAAAGGAACAGTAAAACCAGTAATTATACAGTAAATTTAGGGGGGGGGAATGTAAACGGGGATACAGCGCCGGAGTCCTGTTCACGACAATAACCTCTTACTCTTCTATAAATACCAGAATAATAAATTCCGAATATTATCTATACATTTTACATCAATTCATCACTTTGGATTTGAAGCAGCCGCTTGATATTGACATTTCGTTCAGACTCCGGCACTGTTTAAAAAAAAACAAAAAAAACAAAAAAACTCTTGGAACGTTTGGGTGTGTAAGACAGTTGATGGTGCGTCGTTGTACACTGTCGTGATCCTGGGCGAAATATTGCTGAGTTACACATGTTGTCATATCTATGTACAGTGCTGTTTTTAAGCAAATGTATAGAAGCAAAAAAAAAAAAAAAAAAAAAAAAAAAAAAAAAAAAGGAAAATTACATTTTGATAAACATTTCAGAGGCTCTACAGGGTGTTAATGAACTATACCGAAATATTTTCACAAAATATGTAGATTACTTAAATAAGTAATTTGAGATAGGAGACTTATGGCCTGTTTATTGAAATTTCGAGCAACGTCTAGTACGCCACTGGCTAATTTATCAACCATTCGAAAGCATAACACGAAAAATGAAGCGACATATTACAGCGTACCTTTCTAGCGTAGTGGTTATGATACTGGCTGTCAAATGAAAGATGGTTTCCTAGTTCGGCTCTCGTTAACGTATCGCGGCACTTCGTCTGAAATGAAAAAAATAATAACAATATTTACTCTATGATAGGAATCGAACTCATGACCAATGGGATAGAAACTTCCCGCGTTACGCATTAAGCTGCCAGAGCAATTGAAAAAACGCCTCCAGACTAGGCTACAGAATCCAAGAAAGTAGTTAATGAATGCTCAGTGTCGCACTGTTAAGTGATTAGTTCGAGATTTTACAGATCTTTGCGATATTAAATCTTGAGAACGCTAGTAACGAGCTGCTAAAATTCGATATTTCTATACTCGGGCAGCAGTTTTAAAGACATTCTAAGCAATTGTTTCAACCTGCTTTGCTTTAACACCGACTTATCAGCACCTGATACCCACACGTTTAACGTTATGTAGCTGCGTTATGTTTATCCGGGGACCATGCATCGCCGATCTCAAAATACTTACATCAGTCACGTGCACAATCTCGCAAATTATTTCGGTGTAGTTCATTAACACCCTGTATATGAAGCACAAATGGATTTACCTGTTCTACAAAATTGTAAGAACATGATATGTTCGAAGAAAGAGATAGGGAGTTATTTAAATAATTGCTTAAGGATCCATTTCCCAAATTGCAATTACTTACCTTCCATTTAATGGCAACTTTTGTCTCCATATACATTTGCGAGCAAAGCTTCTCTGAAGTGAATTATATTAAAACACTAGCATCCCCGTAGACTACGCGACGATCATTTGGTTCATCTATTAAGGCTCTGTATATCAATCATTCTTACCAGCAGATATTGATGGATGCCTCCAAAGTAAAACATGTTACCCAGTAATATAAATAGAGAACACTAGATGCAGATGAGGAAGTGTTTACAAACATTCTATTACGTTGCATAGCAGCATGCTCGAATGGAACTAGAAGGTGTTACTGCGTTTTCCCCTCTGCTCCTTCAATTTGGACATGCCTATAACTACTGAGCTACTATGGCAACATGCCGGCAAGACATTGAAATGTCCAACTGGTTGGGGATTTTATTCAGTTAACCAAACGGTATGACTCACTTCAGATATAATACCTTAATGGCGATTTACCATCGTAAGAACTTAGTATCCGTGTACTGCTAACATAGTTTAATGTCGTACCGGCATGTTAGTATAGTAGCTCAATGGCTCGTGTTTAAATCCCGGCTATGGCTTTGAATTTTTTCACCCAATTCTATTAACAAAACAAAAAACCTTTAGAAGTGCATCAACGTAATAATAATTGTTATAAACTTCGTCAGCAATACCTAGATACTAGTACATACTAAAGTATGTTACAATTAAGTATCATCTCTGAAGTGAGACAGACCATTTGGCTAACGGGGTAAAAAACCCATTTCAGTTGGAGAATTTAATGTGATGCCGGTATATTGTCAGAGTAGCTAAATGTTTAAAACAAATGCATGGAAAGCGGGAGCACTGTGTTCAAATCCCGGCCGCGGCATTACACTTTTCAGCCAGTTCTAATAACATAAAGACTCCTTTAATAATATGCTCGGCAGTATGTAATATATATACTATTTTGTAGAGATAGTGTATATTGTGCATTGTCAGGTTTTTTAAACCAATAATTGGTCCTGCAGTTCCTCAGGAATATCTTTTCTCAGAATAGGAAAAATTCTCCAGTCAAAGAGTAGGTGCTTCACTTTTTAAACCTATCAACACTGGTCTTACGGAGGGTCAGGTTAAACATTGAACCACATTTGAAAACCTAAATATTTTTAAAAGTTGTACTAACTACGGTTGTCGGCGTTTCGTACCAAAAAAGAAAGTTTCTTATTGTCTTGTGTATAAAGGCGCACGCAAACCAAATCAGGTTTTTTATGTGTGTCAGTTCCCGTAAGTGACCTATAAACCGACTTAAAATTATATTACCATCCTCCAATTTATTAAGCTATGCGATTGCGTTTTTACACTCTGCGCGGAAAAATCAAATTCTCCAATGTGCATAATACGTTTTAACTTTATTATGTGTTGTAGTACTGCTTTTTCAGGCCCGATTTAAAGTATTTTAATCAAAGTCTAACTCGCCTCGTTTTAATGTTATGCAAGAGTGTTGTAAAATCCGCTATGCTTGCTTCACATTTGCCTGTATTAACATATTTGCTGACATAGTGTTATTTAAAATCTCGGCTCAAGGAAAAGCAAAAATCCGCTTATAGTTTCCTGATATTAAGTAGAGAAATAGTTGATGCCAGTCCAGCGCGTATGCTACTTCTAGCGCCACTTAACTGAAACATGTGGTTCGTAATGCGTCTACCCCAGGTTAGAGTAGAAAAAGTGCAGTCTACCCAAATATTGATTCTAGATTTCACTGCAAGTAAATATTCTAAGCTTCCCTGAATCCTCCCAAAAGTTCTACTAATTGTATCTTCTCAGACGAATAAAGTTTGGACTCAAAAAGTTGAACAAATACTGAATTCGATATCCTATGCAAATGTCTGAGAAGGCAAATGTTTTGGGGGTTTCATGAACTACTGTAAATTTTAACTTGGAATATTTCTCGTATTTGAAGAAGTTTTTATTAACAGTTAAGGCTTTGGAGATAATTTTTGTGGTTGGGTACCATAAGCCGATACATACATATTGTAACAAAACCTCTCTTTTTACTCCAACAAATAAATCATTTATTTCTTCCACTACCTGATTACAACCAGAATCTGCTTAAAAATAAGTGTCTTTCTTCAAAGCTTTCGTAGCAGTTCTGCCGTATAGTTTCATTTCGACGTTTGCTGCGGCAACTACTAATGCTCGCTACGAACTTCCCGTCGAAGCTCGCTCAACTGTAAGCCGAGCATTCCAGGTGAAGTTGAATCTTGGGATTTTTGTTTTTTAAAGAGGAGATAGAAAAAGTTGGATGGGATAAAAATGGATTATTTCGCCAATGATGGTGATGTTTATGCTGATTGGGGGCATTTATTTCATCGTAAGATAAATGCGTACAGTCCCCCATTATGCACGCGGAGTTTAGGGTGAAATTCAATTGAACTTCATTCCCCTTTTTATACCTGTCGGTCACGTGGCAGGAAACTTCCAGAAACAGTCGGACATACAAGCCACCGCAGGTATCACAAATTCACTTAGTGTAACAATGCGGGGCTTCGACGTCAAAGAACTTGAAACCACACGTGTCCGCTCGCATATATGCTAACAACCGAAGATTGGAGGTCAAAAGGACTCGCCGCTGGCATACATGTCCTGTAACGTAAGTGTAACAATCGACTATGATTACGAAGCAAGCCTTCACACACGTTCGGTAATTACGCTCGCAGGGCGTATTCACACCCTTGTGACAAAGTATATTATTAAAGTAAGGTCCGTTTTACAGCAAAATACGTAATCTTAAAATAGCTTTCGATAGCTTATTGCGGCAGTATATTAGCCCGTAGTGTATTTTATTAGTTTAATTATTAGTTTTGGTATAGATAAGAAATATCTGCTTCAGTAGAACGCAGAACCTTAGGGCGTAGAAGCTTCTATTATGCTCGCCAAGGTTATTTGCTTTGTTAATTCTAGAGACACAATTGCCTTTGTTGAGCAAGATTTTTAGAGCATCAGAGACACAAGTAACAGTCTGAATGTTAGAGAAATGTTGTTTCCCAAAAGGCCAGGATTCCAGGACTTTTTCATTATAAAGAGCGGTCACGTGGGTTGAATACAAAGAGCTTACCAAGTTAGTCACGTGACAACGCTATTTTTCACGCTTCTTTTTAGCAATATTGGAGATATTAGGTATTTAAGCAATGTGTGTACAAGAAATTGAGTTATCGTGAATGCTACGCTGTCTGCGAAGCTTAATGTTACTGCGACTGCGAATGTTACTCTTATTGTTACTCTTAGTGCAATTCTGAAGGTGATAGTAATTAGGAGTGCTGTTGTAATATATTCTGCTTGATATGACTGTCGACAGTAAGAACTCAGCAATAGCAGAAATTAGCACGAATTATTATTATTATTATGTTAACGTTTTCAAGAATTTTTATGTCGGGAGTCGCTCGTAGGGTTAGTGCCTCAACCAGCAACAACGAAGAATAAAAGTATTCATTTAGTGACATTAAGTGAAGTATCTATATTTTTCTTGAGTCTACCCCGTGTTACATACCTTAGTTATTCTTTTCCCCCCTGAGAAGAGTCAACTGGTGTTCTACAGGGACAAGCTTAGCCGGCGCTGCAAAGGACCTTCAAAGGTATGCACACGTTAACTTATAAGAGTATTTCACGAGTGCAAATCCTTGACCGATTCCGAGGTGGAAAAACTCGCTAGCGACATATTGGGCGCCACGTCGAGATTACAGCGACACAAGTCTCCAAGCCTTACACTAATTTTCTAATAGTTATCAGTTGTTTTTAACCGTGCTGTTCTGTTCGAATTTACTATACGGATGTACTGTTCGGGTCAATATGATCCGATGTATTATAAATCAGTGTAATCAGATAAAATGAGCCATAAATCATAAATAACACAGAGTTTTATACTTTTTGTTATTATTGTTATTTATTATAAACAACTTGAACCATTCTGAACCATGAATTGCTTCATATTATATAGAACTATTGAAAAAAATATTAAATATAATATTACAATAATTACTGAATACAAATTTGACAGAATTTATTCCTCAGAAAGAACAATCTGGACACAAATAAGTAACATGCACTTTACAAATGTGTTTACTACACTTTCCACATAACATGCTTGAATTCTCTTCACTATTTTTAACGATTCTTCTGTCCTCGGAAAATATTTTCTGGATGCAATATGTTCCTTTATCAGATATTTCCTAAGTTCTTCAAGAAATATTCATCTTGTTAATTTGTTCCTATTCCATTTAAGGTCTGTGGCAGTACATAAGTTATACGCATTGAAAGTAGAACATCAAGAGTGTTATACGAAACAATCATCGGCCACCGATTTGTTTTCCTTTTGCACGTACATGTACTTGCTATAGCTTGATCTAGTGTATCTACAGCTCCTTTACTAGCATTATAATCCAAAATCATTTGTGGCTTCTCGTCGTCCCTGTTGCTTATTTGAATATCATGGTGTAGTGTACTCATTAGTACTACATTTTTCTTCTTCTTTGCAATGTAATTGGCTACTATAGTGTCACTTGTGAAGTAAAACGTAGAACTATGTACTTCCCATCCGTTTGTTGTGGAAGTTCCGCTTCTTTTTACGTACAGTTCCCAATCGTCAATTTTCGTTTCAGAAGCACTGTTCCAAGTTGCATGAAGTAAAAAGATTGACACAAGTTACATTTCGGCCACTCAGGTCATATGTAAGATCACACACTACTCTTATACCTTCATTTTGTTCTGGTGCTGCTGATTGTTCTTTTCCTGTGTATACTTGTGCTTTTAGAAGATACGATGTATCGCTGTCACAAAGAGACCATATCTTTATCCCATATTTTGCGGCTTTAGAAAGGATGTATTGTTTGAAGGGACAGCGTCCTCTAAATCCCACTAATTGTTCAACTGCTACATTTTCTGCAGGACTATATGATTTAGGAAATACTTCTGCCTATTTTCCCCGAAATGTTGCGAATAGGAGTAAATTTATCACAAAGTCAGCTTTCTTCTCTAGTAGACCTCTTATCAAACCGCAAAACACGCCTTATGTTACAGAAAGTTTCAAGTGACATTATTGCCCGAAATATGTTCCGGCCAGTTTCCTTATCCCACAGGCTTTTTGTTGACTCCCAATGAGATCGATATAACGCAGTAAGAAACAGAAGTCCTATATAGACTTGAAAAATATTTCTATCAATTTTTTCCCACTGCTCACCATAAACTCTGTGTCTCTCTCTATTTGTCATTTCTATTATTTCCTTTTCAAGTGCCTGATGAAATATAGCTTCAAAGGAACTTTTTATGTTAGTTATTCTACTGTTTGCATACCTTATAATTCTTGGTGTCTTCTTGATGACATTTGAAACAGAGTGACTGCCACATTATAGAGGTGGTTGTAACTTCCATTCAATAGTTTTATTTTTAGAAACAATGGTTTGTTCGTCACTGCCTGTTTGAAGATGCTTTCAGAGCATTACTTGTGTGATATTTAAATTCGGAAATGGACTCACTATTGAAGGCATTAGCAAGAGCTTCTAACTCTGCTTCACTCAATATTCTAATATTCTTCTTGCCATGGCGTCTAAACTCAAACTGACAAGCAGTCTTCGAAATAATGCAAAATATAGCTGTGTAACAAGAACAAGTACATTGTTGTAACAGCAATAATGCTTACATTGGTAATTATATCACACTATTTCAACAGTGGATTATAACAAATGCAACAATGTATAACAATAGTCAGGTGTTATAGAAATGATGTATCGGGCCATAATGATCCGAATAGTACAAATGTAACAAATACTATTTAAAAAAAAAACTACTCAAAATTTTGTAACGAACTTTTAACCAGAAAACGATGACATATCATTAGACAAAGTCATTAAATTCCATAAAAGTCCTTGATTAAATGAGAAATATATAATGAGAATATCGGGTCATATAGACCCGAACAGAACAGCAGGGTTAAATTTATCTTAGCATACATAGGCATTTTAGAATTTCTTCACAGACTTCCGCTACTAGTACGTTTAGAAGACCTATAGGTGTTTTTGGATTTAAAATTTTGTGTATTGAACATTAACTTCGATAATTTCTTAAGATGTTCGTACATATCCACGGAATTTTCTCAATGGACATAAATAAGTAACCGCCTGCTTGTCTAACATCAAATTAACAATTTCTTTCTTCTGATTATTATTAAGATCGAAATTCCACACCACTGATTTCAATTCTCCATGAAACAAACAATACCAATAACACATTTTCTTCTGCCATGACACTTTTCACAGAAAAATGCGTGTCTGAAGCTATACACGAAGGTTATATGATTTTTTGGCTAAGTTCTATGAGAAGGAGCCATTAAAATGTGTTCTACACATGAAAGTGGTGAGAGAAAACTTAAGGTGCCCAGCATCAAATAAAAAGAAATATCCAAAATATTTAGGGTTCTGATTTTACTATATAATGACTGTACTGTAAAATAACCCTTTTATTTGTGTGTATTGTTTCTATGGTGATCTTGATTCTGTTAACATTTAAAAGTGAACGACAGAAAATGGAACCAATAGAACCACAAATTACCTGGATACACCTTGACAGTTTGTGGACAGAACAGTAATGGCAAAAAGCTTCATCTACTTCTCACATATCAGCTTATGGCTCCCTACCAAAGATTTAGGAGTTTTGTGAAATAAATACTGAAAGATATGAAAATCTACTTGACCTAAAATTGTGAAAAATCAAATAATTATGTTGTTACTTTCTCTAGCCCCGTTTGTACACTGTACATAATGGTTAGAGAACGTATTGTATTACACCCAAAAGTTCGACACTAAGATTTCACCGGAAATACATGTTTTAGGGCCCCCTGAATCCAAAAGAAGCATTTTCAGAAAGAGGTCCCTGAGTGTATCGGTGTGTGTGTGTGTGCGAGTGCATGTGTGTGTGGACAACATAGCTCTAAAACGAAAAGACGGTTAAATACTTAACTTGGTATTTAAGTTTGGTATCTTCCAAGGAAGCGACACAAAAATTTTCAAGAGAATCCCCCCACCCCAAGCTATACTTTACATGAAACATTTTTCGAAAATTTTGTTTTTCTTAAAAATGGCTCTAACGATTTTGATCAAAATACCACATATTAAAGCCATTTACATCTCAAATAAAATTTATATCTTGAATTTTCTGGGTATAGCTTCTGAAGACCTGTTTATTCTGGATGTGTTTTGCTGAATTTTGCGTAACTATTAAACCGTAAGAGAGCCAAAAATTTCCTGCACAAAAATATAGACTTTGTTAAAATACACAATTTATGTCACATACATTTTGTCGTGCAATTTACCGTTTTCAAAATATTCTTTGTTATTGGTTTCAATTGTAAAGTACTTTTCTCAGGCAAGAAGTGTCCGTTTTTTCCCCCTTTTTTTTTGTGTGTTATACTCCTCGCCAAGCAAAGAAGCGATTTTGGCAATCGCATTACGACAGCTTTTAAAACTTTTGACTGTCGGTTTAGCCTAGTGCATTCCCTTAGTTCACTTCTCTTCTACTTAGGAACTAAGTAATGAGAACATTCTGTTAATGTTTACCTCAATTAGCATTGTACAGAAAGAAGAATAATCTTTTGTAAGACGTTTGTTTCTAGAACAGTTAGAGAAACGCATGTGAGCGTAACACATCCGAATTTTCATAGTAAAATCATATGAATTCTAAAGCTAATTTTTTTCCACTTGGCGCAATTTAAGAGCCAATTAACTTAAACGGATATACTCATGCTTATTAATATGCACTCCCAACTAAAGACCTTATTTCTTCGCAAAATTTTTGTAATCCGTTTCAATACTCAAAATGTTCCATATGATCCAAATTTTCACTACTTTGTTTCAAAATTTTTATACTGCCTCCCAAAAGCACGTTAAAGAATCTTATTAATTTTTTTTTTTAAAATAATGCTCTGATTTTGTGAAATAAACTATTACATTTTGGAAAATCAAGAGTTTTGGAGAGCACAAAAATTATTTGTCCTCACTAATTAGGGCTAATATAAAAAAATGAAGCGCGACAGAGCTATTTGTAAACGCAAATTAAGTAAAACTTGATTTTTATGTGAATATTTTTAAAATGCATAATACATCTCATTTTAATTCTATCCGGCCCATATGTACAATGTACATAGTAGATAGAAAAAGTATTGTATTGCACCCAAAAATTAGATGTCGAGATTTCACTGGAAATATATGTTTTGAGGTCCTCTGAGTCCATACAAAAGCATTTTTAGAAAAACGTCCATGTGTGTCTTTGGACAGCATAGCTCAAAAACGAAAATACCGTTAAGTTCCAAACTTGTATTTATCTTTAGGATCTTCCAAGGATGCGACACTAAGATTTTCAACACAATCCCCTCTACAACAAACTGTCTACTTCCACTTTACATGGAAACCTTTTTATAAAAAATTGTGTTATTCTCTAAAATGGCTCTAACGATTTTGATTAAAATGCTGTATGTTAAAGATATTTACATCGCAAATAAAATGTATATTTTGAACTTTATGGGAATAGCCTCTGAGGAGTTCTTTATTCTGGATGAGTTTTGCAGAATTTTGCATGACGGTTAAACCGTAAGAGATAGACAAAAAAATTATTGCACAAAAAATATAGCTCTCGTTAAAACTCATAACTTTGTCGTATACATATTTTATGTAGATTTGACGTTTCTGAGATATTCTTTGTTATTGGTTTAAATTTGAAACTACTTAAAACTTATCCCAAGTGAGAAGTGACGTTACGTTTCATATCAATTGCTTTACTGCAAACCATGCAAAGCGAACCGAACTCCAATTGTTTCCATAGGACGAGCTTTTAAAATATTTAACTGTCGATTTAGCATAGTGTGTTCCCTTATGTCCCTTCTGCTTACAAGGAAGCAAGTAATAAGACCACTTCTGCTAATGTTTATCTTGATTAGTATGTCGTAGATAAACAAATAATCTTTTGTGAGCAAAATTGTTGAAGTAACAGCTACAGAAAATCATGTGAGCGGAACACATCAGATTTTTATTAGAACAAAGGATTTAGACAAATTATCATTTAAATAACCTTGCAAGCTAAATTTTTGATATACGGCAGAAACATTCTTAGTATTGTGTTAGCTGACATAAATTTCAATAAGATGTAATACATACCGTAGGTTTTCCAAATTTCACAGAGGCACCACCATAACGAAATGCGAAAGAAAATTGAAGATATAGGTAAATAAGAAGTATCATAACTCAAACTTTTCCTCCTATAAAATAAAGATAGACATGTTTAAATGTTTCAGATAATAAATTATCTGGATAGTACTTGTTAAAATTGTTTTCTTCCAAAAAGAAGAAGAAAATGCAGCATATCATGTGAAGTGGAGCAAATACGCAGTACCTTGATTTTACCTGGAATAATTCTTTGCTTACTTCATCTCAGTCTCACTCTACCTTTTGTTTATTTTTAATACCCCTACATATATCACGTCATGTAAACTGGCTTCATCCACATACTTCAGTGCTCTTTTTATCACCTTCTGCAAACCTATTTAATAAATAATTAGCAGAACTGGTGGCTCCGATCGTCTTATGCAACAATATGTGAATGTTCTCGTATCTCTCCTTCTCAGTTTAGCTTACACTCTGCGACCTTCTCTCCTCCTTTCACTCATGACTTTATTGCCAAGAAACTAGGATATACTTGACACAAAAACACTGGTCTCTATATACACACCTTAGTTATGCTATGTTCCTATGGGGGCAACTCTACTAACGCATATAGAATATTTATCGCACAGAAAAGAACTCTACGAAATCTTTAAGTTAAAGAATATGGACGCCTGTAAACCTTTTTTTATGCAATATAAAACTTTAACGTTTCCTTCCACTTATATTTTTAAGAGCTTACTCTTTTTAAAATCAAATGAGAAGTTATTTGATAAAAATTCAGATTATCATAATTGCAACACACGAAATGCATATTTGATATCCATTGAAAGTCATAAACTCGCAAAATATGAAAAATCACCTGCATAATTTGGCGTTATGCTTTTTAATAAGTTGCCGTTGAATACATAAAATTGCCTTACAACAGGTTTAAGAAAGTGTAAAAAGATTTGTTAATGAATCAATGTTTCTATTCAGTGAAAGAGTTTTTAAGCTAGAAGTTTTAAAATGTTATTAGTTATGTATTTTACCATGTTATCAGTTATGTATTTTACTGTGTTTTTCTTATTATACTGATGTGTAAATCCATGTACTATTTACACGTTACAAACAAATTTCAATTCAATTCAATTCAACTCTTTCATCTTTCTCCCGTCTTTCTGTACAACCGACATGTTATACACGTTTTTGTGGGGCGTTGATGAAAACTGAGATACAGTTGATCACATAAAACTTGTACCGCAAATATTTCATAAATAGAAAGTGCTAATCATGTACGATTTTCGCAGCATTTCTTGGTAGTTAGAAGCTCGTACTTTGAGGAATTAAACATATTTTAATAATACTTAGAAGATGTATGTTTGGAGCAAACATGCAATTTTAAATAAAATAATGTCTATTTACATCTACAAAACAAAATTAGAGTAAATTAGAATGTCAGCGGTATTTGTTGCAAGATTCAAGTGCAAGCAGTTTACGATAGCCGTATTTTGAAAAGTTTCCACCGGCAATTTGTTTGTTCCATTCAACCTGCATTGTGACTTTCTATTCAGTCAGGTTGTGATAGTTCAACCAGTAGGTTGTGAGTGGAAGATGGGATTTAACAATGCAGAAAAAGCCGACATGCTCATGGTGTATAGAGGGTGCAAGAAGAAGCAGTTCGTACTTGTACGGTGTATGCGGAAACTAACCCCAACAGATGTCAACCATCTCGTTCATTATTTATCCACTTTTTCAACCAGTTACATGAACGTGGTACCTAGAAAACGTAAAAGACAGAATCGAGTGGCTGGAGAAGAGGGAGAAATGTTCGCTTTGGCTGCTGTTGCAGTAAATTGACAATTTAGTTCCTGCGCAATCGCTCGTGGAAATGGATTGAGTCAGGATTGCGTTTTCCATATTTTCCATCGACATAGGTTCCATCCCTATTACACTTCTTTCCATCAAGAGCTGCATGGAAACGATTTTGAGAAATGTGTTAACGTGTGTACATGGGCATTAAGACATTATACTGCCAGATTCATCATGTATCTTCTATAGTGATGAAGCAACAGTACTAATCGTGGCCAGGTAAACCGCAGAAACATGCATTATTGGCTTCGTCAGGTGGAACCTCAGCGGCCATGGAGTTCAAACATATGGTGTGGGATAGTGCGCCATCAGCTCATAGGGGCTTTTTATTGTCTCTACGCGTACTACGCGGGCAGTCCAGAAAGTCACAGGCGTTTTGGCCTATCGTGACGATGAGTAGGGCTAGAGCCGCCATCTTGGTGTCATAACGTTTGTACATTTAGTACGCATCCAGCTTTGGTAGCATGATGAATGAGCCTTCCTTACTTTGCCCTCTGTGAGTTGTCAAAATGTGCGCTGCAATAGAAAATCACGCCACTTGTGAAGTGCACCAAACTGTTCCGAAAGTTCTGTAATCGTGAAATGATCATTTTCACAAATTTTGTCATGGATTTTCATTGCCAATTGATCAGTTACAAGGCTCGTCGTGAACATTGGTAAAGCCATTTTTAAAATCAATGCACCATTGCCTGTCTCGGCATTCACTCATTCCCTGTCCATAAACATCACAAAGTTGACGATAAATTTGAATTGGTTTGTTGTTTTTAGCTAACAAAAACTAATCACAGACCGCACTTCATAAGTGACAGCATTTTCTATTGCAGCGTACATTCTGACAAATCGCAGAGGACAAAGTAAGGAAGGCACAGTCATGCTACCACAGCTGGATGCGTACTGAATGTACAAACGTTATTATACCAAGATGGCGGCTCTAACCCTATTCATTGGCACGATATGCCATAACGTCTGCGACTTTCTGGACTGCCCTCGTATGTTAATAGTGTATAGAGTAGGTATTGTATTGAACGCAAAAATTCGATACCGATGTTTCGCCAGAAATATACATGTTTTCAGACCCCCTGATTCCAAAAAAAGCAAAAGGTCCGTATGTATAGATACTCAGAAACGAAAAGGCCATTAAACACCAAAATTGTTTCCAAGGATGCGACACGAAGATTTTCAAGAAAAATCCTCCACCCTAAACTACCCTTTACATGGAATATTTTTCGAACATTTTTTATTTTCTCAAAAACGGCTCTTAACGATTTTGATTAAAATACCTTATGTTTAAGATACTTTTATGGCAAACGAAATGTGTATCTTGGATTTTCTGGGAATAGCCTCTGAAGGCCCCTTCATTCTGGATCACTTTCGTATAACCGGAAAACCGTAAGAGATACACAAAAACTTACTGCACAAAAATGTAAAACTCATTAAAGCATACAATTTGTTATATACGTTTTTTGTAGAGTTAACCGTTTTCGAGATATTCTGGATATTGGTTTCAATTTTAGCCACTTAAACTTTTCTCAAACGGGAAGACATCTTTCTTCTTTTTTCTCGTTTGTTTACTCTTGACAAGCAAAAAAGTTGGGATTTCAATTTTTTAAATAGCAACCGACTTTTAAAGGACGAGACCATCACTTTAGCCTGTGCATTTTCTTATTTCTCTTCTACTTACAAGGAGCTAGTAATAAGACTACTTCTGGTCATGTTTATCTTGATTAGCATGATGTAGATAACGGATTAATCTTTTGAATAAAAGGTTTGTTTGCCGAACAGCTAGAAGACATCATATGAATGGAACACATTCGATTTGTTCCCTTCTACTTACAAGGGACCAAGTAATAAGCACAATTTCTGCTAATGTTTATATCGATTAGCGTGATGGAGATAGAAAAATAAGCTTTTAAACAATAATTTATTACAGAGATGTAGAGAAAGTCATATGAATGGAACACATAAGATTTTTCATCGAAGGGATACTGAAGTGGCAAAAGTAGCGCAGCTTCCTAACAGACTATCTTCCACAAATGCCAGAAGTCGTTACTTTGCAGACTGGGAGGAACCTGTGGTACCAACATGCTAGCCCAAAGTGCAGGTATTACTACACCTTGTCTTCACGGATTGTTTCCAAATCATTGGATTGGACAAAGAGGATCTGTTCCTTGGGCTGCCCGGCCATATCATACTTTTTTTCTGCGGGCGAAGCTGAATGACACTGTCTACGAGGACATACCTGCTACATCACATGATGTGAAACAATGAAATTTCCTCTGAAATTCTAGAACATGTGCAGTGGTCTTTCCATAGCAGACAGGAAGCGTGTATTGAAGCTGTCGTTGGTCATTTTAAACACAACCTTTGAAGGTACATTTTCTCTTTACTTGTCAGAATCCACAGAAGTAGTGTATTCTCTTTTGTTGTTTAGCTCGTTTGTTCTTCCACAAATTGTACAAATGTCGCTGTATAAAAGTTTCAGGATAAGATATCTCATAAACTAATTGGACTAGAATCCTGTGAGAAACACAATTGAAATTCTAATTTAATCTGCGTCTATTTTGTCGATGCAAATAGGCATTTTTCCATTTAAAGTGTGAATATTTACTCAAAAATACACTTTCTGGATATTACTAAAATATTTTATAGGCAAAAAGTACGAGCAGCTGACCACCAATCAATGCAGAGAAAACCGCACATCAATAGCACCTTCTATTTCCAAAATGTATGTGGTGTAAGTTTTAAGTGCCCCATTCTCTATAAGGATTAAGTTCTATAATAAGCTTGGGTATAATAGATAGCTATAAACAGTGTATTATTATTATTATTATTATTATTATTGATAGCATGCGATCAAATGCCAAATATCAGTGAAACACTACGTAATCTTATGCGTGCATGACTTTCGTCGGTGCTTTAATATTTTAATTTAACCCTAAATTGCGTATAGTTCGCAATGTTAGATACGATCAGAGTAAACAAAAAAATATGATTTGTTCCATTCACATGACTGTCTCTACCTATTCTGCAAGAAAAATTCTCTAAAAACGTATTGCTCTATCTACTTCATGCTAATAAAGATAAACGTTAGAAGAAATGGTCTTATTACTTAGTTTCTTTTAAGTAAAGGTAAATAAGGGAATACACTAGGCTAAAGAAATAGTAAAATCTTATAAAAGCTGCCGTTATGCGATTTACTTTGAAATTCGGTCATCTCTGCATGGCGAGGAGTAAAGCAAAAGAAACCGGAATATAAATTTTCTATTTGAGAAAAGTTTTAAGTATTTTAAAATCGAAACCAATAACAACCTTAGAAATGATTAACTCCATAAGACGCGTATATGTAAAAAATTGTTTGTCTTAACCAAATGTTCATTTTTTTGTTTAGTAAGTTTCTTGTCTCTTATGGTTTATCAGTTGTACAAAAGTCATACAGAACGAAGATTCTTCAGTTTATTCACATAAAATTCAAGATATACATGTTATATATCATGTAAATATTTCTAGTATATGGTATTTTAAACCAAATCTTTAGCCATTTTTCAGAAAATCTTCCATATTAAGAATAGTTCAGGGTTGGGAAATTTCTGAAAATTACAGATAGAGAAGCTGAAAATGTATACCTCAAAAAAGGCTCTCTGCCTTCCGAAGTACACACTTGCACGCCTTGTATAAGAACTGGCAAGGGAGCCATTCTATAGTGAACAGCTACGACAACAACATCTACACCTACAGTCTACAGACGCATACAACGCCGCAATAGAGGAACTGAGAGAAAAGAATGGCGACATCTGGATTGTTCCACTCCGCGGTCGCAATAATGACAACAAAATGGAGACAAGCAGACATCTTGTGATAAGAATGGCAACACACCGGTTCCATCATAAAATCTGCAGAAAGAAGAACCACCATGAACTAGATTCCCAGTGCATCTGTGAGCTGTGCGTGAAATATTGCGACCACTACCATGTCATAGTGTGTCAGAAGAGAGACGTAACTTTAGCGGGTTATTATGAAAATGACTGAACAAAGCAATTACATGTGAATTACTAATGTGAATCATTGTCAATCACTGAATATTTTGCACATTATGCGCTTTCTCTATTATTAAACATAACTCCATGGCACGACAGCTCACGGGGAGCCTTGGCCTACCGCCCGGCCGCTGCGTCCCCCATCTCGGTCCACTACAGACGTCATGGATGGGGTGCAGTATTGGAGGGTGAGACGTGGTCAGCGCCTCGAGCCCCTCCCGGCCGGTTAATGCGGTCCTCACGACCTGGAGCCGCTACTTCTCAATCAAGTAGCTCCTCAATTGGCCCCCCAGGGACCTCACGAAGCTGAGTGTACCCCGGTCCAGGTCTCCCAGAGGGGGAAAAATCCCCACGCCGGTACTGGGGATCGAACCCAGGTCTCCCGCTTGGTAGGCAGCTGCGCTACCACCGCGCTAAGGAGACGACCTTTCTCTATTATTGCATTTCTGAAAATCTTCTTGTTGCATCTTTGGAAGATAGTAACCTTTAACACCGAGCTTTGTATTTAACCGAGGGTTCATTTTTAAGTTATGCTGTCCACACACACACATACACACACATGTGTGTACATATAGGCTAGAGAAAGTAAATAGCTATGGGCGGATATTGATAGGTGAAACAGACTTGACTATTTATCAATATAAAACATGAAAATAAATTCGATATTAAAGGTTCTAAAAGAAATGGAAAAACCCCTCAATGAGTGTGATCCACGCACCGTCCCCGCTGATAAGTAGTGGCACGAACCACTTGCCCCAGTTCACCGCAGACATTTGTATACTTGAAATTAGCGCGTTGAGTTCCGCAACTCTTCTAACGCATGAAGTGATATCTGCACATGCGAAATACGGCGCTGTTGTTTTACTCTATAAGTATAGCCTTAGACGCTTTGTGAAACAAAGGTGTGAGTGTCACGTGTTCTTTTTACTATCACCTACCCATAGGAATAGGATGAAGTTCAGTAGAACCTCATATGGAGAGAGAGGAAAAAAAAAAAAAAAAGAAGTAGTTTCGTATAATCAAAATTTCGTGTCAAAATAAATGTCATTTTGGAGATTAAGAAACAATTATTTTAAAGTTTTAAGTGAAAGTAAATGAACATAATGCCTATATAACTTTGTCAAAGAATTTGCGGCGGTGGAAGGGGGAGATACGGACGTTACGTTACGAATATTCAGCCACACTATTAACAAAAGTCATTACTTTGTGTATTGTATTAATATATACTCATTTCTAAATTATAGTATCTAACTTTAGGGCAACACTTTCATGCAAACAAGCTTTTTATTGCACAAGGAGATCAATAAGAATAGTTTGTGGAGTTCCACCAAAAACTCATTGTAAGCCACATTTTATTTAACCTGGAATTCTCACTCTTCCTGGTATATATATTTTAAACTGTTTACAATATATTAAGAAGAATCTACAAGATTATGATTTGTGTGAAATTGTTCATAATGTGACAATGCCGTCCGCGCGTGCGACCTTTCCCATGCTCACTGTGGTATACGGCAGTGAAGCTGGAATGGGAGTCATCACAGTTGGATGCTTAAACAAAGGTATGACGAAACAGGAGACTTCGGAACGTGACATGGACATAATGATTCTTTCTAGATATTCCAGATGCTTCTCTAAGCTTCGGTTTCTACTACTTTCGACAAGTTTCCAGAAAGTTTGTGACGTCATTTTCTCGCTATAAAAAGAGGAACAATTGCAGTGGTTGTGAATTGTACCGAGTTGTGACCGTGAGTGGCTGCAGTGTTAGCGCGCAGTGGTGCGTAACCCATGGATAGCGTGAAGCCATAACTGTAAACTCACTAACGTCAAGTGAATCATTTGAATGAGTGACAAAGACTTTATTTGTAACTAATGCTTATTATTTAGTCAATAAAAACATTTGTTACATTAATTACCCAACAAGAACCGGCAATGATATTTATTTTAGGACACGAAACTTCTTTGAAATAGTATCCATAAATTTATTTAATAGCCTACCTGACACAATTAAGAAACCTACTTTTAACAAATTTAAGAGATATATTGTAATTTATTTAAGAAATATCCTCTGTTTCAGAACCAGGACTTTTATAGCATTCAAATTTTCTAAATTTTAAATTGATGTTGCAATACATGTATAATGTTTTTTACCAATAAAAGTTCTGTGTCTGTATCTCTAACGTGGCTGCACCGGTGATTATAGCAAAGTGCCGCCACACGCAAAACACACTGAGCACGAGTAACCTGTTTCCTAGCTTTACCCATTTCAATGTCTCAAAAGACGCACTAAACAATACGTATGATATTTATAAAGTGTTTAATAAATACTATCTATTTTATTTGAAAAAATAAGTGCCATACTGAATATACTTTTAACTACACATTACTTTCGGGGTACATTCTCTTTACTACTACTAATTCTGCTTCCATCCTTATACTACAACCTATTTCCGCTTTGTTGAAATGATTGCGATAGAAAAGTTTTAAAAAATGACTGTAGAGGCGCCACTGCACAGGCGGTTGCTAGCGTATTAGAATGAATAACATGGGATTTGAGATTTTACTTGGTAAGGCTTTTTAAGATGAGAGAGGCAGATTCAGTTAAATAACTTCTCATTAGTTTAGGTACCTGACGCCAACAGGGAAATTTCTTCTATGAATCAGTGGCGGAATGGTCTGTTTCTTGTTCTCCACAATACTAAGTTCCGCAAAGAGAACACTTAAACTGCAGTTATAACAGACCGTCATTATGACTATAACTGGAAGTGATTGACCGCTACTAAACTGGAAACGGTTGTCAATAAAGAATGGATAGAAACTGTTAAGGTCAGAGAGAACACATTATTTTATGCATCCCCTTTATCGTTCCTAACGTAAGTTAAAAACAATGTTTCTTTAATTTATTTTACCGAAAACATTTATTCTGTACGGCCATTTTGTTTAAATGTTATTTCGGCTAAAAGTGTTTCGCATAGCAGAAGTTATACTGTATTAGATTCCATCCAAAAAATCGATATTGATATTCCACCTTAAATAAATGTTTTAATCTCCATGAATCAATTAATTTAAAAAAAATACTGAGAGCAGGTATGTGCGAGTGAGTGAAATAAGCTAAAATTAAGTTCTATTTATGGAAGCTCTTTAACTGCTATGGTTCTCAGCGTCCCATTCTATATTGGGCGTGAAACGCAGATTAATTTTGCTCAGAGGCCTCTTTATCAGCTCGAGGCTCGTTTACGTGCTGTAAATCTACCACGCGCGACAAACGGCCTTACTTCCCTTTCGAAGGAAGCCATGCTAGGGAATTTTATACCGGAAAAAATCCATCACCCCCGCCGGATTTGAACCCGCGATCTTGGGAATCACAGGCTATCATGTTACCCGTAGACCACGGATGATGACATATGTATGTGTGTATGAATGTGTGTGCATGAGAGATAGAGAGAGGAGAGAGGGGGGGGTAACACGGATGAAATATCTGATAAATGCTAATCTTATTATTGAATTGGTTTATCCTCCAAAGATGCAGCACAAAGGTTTTCAAGAAGATAACCCACTCCTAGTTACCTTTACATGAAAACGCTTTCGAGCCTTATTTTATCTAGAGTAGCTGTAAGAATTTTTATTTAAGGTATTTGTATAAAAATAAGTATGCCTTTACTTTCTTGCAAGAGCCTGAAATTCCTCTTCATTTCAAAAGTATATAATGTATACCGGGTAAGCAATCAGAGATAGACAAAAAACGTACTACACAGAAAACGTATAACTCTTTAAAACATATACATTTATTTAAAATTCGGGTTTTGAAACTGTAACATTAATACTTGAATATCTTTAAAATTAAAGGAATTTTTTCTATTCAGTTGTTTCTCATTATGTCATGAAAAGGTATGGAATTATAAGACCTTAATATAGTGACTTGGTTTTGAACATTTTGAAATTATTCGTTTTCTGCTATTCTCTTTGTACCTAGTAAAGCGAAGTGTATAATGAAACAATTTCTGCAATAACTTATCTCGATTAGCAGAAAGTGAATATAAACATAAGCTTTCATAAGAATAGTGTGTATTAGATATGTAGAAAGTAAATAATCTGGGCAGAGGTCATGTGAATGTAATACACCAGACTACTACTTTTTCTAGCACGAATGTATAGTTTACACTAAAAATGCGCCTGGATCTGTGATTTTGCTGAAAATGTGAAAGTTTGTTGGGAACTCGGGTCTTATGGCGATTTTTATAGTTGCCATTCTAGTACAACATACCAGGACACGAAGAAAAGGCAAAACCGATTAGGCAATCAACCCCTTGATCTCTCAAACCCGCTCAACGCTCCCTCAGAACGGTTGACTTGTATAAGCGGTGTGTTAATTTTGTCCATCATTAGCGCGAGTTATCTTGGCATTAGAACATCGATAAGTAGTACACAGAAAGGCTAAACCTAATTTTGTGTCACCCAGTGAGAAAATGAAATGACGTTTTATTTATAGACGCTCTTCAGCTGCTGCGGTTCTCAGCGTCCCATTCTATACTAGGCGTGAAAGACCGCTTAATTTTGCTAAGAGGCCTCTCTATCAGGCTTGAAATTCTTTTACGTACCGTACATCTACGACAAGGGACCAACGGCTTTACTTTCCGTTCGTAGGACGCCATGCTAAGGATATTTACGCCCGAAAGAATCCATCGTCCTGCGCAACCTTGGGTATATGAAGTTAGCATGGTAACCATTACACCACGATGGGCGTCACTGGGTGAAAGAGGTAGAGTATTGTCCAACCAGAGAGAGTTTGGGGAAAACCAGTTCGCAATTCAGAACTTCATTTGTCGCACGTTACATTTCATGTATATCCGCTTTTCTTCGGTAACGTGGCCTGAACAAATATGATTTTAAGAACACAGCAAACAGGTGAATGTAAGGCCGGATTCAGCAAACAGACCCCGTCTACGGTAAGTGTTTTCAAGCGCTTTTTTAATGTCTTTGACTGCACATGGTAGATGGAGAAAGTGTTGTATTCCACCCAAAAGTTCTATACAGATATTTCACCGGAAATACAACTTTTAAGGACCCTTGAATCCAGAAAAATCATTTTTAGAAAAAGGTCTTGTGTTCGAGTGTGCGTACTCAAAAACGAAAAGTCTGTTCAATACCAAACTTGTCATTTAAGTTCAGTATCTTCCAGGGATGCGACACGAAGATTTTCAGGAAAATCCCTCCCACTCAATTACCCTTATAATAGAACAATTTTCGAAAATGTTTAATTTCTCAAACGAAGCTCTAATAAACTACTATGTTTATTAAACTACCATATGTTTAAGATATTTTCATAAGCAACGAAATGTACATCTTGAATTTTCTAGGAATAGCCTCTGAACACCTCTTTATTATGGATAAATTTTATATAACTGGTAAACAGCAAAAAAATGACAATCTTACTCCACAAAATATAGCTCTCATTAAAGCACACAGTTTGTCATATAGGTACATTTTCTTGTAGAGTTAACCGTTTTCGAGATATACCGGATTATTAGTTTCAATTTTAGCCACTTAAATTTTCTCAAACGGAAAGACATCTTTCTTCTCATTTCTCGTTTGTTTGCTCCGAAACCAAAGACATTGTTTCACATAGCGACCGGCTTTTAAAGAGCCTGTGTATTTTCTTATTTTCCTTCTACTTACAAGGAGCTAGTAAAAAGACTAATTCCGCTTATGTTTATCTTGATTAGCATGATGTAGATAATAGATTTATGTTTTGAATAAAAGTGTTATTTGCCGAATAGTTAAGGGTACATCAAGTGATTAGATTTTTGCACTTCTACTTGCAAGGAACCAAGTAATAAGGACACTTTCTGCTAATGCTAATCTCGATTAGCATGATGTAGATAGAAGGATAAGTTTTTTAAAAATAATTTGTTACAGAAATGTGAATGCAACACATCTGATTTTTTTTTACTTTCTCTAGCCTGCATGTACAATGTACATGGTGGATAGAGAAGGTATTGTATTCCACCCAAAAATTCTATGTCGAGATTTTACCGAAAATATATATTTTGAGCTTTCCTTAGTTCTTAAAAAGCGTTTTAGAAAAAGATCGTTTTGTGTGTGTGTGTGTGTGTGTGTGTGTGTGTGTGTGTGTGGACAGCATAGCTCAAAAACGAAAACTTAAAATATCAAACTTGGTATTTAGGTTTAGTATCTTCCAAGGATGCGACACTAAGATTTTCAACACAAACTACCCTTTACATGTAAACATTTTCGAAAATTTAGAATTTCTAAAAATGGCTCTAACGATTTTGATTAAAATCTCGTATATTAAAGATATTTACATGCCAAATAAAATGGATATCTTTAATTTTCTGGGACTAACCTCTGAAGACCACTTTATTCTGAATGAATTTTGCCAAATTTTGCTTAATTGCTAAATCGTAAGAGATAGACAAAAATCTACTGGACAAAAAAGTGTAGATGTCATTAAAACACACACATTTTTGTTGTGGAGGTAATAGTTTCCGAGATATTCCTTGTTTTTGGTTTTCATTGTAAAGTACTTTTCTCAGACAGAAAATGTCCGTTTTTCCTTTGTTCTACTCTTGGCCAAGCACAGAACCGATTTGCAATGACAATCGTGTAACGACAGCTTTTAAAACATTTCACTATCACTTTAGCCTAGTGAATTCCCTTAGTCGCCTTCTTCTTATAAAGAACTAAGTAATGAGAACATTCTGCTAATGTTTACCTCGATTATCATGGTGTAGATAGAAGAATAAGCTTTTTAACAATCATTTGTTACAGAGATGTGAACGGAACACAGTAGATTTTTCCCTTCTAGTTACAAGGAGCTAGTAATAAGAGCAATTCTGCTTGTGTTTATCTCGATTAGAATGATGTAGATAGAAGAATAAGTTTTTTAAGAATAATTTGTTACAGAGATGTGAACGGAACACACCAGGTTTTCTTTTACGTAGAATCGCGTTTCTGAACAGGCTGCTTAGACTATCTTTGGTTTTATGCAAGCAGTTTGCTACGCAGCTTCTGAACCACTTACCCTGATAACTTGTCTGTCTGCACTTTAAAGCGGTAACCGTTGGTACTCGCTGGAGCTGTATGAACAGATTAGCGCCCTGCTTTGATCAACTCGTATGAGATAAACCGTGTCCCAGAGAGCCTCACCAGATGAAAGTACTGCGACGGTCTTCCCAAAGGCTTTGAAATTAAATTAAATAATCTCTTAAAAGCATAATAGAGATTATATTATTCAATTTGTGCACCGCAGCCGAAGAATAAGCTCCCCTTCCAGTAGTTATCTTCTGTAGAAAATTAAATTCTATACTTATCGATTGTGCTGCAGTTTGTCATTTCTGGAATTCACTAAATCTGTAAAGCATGGAGGGATGATTTCGCAGTTGAGACTCTAGAAGGAATATTTTTAACGGTTTGTACAGCATTGGCATTAATTCGGGACACTTTTTAGTTAATTAACTTTAAAATTACAATATTGCATTTAACTCTTATTCAGGATTATTCTTATCTGATATATTATAGCCAGAAAGAGTTACCATAGTAATGAACATTTTACCATAAACTGGAGCTAATTTTGCTTTTAATGGTTACTTTGTCCCAACTTTGGAAGATATATAAATTTATAAATATACTCTATATATTGTTATTTTGTATTGCGTCCAATGTGAATATTGGAATTATTGCTGCATGTTATAATATAGGAGCTAGCATTTGGGAGAAATTTATTAATTTTTGTGATTACAACACTTCAACACCATAAGCTTAAATAGACAGGATTATATAAAAAAGTGAGTATATAGTTTCTTATTTTTCATACTGCATGCAGTATAGAAAACAAATATATATAACGTCCAAGTATATGATATCTTGCATCCAGTTTAAAATGTAAAGTTATTACTCTCATATAATAGGGGGCTAAAATTGGAGATATCTAGTATGTTTAAGGTTATTTATGGTATTCATGGTATTGAAATGCATTACTCCTAAAATTACTAGATTTCCTAAGTTTTTAGCTCCTTTGTGTAATAGAGAGCAATAATTCAAATGCTCAGTTTAGATACAATATAAAATAAAATACGTGTGTGTGTATTCATAAAATAATCTATTTTTAAAAGTTGGGCCAAATTAGCCGATTATGGCCAAAATTAGTTCAAGATTGTAGTAAAAGGTTCAACAATGTATTATGCTAATAGTTCTGGCTATAATTTGTCAGTTAAGAATAATTCCGAACAAGAGTTTATGCAATATTGTAATCTCAAAGTTAATTTAAGCAAAAATGTCCAGAACTATTATTATTATTATTATTATTACAAGGAAACGATAATAGAAACTAGAATTAACTGATCAATCGTTTCATTTAACGCAGAATTGGACAGCCGAGCCGTGTCCGATGGTACAGTGGATATAAACCTATTTTCAGGCTCGGTTCATCCCGGAGCTAAAAATTACGTATGATGCAAAAACTTAAAATCCAGAGAAATACTCGAACACACAATAGAACAGATTAGAAAAAAAAACATAAAAGCTCTCAATAGTCAATAGGGGCAGATTCGTTTTCAATGGATAAGAGCATATGTTGGTATACGTGACAACGAAATAGCTGATAAACTTGACAAACAAGGAACAATCTGAAGGATTGGTAGTGGTCTACAAGAAGACACTAAAAAGTGCAATAATAGAAGCCGAGGGAGAGAGAAGTAATGAAAAGTAGCAGCAAATGTGGACAACTTCAACTAAATGACTATTGACAAAGAAATTCTTCCCATCGGTTGAAGACAAATTTCACAACAATGATAAATTAAAATCTTATCTCTACAGGTTCAGGATTTCTGAAGATGCAGAATGCAGCTGCGAGATTTCTGACCAAACGGAGGTCGTATCCTGTCTGAGTGCAGAATTTTGTAACGGCAGTGCATGGACCTCAAGACTGCAACGGCTTCTTCAGGAGGAGGACACTGTCTAGTCTATGGTTTATGTAGAAAAGGTACAAAGGCATTTGAGAGCATTTCTGTACTTCTTTTAACAAAATCAAATTTAAACAGATTTAAACTAAAGACATCAAAGAACTGTACTCAGAGGCTTCAAGTTGTAAAACTGTATGTATTAAATATTAGAAATTATACATGTAGAGTAAAAACAAAATCAGTGCTGAACTGCAAGGCCCTAAACAAATGTAAACGAACTTCGTTAATAAGGCTGTAAAATCATGTAATGTTGCTACATTTGATTGGGCATGATGATATAAGAATAAAAAAGCCTAGTTTATACTGTTATTCCTACACACATTCCAGTTGGATACTTCATGGCTTAATATTCAGGCTACTTAATTAGTATTTGACAACACATGTTAAAAGTGGTCTTATTTTCAGCAACATTTCCACTCCCTAAATAAAGTATTGTAAACTTTTAACGCTTTTATCATAACGAGGTATTAGATATACTTAGTTTTCTAGAATATAATAATAACTCCTTGGCCTACGCACGCCCGCTGTGTCCCCCCATCTCGGTCCATGAAGACGTCATGGGTGGGGTGCAGTATTGGAGGATGAGACGTGTTCAGCGCCGGGGGAGGGGGCCCCTTCATGACCTGGAGCCGCTACTTCTCCATCAAGTAGCTCCTCAATTGGCCCCCCAGGGACCTCACGAGGCTGAGTGCACCCCGGACCAGGTCTCCAGCGGGGGAGTAATCCCCACGGCGGTATTGGGAATCGAACCCGGGTCTCCCGCTTGACAGGCAGCTGTTTACTAGAATATATTGTACATTTATATTGGAAAATGCCATTCTAGAAAAAACTACTGTAAAAAACGGAGAAAATAACCATATCGCCTTTTTGAAAGGAAAGAAACGCACGGCTTGGACACACGGAAATTTTTTATATTTAGTAGTGGTACCAAATTTTAACAAATTACAAGCAGCACAAACGAGATTTCTGAGAAAAGTAAAAGGGTGCACCAGACAGAACTAAGTGAAAAATGAAGTCATTAAAGAATATGATCTAAATATTTATAATTTAAATGATAACCTGGAAGAATGTAAATAAAATTGGAAAGTACACATTAAAAGAATGGATAAAGAAAGAGTACCAATAAAATTATAATTTATGGCACCAAAGGAAGCTGAAGTGTGGGAAGACAAAGGGAAAATGGACCTGACCATTGCCGGAACGGGCAACGTGCCCAAACCTTGAAGTGAAGGAGAAGAAGAATAATATCAAATTGTAGAGCAAACCTTTCTTTTATGATTAGCTAAATGTTACTTCCCTACTCCAAAGAGTGTAGGAATTAATTTTTTTCTGTGACGTGATGCAAAATTCAGATTACAAAGCACAGAAACACTATCGATTATAAAAACAAGTATACTGCCTATAGTAATAAAACGTGCATCAATTTAAAAAGGAAATTATAATTTATAACACTTTGCAGAAAACTAAAAAACTGTTACTATGTTTTAATTCTCTTAAGGGAAACTTTTAAAACACAAAAAAACAAATCTTATAGTAGTAACAAAGCTGCATGTTAACGTAAAGGCCGAGCCGTGGCCTAGTGGTTACACCACTTGCCTCTCACCAAGGCGGCCCAGGCTCGATCTCAGGCGACCGCATGGGAGATTTTGGTGAACAAAGCGGAGCAAGAATGAATTTTCTCCAGATTTTCCGGTTTCCCCCACCATTACATTCCACCGCTGCTCCATTTTGATGTCGAATTTTATTCATAAGTAATTTCACAAAATGAGTTAGGTTTTTACAACATCCGATTGCTTGATATAGATAAACGAACAACTTTATTCCTTATCATCAGTGTCTCCGCCTGCGGTGCCGTCAGTAGTGAAAGCGGGTGCTAAACACTAAAAAAAGTATGTTAACGTGGTGATCAATTTTGTAAGAACTTGGCAGCAATAAATTTAAAGGTATGATGTAAGTGCAACTCGCCGTACCTGGTGAGTAACAGGTTCTTCAAAAGTAGAGCGCAATTGCTCCTTACAGTTTTCCATTTTAGAAGTTAAGCGTGGAAGACAGAAAGTTTGATTAAATTAAACTATTTTATCTAATGAGCACCTCTATAGTTTCTATGGTTAATTTCAAAAACAAAATTGACTATCTCATATGGTTGAACTATGTAAACTCTAGCTTTTCTGGGAGGTATGGATTTAGCCGCAGAACAGTAAGTTTTCATGTCTCGAAATGCTTTATTCTTCTATGGTTATACCCCGCAATGGTGCTTTTGGAGCATATTGCCTATTGGATTATCCGTGTATGGTTGTCAATGGATTTTATTTATTTGGGTATTATACCCTCTATCACACACACACACATACACACATTTACTCTCATTCACACTTCCAGACACTGGGGAGGACAGGAAATAATCTTTGCTAGAGAAAAGTTCTCTCCTCCAGAAGCAATTGAACCTGGTATTCCCCACACAGCAGCAGGTGAGCTACAGACTGAGCCACGGTATATCTGGAAAGTTATTCGTAAAGTGGGAGGACGCACGGTGGTTCGAATGGCTACCCCGGGACCGAAGCCCCCAATTCTCGTACCAGGGAGTACAAGACTCCGTGGCTCTTTCCAATAGGGCAATAATACCTTATTTCTTAAAAAGCCCCCTCCCCTCGGTACAATGTACCAGGACGGAAGTGGATACGCCACTTACGCGCGTCAACCCATCCGGGAAGACTACCAGTAACCTTGGTGAGGCCGACAGTTACCAGCTTACCGTCTACTAGTTCTCCTGGTTAGTGCCGGAGAACTTGAGGAGTCTCATTTCCCCGTCAAGGCAAAGCCGAGACATACCCAATAACCCATGGGTATCAGGACCACTGCCACATCGAATACAACCCAGTCCGAACAACTCCCTTTCAGGAGGGGCTCGGATGTTCGGCCCGACTACTTGTGGTCACGTCAGAAGTACCACGAGTAGTCGGGGTACGCAGCGCTTACACCACAGCAGCTGAAGAGGTAGGAACTCCTCCCCTACGTAAAAAGTGGGAGAACAGTATTCCAAGGCGCTATTACTACCAAGTTGGCTGGGTCTGAAAGACCTTCTCTTAGCTTTTCCACTTAAGTGGCCTCTGAGAAGACTATAATTTAATTGGAAAGACACTATTGTAGTTGTTGCCAAATACATTTACTCTAATTTATTACATTTTCTTGCAGGAGACACTTCCGGACGAAATACACTCAAGGAGAAGACTTCAGAATGTTGTAGACAACATAAAATTAGAACATAAAATCCACCTACGCCATGAAAACAGTTTAGTAGCAAATTTGGCTGTATGATCCTAGCCAAAAGGACTGAAGAGTATAACAGTGGATCCATAAAAACTTTAATGGCTTCTCAGTTGCTAGGCTTTGATTTTTCCAGAAACCATCAATTTTTCTACGGGTTTCAAATGTCTATCCACTCTCCCCCTCTTCTTTCCTTCTATACGGTGCTCTCTAACCGTCTCTTGGAACTTCATAGGTGGACCGAATAACAGAGTTACACTTCTGTGAAACCATTACATCAAAAGAAAGGCAGAATTAGACTGAAAATTCAGCTGCTCTATTAAAGCGCCAATGGAATGGCCGAAATTAGGCAATTTTAACCAATCGCGGTATTATAACTGGAACAATATTGTCGAAAAACCTTATCGCAGCTGATGTTCATTTCTTTGAAATCTTGTCGCACCTGACGTTCGTACGTTTATTCTCCTGTCTTGGTTATTGGTAATAAGGTGACTATCCAGGTGGCCAACCTTCACTTTTAATAACTATGAGTTCGACAATTGTACTTTCAATTAACTCAATTACAATGTTTATTTTAAGTTTTATGCAGTTCATACTGTATTTAGTTAAAAAAAGGAGTGAAGTAAT
Source organism: Hymenopus coronatus (assembly GCA_030762935.1). Lineage (NCBI taxonomy): Eukaryota > Metazoa > Arthropoda > Insecta > Mantodea > Hymenopodidae > Hymenopus > Hymenopus coronatus. The sequence goes on from CM060900.1 coordinate 63,638,814, forward strand.
CATTATTTGTATTTCTTATGCATGAGATGAATGCAATAACCTCAAATAAAATAACGCTTGTTTCCATTTCATATATTACTTATTAAAAGCTGAAATAAAATAATTGTTCCCTATTTCTATTGTTGCTATCGATATTCGTACATTAGGTGTAGACACGGTCGGCCATATTATAATTCAGGAGCCAGAGAAGAAAGAAAAAAAAATGGTAAATAAACATGGTCGAATGTATCATGTACCATTTGAGAAGTAACGTATTACAACCATAACCTGATAAAACCCCCCTTCCTGTATATTATAAAGTATCAATAGTCTATTTCGCTTAATTGTCTTATCAAATATAGTTCGTGTTCTTATCTCTTAGAGCAATTCACTCAGCCACTTCGCTCCGGTCCTGAATTATCGACAGATGAAAACACTCGTGATATTATTTATGAAAACATGTAATGCTGTAGCCTAGATTTCAATCGTGGATCTTCGGCTTACCTGCTGCTGCTCAGTTCTACTGAGCTACCATGGCAGCACGCCGGGATAACATTAAATTCCCCTTATAACTCACATTTTTTTTTCGAAAAAGTGAACGTTTTCTCAAATTCCAAAATGGCGTTTACAGTCTCGTAGGAACAAGAAGTTCTGGGCATCATATTAACCAGTGTAAGGTCAATAATTAATAAGAAATTGTTTTTTCATTCTTGCGACTGCATGTGAGATTTGTGGTGGACAAAGCGGCGGCGGCTTTTCTCCAGGTTCTCCGGTTTCCCCCATCATCGCATTTCACCGGTGCTCCATCTTCATTCCATGTATCACGAGTGTCATCTCCTGCGGGCAATATAAGTGGGCGTTAAATACTACCACAAAAAAGTTAATTCTCTCATGCTGTGCAGGCTAAATTTGGAAAGATACCCTTAGAATATTAATTTATTTGTTGATTACATCAAATGGCCGCACCGTGGCCGAATGGTTGGATCACTCGCCTGTCACCAAGGCCTGAGTTTGAACTCAGGTGACCACATGTGGGATTTGTGGTGAACAAAGTGGCCAGGGGCGGGATTTCTCCAAGTTTTCCTGTTTCTCCGCCATTGAATTCCACCGGTGCTCTATTTTTATTCCATGTATCATCAGTGTCATGGCCTGCGGTGCATAATAGCAAAAGCGGACGCTAAACGCTATAAAAATTACATAAATTCAAAATGACTGGTAGGAATTGTCAAATAAAGTTTTTCACCCTGTGTAGTAAGATTTTTAGTAAGTGTGATAAAACCTCTGCTCAAAGTAATTACTATGCCTAAACGACAAGCTGCTTTCTACTGACGCTCCACAGCTACTCATCAGTCTTAATGGACAGGACTTCAATTAAGTGATCAAAGCTAAGTGGGACAGAATAACATGCACATGCACTATAAAGTACAAGCTCATGTTACAACCTTTCGGACAAAGGGCAAGGCTATTGACAAGGAGCTTTGCGATATTGACAATGTTGCAATAAAATCACGAAATTGAACATAATTTTGAAGATATTATCAGACGCCACTGATGTGTTGCATCCTTTAAAATAGTTCTTATTCATTGTGTATTTTTCAGTACAAGTTTTACTTTTATTTAAATAAAATTATCTTTGAGACTCGTAAGTTCAAAGTGATTATGCGAGGGCTCGTTACCACTTGCTAATTTCTGATAATTTCCAAACAATACCTAGATGAGAGTGGCAGCGCCTTCACTTAGTTATGGAAACTGCTTTTGTTGAACATTTTTGCACATATGAATGCGGAACGGCCTGACGCAGACATGTTAAGGTAGCAATGGATGATATGAGCAATGTTGACCATTGTAGCTGTTCAGTATTTAATCACTATGGGTTCGTTAAATTATAAGGTAACCGCTCTCACGGCCTTTCTTCATTGTGCGATAAAACCGAGAGTTGCCGGGAAAGTTGTGCCGGCAGTAGCGCACTAAAAGCTTTATATTACATGCTGGAAATGCTGATCATCTGCTCTCAAACAAGCAGTATATCTGGTAAAAGTGTTCTCCCTCACTTGCCTAAACTTGCAGCAGGAATCCTTGTGATTTCTTCTATGATGTAGTCAATCACTAAGTATAGGTAATGTACGAAGCTTAGAACGATACACTTTGTCGTTCAGAGCACCCCATAAATAATGATTACGACCAGGTCGGGGAACGAGGGGGAATCAACTCAACACTTATAATTCTATCATGTAACACTTCTCTTATTCCTTTTAATGGTTGCGTAGCCTCGTGTGCTGTAGCGGAATCTTGTTGGAACTAAACACAACGGCACACGACTACGGAATCATTACATGAAATGAGAGGCGTTTCATGGCAGAATTATAGGAGTTGCCTTGAGGCCCCCTCGTCTCCCCACCTAACTGTTGTGAGTTTTATTTATGGGGTTCCTTGAAACAGAGAGTATAGCGTTCTAACCCTCGCACACTACAAAAAACTTAGTGATGTTGTGCAAGATATCAGAATTATGCCTACTACCTAGCTTAAGCGAGTGAAGGAAGACATTTTTATAGGATATATTGCCTATTCTGTAGCAGCAGGACAACATTTCAAGCATTTACTGTAAGGTAAGAATTTTGTCGCCTCTCTGTCGGCACAACTTTCCCGGCGCAGTGTAGAGAGACGGCGTGTGGGCTTCCTTATCATGTAACGATGCTGTATACAGGGTGTTTCAAAACGACAACAAAAGAAGATGTGGACCTTGTTGGTCATACCGTACATGATACGTGAATATAATTTTAAGCTCTAAATTCGGCACACACAAAGACTGCCATAAAATCACCATGGATTAAGCAGTCGTGCATATGCAGATGCACGTGTTTGGCCCACTCCAAGAGAGATGCCGGTTGGTAGCGAAGGTCCCAGTCGCGTGGTGTAGGCGTGGTTTCATAAGACACGCCGGCGCGGGACAGGTCACCTTAAGAATGGAAGACGTAGCATGTGGGTGTGGCGTATGACAACCGTTGTTTCTTTGCTGCCTAATCCCAAATGTTTGCGATTTTAAATACACATAAAACTTTATATAGAAGAGTTTGAAAGTTGCGACAACAAGTTTCGGTCAACTCAAAGTGTAAGCTAATCGATTGCTATCTTCGAAACGGCCTGTATAACTGAAGTACGTGCTTGGAAACGATTAGACTTTAATGTGATTGCCAAATGCATAGATTTTCGTGGTTGCGAGGTAAAAAGAAAAAATTCTGAATTGTTCCATTCACATGACTTTCTCTACATCTCTGTAAGAAATTATTTTAGTAAGCATATGCTTCTATTTCAAGCTAATCGAGAAAAACATTAGCAGAAACGGACTTATTACCTACTTAGTTCCTTATAAGTTGAAGGGAAATGAGGAAATACACTAGACTAAACCGACAGTCAAATGTTGGCCAGATGTTGACACGTTCCCGAAAGGGAGAAGTTTAAGAATTTTAAAACTGAAAGCTACAACAAGGAATATCTCGAAAACGGTCAAGTCGACGAAAAAAATGTATGTTACATAAATTGTGGATTTTAAGGAGATCTACATTTCCGTTCAGAAAATTTTTGTCTATGTCTTATGGTTTACCAATTATGAAAAATTCATCCAGAATGAACAGCTCTTCTGAAGCTATTCCTAGATAGTTCAAGGTACACATTTTATGATGTAAAGAGCTTTATTATGCGATATTTTATTCAAAATTATTAGAGCCATTTTTGAGAAAATCATAATTTTCGAAAAATGTTCCATGTAAAGGGCACGGGGTTTTCTTGAAAATCTTCATGTCGCATCCTTGGAAGATACCAAGTTTGGTATTTAATCAACGTTACACATAGATGCACACGCGGACCTTCTTCAAAAATGTTTTTTCTGAGTCAGGGGACCTCAAAACATATATTTCCGGTGAAATCTTGATATCAAAATTTGGGTGAAATACAATATTTCCTCTATATATTATGTACATGGTACGTGTAGAGAAAGTAATAATACATTATTAAAATGTATGCGTATCATTGGAAGTTGCATTTCAGCCGGCAAGTCTGGCAATTTTACAATTGAATGTCAGCTATTTAGTAAACTTTATTTCACAAAAATAATTGAAATTATTAATGACGGACAACTTGGACAGGTTTTGAAAGTATTCATATAATTGAAGTCGCGTGTTGATTGTTTCAGTAGAAATATTTATGAAAATGAATAAACAAAAGGTATTTATAAACCCAGAAGGCTGCACTAAGACTCGGCTAATCAGACTAAATGTGGAAACGTTCTTGATCTATTGGGAAAAGGTTAATGATAAAACTTTTTCTTGGACATTTTCTAATTCAAATATAAACTCGCAGAAATCTATAATATGTTCATTTATTAATCTTATTTTTAAGTTGCATAAGGAACATTAATGAATTACTTGGTCTGTTTTGTTTTTCATATTTACTTTCTCTATTCCGCATGTACAACGTACATAGTGGATAGCGAAGATATTGTATTTCACCCAAAATTTCGGTGTCGAAATTTCACAGGAAATATACATTTTGGGGTCCCCTGAGTCCGAAAAAAGCATTTTAAGAAAACGGTTCGTTTGTATGTGTGTATGTGTGTGTGGGTCTGTAAACAGCATAGGTCAAGTTTGGCGTCTTTCAAGGATGGGACACGAATACTTTCAACAACAACAAAATCGCCCCAACTACCCTTACATGCAAAAGTTTTAGAAAGTTTTTATTTTTTCAAAAGTAGCTCTTAACAATTTTAGTTAACATCACATATATTAAAGATATTTACATCCCAAATAAAATGTATATCTTGAATTTTTGGGCAATAGTCTCTGAAGATCTCTTTATTCTGGATGAGTTTTGCTTAACTGCAAAACCGTAAGAAATAGAAGAAAAAAAAACTTACTGCACAAAACATGTAGAAACACACAATCTATGTCCTTTACGTTTTTGTTGTGGAGGTCACCGTTTCCGAGATATTCCTTATTATTAGTTTCAGTTTTGCAGTACTTATACTTTTCTCAATCAGGAAGTGTCTGTTTTTCTTTTGTTCTGCTCTTGGCCAAGCAAAGAAGCGATTTGCAGTGACCATCGCATAACGATAATTTTTAAAACATTTGACTATTACTTCAGCCTAGTGTATTCCTTTAGTTTCATTCTTATAAGGAACTAAGTAATAAGAACATTCTGCTAATGTTTATCTCGATTAGCATGATGCAGAAAGGAGAATAATCTTTTGTAAGAAGTTTGTAGAGCAGCAAGAGAAAGTCATGTGAGTGTAGCGCATCAGATTTTTCTGATCAACAGCCAAAGGAATCGCCAGTGGATATTATAATGATACATAGCGTATTTTCGTTATTAGTGATTCCATTTTAGTGTTTAGTATTAATAGATAATTGAAATATGTAGCGAATTAATTTTTTTTTAAGGAAAACACTCGGATAATTGCTTTTAAGATGAGCGATATACTGGCTGCCGGAGACCTACTACACTCTAGAGCAAAAACACGTTGCGATATAATGAGCAGTATTTCAAATTGATAAGAATTTGGTAAAGTAGCTCCTCTCACAACCATGGATCCGCCTGGACCTAGCAACAAAGTTCATTGGAATATCATATTCGCATGGTGGCAGATGTCCAACAGGGTCTAGGATACAAGGAAGTTTTGAATTCGTTAAACAAAAACACCATTTCAGTTTTATTACTTATTCCTCTGTAAGCTGAAAGGATATGTTAGCGCAGTGGTAGCGTGCCTGCCTCTAGCATGATGAACTGGGGTTCGCTTCCCGGCTCCAGCTCGGGGATTTTCTTCGCCGCTGCGAGAACTAGGTATGAGACCTTTCACCACCACCATGCCGCGAAAGGGAAATCGCAACACCACCGCAGTATCATCCTTGCATGTTCGCCAAGGCCGACTTTGGTCTCTCCTACAATCCCGTTCTAGTCACTGACCGACCTTCAGGTTGAATACTCATCACCGTCAAGCTGAAAAGGTAGAATCAGAATTAAAAGGTTTTTAAGTTGATCTTGGGATATTTTTATCTCAGGAGATGTTTAGAACGCTTTGAGTTTCACCAGAAAATTTGAGTTACACTAAAACCTTCATAACGTGCAAATATCGACCTTATAGCTCAGATTGCAGAGCATAGGCAAGGGAAACCAAATATAGGTGGTTTGGATTCCAACCATGGCACTGACTTTTATACTAATTGTACCATTCCACATTTACCTCGGAATGAAGGCATACCGTACGAATTGTTTTTTTTTTTTCTTGTTTGAAAACAGAAAATTAATTGCAAATTGTGCAAAACTGACACCTCTGAAGTGTTCAATGTGAGTGTTAACCTTTTTTTTTTTTAAATAAATGTATTAATAATTAGCAAGAGTAATCAATAAACGTAATTTCTGACTTGATCTACATACTGGAGTTGAACTTGGTGTCTAATCTCAAAACGGAGTCCACAAATTGCAATGCAATGTGATTTAATTAGATTATCTTAAATTTTATTACCAGAGTTTTGCAAGAAAATACAGATAAAGAAGGTTGACAACCCTTTTCAAGTAATCCGTTTTCGTCTTGCATGGTTCCTTTGTATAAAACCCAGTTCTTTACACCCTCGCTTAACTTTTGTTTATAATACCAAATTTGTCCGATAATTCCGTTCGTGGTATTTCTTCCATATAGCTTCGAAGCGCTCGCAGCTCTATAATCTTACTCATTAAGGCCAATAATTTACAGGGTTTGTTGTCCTGTCCTGTTGCTTTAAAATAGCACATGTCATAAATATTTACAAGGTGATTTCATCTAACCACTTCACATAATGTTTGCTTACCCCAGCTCCCTTCCTTCACTCCTGACCAGGAAACTGAGCTCTGTTTATTGCTTAGGGTTTGATGCCAGACATTTGACATCAAACCAATGGCAGACGACACGTCTTGCGAGGATCTTCCAGCTACTCAGGTAAAAGATAAGAGATTAACCCAACCGGGTGGATGTGGAGCACAAGTGATAACGGATTTCTGCCAACAGTCCCTGTATTTCTTAAATATTAAAGCACATTTATTGTAACGATTTATATCATATGTAAAATGCACAATCATAAACCCCTGGTAGTAATTTACTAAGCAGAATGTCTACTCTGTTGTTTTACTATACAAAGCGACGTTAAAACCTGTGGAAATGCTTGAACCCGTACGCAGTAGTCTGTCAGACTTGACATTAACGGAATCGAATCCTTTCCAGGCAGGCGGAATTCAAATGCAATAAATGTCATAGTCTCTGTAAGTGGATTTGCTGACACTCGAAAGCAACATAGAAAATACTTATAAAATCGACTGTTAAAGGAACACGCTTTCAGTTTCTTTTGCATATCCAGACGAGTATCTGCGCAGATGTCTTTGACCAAGTAATCTAAGCGCTTAGAATCCAAACAACGTCAGATTCAGGAGCAGGGATAGAGCACATATATACAGTATAGAATGAATCGCCACTATCTGATAATTTCTCTGCACTTTCGTATAATGAATAATATATATACACCACACACACACACACACACACACACACACACACACACACACACACACAGGAGGGTTGGGGCGAAAGTCATGGCAGCTATTTATTTTCTTGAAGATACCAGTCCGGTTGGAAAATGTGACATATATAGACGAAAGGAAAAGGTGTTAATTACATGTGTGGACAATGAAAAGTACTGAATATCGTAACACATTAATTTATTACGGTAGTATACACGGCAATATCACCTTCCCGGTATAAAAGATGACAACACAGTACACATACAGTTGATATGACAAACTTGGGCCCAAATACTGTCAAAGTAGTCCTCTGCTACTGTCACCACACGCTGCCAACGATGTGGGAGGCGCTGAATACTAACTACCGCAGCATTTGCCGCACCATATGTGAATCGGATCATCTGTTTGCGCACAGCAATGTCCTTTTCTGTTGCAAACCACCTACCGCATAGTGGTTCCTTAATCTTTCGAATGAGATCAAAGTCACAGGGCAAAATGTCGGGAGAGTACGGTGGGTGCCCCAATTCTTCCCATCCTCAACGTCGAAGTACCTACCTTACAAACCCTGTGGTTTGTAGTTTCACATTGTCCTGCAGGATTGTTGCACTGTCCATAAGATCCGGACGTTTCTCCCGAACGCCACTATTCTGCCATGTGGACAAAGTGGCAAACAATGACACCCCTGACGTCATACGCGACGATCACCATTAATTTGACTGGGGAAAGATTCTGACGGAACTTCTGCCTATTTGGTGATCCAGAATGTCGCTATTCCGCGGACTGAAGTTTCAGTTCTGGTTCGTATGCCCTGGCCCAAAATTCATCGATGGCGATTATTCGTGACAAGAATTGATCGTCTCCTGTTGCCAGCGTGCCAGTTGGTCGGAGCATATTGCATAGCGCACCCACCATTAAACTTCCATCAGTGCATGCGGTACCCACCGCGATGCGATTTTGCGTAGTTGCAGCTCATTACGCAATATCCTGTGGACGGTGCGTTTCTCGATGCCACTTGACCTCTGTAACTCCAGTAGCGTACATATACTCTCTTCATCCAGGAGCTGCTCGATGACAAGTGCCACGGCGGTCCGCACATTGACAGGTCGTCCCTGCTTATCACTGGTTGACACACGTCCTTGCTGAAACTTTCCTACCCACCGTGGTACTGTACGGTATGGTAGGGCATTATTTCCAAGGGCTTCCACTAATTCACTGTGACATTCCACCGCATTTCTTCCTCAGAGAACGGCTATTTTAAGCACACTGCTCAAAATGGATTACTTCCATCTCGCATGACACTCACCAACCGACTGATTTCACAGGCCTCGCTGCGCTACTACCAACTATCACAGAGTCATCTGTTGTTCTGCATACACACTATGCCACGCGACTCATATAGATATGTGAAAGGATCACAAACGTATAAGAAAAAAAAACTAGTTGCCATGACCTTTGCCTCAACCCTCGTATTTCATCCGTATGCGGTATATAATTTGACAAGCTAACCATTTTTTTCAAATGAGATTTAACTTATATAATTTCTGAGTTAAGCAAAATTTAACCAAAACTTTCGGGTCTTTACCAGTGGTTCACAAATAAAAAGAGCTATTCAAGCTAATATTTCAAATTTCAATAACAAATTTTAAATGCTTTTTGAAAAATAAAATATAACTAACATTTTTCTATTTGGAGGTAATTTGCAAAGCGGATTATCCCGTGAAAACCTACGTCAGGTATGGGCGAAACTCAAACTACTTGACACGCAATCCGCAAAGGTAGCTAATACCAAATAGTTTGAAACGAACCAGCTGATTGAGAAACAAACACAATGCGTGCAGTGGTGATTGCTGATTGTTATTGGTTTCTTCTGAATACAGTTTAGACTAGAGCAAAATAATACAAACAACACTGTTTGCTTAAATTCTTTTAATTTTCATTTATTTCATTACAATCTGGGTAATCCTGAGAGAACTATTTTCGCCAAAAGCGATTTTTCATTTGGCATAACGCATTAGGAAAATAATTTGCTACCACATGTAAAGACAAATAAAGCCAATTTTAACTCAAAACAATCTTAATTGCATGTGTTTTGGAATTGATAACTTGTTGAATATACCAGCACCATGCTTGCGTCAGAAACGTATTATTGTTATTTTACTTAGCACACAGGCAGAGAAGGTATTGGATTCCACCCAAAATTAGACAGCGGGATTTCGCTGAAAATTCACTTTTTAAGACCCCCTGAATAAAAAATAATTTCAGAAACTGGTTCGTGTGTGTGTGTGTGTGTGTGTGTGTGTGTGTGTGAACGGGAAAATCGAAAATGAAAAGTCGCTTAAATACTAAACTTGATAATTGTTCAGCACCTTCCACAGATGCAACACGAATGTTTTCAAGAAACTCCCTCACCCAAAACTACACTTTGCATGGATACATTTTGTAAAATTTTGATTTTATCGAAGTTGATTCAAAGGTTTTGTTTAAAATACCATATATTAAAGATACTTACAGGACAAATAAAATGTATATTTTGAATTGTCTGGAAATAACCTCTGAAAACCTCTTCATTCTGGGTGAATTTTGTATAACTGGTAAACCGTAACAGATAGACAAAAAAGTAGATCTCGTTAAAACATACAATGTATGCCATCACATTTGTAGTGGAGTTAACCATTTACGAGATATTCCTTGTAATTGGTTTAAATTTTAAAATACTTCAAATTTTCTCAAACAGGAATGCCAGTCCTGCTTATTTTGTTTAACTCCTGACTGTGTAGAAGGATCTGAATTGCATATTGCGACACCTTTTAAAACATTTGGCAATCACTTTAGCGTAATGTGTTCCCTTATTTCACTTTTACTTATAAGGAACTAGGTAATAAGTTCATTTTTCCAATGTTTTATCTTGGGTAGCATGAAGTAGAAGAATAAGCTTTTTAAAGAATGGTTTGTTCCAGAGTAAGTGGTGAAAGTCGTGTGAATAGAATAGATAACTTTTTTGGGTTCATTATACAGGGTTACTACAAAAGAAATAGACAACTTCAACTGCCTGTAAAACAAAAACTATTAGAGATAGCAACCTAATTATTTTGGAGGTATGTTGAGAAACTCTCAAAGTTTCGTTTGTTACTATTGGTAACGCTGTAGTGTTTTGTTTGTTGTTGCAGAAGCTGAAATGGCGGAAAATCCTGTGGAAGAGGCTAATTGCGTGTTGGAATTTACTAGAACGCAATCAGCAACTGTTGTCCAACGACATTTTAGAACACGTTACCACAAAAATGAAATGATGCGCTCACAAAAACCAGCATCGTCTTCATCATGTCGCAACATGTCGATGCAAAAGTCACGCTGTATGTCCTTATCTTCTTCACTCAGAAACTGCAACATCTGTAATCTGTAAGGCATCATGTGCAGTTGCTTCCGCAAGATTTTCCATACAGTTTGTCGTGGAATTTGTAATTGCATGCTTGCCCTAGATGTAGATTACTGTGGGCTTCTTATGTAGGCAGAACGAACGTTTTCTTCCGAAACTCTTGGTCTTCCCGAGCTCTTCCCTTTGCACAAACATCCCGCTGTCTCGAATTTTCTATACCAGTCGTAGATTGACTGTCTAGTCGGTGGCGTTTTGTGGTAACGTGTTCTAAAATGTCGTTGGACAACAGTTGCTGATTGCGTTCTAGCAAATTCCAACACGCAATATGCCTTTTCCACAGGATTTTCCGGCATTTCAGCTTCTGCAACAACAAACAAAACACTACAGCGTTGCCAATAGTAACAAACAAAACTTTGAGAGTTTCTCAACATACGTCCAAAATAATTAGGTTGCTATCTTTAATAGTTTTTGTTTTACAGGCAGTTGAAGTTGTCTATTTCTTTTGTAGTAACCTTGTATTTGCGGATACAGTCTTACCTATGCAGACTGGACATGCATAGAATTTATAAAAAGGTCAAAACCATCTCCTTGCGAATGTTTTACTGCTTAGTTTTTACACTAAGGGAATATATTTGTTAAATTTCTTATTTTATTTGTATTATTGAGTTATTACAAAGAGAGAAGGGGATGCAAATGCCTTTCTGGTAATTGTCTCTTCTATTGTTCCAACTGCATGACAAAGATTTTAATTGCATAGTACATATTTACTATATTCTAGTGTCTTTCTTTTTTATTAAGATCACTTGAGTGTCCATTTATTTGTTTATTTATCAAAATTACAGAAATTAATTTTCAAAGAAAGGCCAAATCTTTATATACGAGGCTTAGAATCTACCATCACGACTTTCCAATTGGAACTCGCTATTGCTTGCTAATACGCTACTTCACAAAGCTGTTACGTACACCGAACTTCCGCAACGACATGTTCTGCCATACGCCAGGATTGCCAGAATTATTTTAAAAATGGCAAAATTCACATTAAAATCGCCCAATTCCCCATTGAAGTTTTCTTTGGGGGCAGAGGGAGGTTGATAAACGTCATAAGATTTGGTTTAGAAACTACTGCTTCTGAATTTTCTTGTTTTTTGACTGCATCCGTCTTGATTAAACCATTGGACTCTTATTTGCAAACCTGATAAAAAAGTGATACCACTTGGAACCTTCTAAAACCATTTATTTAGTTCAGGATCACAAACCCAGCTCCGTTATTTATTAATGTTTCATTTACACCACACTCCTACTTAACTGCACTGTTATGTTGGAGGTATTTTCCTTTGGAACATGTTGCCTATTGGCAATGGTGTTAACTTGTTTGCTATCATAGAGTTTCGGTTTCTCTTTGGATTATAGTCATTGGATTACACACACATTACAACACTCTCATCTCTAGAGAGGGTAGGGAATAATTTGGACTACAGAACGTTCCCACCCACAATCGGGAATCGAATCCGGGGCACTTTGCAAAGCAGGAAGGCCAACTCTTGTTAAAGCGTTTATTAGATTTACCCATTTACTTATTATTAATACTGTTATTCACTCAAATTACTATACATGAATTATAGTTAAACTGCAATTACAGTAACAATTTATTATTCAAACACCAACACCACTATATAAATTATGAAGATATATTTGCACTGAACTGGTGCATTCACACAGTTCTCTTGAAATTGGTGCTACTGCGTTAATAGTGACGTAACTAGGAAAAGAGCACAACGAAAACGCTAAAACAGTTAATTTCACCTCTGTGGATGCTGATTGCAGGTATTTTACAACTAGCATTATTTTCATGCAATGACTAAACGAATATACTATCACAGGACTCATTCGTGTATATTTTAATTTATGAAACAAAATAAAACATAGTTTTCAAGGAATAAATTTAAACCATTTTCGTGATTTCAGTATTAGCCCAAAAAGTCTAAAATCTCTTCAATTAAAATCGGTCGCAAAGTCGATATTTTAGTAGCCCAATCCAGCAATCTATCCGTACACGAACCACAAAAAACTTTAAAATACGCCTGGAAATGCTTATCATAAGACGAGGTCTTTTCGCTGACCCCACCCATTTCTTTTACATATAATTTTCTTATAATCTTTCCGAAGCAAACGTAACTTGCAACAAATGAAGTTCTGAGCTGCGAACTGCTGGTCCTTAAACTTTCTGCTTGGACAATGACCACCTCTCTCACTGCGTGGTACAAAATTAGGTTAATATTTTCTCTGCACTACATACTAAAGTTCTAATGCCAAAGTAATTGGCGCTCGTGGTTGACAAAATTAACACTGATTTTCAAGTCAACCTGTTCTGATGGAGCGTCGAGCGGGGCTGAGGGGTGAAGTGGTAGATTGCCCAATTGATTTCCCCTTTTCTTACTCGCGTGGTATGTGGTATCAGAATGGCATTAACTAAAATCGAGTAAGAGTCGAGTCCCCGTCAAACATTCACATTTTCAGGTGTATTTTTAATGTCTTTTGAGTGTATCAGTGAATGCCCTTGCGTAATCTACAAGTTGTATCCTTGAAAGGCGCTGAAGTATCTGCAAAAACAAACACGGACTTCTTTTATTGTAAAAAGTATTGTTGAGCTTGGGGGTTTAAAAACGTGTAATTACAACGAAATCTGAGTGATGAATTTTCGGGTATAGTAAAATGCTTTTTACATAAACTATAGTTAGCTGTATGGAAGTCAAAGTGCAAGTGTTTCTTCCAGATAGCACAATGCCTTAGCAAAATTGACATTTTTAAGGGGTATTCAATTAGACAATGGGGTTTATTAAATCGGTGCTTGTGAAACCCAGCCCACGAGCTGCTTTTATTTGGCTCGCCTAATAGCTTAGAAATAAAATAAACAGAAAGAATACGCCAGTATTATATTAATTTGTTCAAGAACTTCAAGGATTAACTAAATCTAAGTGCTCATATTTTAATCGACATACAGCGAGATGACCTGAAGGAAAATTCAAGGAAGTTGATTAGGTTTATTTTTATAACTTCTCGTGAAGTGACACATTTCCTCATTTGAAAGGCTTTGCACATTTCCAGATCATAAAATATATGAATTCAAAATACTGGTCTGCTCTGACTGCTGAAGATTTGAAGTTAATTTGATGATAGATAGTACCAAATTAGAACGACAAATATGTGCAATAGCAGTATAAAAGACAGTTCCAACCTCTCGTTTAAAATGATCTACTATTGATATTAACGGGCCGTGCCGTGGCCGAGTGGTCAGACCACTCGCCTCTCACCTAGATGACCCGGGTTCAATCCCAAGCGACCGTATGTGCGATTTGTGGTGGATAAAGCGATGCAGGGGCGGGGTTTCTCCGGGTTCACCGGTTGCCATCGCATTCCACCGGTGCTCCAGCTTCATTCCATATAACACCAGTGTCATCGCCTTCGGTGCCACAAGTAATAAGAGCGGGCGTTAAACACTATCAAAAAAAAAAAAGAAGTAACTTCCATTGTTATAGACTAGAATATGGAGGTTCAGATTCTTCTTTGCACACACTTAAGTCACATGCCAAATAATTCAACTATAGTTGCTCTATAAAGTGCCTTTCAGTTTCAGAATTATCTGGTTGAAAGTCAAGAAGATCTTTTGAAGTAGAGGTCTCTGACTTCGGGTACTATTCAGCCTGGCAATCACTATTTCTTTTCCTGTTACTATTGCTACTCAATGTCTTAGGGTGTATAGCTGCGTGGAATCTCTGGCTATGTGAATTTCAATATCTGGCTTATGGTTTCTTGTCTGGGTTTCGCTCTTTGCGGTATTTACCATATAGAGTAAATCAAATTGAATTGCTAGATGAGATTCAGAGAAGGGCTAGAATATTCATAAAAAGGAGTAAATATTTTGGGCCTGGAAATAGTGAGGGGATTCAATGGGATCCACTGAAAGTTAGACGTAAGAAACAAAGGTTTTATGTATTATTTAAAGCTTATGCTGGTTTAAATACAGGAATGGACGTTACTGAAAAATTAGAAAACCCAACATATTGCTCAAGAAATGATCATTTTTTCAAAATGAAGGTTAGAAGGTACAGAACCGACGTTGCAAAATGCTCTTTTGTTAATACAACCATTGCATGTAGCAGCCTTTCAGGGTTATCCTCTGTCCTTGAACAAATTTAGAAAAAAATCTTCATACAGTAAATGTTGGATATTATACTGTAAATGATAAGTGCATGCTTGTGATTTCATTTTGTTGTAAATACTAATGGTAACCTTATTGGTTATACTGATTAAATAATTATTGAATGGAAATAATAAAATAGTTAACTACTTCAAAATTATATCAATAATGAACTAGATATTATATATAGTTGTACAAACCTATAATAATGTTTCGAAACTGTTGGTACATAAAATGTTTATTAGTTTTTTTATTAATGTTACTGTTGATTCACTTAATGTAATTTGATTCCTATTTTGAATGTTCTGTTTACATGCGTAATGTTCATTGCATTATTCTTTGTGACCTTATTTTGTACATATAAGGTGGTTCACCTGTCCCTTATTCTCTGGTTTTATGCAACCCGCAGACTACACACTAACCTGAAAACATCTTTCCTGGCACCCATCTTCTCCAAGGAAACGTTATGGACTTTGATAGCGTATTTTGTTAACAAGCGCTCTTAGTTCGAAGTCCAAAATGCTCAATTCAGGTTCGAATCTTACCAAAAAGTCGAAAAATTTTTCCCCCGCTTTCTTTCTTGCTGATTTGGCACAAAGCTACATGGGATATCAGCACTAACTTTCTCATTTGTTTCTTTTATTGTTGTACTCTTTGTTTATTCTAACTTTATCAGTCCAGTATTATTTAAAGTCTTAGTGAAGTTTCTTTTTCATAATAATTAGAATGAAAATTAAGGATCGAAAACTGAATGAGCTGACGTTTTTTCCTCATTCGTATATATTTTTATATACACATAAAATTATTAGTGTGACAAACATTTAACTAATTGTGCACCTTGATGGATAATACATAAAGAAAAATAGCGCACGCAGATTGTGGGACCCAAAACGCTGGAGGTGATCAGGGAATGTGAAATTAACCAGTTGAGCTACAATAGCTGTGCCCGTGTTTTTCATTAAATCTTGTAGGTACAGTGTCACACATGTCTCCCTCTCCGCTTCTGATCTCTTTAGAACTATTGTGCGGCTCCTCTTTTGTGGCTTAAGCCGTTCATTTAATCTCCAGTTACGTTGCAGAACATTTGACAGCGATCCTATTGATACAACATGTACTTTAACAGGAGTTATTAGGCGCATGCTTTTGGAATGGACGTAACTATTGCTGCTAAGGTCTATCTTCCTATGAAAAGCAGGCTAGATTTTTGCGTGGTTACCAAATGGTCAACAAGCACGGTAATTTCGACCTTTTTGCTTTCAGGATATGAAGTGTTGTCTATCTCCAAAAATAATAAGGGACAGGTGAACCACCTGGTATATTTAACTCCGGCAACGGGTAATAGCCACTTGCAGAAGGAATACCTACCTACCTACCTGCCTACCTACATACATTGAAAAGTAAAAACTGGTGTATAACTTGTTAACTCACAAAGGGTTGGTTTGATGGTATAACAAATAACA
Organism: Hymenopus coronatus; assembly: GCA_030762935.1. Lineage (NCBI taxonomy): Eukaryota > Metazoa > Arthropoda > Insecta > Mantodea > Hymenopodidae > Hymenopus > Hymenopus coronatus. Next base: position 63,655,363 of record CM060900.1, read on the forward strand.
TGTTTTCATCTTTTTATTTTGTAAGCAAATGATAGTGTAAGACAGGCCGAGGTTAGACCACTCATTTCCCACTAAGACGGCCTGGGTTCGATGCTAAGCGACCACATGTGGGATTTGTGGTGGACTAAGTGGCGCAGCTAAGGGCTTTCTCCGGGTTCTCCGGTTTCCCCCGCCATAGCATTCCACCGGTGCTCAATCTCCGTTCGGTATATCATGAGTGTCATTGCCTGCGGGCGTTAAACACTATAAAAATGGCTTAGGACAAGAGTGCTAACCTATGACATACCAGCTGCCTCGTAAACTCTAAAATATATCTAAAATATATACAATTTGTGACGTAATGTGCAATGCTAGGTGATAGTTTCAGAACCTGCGTGTGAAAATAGACTAAAAAGACATATTATCTTCGCAGAAGTAAATTTCATGTTCGGTTGTGTAGTTAACTTGGCCGACAAGAGTTATGCATCTATAACTTTCTCTACACGTACTCTGTACACAGTGTATAGAGAAGATATTGTAATGCACACAAAAATTCGACACCGAGATTTCACCGGAAATAAATGTTTTGGGTCCCCCTGAATAAAAAAAAAAGCATTTTTGGAAAAAGGTCCGTGTGTGCCTGTGGACAGCACAGCTCAAAAACAAAAAGACCGTTAAATACCAAACTTGGTATTTAGGTTTGGCATATTTCAAGTATGCGACAAGAAGATTTTCAAGAAAATCCTCCCACCCCAAACTACCCTTTACATGGACAAATTTTCGAAAATGTTGATTTTCTTAAAAATGGCTCTAATTATTTTGATTAAAATCCCGTATATTAAAACTATTAGATCCAAAATAAAATGTGTATCTTGAATTTTCGGAGAATATCCTTTGAAGAATTTTATTATGGATGTATTTTGCCAACTTTTGCTTAACTGCTAAAGCGCAAGAGATATACAAAAACTTACTACACAAAGATGTATATCTTGTCAAAACACACAATTTATGTCCTTTACGTTTTTGCTGTTGAGGTAACAGTTTCCAAGATATTCCTTGTTCTTGGTTTAAAGTGTGAAATACTTATACTTTTCTCAGACAGGAAGTGTCCGCGTTGCTTTTGTTCTACTCCTGGCCAAGCAAAGAAGCACTTCCTAATGACAATCACATAACGACAGCTTTTAAAACATTTGACTATCACTTTAGCACAGCACATTCCTATAGTTCCCTTGTACTTATAAGGAAATTTTGCTAATGTTGAACTCGATTAGCAATGACTAGAAAGAATAATCTTTTGCAAGAAGTTTGTAGAGCAGCTAGAGAAAGTCATGTGAGTGTAACACATCAGATCTTTTTTTTTAGCAACATTGGATTTTAAAAGCGGCCTTAAAGAGTAATTAGGTTGGCATTAGATTGAAAATGATGTCTTTGGGCATGTTCCTCAGATTATGAAACATTGACTACCAAATATGCTATACAAAAATAGCACCGGTAAATGAAAGAGTTTAGAGAGATATATTGGTGTATTGTAACTTTGCAAATGTCCTAGATTCGCTGATATGTCGCCGTGACATTTTCAGCATTCAACAGATCCTGGCGATTTGCGTCAAAATCACGCAGGAGGATATTTGCTTCAACAGCGCGTGCTGGATCACTGAGCAGAAGGATTACCTAACGCACGTGGCAGTAGCAGTGTTAACTTGCACGCTTATTCGAACGTGTTAGCATTCATCGTGAAAATTACTTGGAAAACTTCCTTAGAAAATGTAAATTCCTTTTGACAAAGTGCATGCGGTTTGACAAAAACCACATTGTAATAGGGAAACCAGAGCTCATGACAATTATGAGAAACCACAGCATGCTTACGAAAACAAACTATAGGTTAAAGCAGAGAAGTAAAAGTTGAAGAGAGTTGAACCGCCCTTAACGTGGAACATTTTTCGAAAATTGTAATTTTCTCAAAAGTGTAACGCTTTGGATTAAAATGCAATAGGTATGTTTTCATGACATACGAAACATATATCCTGAATTTTTTGGGAAGACCACCTAAAGACCTCCTCATTTTGGCTGCGTTTTGTATAACTGGCAGACAAAAATATAATCTCGTTAAAACACAGAATATTTTAGCTATAAATTTTTAAGAGCTAATCGTTTTAAAAACATTCTTGCTATTGGTTTCAATAACTACTTAAAACTTTCTCATACGGTAATTTATCTTTCGTTTCGTACCTCTTTTGTTTTACTCCTACCATGCAAGGAGCACCGAATTTCAATTGTTTCACATGGTAATAGCTTTTAAAAATTTGACTATATTGTTAACCTTGGTTAGGCGCTATCCTCCTGACCCCAAGGTCACGAGTTCAAATCCAGCCCAGCCCGATGGTTAAAAGCGGTAGCTCCACGTCGGTAGACTTGCTGGTATGTAAATCACCCCCAAAGGACCAAATTCCGGCACACAGGCGGCGCTGATATGACTCTGGCAATTGGGAACTTCGTTAAAAAAGCAAATAATTTAAAATGCACTAGCCTGCTGTATTCCTTTATTTCCCTTTTACTTTTAAGGAAGCAAATAATAAGACCATTTCCGTCAATATTTACCTCAATTAGCACGAAGTACATAAATGCATAATCTTTATTAAGTATATTCCTCAAGCGTTATCAATCTGCTATCTCTTCTCATAACCAATCTCTAAAACACATTTAGCAAAGTACAAACAGTTGGCAGTGCTATCTGATGTGTTTGAAATTTAAATAAAATCGGTGCGGAATGTTGGTGGACATTGAAATTACGGTAGTTGCGTGAATACTTTCCTTTTTTGTAAGTCAGTTTCCCGCAACAAACGTTATCATGTGCAGTCTAAGTATTGCAGAAAACTGGAAATCTTGGATTATTTATGCAATTTGAAAATTCGATTTAGTTTAAACGTGCCTGTTGTGCAAGTTATATTTATTAACTGCTTTTACTTGCAATTTACTTTTGGAACTCGCACGAGAACACTGGCAAGAAGCACTCTACTGTGAACATACTGAGAACGTTTCATTAGAGAAGGGGGAAGAAAACCTAGGGAATCGAACTCGTGGCTGTGATTTTATAGCTTTCTGCTATTAAAATGTTAGTGTCACCGACATCCCTTGACCAAAGGGAATAATTAAGACGTGCTGGGGGTTTGCAACGGGGAGCGTGAAGCCCATCCAATAAACATTAAACCCAGAAACAGCAGAAATGCGTACTCTGTATACCCATACTTTAATGGAAGCATTAAAACAGTCTGTAATGAAGGAGATTGTAAACTCTATATTTTATGCTTTGTTACGTGCACAGAGGAAGAAGCATTCTGTATTTTGTTCTTCATGTTTGGCACATGATCACAATGAGAAATTGGTACATAGTATTTTTCAGAACATGGTGGCCCTATCCCATTCTTCTTCCAAAGCTTAGGATTAGGGGGTTCGCGGTTGGAAACCGACCCTCGCTGTTGCCAAGTCTTCCACTTACTGGTTCCTTAACTGCGGCGTGATTCTCGGCTTGCAAACAGTGTCTCTAGAAACAGATTTGGCTCTTGTCCCTTTTAAAGTTTTTGTGATGGTGTTTAGCACCCTTTTACTACAAATGACACCGCAGGCGATGGCGGGAGAAACAGGAGAACCTGGAGAAAATCCGCCTCTGCTCCGCTTTCTCTACCATAAATCTCACATGCGGTCGCTTGGGATCAAATCCGGGCCGCCCCTAGTACAGGTTCGTCATTTCTTTGCTATTGGTTATTGCTCAGTGGAAGGGGGAAGCAGTTCCGTTTGAGGGCCATCATGTTTTGGAGAAAACTATACAGTTATGGTGGTGTTCATTGGTCATGTCAAACAACTTGGAATACTTAAACTACCTGTTATGTAGATATTGATCTGCCTCTTATGCGGTGTCTTCGTTTTATGCCAAGACTGCAACAGCCTTATATGTGTTTTGGCTGACACTGCGGTGACCTCAATATTATATCTCTGCGCAGAAGCGGCGCAGGACGCACCAAGGTTACGTTTATCAGCTCTGAGCCGCCATGGTCGTCACTTTGTCTTCGTATTTTGAATTGTTTCAACAATACGTGTTTTGTGTGTACTTTCCTTAGAAATGTTATTCTCTTATTAGTCCACGGCAATACCTCGCAACAAAAATAACGTATTATTATATACGATACATACGTGAAAACTGAATTATGTAGATAGACAACAGCAATACCTTGTTCTCCAGTTCCGTGTATAGACACTGTGAGATGTTTCTTCAATAAACTTAGAACAACAGAATCGCAACGCTAAACCAAGGAGGCGTAAACAAGTCCTAACGGAGGTAAAGCTATACGAAATTGGTGCTGTGTTCCAACGCTCTCATAAGTCAAACTTATAGAGCAATAAGCGAGTGCTTCACAAACCTCTGTTCATACTGCTACTAAGCTTTTACAACTGAAACAAGACTGTGTGACCATAGTGGAAAAGTTATGAACATTACGCAAGAAGAACCTATTTATGTGAATTGATATTTTCATCCGACAATGTCCAGAATGTCTTCGCTCAGATGGATACCATTTTCAGCAACACATACGCGTATGTAACAAGGTTAGTGCTGATTATAATGTTGCTAACACTCGTGACCAAGTAACCCGGGTGTAAAGGAACAGAAAGACCCGTATTCGCGCGATCCGTGACCTTGGTATAAAACGAAGAAACTGTATATTAAAATAAATTCATGTACTGCTGTTACATAGTGTAATCTGCAGAACGATCTCACTAGGAATAGACGTAATATACCAGGTTTAATTTAAATGCAGCAGTTAAACCAACAGTTTTGTCTGTAGTTAATATAAATTGTATAATAGTTTGTCACTGTATAAAAGAGCTCTATCCTATGTTTGTCGAAACTTGTGATACGCGCAGATGATTTCCACATTCAATTTACGGATGCAGAAATCCGTGCCCAGTTCTTGCGTTACGCCTACGATTACATTGTGAATGATCTTGCCTTACGTTTGCCCCATTTGCAGCATTATGTCAACTTTACACATTTTTTATTATACGGGGCTTAAAATAAACGTGCCTTAGTATTATTATTATTATTATTATTATTATTATTATTATTATTATTATTGCTGTTAGTACTATTACTATTATTGTTATTACCCTTGTTTTATTGTTATTGTTATTATTGTTTTATTTTTTTTATTACTTTTAGTAGTGTTAGTATTAATATTATTGGTGGTCTCCTCAGCGCGGTGGTAGCGCGGCTGCTTACCAAGCGGAAGACCTGGATTCGATTCCCGGTACTGGCGTGGGGCTTTTTCCCCCGCTGGGAGACCTAGTACGGGGTGCACTCAGCCTCGTGAGATCCCAGGGGTGTCAATTGAGGAGCTACTTGATTGAAAAGTAGCGGCTCCAGGTTGAGAGGACCGCATTAACCGCCCGGGAGGTATTCGAGACGCTGACCCCGTCTCACTGCCCCCCCCCCCATTCATGACGCCTGCCATGGGCCGTGGTGGGGGACACAGCGGTCGGGCCATAGGCCTTGGTGCCTTGTGGGCTGTTGCGCAGGATTTAATTTTTAATTTTATTATTATTATTATTATTATTATTATTATTATTATTATTATTATTATTATTATTATTATTATTATTGGTGGTGGTGGTGGTGATATTGGAAACATGACCATGCATATCTCGACTTTGAGTGTGATGGCTCCGAAGGCGTGGTTCCTATCTCTTTTTCTGTCGTAGCAGAGGTGAGAAAGGCGAACCGGAGTACCAAAATGGGGTCCACTAAGAAGTGTTTCCAACAGGAGTGAAACTATATATCCATTGGCTTTTACCTGATCATAGAAGTTCAGCATTTCTTAAAACGCAATACTTTGGGAGTTTGGAACTGACGTCATAACCATACAGAGGAATTTTTAGTAAATAAATTTAGTGGCCAGGGAAAATGGAGCGACTGTGACATAGTAATGTTTTCTGAACAGGTTTGATGAACAGTTGATACAGTGTACTCAGATTTGAAAGCAGGAACATTAAAAATAACATAGGAAATAAACTTCCTTAAAAGTAAAATAATACAAATATAATAAAACTAAATAAAGTAAACCGAAAATTATTTAATAGTGTTCAATTTGTTTATGAAAGCTGCAAAACAAATATTTTAAACGCTATTCTAAAAATAATATCCGTTCTTATTAATGCATGACACAGATTCTCGAAAAATTCTGATCTGTAGCTTGGGACTAAGGAAGTTGAAGGTCTACTTTCCTCATTGTTCCTTTCTAATAATGTCGCATGTTCTTTGTGTTTCATTAAATTACAGTAAGGTTTAACAAAATGGAATACATAGCTCAATTGAACGAAAGCTAATTTATTTATTAAATTCATGAGGATTTTATAATTTCTTGTTCTAATTATCCTTCATGCGCTATCTTATATTAAATTATTTCGCCATTTCTTCTTAAGTTTACCTTCCACGTTACACCACAAATTATGCTAATTTTGATCCAGACATTCTTCTTTGCTTTAGGGATATTACTATAGTTCTCAACTATGCAGCGAATCAGTGAAATTGTTTCTTTGCGGAGGGGAGTATAAAATTCTATATGTACTAAAGATTATATTTCCAACAAAGGTAAATTACCTCCCAAACATTTTTTTGTTATTTTGCTTGCAGCGTGTTTCTTTAATTCTGTGTGGTATCGTTCAACTCTCCTCTGCATACATACGAAAATTGTGAGCGGTTTGTTCCTCATAACTGAGAAGGCTTACGCGTAGTGATGTAAAACATTTTGTTTACACAAGTCCTCTTCTAACAAGGTACATTCGCGATGTTGAAATAAATTAATTACGATGGAAATGTACTGCGCCAATTTTAGCTGTCCATAGCGGTAACTATACATGGTGTTGAGCCTTATAGATAGTGAATAGAACAGGAAACACAGGTACGAGCGTCGGCTGATAAGTCCCGGGCCTCTCATGAAAACAGTATTTTTTTTTGCTTTATTTCTTAACGTGATCTCCAGAAAGGCTAATACATTGTGATATTGGTGTTATAATTTAATTAAACCATCTCTGTAGTGCGATTTATCAAGGTCCTCAAAATAGCTGTTTACCGCATCAATGACCTACTCGTCACTGTGAAATCTTCGCCCTCCAAGACATTTTTTGAGGTTTGGGAACAGGTGGTATTCACTGAATGCTAGGTCTGGAGAATATGGTGGATGTTCAAACAAATCGAACTTTAAGTCGCACATTTTTCCCATTGCAACTATTGAACGATGGGCCGGAGAATTGTCGTGATGAAACAAGATTTTTTTGTTACCAAATGAGGTCTTTTTCTTTTCACCTCATCACTCGAACGTTGCAATAAGCTTGCGTAGTAGTCACCAGTGATACTTTTACCCTTTTCCAAGTAATCAATAAAAATAATTCCCTGTGCGTCCCAGAAAACGCTCACCGAAAGCTTGTTAGCTGACAAAATTGACTGCCTTTTTTGGAGTTAGTTCACCTGGCGCAATCCACTGTTTTGATTGTGATTTACTTTCTGGAGCATAGTGATGCATCCAAGTTTCATCCATGATAATAAGCCGTCTAAAAAATTTACTGAGATGTTTATGGTAGAGCTCCATATTCTTAACAGAAACAGTTTTTCTTTGCAACTTTTGATCAGGTGTCAACAAACGCGGCACCAATTCTTCACAGACCTTGTGAAAGTCCAAAACATTACTTAAAATATTACCTGCATGCTTGGATATGTTTACAGCCTCTGCTATCTCAAACAACTTTAATCTGTGGTCTTTAAGTACTAAACAATGAATTTTTTTCAATGATCTCTGGAGTTGTCACTTCTACTGGGCGTCCAGAGCGAGGCTCATCACTAGTGCTCGTACGTCCCATTTAAACTCTGCAGCCTACATTTTAATAATTGAATATGAAGGGGCAGAGTCTTTCAATGTACTGTCCATTTCCTCCTTGATTTATTTAGGCGTTAAGCCTTTCAAATGGAAGTATATAATCACTGCTCGTTTTTCCAACTCCTCCATTTTCGTGAAAACTCTAAATTTGTCTTGTTTAAAATGCTGTGATTTGAAAACTAAACAAGCTATTGACCTGTAACTATGTATATAAGCTAGTCTAGAGCTAGTTTATACGATTCTGCCGTCTAACTGGCCTAGTGGCGCCATATCTGTGTGAGGCCCGGGACTTATCAGACGGCCGTCGTATATCATAATTATTCTATTCCATTTGTACGTGCCTATTATGTTTGTGGGTCTTGGGGTAGAAATCTGTTGAACACAAATGTAAACGACAACATGCATATTGTTATCTAGAATAAGAAAGATTCAAGTTGCTCTACACTCAACTGCACATCTGCATTATTTATTTAATGGGCATATTGTCGTTTATATTTGTGTTTAACAGATTTGTACACTAAGACCCACAAAAATACTTAATAATAAGTACGTACAGATAAATGGAATACAATATTCATTATGTTATAACAGTGTTTCCTGTCCTATTCATTATTACACCATTATCTATAAGGCTCACAAACACGTATTATTACCGCTGTGGGCAAGTAAAATTGGTGCAGGAAGTATTGATTACATCTAACGTTTCCATCGTAATTAATTTTATTTCAAATCGGTAAGACACTTCGTGAATGTAGCTTGTAAGACTGCTTCGACTACAGCTGTGTATCATAAATGGAGACGACTAGCCAAAGAGAGAAGGAAGGAGTAATGTAATTTTTTATACAAATCGAGAGCTGTGGTTGGTTTGCTGTCTACTCTGCGGGTCAGTAATAATTTCTTCTGCTGGCATTTAAAGTAATGTGTTTATGTTAAACATATATTTCAAACAATAGTCTTGGACTTAAAATACTTTCAGGGAGTTGCTACCCCTGAAAAAGAGAGGCTTCTTTTAGCTGTAAGATGGGATATTCCATATCTTGCGCGTAATATTTTCTCCATGGCGCTTTCATACCTGTGTATGACATTTGAGTTCTTTAAGCTTACTTGCTCTTTCCAACTCTAAGAGATTGTATCATATAGATTCATTATACACTCAACTTTTTAGATAATTAAGTTCAGCTTTGGATACTTACTAAATATGTAAAATAGTACAATATTATGTTATGCTTTTTATATTTTAAAATATTGTAATAAACTCAAAATTGGTTACGAATAAAGTGATACACTGCTAGAAACAATTCACTCGACACTTCGACGCGTAGATAATTGACAGCTTGAACGCCACTGCGCGCTAACACTGCAGTTACACACGACTCTGTAAAATTCACAGCACACGGCTTGAAATTTTTCCTCCTTCTATGGCTAGAAAATGACGTTAACAGAACTTTCTGGAATGTTTTTGAAGCCAAAGCTCTGGAAGAATCTAGTGTACCAGGCGTATTTTGTTTCAAAGTCTCCGGTCACCGGTGCGCCACAATTCCTGTGTTGTTAGGCATTCCAAATTCTCCAACTGCATCGACTCGGATACCAAAGGGAACCTGAGAGCGGTAACATACGGATGTCACTGTCACAGCATTAAGAATGTGCCTTTTAAAACTGTAAATAACTACCTCTAAGATACCCAAAGTCAGCTTTATGCTTCCTATTATAAGTAGAGTTTGACATTGAAACGTTTTTATATGCCCAGTGTGAACACCACAAATTAAACTGGAGGTTTTCTTGTTTTGTAAGTCACAGAATATTCTCTCTGCCGCTCTTCATGAAACTGGCGTTCCGAGTTCAAAGCCTTATCCGCCACTGGATGAAGTGATCCGAAACCAAATAAAAAAAAAAAAAAAAAAAAAAAAAAAAAAAACAGGTGAAGGATACAGCTGGAGAAGGGGAGTGAATGGGTGGTGGAGTGAGGCAAGGACGGCTTTCAGGGCAGTGGTCCTTTGGAGTCGTCCCCCTCCCCCCGCACAATGCCTGATGTACATCATAATTTCTGATTTTAGATGTCATTTGTCCCCAACCCTACTAATTGGTATTCTGACAATATTTTAGTTTGTTTTGTAGGTCGGTCATGATTACGTAAAGTGAAGTGCTAACTGTAGAAGACAAACCGTTAGTTATTTTTAATGGCTTTATACTTTAATGGGAACACAATGAACATGGCTATTTAGATGTGAAAACATATTCGACTTGTGTGATTACGAAATTATTTGAATTAAATTGTTTGCCGCCATAGTTGCAATGCTGAGGAAAGCGTTTGTTGTTTGTCAGTCGTTTCAGATAGGGAAAGAACACATAACTGACCAAAACATGAGGTACCTCTGTTTGTCTCTTTGCCCTTGCAGTGTCTTAGGAGACTACGGCTAAAGAATACTTTGCGTACAGTTTTCTTGGGCGCTAGTTCTACGATGTAGCGAGGGCCGGGGGAAAGAAGGGAGAGCTCGCCCGCCTGTCTTTCCGCAATGCCAACCAAAGAACGTGTCTCTCTCAGCCATTATGGTGAATACATTATCTAATTTACCGCGAACTACCTGCATTATTAAAACAAAAATAGCACTTGTAAATATGCGTGTACTCTGGGACTTACAGACTGAATGAAACCTTAGCAATGATACCACTAAACATCCGGGTTAATAGCGTACTTCATGTGTGCTGTCGCTCTGTTCTGCTTCCGAAATTGCGCGAAATCTTCCGAATGAAGAACTGGGAACCAAGCGCCTAAGTAGCCGGTCCCCATGGCCGCCTTCGCTAAGGCATCTCGCTTTGGTGCTTCGTAGCCTAGGAGATTGTGGGTTCGAGTCCCGCCTTGAGCATGGGTGTTATATGTTTGTGTATAAGTGTGTATAACAGAAGAAAGCGGCAATTCATTAGTCATACTGCAAAGTAAAATATTACGTAAATACAAGTAAAAGAAGAAAAGAAAGAAAGGTGCGTACATAGAGTTGTGTTACTGTAAAAAAAACAAGCACATACTAAATAGATAAATAAATAAACTTCATTATAACCAAGAAAGAGAGTGAATGTCTTTGCTACAGTTTTATACATACCAAATGCATCTTGCACTTCATAAAACAATAGTTTTGATTCGCAAAACTGCTGCGCTAACGTTTTCGTTACAGAGACGGAATTTCCGTTAAACAATCCATTTTACTATTGCATGTACTCATTATCTAATTATCAGGCAGAGAGGTTTTAGTAGTAAAGAGAGAAATGCTATTACCGCACGGAGTATAGTTGACGTCAGGTACTGCGACGGACACTCCCTCCTCCCTTCACTTCAACTGGTTTCGTTGTGACGTTCATTTTAGTGGTTACATAAAAACCAGAAGAGAAATGTGGCAATATTCATGGAGTAAAAAGGAATAACACATTAAAATCATAATCACAATTAATAGTGTTCGTGACGCGTAATTAGTCAAATTTGCCGCTATAAGTATAGTGATGGAATTCATTTCCTCACCATTTTGTTTCAAGATACTCCATATACTTGAAATGATTTCAGTACTACAACAATTATAGCAAAATGTTAACTAAGATTTTCCTAGGGAAAATGATAATTTGTGGCTGTTTTTTTTTTCTTTCGCAGAAACCTTATGTAGGAAAGGAGTTGGATACGTAGAGTCAGACTGAAAAAGTCAATGCCATAGCCGGAATTGGAACCACGGACCTTCCGATCTCTAGCCGGTTGCTCTACCACTGAGCCACCATGGTAATATACCGGTAGGTCATTAAATTTCCTAACTAACTCGAATGTTTCCCAGCAAACCACAAGATGAAAAACCACAAATTATTTTGACATGACAAACTTCAATGGCGACTTACAATGCATGCCGTAAGTACTTCAAGACCCAAGATTCATAGTATAGCTAACTATTATAGACAATTGTGATCATTTAATTGTTTTCTCACAGAATCCGTGTGTAAGATAGGAGTTAGATAGTTAGTCAGACTGAAAAATTCAATGCCATAGCCGGGATTTCAACTACGGACCTCCCGGTCTCTAGCCGGTTGCTCTACCACTGAGCTGTCATGGCAACATGCTGGTACAGCATTACATTTCTCAACTGATTCGCATGTTTCCCGGTTTACTTAAAAATGTTTTCGCGCTTGCAGCCACATGGTGAAGGTTTCAAATTCCAACATTTCAAATACTCTCCATCTTCAGGGAAACTGAACTACGAGGGAGCCAAGAGTGAGAACAGGTCACCTGAGTTTACTCGAGCGTAGTGCATATCGCCACGGTAACTATTGTGTATTTGCTTTAAATTGAAACGTATTAAGTAGAAACAGATAACGATATAGAGTATCTTAGGCTATTTTCACGGCCGGTGTCGTTATATTTAAAAACTGTATTTTCCGAAGGATCCACAAGGGAATCTACAAAATACCATGTGAGTGTGCAAAGTAGGTGTCGGCATGGCCGAAGGGCCTATTAAAAATCATGTAACAGAACATCAATGTCATGTTCGCCTAATGCAGCCAGAACATTCATTTACACGTATTTACAGAGGACCATAGAATCAAATTTGAAGATACTGAGGTGCCGGTGCTGGTAAAAACAAAAGAGTACTTCAATCTTCTCAGGAAAGATGCTATTGAAATAAAACAACATCCAAACAACTTAAACAAAGACGGTGGATACCGAATCAACAAAACCTGGAAACCTGTATTAGAAAAAAAAAAACAGCTGGTTAACTTACACACTCCTGCTGCACACACTTTTGCGTTACCTGTCACCCATCCCCCTCCTAAATGGAGAGAATACATAGTCTGCTTTCCTATTACCTCCTACAGTGACTGTCACTGAAGATGCTGACTGCAGAAGTCAGTGAAACGCATGGTTAGCGTTTTAACCTACAACCATGGCACAATAGCCCGGAAAATACAGTTTTAAGGATAACAATATATCCCACGCGTCAGATGAAAATTCTTAATTACCTAATCTGAAAATCTGGGATAGATTAAACATGAAATTAGAAACAGAATATGACCCGCCATTACTGTTTTCCTCGTTTCGCAACACCCGCATGGAACAATACGAAAGCCTGCGAAGCAAGAAAGGCGAAAGATACCAGCATATTTTCCCTAATTCACTGTCAAAAACACAATTACAACTGATATTGAGAGAGTAACGTGACAGGATTTCCAGCCCATTGACCGTCACTATGACGCCCCCACCTTCTAGGCCGGTCAGGTAGCACAAAAATGGTAATGCTTCAGCATAAACCTCACGATAATACCCACTTTTCTTGCGGAATACCGGTGCGATATAACAGGAGTAGTCGTGTACAAGCGTTCTGTCTTGGTATTTGCTGAGAAGTGGTGTTTTTTCCCATAGTGCTTTTAACGGGGTTGGCAATACTGCCTGGGATGGCCACCCATCCAAGCAGTGACCGAACCCGACATTAATTAACTTGGCCAGTGCCAGCTAGCGGGGATAAACTGTGAGGAAAGGATTTCACTTCTATTTATATGTAGATGGCCGTTAGGGGCGCTGACAACCACAACATGAAATATGATTGGCTCGGGTGCTTTATGGGCCTTCATATAAAACCACACTGTGATGTAGTTGACCATGAGTTTACTAAAAGTGCAGGAAAACATTAAAGACTCATAAAACGTAGAAAGTAACAATCGACAATAAAAAATCACGAGCCTCATTGGGAAGCAAGAGTAAAAGAGCTAGGGGGAGATAAATGGGGATTACTTCAAGCATACATAACATCCAGGAATGACATGATGCTGCTACAACTCAACAAATTAAAAACTAGAGATCTCTCTGAAACACATCATTAAAAACAAAAACTAGGCTGAAGAGGGAATCTCCATAAGCAGCCCTGGCACTAAGGTGCCTAAATACCCCAATTGATTGCTTGATTGATAGATTGACCTTGAGCAGGCACCCTTAGAAAACATTGTAAAAAGCCCTATTGCCACTTAGTCTGTCTTGAACACGGTCTTCCTAGAAAACTCGCGGGATTTTAGCAAATTTCTTCTGATAAGGCACTTTGGTATCAAGTTGAAGTCAAAGAGTCACAATTTCAGCTGTTTTCTCTAGAGATGGCAGCTTCTCTTTTAGTTTCCTGTCCCAGAGTTGTTCGTTACCGTGCACGGGTGGCTTCGTTTCACTAGCTCATAACATTTGTGCGAGTGAACACGTTTACAGTCGGAAAAACTTCACATCGAAATCCTGATTGTCGCACCTGCTTGTGAATTTGTGACACCTACTGTGGTCTACAGGCGTAACAATATGCACTATTTCTGGAATTTTCTTGCCACATGATCAGCAGGTATAAAAAGGGGCAACTTGAAGCGCGAAGGGAGCGTTGGCCACCCTTTACCCTGTTCTGGCCTGCCAAATGCCGGTTCACTTAAAGTTACGTCTTTTCAAGGCGCTCATAGTCTCTCTGATGCTCTACGCCTGCGAAGTGTGGGGTATGGCAGCAGATTCCTGGCTTCTCTGGTTAGAGCGGATACAGAATAGGGGACTCCGGTCAATCTATTCGGTCAATCTATTCTGTATGTCGACGTTTCCCAGAGAGACTACTACATGAAGCTTCGGCCCTCCCATACGTGGAGGATGTAATTCGGCGCCGGGCTCAAAAATTCTACGCCCGACTGTGAGAACATGAAAACTCACTTGTCAGATCGCTGAGGGAGTAATTACCTACCGATCGCCGATACAGGCGGTATCGGGTTCCCCGCATAGCCTGCGGGCACCCCCGGTAACAACGGCTTCAAAGCAGCCAACAGCAAATTCGCTGAACTAAGTACTCCCCCTTCGCAACATTGGGAATGTTCAATCAAAATTCTCCAACAAAAACAATTTTAATCAAATAAAACACCAGCGGAGCAGAGTGTAAAGGGTTGCAGCTCCTTAAAGATTGCAACCGTTCGAGAAGCCTATCTAGCGCTACCTCCTTAACACCATCAACCGAAACCTATATTTTTACCAAACCATCCTCATCATTCCTGTAGTTAAGCCCTTACCAGGTTAGGTACGCAGAAACTACACCTAGGTTCACCACGAGTCTACCAGATTAAAAAAAGAAGATGAAAAAAAAAAGACAGCCAGTTTCAGCGGGAAGTTCGGAGCGTGCAGTCGTAGCTACAGTGGGTGTCGAATCAAAACTGTATGGCAGAATTGTTGCGAGAGCATCGAATAAAGACATTTATTTGTAAATAATTTTTTGATTGTAATCAATCGGAAGAAATATAGAGTTGTTTGAGTAATAAAGACTAGTGTTGTTACAACACAAATTCTTACTTACGCCATTAAAGGAATTGCTTCCCTTACCCACTACCAAATGTCAGGGATCATGACATTTACTTAAGCACAAGAGGGTAGTCAGTTGAGGGTGCCTGAGTTATGAGCAGGCTAAGGAATTCTGAAGCAAATAATTTAAAGTTGGTTACACCCAACCTATAGAATACATAACTACAACAGTGAATCAGTTATAGAAGCAGATAAAACATAATATCGTGATCAGTCTATCCACGCCAGTAGATTGAACAGGGATAGGGGTTAGTTTGTTGCCTATAACACTATAGCTAAAATTCCGGTAGACTAATTCCCTTTCATTCTGACATTAATGCTTAGAAATTTCTTAGCCTGAACATGAATATGAGCATATTGTGACGCATTTACCTGCCCAGCTATCATTGGGCTGGTGCCAAGTGGCCGGACCGGTGAGAGATAAATAAAGATAAGCACCGTTCTTGGCAGCACAAATGCCGCGCTATCGAGAGATAACTATACCGGATTCTCTCTAAGAAAAACACTTCAGTATTCCTCCACACAGCACTTGCACACCATATACAATCAAAATGCGATAACTACTTAGTTTGAATACACAGATTGGTTTCTATTTCAAAATTACAATGAACTATAGCAATAACGTCACTGAACGAGTCAATTGGTCATTCATTTTAAAAATAACATAAACACATGCAATGTATGTTCTACTCAGGCTAGGTGTTACTGTCAGGTTCAAAACAGAACGTTCACTCCAATCAGCCTCTCGCTTTTGTTTACCTCAAGTGCGTTTCTTATTTCGGGAGGAATATAGAAACTTCTGGTGGCTTCTCCTCCCCCGCCTTCAGAACGTTCAAGAATGTTCTGCGGAGTTATTGGCTCTTACATAAACGAGCGATCTCACCTGATTGAGCGATGAAGAAGTTAATCAGCATGTGAATGAGTTAGGTGAGTTAGCGAGTGCATTTTTGGTGCGACATAAAGTACGTTCTCCGAGCGAGTTTATGACCTCTGCTGTGAAGTGCAGTGAGTGTTACTTCTGTGAGATATCGGAGAGATATTGTAGTCAACTCCCCTGCGAGTGAAGTGTCAGGACAAACAGGGTACATCGTGCGTATTTTGTCACGCGGGACGTTGCAGAAGAAAGTGAAGTGGCGGGGGAATTGAATTAATTCACAGCGAGTGAAATGTCGGTTATCGCTAAGCAAAGTCCTACTATTATGCAGATAGTAAGAAACCCTTCGAGTATGTTTGCATTAGCGTTTTTGTCTCAATGTAACTAACATTTTAACATACAAGGAACTTTATTCTTCTGTTTTCTAGAAGACATTCTGGGAAACTTTGCCTTAATTCAATATATTGTTATTTAATCGCTTCCACTTTTTAATTGCTCACGGTGCCATTTAAAGCTATACCGAGTGATCCATTAAGGAACTAAAATGGTAGAAATTTGAAATTACTGGTTCACGAAACTTAAAGTGCTGTACTTCCCACTTACCTTAAAAGTAATCTGTGTGGAGGATCTCTTATAGGAAAAGTAGTCGTAGATTTTAGAGATCTAAGCTACTTTCCTCAATATATTGATCTTTTTATTATGTTTTTAATAATTACACCTCGAAGACAAGATCTGATACAAAGCTACATTCTGCACCTGTTTTAAGGTTACCCTTAAGAAGATGATGATTCTGAATGTCCCATGCCCAAAACTGTTCCTTATGCTGTCTCTTCGTAACGAACAAACACAAGGTTTATGATTATCGCGGAAAGGGGTCCAAGTCACTGGCGCAAAGCACCGCACACAGGTCCTTGTGACCCTTAGGAACTTACGCGAAGGGAAGGATGAGTGAAGGGGTATCCGAATGATGGGCGCAAGAATGGACAATGTACCTAACATATTCGACGCCTTACGGGCTCTACTCACGAGCCCGGAGACTCCAGAGTTTCCCCAAATTGTCCTTGCTGGAAAGCATACAAAGGCGATTTCTGAAGTGTGGTCCTGTGATGACACCACGGAAGAAAGCTTGACAGAGCTAACAGCCAACGCCCAGCCGCAACCTGCTGAACACCACCGTTTAGTCTTTCAACCTGAAACAAAAAAACAGAGCAATTATGACTACCAAAAATTATGGACAGAAAAGTTGTGGTAGATGATGAGCAACCCCAGCATTCACCTACCGACCCGGAGATAGCAATGGAAAACCCATAACTAAGAGTGAGCGTTCGCTGTGAATTGAAGACAAGAACTTCACCTCTAATTGAACCTTCCCTTTTGATATTCGAACACAATAATATATTGCTGTTCAAGTTAAGTAAGTGCACCATTGGAGAAGGAGAAAGTCTGAAAATATGAGACGAAGTCAAGTATACTCTGTTTTCGGGATTCTCCAAAATCATTGCACACTATATTTTCGGTGCTACTGATTAACAAAAGTAATACTTACGTGCAAATAAAATTAATTACTAACAGTGTGCAACATGCTGGTTTCAGAAGCGAAGATGCCAGTCATCAACATTGGTGATTTTTTGTAGTGATTTAACATTCTGTTTTACTACTTGTGGCACCACAGGCGATGACAATAATGGTACATGGAAGGAAGATAGAGCACCGGTGGATTGCAAAACCCGGTTTCCCCCTCTTTTTCACCAGAAATCTCACATTGGTCACTTGGTGTCGAACCCGGGACGTCTAGGTGAGAGGCAAGTGGTCTAATCAATTCGCCACAGTATTGGTGGTGAACTGGCGATTCATGTTTATGGCTGATTATAGATTTTTAGAAAAGCAGTAACCTGCAGCTCATACTCAACTACTGCATGATTAAATGACAAGTAAATGTTAAAAAAAAAAATAAAGGAAATAAAGGTCATATGAACTTTCTCCTTCTTTAATGGATTGCCGTCCTCTTATTAGCACTTAGGACCTTGGGGGGGGGGTCTTAAGTCCTAATCTACATGTCAAGTGTATTGGGTGAGTAGCTTGTCATGGTACAAGCAATCTCTGGTTTGTAATACATCCAGGATGGGTGATCAGTCCAAAATATAGTATGATGGTGAAGGAGTATATGAAATATACTGATAAAAGGAACAATAGGAAAATTCTCGGGTGAAATTCTCCAATCCAGCATTCACCTAACGACCGAAGAAAACCGTGATAAAACCGTTCAGTCAAGTTTGTCTGCCGTGACGGTTTGAACCCGCACTTCCCGAATGTCAGTCTCGCACGTTACCGTGACGCTATCTTGCTCGCTTTACGTAAGATTTAAATGGTAAGAGTCAACTATAATACATGATCATGTTCCATGCCAAAATAAATATATTAACACTCGGAGGATTTAACATGAATGAACAAATAAGTGTATTTATTGACATAACAGTATCATATATTGAGCTTGAACAATCGCACGGGTCCACAAACCGTGCGTGCTTTTGCAATACACGAAATAATAAACAATATTAAAGCAACAACAAAGAATTAAAAGAGTAAACACGAAAATAAAGACGAAGATGTTCAAATACAGCAATTTAAATTTACAAGATAGAGTAACCTTATTCAGAAGCATAAATGTACCCTAATATAATAGGATTTAATATAGTTCATGCACATATGTGTAGTAAAATAGACAAAACATGCAGTTAGGCTACCAACGCTGAGAGGAAGGAATTCAATTTTCTATCATGAGAGCATGGAACGAAATCGGTCAACATACATTATTGTCGGGGGGGGGGGCACAAAAACCAATAATATCTGATGTGTCCTATTTACATGATTTTCTCTACATCTCTTTAACAAATTATTGTTAATATTCTTCTACCTACTTCATGCTAATCGAGATAAACATTAGTAGAAACAGTCGTATTACTTAGTTCCTTTAAGTATAAGGGAAATAAGGGAATACACCAGGCTAAACCGACAGTCAAATGTTATAAAAATGTGCTTGCTATTGGATTGAAATTATTTATTTGCGCGGCCAGAAGTTGACAAGTTTCCACATGAGAAAACTTTAGGTATTTTAAAACTGAAAACAATAACAAAGAATACCTCGAAAACGGTCAACTCCACGAAAGCAAATATGAATGACGTAAATTGTGTGTTTTAACGATACCTGCATTTTTTGTGTGGTGAGTTTTTGTCTATATCTTGCGGTTTACCAGTTATGCAAAATTCAGAAATATTCATCCAAAATAAGGCTTCCCGAGACTATTCCCAGAAAATTCAAGATATAACCTTATTCAAATTGTTAGAGACAATTTTGAAAAAATCAAAATTTTGGAAAAATTTTCCATGTAAAAGTTAGTTAGGGTTGGGCGGAGGGATTTTCTTGAAAATCTTCGTGGTGCACCCTAGCAAGATACTGAACTTAAAGGTCAAGTTTGGTGTTTAACGGACCCACAGACACACACATGGACATTTTTTTAAAAATTGTTATTTTGGATTCAGGTAGTCCCAAAACTTGTATTTCTGGTGAAATCTCGATATCGAATTTTGGTTGCAATACAATACCTCCTCTGAACACCATGTACATAGTACGTGTAGAGAAAATAGCAAAACGGTTAAAGTAGTTTTATGCTAGCATCTTAGTCGTAAATTACACAGAGTTTCCTGACTTATACCAAAGCACAATTCTAGTTCATCTCTGCTTGCTATAAGCAATTAGGCAGGGTTTAGCATCCCGCGAGACTTAAATGTCAATACTGTGGTGTGCCCCTTGTCAAGAGAGCTAAGTATCTCTGGACCACGCGCGTGGAGAGCTCCTTGACCGCAAATGTCGAGGTTATCTCCAAATCCAAAAGCATACAAAGGCAGTGGTAGCTCGTACTGTCGTGCAATGTTTGATCTTCAGACAGGAAACCAACGTGAGCCTTGCTGCATATGCAACCGTCAAAACGTGAAAGACAACGGGACAACACACAGAAAGGAGACAAGTGCAGATCATTCTTTCCAAGCATAGAACAGACTAAACTTCCCAAATCCGATAACACCACAAATCACAGCAATAGTAACCGGCCATGGTAAAACAAAATCATACTTGTACAGTTTTAAAATAATAGATACTTAACGTGCCCCTGCAATCCAGGAGAACAGACAATAGACCATCTGACATGTGACTGCAAACTACCAAATAGACAACCACAATTCTTAAACAAGAAGTTACAACAGGCAGGAACTGGCCAACTGCCTACAATGTTCTAATAACAAAACATACCAAGGCATTCTACACTTTTGTGGCCAACTGCCTACAATGTTCTAATAACAAAACATACCAAGGCATTCTACACTTTTGTGAATTCAATAGACTTTGACAAATTAAAATAACACAAATGTTCAACAAAATGTAAACAAAACATAAAAGGAATCAGAAATTAAAAGCTATAAACAACAAAAAGCAAGAACCTTCTTATATAAATTTAATATGTTTGTAATTTGTAAGCATATAAATTACACATAACTTAATAGAAGTAACTATTTTCCACATCCATACTAGTTGCATTACATACTTAAAAGATGCGCACTTGATTCAACAGAAACATAACATTAAAAGAAAACTAAAACTTATAATATTACTTTGTAATTGAGCATGCTGTTACTAAAACAAACAAACAAAAATCGTCAACACGTTTGAGTAGAGCGTGCAATCTAAAGTGCCAACATGCAGTCCAACTTGTTCGATAGTGCATGTTCAAAATGATATTTGCTGACCGGGTTGAATGGCTTTGCTTAATTTACCGACGTTATAAACGATGTAGTTCCTTCAGACCTGAGTTCCCACTTGTTCATAAAATAAGCAAGGAATGGGAGTTTGCATATAAGGATGGTGGCAGTTCTATTATAACTGTTATGAATTAATAATAAAATATTTTAGTCTCTAATCGATTACTTCCTTTTGGTTATGTATCTAAGGAAGAAGAAAATTGTCTTTTTAGTTGGTTTTCATTTTTGAGACTTTTTGTGTCATAACGACTGGCACGAAATTAATTCAGAGTTCATAAATATTGCCTTCTTTCATACATCTAGTTTCATTCATATAAGCTTGTGTTTTATCAGACACATCTTTGGTATGGCCACAAGTAAAAGATCATGCAGATTATATACACATATATTAGCATAATATAATAAAGCGTGCTTTTTCCCCGTATATTAGCATAACAAATAGTGCTAGGCAAAAAATTATGCGTAGTAACCTTTGAGCTTGATTATGCGCTTTTCCGCCAGCCGTACAGAACTTCTACCTGCGTCTGAGATATCGTGTAAAGCAGCGAGAGGGCCAGTAAAAGGAAGACAAGTTCAAAAGAACATAGCTTGCCTCGCCTCTGAGAAATAAACTTCGGTAGACGCCACATTCGACAAACATGAACCGAATATAGAACTTGTATTGTGCCACAATAGTAGCTAGGTCGCAGGAAACTGCGATCATGAATGTGTATGTGAATGTACAGCGCATAGAATGACGAACATTTTGCTTGCATTTAGGCCGCATACTGCAAATAGCCCACTTTTACCGAGTGGAATGCAATGACTCCAGAAACTGGTCACCAGTAATTTAAAATTATTATATTTAATTTTAAATATTTAATTAAACCCTAAATTTTAATTAAATTAAATATTTTAAAATGTTTTTAATTAAATTATAAATTTTAAATTATAATTTTGAATTTAATGTAGATTTAAATTCAATATAAATTTACCTAAAATATGGATGGTTTTGAAAAAAAGAATAATGTAATTTTTTAATTTTAAAATTGTGGGATTTTGATATAATTTAAAGTTATTATAATATTAAGCTTTAGAGAATTTTAAATAAATATAAATATAAAGTTAAAAAATTATAATTAGGTATTGTAAAATTTTTGATGTAATATTTTGTATTACTTTAAATCTTATAAGTAAATAGTAATTATATGTATAACATTTTAAGTAATAAGATAATAGTAAGATTAATGCAACTAAATTACTTAATGGAATAATTATTAAAATAATACAATGGTTTCTAAAATAAAATATGTGTATAATACAAATAAATAATATAAAATAAATTTTAATAAATAATCATAACAATAATAAAATTATATACTAAAACTAAATTAAAACATATAAATATATATTAAAAATACAAAATTATAATAATATTAATGTTAATTAATTTGAAAATTGTTTCAAATTAAATATTAAGGTACAGTTTAATTGATAATAACATTATTTTAATGGGTATTTATAAGAATGTTATGCTAAGTTAGGTTAAGTTTATATCTGTAAATTTAAATTGTATGATTAAATTTGTAATTGGTATAAGTAGTAATATATGTATAAAATTTGGGTTATTTTATCCTGATTTAAGTAATTAGTCATCCAAGTTTAATATATTTTAAACTATGTCTCCAATAGAAACACAGTTATGTTACATTCACATGTGTTTCTTTATCCCCTGCCGTTTTTATCTTTATATAGCACTGTGAACTACTATTTTAAAATTATATTTTTCTGTGTACTTCATGTTAACTGAGGAAAGCCATTGCAGGAATAGTTTCATAATGCCTTTTGTTGTGGGTAAAACTGGAAGATGAGGAGTAAAGGAACCAAATTGATAGTCAGATGTTTAAAAACGCCATGCTTATATTCCATTCTTGAAATGCTTATAAACTCTTTGCATGACTTCATGACTAACCACTGCATGACACTTAAAATTACTAAAAGTTGTAATCATATAAATTAATAATAAAAGCTGTTTCAGGTCGTCTTCAGTGGTCTATGTTAGCCTCTGGCTCCCGAGGTGGCGGCTTGAAACCCGGCGGAGACGATGGATTTTTTTTTTGGCGTAAAAATCCTTAGCACGGCTTCCTTTGGAGGGGAGCTAAATTTGGTGATCCCTATCATAAACTACGATACGCGAAAGAACCTCAAGCCTGATAAAGCAACTTCTGAGCAAAATGATGCTTACTCTCACGTCAAATATAGATGGGACGCTGGCAACTACAGCAGTTTAAGAGCGTTTGTAAATAAAGCTCAGGATATCTAGGAAATAACTGCTTCCATGAACATAATTTGAGACATCATGTTTTAAAGAGATACATTTTTTGTGTAGTATATTTTGTTTAATTCTCGTGATGCACCTCATTTAAAAGGAAATTATAGTAATTTAAGTGGAGAAATTAAAAGGATTTTAATGAAAATAACGCAAAGAAAATTCTTAACTGGAAAATGCATGAAGAATAAACAATATGACAGTTCTTGTGTTTTACAATGCTTTGAATTTCATTAATTTTATAATGACTTTCAATACCACATGCCTAGCAGGTAGAAAGGATGTTGTATTTGTTCTTCGATATCTAGATTTCAACGGAAACGTATGTTTTTAGACCTTCTAGATTTAAAAAAGCACGCGCTTGTGTTTTGTGTATATGAATAATATAACTTGAAAAACAAATAGAAAATTAAGCATGCATATCAACAGTTTGTAGTTATAACTAAAGCTCAGTCCGGGGTCACGAAATTGTGGGCTTAAGGTTCGGTGCACACGTGATGAAGTAGGTGTGGTCTCTACAGCCCGTTTGGAAAAATGTTGCATTACCTAGCATTACTCACTACCTGGCCTCGTTCAGTTCCTGCTTACCTTCTTTCCTTCTTTTTTTATATTTAGCCCTACGTTTCACTTTCCTATTTGTTTCCTTTTCTACATACAGATACATGGACATATACACATTTGCAAACACCCTTGCCCGAGGCGGGATTAGAGCCCGCGATCCCCTGCGCCACGAAGCACCAGAGCTAGGCATTGTAGCGAGCGCTGCCATGGGGACTGGCAACTAGTAGACAAACCAGTGAACACTGAAAGAGAGCGCAGATTGATAAATATCGAAAACTTGAAAGGATAACACTGGACAAACTTTTGGATCATTGAAACATATTTTAAGTGACAGGAGGAAAGCCTTTTCTTTCGATACAGTAAATATGTATCTTGTAATTCACTGAAATGAATTCTGAATGAATTTATGTTCATTGTCTTTTCAAAGCTCTGCACATTATTATCCTGAATTTTTTGTATCAAGCTTTATATTTTATTTGTAGAAGTGCAAGACGTGTTTATCTACTAACCATATTATGAAACAATTGTTTTATTGTGTTATTTTATGAATTAGAACGATGCATATAATGACAGTACATGTAATGAACTGCTTTTGGGACAGATTTTACTTCAATGTGGGCCTATTTATGCTACATACTCCTCCCAATACCCTCTCTTTTTACTGCTCTGTGTGTTCGTAATTATGTGCACTTCGTAACCCAAAACCGAGCTCTAGTTATAATAGTAAACGATACTGCTTAGAGAATGTCACATGAAAGTAACAAATCTCTTCATATGTGGTGTTCACACAATTATCTCACACTTTTAACATTTAACCGAGCGGGATGGCTCTAGAGGTTTCGTCGCTGACCCGCATTTGAGAGGTCGCGGGTTCGCTTCTCATGGCTGGGCTACCTCGCCCATAGCTTTTTGGAGAGTTTTCCTGGGTCACAAGCCCAAGGCTGGGTAGCTTTCTTTAACCCCCGAATTTCCTGTCCCTCCATTTCCTCGTTCCTATTGTAACTTTATTTATCTTTCATCCCGTTTTCTTTCTGGATTGGAAGTGTAGACGATGGAGTTTAGTGCGGCGTGGCAGGGAAAAGGAATGCTCTAAGTGTCTATCTTCATCCCTCGACTTCAGTTGGTTTACGGGATGAGGACCGCTCCTGGTAGGATCCTTGGACCGCTTATGGGGAGGGGGGCTGGTCTACCCGTCCGACCATCGGGGTGCTTCAATCTAGAAATTGTGTTGACTCTGTCATTGCTGTGCCGTTATTCGTGGTTCCTGCCACCTGGTGTCTATTCTCAACTCATCCTTCCTCCCTCCCGCGGGCGCGTCCTCATGAGGGAGAACATACAATAATCCCTCTGATCGAATTCTATCTAATATTAAAATTATGCTTACTAAATGGAAACTATGAAACAGGTTTAACCTAAATGGAAAAACACTTGCCTATCATTAAATTTCTTTTAAAAGCAATGGGGAAAAATCGACAAGAAGTTGAAAAGCTCGATTGTATTAACTTTGGATATAAAGCATTTGGTAGTATATAAATCAGTTTACAATTATAAACCCAACGTTAAATTAAACATTAGGACCTGTAAATAAGGGCTGCCACTCCCAAGTGACAGTCATCAGTTGACGGAGACGACATCTGGTACCTCGACCTCCAGCTGTGCTTTGTGCTTACAGCCTCGAGAAGAGGTTGACGTGAAGGAACCGCAGGAGACGAATGAACTGTAGGTCAACACAGACAACCGAGACATACAGAGTCCTAATAATTCCACTCTTGACAACCCGGCTACGAAAGAGTAGCTCTATGACGGCTCTCTAGCGGGGCCGGGTAACATGATCTTGAAATGTCCGAGAGGTGTTCTGATGGCCGAGAGGTTCCAAGTCTTGGCGGTTCCCGTGGCGCGCTCGCTAAAGTGTTTGGAGCTTCGTGGCGCACGGGACCGCCATGGGCATGTGTGTTTGTGTGTTTGTCAATGTGTATATGTTTGTGAATCTGTAAGAAAAAAGCAAAGGGTAAACCAATAGGCCAACAAAAGAAATGTAGGGAAACTGAAAATAGGAAAAAGGAATATATAGCCGGCGTCCTGACAATACTCCGGCACTGTATTTATTAAAAAGAATCACAGCCTCCGCGTCATCTGCCCACCACCTTCTGAACCTCAACCTGAAAATAAAAGGGAAATGAAATGAGAGAAAGAGAATAAACCACCGCAGCATTCACCTTGGTGACCAGAGGAAATGGGGCCATAGACGTTACCATCTGAGCCTTGCTGCTCCGTTACCACTCCCATAGGCCACAAGCTTATAGGATATACTTACAATTTCAATGGTGTTTCATATCCAATGGATTGATAAAACTATGTGTTCTATTTTCTGTTATTACACCACTTGTGTACTGCATACTAACAGACGTAATTTGTAATATGAAGTTTGGACCGCGATACATCATTCTCTTTGTTTGTTTATTTCTTTCTATCTGTATTTCTTTCATACACTCTCTATTTACCCTTCTCGTATGTATGACTTAGCAGCCCAGCATCTGATGAGGAGCAGAGGCTCTGGATCAAAGTGAAGCTAGGATGGGTGATCAGCCCAATATTTAATCGTCCCCCGTACTCTAGAGGTAACACGCCAGCCTCTGGTTCCCAGGTCGTAGGTTCAAACGGCGGAGAGCGATTGTTTTTTTCGGGCGTAAAAATCGATAGCATTGCTTCCTTCGGAAGAGAAGTATAGGTTTTTATCGTCGATTTAAAGTGCGTAAAAGAACCTCAAGCCTGATAAAGAGGCCTTGGAGCAAAAAGAAGCTGTATTACACACACAATATACAATGGAACGCAAATCACAGCGGCAGTTAAAGAGCGTCCATAAATAAAACTCAATTTCAGCCCGATACCTGGTATGGGAGTGAGCAAGAAGATTATGTGAATTGGCAGTGAAATGGATGACAGAAAAAATTATATGGAGTGGATGATGGAATAAATGGCGGTGGAAACCGGAAAAAACCGCCCAGGCGCAGCTTTGTTCACCACAAACCCAACAGACGATCCCTTCAAATAGAACCCGTGCCACCTATGCAAGAGGCGAGCGGTCTAAGCACTGGGCAACGGCGTCGCCATAAATAGTTTGTGGTTTATCCAAATATTTAACTGTGGGACCATTGGAATAAATAACACATTGTGTATCTTCAAGAAAATTTCATTTGTCTACAAAACAATATCACTACAGGGACATTCTAATACATAAGAACATGTGTGCTGGAAATGGACACTGTTGAAAAGTTATGTGAAATAATGTTTTAAAGGCAGCTGCATTTCCATTTGTATACTTTTCATTGTCGCTTATGCTTTTACATATCTTCCATTCACATGTCTTTCTCTAGCTGTTCCGCAAACAAACGTTTCTTACAAAACATTATCCTTTTAGCTACATCATGCTAATGAAGATAAAACATTACCAGAATTATTACTTGCTTTTTGTAAGTTGAAGGGAACAGACTCAAGTGATAGTCATTTTTTTAAAAGCCGGTCGGTATGAGAAACGATTGAGTTTGTTTGCTGACAATAAATAAAAGAGAGACGAAAAGAAAACAGACTTCCCGCTTGAGAAAACTTTTAAGCAGCTTAAAAATGAAAACAATAAACTTGAATACCTAGAATTCGGTTACCTGTACGAAAACATGTATAACATATAAATTGCATGTTTAGATGAGATCTAAATTTTTTATTCATTAAGTTTTTGTCTGTCCTTTACGGTATATCAGCTATATAAGAGCTTTAGAAAAGTCATCAAGCATGAAGAGGTGTTGAGGGACTATTCCCAAAAAATTCAAGACATACATTATACTTGTCATGAAAATATCTTAGATATATGGAATTTTAATAAAAATGGTTAGAGCCATTTTTGAGAAAATGACATTTTTAGAAAAATATTCCATATAAAGGGTAGTTGTGGTGGAGGGATTTTCTTGTAAATCTTCTAATCGCATCCTGGGAGATATTGAACTTAAGTACCAGGTATGGTTTTTAATGGACTTTTCGTCTTTCAGCTATGCTGCTCACGCACGTACACACAGACACGTTTCTAAAAATGCTTTTTCTGGATTCAGGGGTCTCAAAGCATGCATTTCCGATGAAATCTTGGTATTGAATTTTTGGGTGGAATAAGATTCCTTCTCTATCCACTGTGTACATTGTACATTCGTGCTAGAGAAAATAAAAATAAATTGAGTAAATGGCGCAACACTTACATGGAGAGATTACACTTACCTAACCCTTTATTGCATGGCGTTGCAAATATGCAACAAAGATGCTTAATCAACGTTTTCAGTATTTTTAGAGGACCGTTTTTCTAATTCTGTATTATACTAACCTTCAACAATAAAATTAGGCTAGTAAGTGGTATAGTTCACATTTTTGCCCATATAATGTGCAAACACATTGTTCTTGAGCTTGAAGGTCATTTTTTGTTTGTACATTTTAAAATGGTGGAAGCCGTGTATCGCAAAGCCTATGATTGTGTGTCTCAGCTTTTGGTTCCTGTTTGTCCACTGTGTATCATGGCATCTGTAACGAAGAATTTGGTGTCTTATCTCTTTCTGCTTCTGTTTCTTTCTTATTACTGTATCTTTTATACACTTCTGAGTTTTGTAGCGTTGTCCTCATCCCTAAATCTTCTAAGAATAATGTTTCTGTTGCTAGTACATACGCCAGTCTGGTGCATACTTGCTTGCACTTATCGCCCTCTTTATACATTTTACTTTAACTTTTCAACTTTTTCCATGTCACTGGTTTTTGATTTGTCCCATATCAGTTGAATTCCATCGATTAGCGAGGTCGTCGTTTCAGAAAGTCTAATAGTCATTACTAATTTTATTGACGTGCTATTTTTGATGTTACACATTGCTCTAATAGCTGCTGAAGTTCTTTCCTGTATCTATGTGTGTACTAATGACTTCGTTAAAATGTGGAACTCCAAATTTTACTTTCTCAACACGTACTATGTACATAGTGTATAAGGAAGTATTGTATTTCACCCAAAAATTTGATACCGAGATTTCACCAGCAATATATATTTTTTATTACACTGAGTCAAAAAAGAGCATTTTTTTTTAGAAAAAGCTCCATGTGTGTCTGTGGACAGCAGAGCACAAAAACGAAAAGACAGAAATACCAAACTTGTTATTTAAAGTTGGAATCTTCCAAGGATACGACACGAAGATTTTCAAGACAATCCTTCCACCCCAAACTATCCTTTACATGGCAAATTTTTTGAAAATTTTGCTTTTCTTAAAAGTGGCTCTAATGAATTTGATTAAAATACAGCACATTAGAGATATTTACATCACAAATAAAATGTATATCTTGATTTTTCTGAGAATAGCTTCTGAAAACCTGTTCATTCTGGATGAGTCTTGCTGAATTTTGCGTAACCAGTAAACCGTAAGAGGTACACAAATACTTACTACACAAGAAATGTAGATCTACCTAAAACACACAGTTTAAGTTACATACATTTTTGTTACAGACCGTTTTCGATCGGTTTCAATTTTAAATTGCGTACCCTCTCAACCTTTCGTTTCATCTCTCGTGTTTTTCTGGAAGTGCAAGTTCAGAAGTTCAATTGTTAACATATCGATCGGTTTTTAAAGACTTAACTATCACTTTAGCCTGGTGTATCCCTTATCTTCCTTCTGCTTATAAGGAACTGAGTAGTAATTGTGTTAATGTTTATCATGTTATAAATAGAATAATAAGCTTTTGTAGGAATAGTTTGTTACAGGCTAGGTAGAAAAGTCATGTAATGTAACAAGTCAGATTTTTTACCCTAACGTCAGCCATTATATACATTATCGCCTAAACACCAAATGGTTCTTGTGCAGCTTCATTATATCTGTAGATAAAGTGGTGTACAATTTCCCTACAAATTTCAGGAAATGTTGTCAATACGCTACATAGACTGTTATCTATTCCTACTAAAATGTTACGTGGTGGAATTGTACACTTAAATAGGTGTCAGTAGATATGAGGTATTGAAGGACTATAAACCGCACGTTAACAGAGGTAACAAGTGCAGCCTGATACTAATAGTCCACAAGTAATTCTCCAATGAAATCATCCAAAAGTGTCATTTTGTTGATTTCAAAAACTCTTAATTACCATAAAATGGGTTGTATTTAATTTAAATGTTTATTTTGCTGGGTCTGTTTTAGATCTGACCTAGAGTCGGGTGTTACGGGCTTGTTTGACAGAGTTTCTGGAACTATTGCGGGTGATGAAAATGTAGCCAACTAACTGCTGATCATAAGGGATTCTGAGCACAGCTTTCCCACTTACCGATTCATGGAGCTTGGCAGTCAGCGAGATGCTGTTACGTAATTCTTGTCCGTCCTCTGTCCAAAATTTGACTTTCTGCTGCTTTTTCCTACTTCAGCAATTATGAGTATCTTATAACTCCTGAGCCGGAGCGACGTACGTTTTTCTTCATGTTAAAGTATATTTTATATTCCTGAAAAATTCAGCATAATAGAAAAACTATTAGTTGTTTGATAGAAAATACACAGATCTAATTGTAAGTGTTTTATACGCTTTCTTTGCAGAAATGGTATCCAAAACCCCATAGTTTTTCCTCTTCCATTCCTCGTGGATATAAACAGATTGAGACAGTACATGTGCCACGGGGTTAAAAGCTATCTGTAAAGGATATAGAAATTATAGACAGTGTAATATAAATTATACCGATGGGACAAATGTACATTAAAATGGCTAGGTAAGAAATGTTGTAAATCAAGCCTAAGAAACCCAGAACAAACAGTGTCACGAGCTGACAAGCGACCCAGGTAGGATAGTATCGTTAAGGGAAGGACATTGAACTGAAGGGGTGAGGTTACACTGCCCAAGGGTGGACATAACAAGGAGAAGAGAAACAATTTTCTTGCTGATCAAGCAACACTTTGACACTAGGCATGAAACATCCGCGGAGCTAAGACGTGATAGCTGAGTCCGCGGTAGAACTGGCTGTACGGCCGCGATGGAAACACTGTTTATTTGACGCACCAGCAAACGCTCAAAAGTAATAATAGGCGAGGTCGACTAAAGCATAACTTAAGGGTAAACAATTTAGAAGGAGTGCGTGTGTGTTCGACAGCAGAAAAGACCGAACGAAATGAATAAAGAGTTCAGCAATAATTAGGAACTCGAAGAAAATCACTTGTGTCATACCACACCTGAGAAAGATTCCATGCTAACAAAATCCTGAGTTAGGACACCCACATCACCATACCATTTCTTAATATCCTAAACCAGCACGCGGGATACAAACCCCCTAAGTTACCGCCTTAAACTCGTATACGCCTTAAGTTATGAGCAGAGGTATAGTGGAGCGTGAATGGAGATTGGAGATTTATTCTTAGACATTTCGATTTTCACTCACCATGTGCTCATTAGTTGACAGAGTTGTGGGTTTCTCGGTTTTAATTTGATACACCTTCTGTAATTATTGGGTTTGTTTTAAAACTTGCATTTTCTCTGGAGACGACAGCATCTTTTCTGTATTTTGACGGGTCAAATTCACATTAAACATGTGGCGATGTGTTAAATTTTCCATTTAAATGTGCACTGAAGCACGCGTGTTTTCTTCATTGTGCAGGGTTTACGAATTATGCTCATTCTTTTCTCTGCAAGCTACCTAGTAGTTACAAAATGCATTATTTTTTAGTCCATCCAACAAGCAAATTCTGAAATATCAAAGAAAATACATGTATTGAAGCCTCGTGAATTAAAAGGCCTTTTAAAACAGCAGAACTCGAGAACCAAATCTTCGATAAGTGCTGTTCTAGGTACCTAACTTCAATTGTGACATCGAGCTTACAGTTTTGTACTTGAATAAATTGAAGTTCCAAATAATATGTTTCGGGTTTCTCACCCACAGGCTCAAGTTTGACAATAAAACAGATATTTACATATCTATTAGAGTAATTCATTAATAATATCCATTTCCTTGCATATATCGGTGTATCAAATTACTAAATGATAGAAAATCCAAAAATTTACAATTTTATTTCTTTGTTTCCTCTCTTTCTTTCACGCATCACTGGGTCAAAAGATGACATGTACTTATGACAAATTATTCGATATTTCTTATTTTCTCCAAAACTTCTCTAACAATCTTAATAAAAATAAGGTATTTAAGAAATGCACACAACAGTTAAAACGAATGTCTGGAATGTTATGGGAATAGGCTGTGAAGTTCTCTTCATATAACGAATTTGCATAATTGTGTGCTGGACGTTAAGAAACAGACAAGAATCTTACCCACCATACACATGATTTCTTTCAAATAACCACTTCTGAGATATCATTTATGATCTACCTAAATGTTAAAATACATAATGCTAAGGCTTTTCAGTTGTTTCTTACAATGTCACCGAATGTAAAAGGCAGGTATTAAACATCTACCTTTTGGTTTTCCTCTATTCCCTCTTTACCTACACTGAAATGTGAAACGTCGCACCCGTGGTGTAATGGTTACCATGCTAGCTTCATATACCCAAGGTCGCGGTGTCACAGGCTGGAATATGGCTTCCTTCTGAAGGGAAGTAAAGCCGTTGGTCCCGTGTCGTAGATATACGGCACGTAAACCTCAGACCTGATAGAGAGGCCTCTGAGCAAAATTAAGGGTCTCTCACACCCAAATTAGAATGAGACGCTGAGAACCACAGTAGATAAAGAGCGTCCATTTTTTGGAAATGTGAAATGAAATTTCTTTTACAAATGTTTCTTTCTGATTATAATTATGTAGAAAAACAAGCTGTCACAGGAATAGGAGTAGTCTGTAGGAGACACAACACAAATATAGTGGATAGAGAAGGTCATATGGATGTAAGACATGCTATTTTTAAAACCTATATTACTATAAAGCTGTTTAATATCTGTGTTGTGAATGTAAACTACCTCAAAGCCGTAGGCGGGAAATTTCCCAGTGTACTGCAGGGTTAGATTTGTCACATGCGTTATTCCTAAGTCCCCACTTCAATTCTCACCTCTGGTCGTCACAAATCCAGGTCAACTTTGAACAACCAACACTTCTGACTGTGGGAACGAAAGTATTTGCTTGCTGTTCTCCCGCTGTTACAAACAAACGACGGCGAGAGTTTTCGGTGTGGATAAACGCTTTCGATACTCGACTGGTATCGACATTTGCTGCTAATGTCGCCATTTTAGGATACAGAATAATGATATAGGGTGATTCATAGGATAGCTGACAGTGAGCGTGGCACTTTCACTAATGGCCGAGCGAGCCAATAGTTGACGATTAGGATCGCCGTTTTATGGAGGTAGGGCACTGAATATAAACCATTTCCTTCATAATTCCTGACACATAGCTCGTTAACAGCTTTTCACTCATTTTGGAACTAAAAGCTCGTGTTTCTTATGCCAGGTGGCTCTATAGCGCCAGATGGAAAACAAGTATAGGCAACCGCTAAACCAGGAGAAAATAACAAAGTTTTCCATGTCCAAGGGACACATCAATAAACGTGCCACTCTTCTAAGGAAAACTAATACAATAAATTGACTACTCCTTTAAATGCGGCAGCTATTTGACCTGGTTTGCACAGCAAAAATACATCTTTTAACACCCTCCTGTGCTGATACATTACACGACACAGTTATGTTTCTCAAAGTTATAAAAGGTACTAGAAAATATAAATTAACGTCCTCTTTTCATTGACCGCGGCTATTCGAGCTTTCTTTCATCTAAGTAGATATGCCATAATTGTCTGATTCTGAAAATATAAGCTTTCAAAATGGATATCGTGGTGGATGGTCTTAGACTAAGTGAATTTATATTTTATGTTGCAGATCTTGTATTTTCAGTTGCACATCCCATTAATCATTAAATATGCAGATTTAACGTTCTTGTGTTTATAAATATAAAACATTGCTTTAAAATAAAAGAGTGACATTTTTCTGAATTAATAATATATTTTATGCTCTTCTTTCTAAATTTCAACTTGCCTTAGTGGGCTTACCCTCTTTGTATGGAGGGTTTAAACTCCCAGAACGTACATTTGGGTACCTAGGGTGAGAAGTCTATCGAGGAGCCAATAATAATTGAATGAACAACTCGGAACGAGAGATCGGCCCGTAGCCAAGCATGAGACAGGTGACTAAATGAATTGTTGGATTGAGTGGCAGGGAAAACCGGATAACCTGGAGAAAATCCTCTCAAACATCGTGTTGTCCACTATTAATACCATATGCGATTCCGTAGGATTGAACTTGGGACGCGCGGTTTAACCACTCGCATCTCAACTAGGAGGCCGGGTTCGATCCCAGGGGACCGCATGTGGGATTTGTGGTAGAGGAAGCGGCGTCTGGGCGGGTTTTCTCCGGGTTCTCCCGATCCTCCCGCCATTCATTCCACCAAATGCCCCATAATAATTTTTTTCTTTAATTTCTTTCACCGTCATTTCATATCAGCCACTTCCTCACTTTCCTACCAGGCATTGGGCTGATGACTAGAACTTGGTTTTGGGTTCCGAAACGCACACAGTTACGAACACACCGAGCAGTCAGCAGTATTAAGAGTGGATAGTGGGGAGGGATTTGTAGCGTAAACATGCACACGTTGAAGTATAATCTGTTCCAAAAGCAGCTCATTACATATATTAACAGTACATGTATCGTTATAATTCATAAAGTAACACAAAGTACCCCCTTGTACTTTTAAAAATAAAATATAAAGCTTGATACAACAAAATGAGGATCTGCAGAGCGTTGTAAAGACGGTGAATATAAATCAACCAAACTCGCTCAGAGTTCATGGTAGTGTATTACAAGATACATCTTTACTGTGTCGAAAGAAAAGGTTTTCCGCCTGTAAACCACAATATGTTTAAATCATCCACAAGGTTCTTTCAGTATCAATTTTGATTTGCACCCTCTTTAGTGTTCACTTGTTTACATACTAGTTGCCGGTCCCCATGGCCGCACTCGCTACAGTGCCTAGCTCTGGTGCTTTGTGGCGCAGGGGATCGCGGGTTCAAGTCCCGCTTGGGGTATGGTTTTTGTAAATGTGTATATGTCTGCGTTTCGGTGTGCAAAAAAAGAAAGGAAAGGAAACCACCAGAAACGTAGAAATACATATAAAAAAAGGAAAGAAGATTACAAAAGAACCTAGCTGAGCCAGACCAGGCAGGGCTTCGATAGTGCAACACGTTTAAAAACGGGCAATTTCGGGACCCCGGACCGAGCTCTACTGATCGCCCAACTTTACTGTACTCCTCATCAGGCGTCTGACTCCAGGTGATAGCTTGTAAGTTCTGAAGGGTGTAAGTTCTACACACAAGGCGGTTAAACAGAGAAAAAAGGAAACATTCTGCGGAAAATATTGTAAAATTTTGGAGAAATTAGTGACCATAGATGATGTTGAGGTATGAGCACTTTAGCGGCGGGGGACACTCAGCAACTGTGACCAAGTACTGATCTATTGCGGCCCACCACCGCCCGGGGGAAGGAATGATAAGAGGGGACACCACAGCCCAGCACACAGGAACCGACGGAGCTAAGCGCAGAGACGCACGGAAGTCCCTATCATTTTCCCTAGATGGCAGTCCTGGCGCGCCACGGAGGCTATACAGGTGCCTAGAGCCAACCAGCGCTACCAGGTTTAAAAGAGTTTCACTCGGGGCAGACAACCGTGTCATCTGCCTGCAAGGCCTCAAGCCACACTTATCGCCGTCCTGAAAGATGAGAAATGGAAATGAAGTGAAGGAATGAAAGGGAAAGGAAGTGTTTTAGATATACATCACCCCAGTATTTGCCTAAGTGGCCCCAGATAGTCCATGGTAAAACCCAAGACCAGAGTGCGCGGTCAACGGGGAATGCCAGTTCCAAACGAAACATCTTAGCCGCCTGACTCGGTATAAATGACGTTTCAGGTAATCTATTTTAAAAGTATTCTATATTGACTTATTTAGGAATAAGTAGCAGGTGAGTCAACCATGCTAAGCTTTCCACAATTGTATGATCCGCCTTACTGTAAAGAACCCGTCTTTTGCAATAAGAGGAAGGAGGAAGGAGAAATAGTAGAAAAACAAAATTATTTTGCAGCTACACTTATTGCAGTTATTCGTTTCTTTGCCTAAGAACAATTGGTTATTAAGTATTGTATAGAAACTAATAAGCTGCCCAGACCATCAAAGGCAACAAAATGGGAAGGTCCGAACACAAGAGTAATACAGCGATCTCCTATGTGAGCGTTTCCATATGGTTAAGTGGATTTTCGCTCGGAGACAAAAGGCTATCGACTAGAATAACGTACCGCGATAAGCGCATTTCCTTCAGTCTAATTAACGCTTTATCACTAAAGCCGAAGCGATTAAAACCAATGCTAATTATCATAACACGATTATTAAAGCATTGTACGGTATCTGCTATTGTTGAATAAATGTTGTTTCTTTTTTATTTTATCTGTCGAATACCATTGTATGTTCGTATATAGTAGGCAGAGAAGATGTAGTGTTTCACCCAGAAATTATATATCGAGATTTCAACGAAAATATATGTTTTAAGGTCCCTGAATAATATTTTGAAAAAAGGTCCTGTGTGTATGCGTGTGTCTATGGACAGCATAAGTCGCCAAACTTGATATTTTAGTATCTTCCAATGATGCGAAAAGAATATCGTTAGTAAATTCCCTAATCAAAATACACTTAACATGAAAGATTTTGTCAAATGTTCAATTGTCTCAAAAATTTCTCCATTGATTTTGATTAAAATAATACATATTTAAGATATTCACATGAGAAATAAAAGATATGTATATATTGAATTTCCTGAAAATAACCCCTTCGCTTTTGCATAACTGGTAAACCATAAGAAATAGACAAAACCTTACTGTACAGAAATTGTAGAACTCCTCAAAATACACAATTTATATCCTATGAATTTTGGTTGAGGAGTTAACCATTTACGAGATATTCTTTGTTATTCTTTTCAATTTTAAAACACTTTTACTTCTAACCATGTAAAGAGAACCGAGTTTCAATTTTAATAACATATCGACAATTGACTATTGCTTCAATCTAGCGTATTCCCTTATTCCCTTGTACTTACAAAGAACTAAGTAATAAGAACATTTCTGGTAGCGTTTATCTCCATTAGCATGAAGTAAATAGAGAAATAATATTCTACAAGAAGTTTGTTTGCAGAACAGGTACATAAAGACAATTGACAGATTTTTTTAAGGTGGTTCATTTAAATTCAGTAAGTGTATATATATAAAACTCCATGGCACGACAGCTCACGGGGAACCTTGGCCTACCGCCAGGCCGCTGCGTCCCCCATCTCGGTCCACTACAAACGTCATGGATGGGGTGCAGTATTGGAGGGTGAGACGTGGTCAGCGCCTCGAGTCCCCCGGGCCAGTTAATGCGGTCCTCATGACCTGGAGCTCCTCAATTGGCCCCCCAGGGACCTTACGAGGCTGAGTGCACCCCGGACCAGGTCTCCTAGCGGGTGAAAACTCCCCACGCTGGTACTGGGGATCGAACCCAGGTCTCCCGCTAAGGAGACGTCCATATCTATCTATCTATATATATAGAGTTTAACGTCCTTTAACCTGGTTGGTTGGTCATATTGGACGATGAATGAAATTGGTGAAATGATGCTCAAATGAACTCGGGGTCCAGGGAGCTTAAAGTTACCCGACATTCGTCTTCTCAGGAAGAGGGAAAACCCCGAAAAAAAACCTTATGCGGATAACTCGCCCTAAGTGAGATTCGAGCTCAAGGCATTTTGAATGTGAGGCAGACACGCTACCACCACACTACTCAGGCGGGCAGGATCTTTTTATATATATATAATTCCTTTTGCTACAGCTGGAAAGTCTTAGCACAAAATATGTTAAGTAGGACGAAGGGGTCTTGGAGGGGAACCATTGGAGTTATTGTACGTATGTCCCCCAAGTGGCCAGGATGTGGTTAGAGTGACACCGGGTGGCCCAAACCAGAAGCGACGGCACAAAAATGATAGAATCCCCTAGAGTTACCAGATTGAGATGTCTGTCAATTGGATAGGCTGACTGGAACCCCAATATGCACAGACCCCCAATAGGTGGTTCTCATACCCCTGCAGCCAACTGAATGCTGTAGGTTGGATAGAGCATTCCTTTAAATTGCCACGCCGCACCTAAGCGATATTACCGACACTTCCTACCTTGAAATGCATCAAAGAGGTGAAGGATGAACGAAATGATGCATGGAACAACATGGAGGTAGAGGAAATGAACCTCGGAATGGAAGAAGCCACTCCAGCATTCGCCTCGCGACCTGGGGAAAAACACCGAAAAAATATGGGAAGTCGTCGGTATTTAAACACGTGACCTCACAAATGCGAGTCGCACGCGTTACCGCGTCCCCACATCACTCGGAAATTATACGAGTATGTATATTCCACGTGGTTTGTCATCCAGAAATATACAAATCCCGGCAACAGCGAAAGGTTTAAGGGTTATTTGACCTTCTGCTGTAAGATCTCACTCCTCGGGCTATCAATCTACCTCATGAACAACGGAGCATGTGGCCGAGTGGATAGACCGCTCGCCTTTTAGTTAGACAAATTAGCGCAAGTTGCTCCGGGTTCTCCAGTTTCCCCAGCCATCGCTTTCCACCGATGCTCCATCTTCATTCCATGCATCACCAGTGTCATCGCCTGCTGTGCCACAAGTAATAAAAGGGACGTTAAACACTACCAAGCAAAAGCAGATAATGTTATTTTTGGTCTACCTTGAATCTCTAAGTCCTTTGGCTTTTAAATTCTACTTTGGATGTTTATTAAGAGAACTGTGACGTTGCTTTGTATAATAGGAATAGGGCATTTTGATTGTGTTTATCGCCCACTTTTAAACTATAGCACAGTTGGCGATGACATTGTTGATGCATTGAATGAAGATGAAGCACCGGTGGAATAAGATGGGGGGGGGGGAACTGGAAAGCCTGGAGAAAACCCGCCTCTCTGCCGTTTTGGTCGCCACAAATGCTGCAGGCGGTCGCTTGGGGTTGAACCCTTACCGCCTTGGTGAGAGGCGAATGCTCTAACCACTCGACCTAGGCGCGGCCCTGAATAGGCTATGGACGGAGAGAATTCGGTACTGAACCATATGTTGGTTATTGTACCTATGCTCCTAGAGTTCGCGCCCCCGGGAGGGAGAGTAAGGTCAGAGTATACACCGGGCGGCCGGAACCAGAAGTGGCGGCACAACAATGATGGGGCCCATTTAGAAACAGCCGGACATGCAGATTGGGGACCCTACCCCATCAGGTGCGGCAACAGACAAAGTTGGGGGACAGAGAGTCATATATCATTTTTCTCTGCCGCAGTGAGCCAACGCCGACACTTCCAACCCTGTAAGAAATGATGAAGTATGAATGAAGTGCCAATGGAAACTACATGGAGGGGCAGGAACCTCATGGGTGAATGAAACCAGCCCAGCATTTTATTGGTGACTACCCTCGATAAAACCCATGGGTGAGGTATGCTGGCTACGGGAATCGAACCGATGACCTCCCGATTGCGAGACATAAGCGTAACCGTCTAAACCAACCCGCTCGGTCGCCTTGAAGAATATATTTTAACCTGAATATATGTGTTTAATAAGGGTTTTTAATATTATTATTATTATTATTATTATTATTATTCAATGGAAAATACCGTTGACTGTATGAAGGTCACGTGATACAGTTCACGCCAGCATTGAACTATTACTTTGACAAAACCACAAACAGCATCTTTTGGCTAAATAGAAAAAAACAAATAAAAAGTACCTTTAAAAGAAATCAATAAAATACCGAAAGGAACCAGAAATTAAAAACGCTATTAAAATTACTCGGGGAATAAAAGTGGCATATAAAATCTGTATAGAAAAAAACAACGTTTAACGCCCAAAGACATACGTGAATCTACGAAACCAAAGTGAACAATGGAGAGAAACCCCAAATTTGGCTACTTTCCCCTAACGTATGAAAAAATGTAAAGTGGTAAATAAATTATAAAATTTGCAATATACGTCCTGGTTTAGGGAGCCAGATGCCAGGTTATTTTATTGCAGATTTTATGTGTACATATGTGCTAGAGAAGGTAAAACAGAGCTAGCTCAGAAGTACATAACAGCATTCGCCGCTGCTTGTGACTTTGAAGATACGGAGGAAACTCAATGGTTTTGGCATATGAAAATGATGCAGTCCTTAGTCTCCACTTCATTAATGAGAACTGAAAGATATGCAAAGGAAAGTGTAGGAAGCAGAACACTGAAGCTAATTCCATATAAATGATGTTCCTACAGGATCGGACGCTAAACTAAAGGCAGCCGCTATTGATTGGCTCTGGGTAGCCAACAGATGGACAGACCGACAGACACAGAAGGGTGCAGTAATGGTCTAGCAGGGCTTGGAGGACTGGGCAAATCAGAATTAAAGTGGAATCTAGTTTACTGCGGTCGGTCTTTCTCTTTATCCATGCCCTGCATATTCGCTTCGGACCTCGTTTCTGTTTGCTTCTCCAGCAGATACTTCACACCTCCTTTTCCATTGCGCTGCTTCCTTTATGCACCATTCGGACGTTCAACTTAATTCTATTCCATGTACAAGATTTAATTACGTAGAAGTTAATTGTGTGCCGAATGGCCAGTGCAGTACGGCGATGTAATTATATCTTGGAGCATAGCACCGTAGTAATTAGTGAAGCTAAGAAATTCTGAATGAAACTTCTAGAGCCTCTCGTTTAAATACTGTTTATACGTATTCCAAATTATTTAACTACCCCACTTGTCCGTGATTCGAAACATTCAAGGATTGTTTTTACGGTCCATTATGGAATAAAATGAAAGGCACCACACATCTTAGATAGTCAATTTTTACTTTCTCTACATGTACTATGTACATAGTGTATAGAGAAGATATTGTAATGCACCCAAAAATTCAGTACCGAGGTTTCACCGGAAATGCATGTTTTGGGTCCTCCTGAATCCTAAAAAAGCGTTTCTGGGAAAAGGTCCGTGTGTGTGTGCGTATGTGTGCGTGCGTGTCTGTTTGTCTGTGGACAGCATAGCTCAAAAACGAAAAGACCGTTAAATTCCACGACACGAGTTTCAAAAAATCCCCGCACCCCCAACTACCCATTACATGGAACTTCTTTCGAAAATGTTGATTTTCTCAAAAATGGATCTAATGATTTTGATTAAAATATCGTATATTAAAGATATTTACCTGACAAATAATATGTACATCTTGAATTTTCTGGGAATAAACTCTGAAGACTACTTAATGTGGATGAATTTTACGGAATTTTATATAGCTGCTAAACCGTAAGAGATAGACAAAAACTTACCATACAAAAAATGTGAAGCATATTAAAACACGCAATTTATGTTATATACATTTTTTTCGCGGAGTTGATCGTTTTTGAGATATTCCTTGATATTGGTTTCAGATTTAAAACACTTAAACTTTTCTCATATAGGAATTTGTCAACTTCTGTCTGTACAAACAAAGGAACTTCAGTCACATGGCAAGCAGCTTTTGACTATCACTTTAACCTATCTACTCCCTGATTTCGCTTCTACTTGCAAGGTAGCAAGTAATAAGACTTATTTCTGCTATTTTTTCCTCAACTAGCATTAAGTAAACAGAAGAATAAGGTTTTCAACAATGATTTGTTGCAGATATGTAGAGAAAGTCATGTAAATGGAACACATCAGATTTTACTTTTTCTAGCGCACATGTATAATGTACATAGCAGGTAGAGAAGGTATTGTATTCCACCCCAAAATTCGACACCGAAAATTATATTTTGAGACTCCTTGACTGAAAAAAAAAGAGTTCTTAGAAAAAGTCCTCCGTGTGTGTGTGTGTGTGTGTGGAAAGCATAACTCAAAAACGATAAATCCATGAAATACCAAACTTGACGTTTTAAGTTTAGTATATCCCAAGAATACAATTGGAGGATTTTCAAGAAAATCCCCCATCCCAAACTACCCTTAACATGGAAAAATTACTTGATTAACCTTCTGAATACCAAGTGACAAAATACACCAGGTGCAGTACGGTTGTACTCCAAGAAAATATGTATTTATTTTTACTTTATATTTGCAAATGAGCATATTAAGGATTTACTGAAGTTTATATTAAACAGTTTTTCATTTTCTACACATTATATGGCCACAAACTCACTTCTGAGCACCGAGTAAAAGTATGTACATGGTACGGTACAAATGAACCCCATGAATATATGGTAACAAAAAACAAACTATACTGAATGTTACCATTTGACATTACCTGCATTGTTATCGAAGTAAAAACACCATTTTTGTTACAATAAATAAAAATATCTGTGAAAGATATGATCATATTAAGAATCAATATTACATAAATAAGAAGTGACATAGCTTACCAGATGGGGTACGTCTGTAGCCCACACATCTTATGGAAGGTTATTTAATAACTGGTGCTTTGATTTTTAATTAGGATGTATTATTGTATCATACGCAATCTTTCTAACAATGTAATGGAATATGAACTATGAATAGCCATGTATAGATGTAAAACTATAAGACATAAGCGATTGGGATACATTTGTACCCCTCTTGGTATATGGAGGGCTAAAATACTGCATTTTAAACAACGTTTACATGAAAAATAAAATGTACACTTGAATTTCCTGGAAATAGACTCTGAAGTCCACTTCATTCTGAATGACTTTTACATAACTGGTAAACTCTCAGAGATAGATAAAAACTTACTGGCCAAAAAATCGATATCTTCTTAAAACATACCATTTATTGTATATGCAGTTTTTCTTAGAGTTGGTCGTTTCCGAGGTATTCCTTGTTATTATTTTCAATTTTAAAACACTAGCACTCTTCTCAGAGAGGAAGTTGTCCGTGTTTCTTTTGTTTTACCCCTTGTCATGTAAAGAAGCTATTTTCAATGACGATCGCATATTAAACATTTGCCTATCGCTTGGTTCCCTCCTACTTATGAGCCTAAGTAATAAACACATTCTGCTAGGCTTATCTCGAGCATGGAGTAGAAATAAGGATAATCTTCTGTAACAGCTTCGTAGAATGGATGTCATATGAATGGAACATATATTTTTGATTTCATTATACATATCTTAATTTTTCTTTCTGCAGTTTACGCAATCATTTAAATGCTCATTGTAGAGTAGAATACATTTTGGAGGCCCCCCCCTTAACAGTCCATACCGATTTCGTAAACTCTTTCTTAAATACATTTTCACTTTCTCTATTGCGTATGTGCAATGCACATAGGGAAGATATTGTATTCCACCCAAAAATTCAACACAAAGATTGCACCAAAAATTATGTTTTGAGACCTCCTGAACGAAAAAACAAAATTAAAAAAAGGTCTATGTGTGAGTGCGTGTGTGTGTGTGTGTGTGTCGTGGACAGCATAACTCAGAAACGAAAAATCCCTTAAATACCAAAGTCGGTGTTCACTTCTGAATACCGGGTTAAAAATGTACATGATTTACCACGGTTATATGGTATAACAAAATACAATATGACAGCCTCCGTGGTCAAGTGGTCAATGAGATGACTTCTCACCCGGTGGTCCCGAGTTTGATTATCGGCTGGGGCGGGGAATTTTTCCTCAGTCAGAATTACTCCCTATCCCCACAGAGTCTGGAAGTATGTA
Organism: Hymenopus coronatus; assembly: GCA_030762935.1. Classification (NCBI taxonomy): domain Eukaryota; kingdom Metazoa; phylum Arthropoda; class Insecta; order Mantodea; family Hymenopodidae; genus Hymenopus; species Hymenopus coronatus. Next base: position 63,698,855 of record CM060900.1, read on the forward strand.
TGTGTTAGAGTGTGTGTGTGTTTGAGGAAAAACAAAAGATATAAACCAAAAGAACCTACAGACAACGAGTTGTTTCAAGTGCAAAGCCGACATGACCTTAGATGTTAAAGGGGGCTATATAAATGAAATAATAAAAAAATACAGTATAGTGAACGTTACCATTGTTGACACTATCTGCTTTGTTATTGAAATAAAATACCATTGTTGTAAAAATAAATAAAATATTTTTCAAAGAAATGATCAAATTAAGAATCAATATTACAAAAATAAGAAGTGATATAGTTTATTAGATGCGGTGCATCTGAATCCCACACAATTTATAGAAGTTTATTTCATAACTGGATCTTTGATTTTTAAGGAATGTACCATTCTTCTGTTAGTAGGGATTTGTTCACAATTTCACCATCTGCAAAAGGTTTCATTGACCCAGCAACGTCCCTAGCAATTTTGTAGCTGGCGCACAGCCCCGGTGCTATTTACAACAGAGGACCTTGCATCATCTTGGCTATATTTCACTTTGGACTTCAGTTTGCGAGAGCTTTTGTCTATCTCTCCCTGATAATTTATAATTTCCATATGAATATTTATGCTTACACACAAAGTGTCTTATGATATTAAATTATGTAATAAGCTACAATCCTTTGAACATATTAGGCAGAAAGCTTTAATCGTCTTTTAGAATGAAAAAGTACCTGTTTTCCCATTTGCTGTTGAAGATTAGTTTTGGAGTTTTGGTTCAAGTGGAAGGTGAAGGCATCACTGCTTGTTTTGAGAATGTCAGTACACAGAGCTCAAATAGTATTAGACATCGACTTTCTGACTGCCTTTAGGGAATTTATAGGGCGTGTCTTCTGATATCCGCTGGCCCCTCCGGCACTCTTTTTTTTTTAAATGATTTATTGATCGATCAGCGCATGTGCGCTCTACAGATCATTGATTTTAGACATTATTTACATGCATGATACTGAATAACATTGAAATTGGGCCCCTCATAAGTAGGTACATTTTTTTGTTTTTATTTTACAGAAAGTCTTGCTGTGAGAGCTGGTCCAGTGGTAGGCTACTCTTGATGCGAGTTGGATAGCTAGATTTTCTGCCAAGAGAATAGTGAATGGCTCCTGAGACGTCTTTTAGCTTGCTGTAAAACTGTTCGGCTTGTGAAGAAATTGACTGTTGAATGATGCTGATTCCAGTTTCTCTATGTAGTTGACTATTTCTGACAAACCATGGTGCATTCGTTGAGATTCGCAATATTTTGTTTTGAAATGTCTGGATACGTTTGATTTCAGAAGGACTAGTTCCTCCCCAAACTGGACAAGCGTATAGTAGCAGTGGTCTTAATAGAGTCGTGTAAAGTAGTGTGCAGATTTTTAGTTTGAGTGAAGATCTTTTGTTGAGCAGGGGGTAGAGTTTTGCCAGTCTTGCTCGGGCTAGTATAAGTTTGTTGCTTATATGTGGTTTCCATGTGAGTCGTCGATCCAGGAGTACACCGAGATATTCCACTGTTTCTGTATTAGTTTTCCAGGGTATCTGTTGCGCTGGGAGAGTTACTGGTGGTGGATAGTTTTGTCTGCATAGTGTAAAGACCATTGCTTCACATTTTTGTTGGTTGAGCGAAATACGCCAGTTGTCTAGCCAGGGCATAATTAAGTTTAAGGCCTCTTGAAGGTGATTTCTGGCGGTGTGGATATTGCGATGTGTTGAGAAGATTGCAGTATCGTCCGCATACATAGCGATTTGAGCTGTAGGCGTTGCAGGCATATCAGAGGTGTACAGGTTGAACAGAGCTGGTCCCAGGATAGATCCTTGAGGAACTTCGGCTGTTATAGGTTTTGTAGAAGAGTGACAACTACCTATGCGGACTGAGAATGTTCGTTGTGACAGAAAGGAGGAAATTATTTTATAGAGGTAGTCTGGAATGCCGTTGTTGAACAGTTTGTATAGAAGACCCTGATGCCAAACTCTGTCGAATGCCTGAGTGAAGTCAAGGAAAGCTGCAGTTGTGTGTTCTTTCTTCTCGAAGCCTTGTGCCACTTGCTCTGTAATCCGGAGAATTTGATGGGTGGTTGAATGTTTACGACGAAAACCGAATTGAAAGGGAGGTAATACTGATGCTTCATTGAGAAATTTTGTTAAACGCTTCAGTATAATCTTTTCATACACTTTGGACAGACTTGGTAGCAGACTTATAGGACGATAATTGTATTGGTCTGAGGAGCTTTTCCCAGGTTTATGAATAACAATAACTATAGCGTGTTTCCAGATTCTGGGGAAGTAGCCCATACGTATCAAACTATTGAAGAGTGAGGCTAGAATAGCAAGTGCTTTGCGAGTCAGATATTTTGATACAAAATTTGGAATTAGGTAATGACCAGGCGATTTTCTTGCTGGTAGTTGCTGGATTATGAACAAGATTTCTTTTGGCGAAGTGAAGTCAATGGGAAGTGGAGCAGTGGTATAAGAATCAGGAAAACATTCAATTTCGTGGTTGAATTCTTCGTTTATCACTGGGTTTGGGCTGAAGATACATTGTAGAGTATTTGCGAATAGTTCCGATTTCTCAAAGTCGGTTATGTAGTGTTTTCCATCTTGTATTAAGGGTGGAATAAGCGTCGGTTCTTTTAATATTCTTTTGGTTTCTTTCCACAAGGATGAATCATCTGGTGAAATGCTGGAGAGGTGCCGTTGGTAAGTCGAGTACCGGTACTCATCCATTTGTTTTTTTACCTTTCTTGTGAGTTGGTTCAAGCGATGAAGTTGCCAGGTTTCTCTGTACTTCTGCCAAAGCCGGCGCATTTTGTGTTTTTCTTTCAAGAGAAATCTGATGTTAGAGGGCAAAGTTTCGTGATAGGGTTTTCTTTGTTGCTGAGGTCTAGCTGGAGCTGTGGATTTGTCTATGGCTGAAGTTATGACTTTTGTGAACTCAAGAATTGCTGCTTCTGCATCACTGGGACTTTTCAGGTTGCACGCAGGTTTTAGCTCGTTATCAATTACATTTTGGAAGGTTTCCCAATGTATGAAACCTCTGCTGAGTCTCCTAGTGGACTGTGGACGTAAAATCAGATTGTGTCAAATGATATCAAGACTGGGGAGTGGTCCGAGTCCATTTCAGGTAGAACAGCCATGGTGGGAAAGCCTAATAAATTTTTGTAAAGTGCTATGTCTAGTATGTCAGGTGCTACATTTTGTCTAAAGAAAGTAGGACCAGGTGGGGCTAAGATGTTAACTGCATTGCGTTCAGCTGCTGTTAATAGTCGTCTTCCGTTTGGAGTTGTCACACGGCATCCCCATGTTTCATGGTTACTATTTAGATCTCTCACGAGAAGGGTTGGCACTGTGTCAGAGAATATAGTAGTAATATCCTGGTCATTGAGGCCGAGTCCTGGTGGCTTGTATGCTGAGATTATTGTCGTTTTAGTGGAGTTTTGCATGGATATTTGAACTGCGTAAGCTTCGAGGCTAGTTGGTTGGGGTAGTAGGACCGAGTAGTGGTGCATTTCCTTTCGAATGAAGATGGCCACTCCACCCGAGGCGACGAGAGCTTCGCGATCGGACCTATACGCTGCATAACCAGGTACTGAAAACTTTTCCTGTGGTGCTAGATGAGTCTCAGTGACGCAAGCTACTGCGACGTTGTGTCTTGAGATGAATTCCAGAAAGACTTCCCGCTTGGCTTTGATTCCGTTAGCGTTCCAGTTTAGTATAGTTAGTTGAGAGAATGTATATGCTTGATTTTTAGTGGCCATTAGCAAACAATCTTGCAAAAAGCTGTAATAAAAAGGATTTGATTTTTGGTAGATATGGTGCTAGAAAATTAATAGCTAGCTGAATAAGGTTTCCAGTGTCATCGTAGGAAGAAGCAGAAGAAGAATTTTGTGTAAATGCTTGCTGAGTGGAATGTCGGTAACTTTTATCTTCAGGAGGAACTGAGCGTGGCCACTGAGGAGTTTCAGGAGCAGAACAAGAAGAAGTTGGTGTCAGGTTTGGAAAATTCTCCAGGTTTAGCTTTGGTGGTGTAGGTGTTTTTACGGGTTCGGTTACAGTTGCATTGGATTTATTTTCTAATTCCAAGTAAATACGACAACCTCTAAAATTTGCCGGATGAGCTTCTCCGCAGTTCACGCAGGACGGCTGAGTATCTTTGTGTTTTGGGCATTCAGAGAAATGATGGTTAGAGGGACACTTTACACATCGAGGTGCAAGTCGACAGAAGTTTTTAGTATGCCCATAGCGCTGGCATCGTGTGCATTGTGGGATGCTTGTGGGTTTCTTACGGTATTCAACTTTTATTAAAGCATGGTGAATGTGTTTGACTTCAAAGATCTTCTTTCCTTGTTCATTGTTTTCTAATTCAACAGCGCATAGCGGCATAGGTTGACGATCTTTGTAAAAGAGTCTTGTAACTTTTATCACTGGTAACTTCAGAGTGGTTAATTCTGTGGTTATGTCGTCGTTTGTAAGAGAGTAGGGGACATTTCTCAAGATAACTTCAAGTCTTTTGAAATTTGGATCACGGAATGTGTGAAAAGGGAGCTTTGATTCTTCCAGGAATTTTGTAAGGGCTCGGAAGTCATTGACTGAAGTTGTATTTATTTTAAGGACTTTATTTTGCTGTTGTGTTGAGTAGACATCTTTTACAATAGTACCTATGTCGCGGATAATCTGCTGGTAGTTGTTCACTTCATGGAGAAAAATGGGTGGGATCCTGGTTTTAGAGGCTGTAGTAAAATTTACTTCAGCGACTGTGTCGTTAGCTTCCTCCATTGTTTCCAAAGGGGAAAATTTATTGTGTATGGAGGTTAAGTCCAAAATATATTTAGAGTTTACATCTGAGGCTGAAGTTATATGCTTTTTGTTAGGAGTGAAAAACCCGTCACTTGACATGGAAGCATTACCTTGATTGAGATCTTCAAGCGGGCGTTTATGAACTAACTTGGGTGTTTGTAAGATTGAACGAGATGTAGTAGAAATTTCCACAGGATTAATAGAATGTGAATCTGAGAATGTTTGTTCTTGTTGATTAGATTGCATGGTGTTGGCAACTAGACAAAAGACAGTCTGCTTTGCAGACAAATGACGATCTGCTTTGCAGACAACTGACGATCTGCTTCGCAGACAACTGACGATCTGCTTCTTTAACAAAAGGCAATTCTGAAGAGAGCTAACCAAATGAAATTAAATATATAATAAATAATGCGTTATGTACAATGCATGGAATTCCTAACATTTACAATGCTTGTTAAAGGTTTGGGGAAAACTTCTATAAGCGAAATTACTTACAGGTTTAGCTGGTTGTGAAATATTGCACTTTTTAATAACACAGAAATAACACTATTAAAAGCCGTGCTCACCGCCTCCTATCCTCACTCTAATTGGGGATGGCTTGTAGCTTACTGTTGTATTCCAAGTTACCTAATCTCACTTCCAGTTGAGGGAGGTGGTGGCTATTTCCGAACCGGTCGCTATGCTTTGATAATCACGAAGAGAGGGGAAAAGCTATCACACCCACCGAGCACTGTTCGCCATGCCTGATTTATAGCTTCAGATAATTGGTAATAAAAGTTCAAGTGAGGAAAACTGTTATTTTGCTAAAGTTTACAGTTAATATAATTTTAATATGAAAACCCTTTTTTATAATTTTGGTAATATTTCACGGAGGTATCATCTTAAGAGTTTATCAATAGCTCATTTTCAATACGGAAATTTTTAACTTTGAAAAGAGCTACAGGTTTCCTAAATGGATTGGTGGCAGAAGTGTGGTTACATTTTAAAGAACTTAACGCTGTAGTAAGAAGAGTTAAAAAAAAAGTACTGTAGTGATTTTAGAAGAATTGGGTAAAATATAGTATAAAACAACATTTAATAATTTTTACTTTATTTTATCGGTTACTGTTTGCTAAATTAGCCAAGTTTTGAGTATAAAGGTGTTTTAATTCAAAATACACCGAAAGAACATGTACATGTATATTATTTTTATTCTTAGAATTAGGGTAGGTATATGAAAAGTATCCAACAATGAATCAGTTTTCTATAGCTTATACTTTGATTGTTGCTACTTGCAATAGTTTTCTAATGCATGAAGAATAAATACATTTTCAGTAGTTACAATTGGGATATTTTTATGCAATGTTTTATTTAAAAATGTCTTCATTTCACTGCGAACCGCAATGATATCATAGTAAATATATATTATATTATGTATTTGGAATTTAAACTTAGTAATGTACACGTTAGTTAACAGAGAGTTAAGTATGCCATGCAGGAATGCCCATAGGAAGCATTCAAGACAGGAGGACGCAGAATTGGCTACATCCTCTGGAATGTAATAGTAAACTTAGTCTACAAGGTTGGAAGTCTTTTGCTCTGTTAATCACTCTGTGTATGTAGGTAATCCAGAAACTTTGAAGTTTATATTTTCGCTAGTGTTTAATAGCAAAGAGGTATACAGAAACGAACAGTTTTAAGACATGAAACGAAAGAACTTAGTAAACACGTACTTTGTGACGCCTTTTGATACATATTCGTTTCCTTTTGTAATCGGCTTACCCTCCCCGTATTCACAGGACTGACACCTCCCTATGATTTACTAGCCAATGCCTAGGGGTCAGAAGCCTTTCGGGGAGGGAACGGCCCGAAACCACAGAATGAGAACCGGCTACGAGGGGTCGGCCCATAGGGAGGCATGAACATGCGGAAGTGGATGATATGAAATGTAAGCGAAATTGATATAGGAAAGGTGATGATGGAGCAATTGCTGGAATGAGTGGCGGAGGACACCGGAGGATCCGTAGAAAACCCGCCCAGACGCCGCTTCGTCCACCACATATCCCACATGCGGGTGCTTGGGATCGAGCCCGGGTCGCCTAGATGGAAGGCGAGCGGTCTAACCACTAAGTCACACACACACACACGCACACACACAATGCTTATATTTAAACTGACATACATTTTAAGAACTGACGATGATTCTGCTGCGAGCAAAATAATGGAGCATAATTCTTGACGGAGGCATCTCTTTAGACGTTTCTGAAGATAAATTCTGAGTGTTGCCTTCATATAGTTTTCTCTGATGACCATTGTTTATTTTAAATAGTCTGGACAAACTATTTTTGAATAAGTTGGTTTTAATCTTTTTTCTTACCTAGAAACCAAAGGAAGTCTTTGGCATAAACAATGGTGATGACCCATTTCGATTATTGCGGTTCCCTCCTCCCACATTTAGGGTTTGATTTGTATCCTTAATTACAGCTAGCGCATAGTGTCTTCAGCAATTGCCATGGCGCTGTCTTGATGACGGTAGAAAATCCGATATCTTATATTTCTCATTAAATTAACTCACCTTCTTCCCCTGCTTCTTGCTTTACAAGTTTGTTATATCAGAAGCTTCACACAAGCACGGAAAGTCATCACATATCTTCAATGCCACTTCACTGAACTATTTTAATTATTTTTCACTGTGAGCATAACTAGGCTTTGGAATTCATTGGCACAGGATGTCATTGGCTCGCAAACTTTAAATACTTTTCGTTATAGATTGCACATTTTGGTTAATCACAGTTCTGAATTTAGATACAGTATCCTTATTTCCATTGTACACAACAGAACACACACACATACACACACAGAGTTGTGTACACATGTTTGATACTTATTCCTTTTAACATAGTTTCTCTACATTTTCATGTTATTCTTTGTCTAATATTTGTGTTGTTTCTATTGTGTTCATTAGCTTCACTTAGTTTCTGCATATTTTTAATTAATTATTGTTGTTCTACGAATATGTGACTTAAAATGGTTAAAATAGTGTCTAATTCACTGCTGAAAATAATTCACTCAACGTTTCGACGAGTAGACCGTTGGGGGCTTGCACGCCACTGCGCGCTAACACTCCAGTAACTCACGAATCGGTACATTCACGATACACCCCGACTTATAATTCTTCCTTCTTTTATAGCTAGAGAATAACGTCACAGAATTTCCTGGAAGCTTGTAGAAAGCGACGCTTCTGGAGGTCGCGTGCCGAAGCCTTCAATTACCGGCGCCCCGCATTTTCTGTGCTATGCATTCTAAGACTCCAACCAAGGCGAGCCTGAGAGCGGCAGCACAAGTACGTCATTGTCACAATATTTAGGATATTTTTATTTGGTTGAGGGCAAGAGAAGGCCAAATAACCTTAGTTTTGCGAAAACAAATAAATAGTATAGTGAAATGTTTAAACACGGGTCATTATGTACTGACTTGAAATTCCATCTCTTTCCATGATATTGAGAGAAACAACCATATGTGGCAGCACTTAAAAGAAATTTAGTGCTGGTCGCGGCTGAGTCGGTAAAGAATGTCTTCTGTGTGAGGCGTTTCATTGGGTTTCCAGGTGGCAGTGTGAGTTTGTTTTTTTTTTTTTTCTCTAGGCAGGATTGTAGTGTGACAATACCGTCCGTGTATGTGACCGCTCGCACGTTTGCCTTGGTATACCAGTCATCGCAGTTGGATGCGTAAACAACAGAAGAGCGACGCCGGTAACAGGAAACTTCGGAACGCGACACATCAAGATTCTTCTTGGCATTTGAGATGTTGCTTTAAGCTCCAGCTTCCAGAGGCTTCCAGGAAATTCTGTGTCGTTCTTTTCTAGTTTTCAGAGGAGGAGGGATTGCAGTGCGGTGATGTATTTAGACTTGTGGTGAGTGACTGGAGTGTTACCACGTTGTGGTGCGTGAACTATGCAGTTGTAAACTGTCTATACGTCAAAACATCGAGTGAATATTTGAGCAGTATTTGTAAACACTTTTTGAGTCAATAAAGACATTTGTTACAATATTGCGAGAAACAACCAAAAGTTGACAGCACTTAAAAGAAACGAATGGCTGATCGCAGCTGAGTCGGTAAAGCATCTGTCTTCCGAGTGAGATGTTTCTTTGGGTTTCCAGCTGGGGTGTGAGTTTTTCTCTAGTCAGGATTATTCCCTATCACCTCAGAGTTTGGAAGTATGAATGAGATTGCGAATGTATGTGTGTGGTGTGTGTATGGGTGTGTGTGTGTGATCTCACGTATAAAATGCAAAAAAAAAAAAAAGCAGAACTATAAGTCCAACAGCAAGTGTATAGAAAATATATCCAAAGGCCACGATACGATCATTGCAGTTAAAGTGAAGGTAGAGATGTAAAACAAAATCGTGTGTTTTAACTTAAAACCTTAAAAGCATATACCTTCATAACAATTATGACAACGGATGGAACTTTCTTTGCAATTACAGCAAGACTACTTAAATGGCAATCTGATTCATGATAAGATATTACTAAGGTTCGAAAACTATGCAAAAGCACAGTTTTGTTTGGGCAGATATATTAGGTTTAAATATAGAAACATCCTTGCCTAAATTTAGAGGCGGTAGGGCCAGCTTTTAGCTATTTTGCTTTTTACAAATTTTCGTTCTGTTGCCTGTTTTTAAGATTAAAAGTCAGTATTTGTCTATTATGTTTTTAAAAGTTACACAAACTATGAAACGAGACATTTACGTCACACATATCTATTGAGGATCTTGTTCTCTAGTGCACATATTTGCTTATAAGCAGTCGAAAACTTACCTCCTGAAAATACTCAATGAAGCTAAATAGCACAACCCATGAAGGGAATGCAGGGTACACCGGACAGAGTAAATACCAGTAAAGAGGCAGGAAGAGGGAAGTAGGTCGGCCCCTTTGAGTTCCTCACATGCTTCTCACTTGTAGCGCTAACGACACAATTGTTTTTCTTCTGATTTCAAACAAATAAGGTATCTCATTCAGAGAAAGGTAGAAAAGTTTCCCAAAACAGATACAATAATTATTCAAACGACCTGTTAATCTGCTGTTCAACTTATTAAAGTAAATTCTAGCTTTCAAGCTGATTTATCTAGATGGTAAAGTCAGTGGTGGCTGGTGTTGCAATTTCTTCGATCAGAGGAATGGGAGAGGCAGGTAGCCTGAACAGTACGTCAAGTTATAGCTTAAAATATGTAATATAAAGCACATAAAACAATTATTAAACATTACTTAAAGAGGAAACCCCTACTGCTGCATTTCATCTCAGAAAATACACCTATGGCACGCTTATTGAAGTCTGAAATTTCCATGATAAAGTCATTTTCCATTTAAAGCATCGCCAATGCTGATAGACTCTCTTCAGACATTGGGTTCCTCAATAATTTTGTTTTTTCTTCATTGTGCTTCTATAAATGTCATTGAAACAGTTAACACCAACTTAACGAGTTTTGTAGATTCAGTGAAAGTTTTCTCTAAGTTATTACTCACAATGAAATCTGACAAGCTAATGGCTCCAGAAAATTCAAATTTTGATAGATGAAAGTGAGTTCACGAGAGAGATTTACTCTATTAAGAAACTTTTAAATGGTAAAGGCTTTCTTCACTGTTTCTTCTGTGAAGTTAACAACGTACTTGTGAAACAGATCCGGCGAAAACCGATTTGATGCTGAAAGATGTGGCAACAACTAAACCGAGCGTTAGCTTCACAGACTTATTCGGGCTCTCTTTTCCTCTCAGCAAGGCCAGTCTAAATGGCGGCACCGAGGTCGAGTGGCTAAACCACTCTCCTCTCACCTAAAAGGCCTAGGTTCGATCCCAGGGCCGCACGTGGGATTTGTGGTAGACGAAGCGTGCCTAGGCGGATTATCTCCTGGTTCTCCTGTTTCCCTGTCAACCATTCCAACAGTTGCTCCATTATCATCTTCCATGCCATCCACTTCAGCAATATTTCATATCATTCACTTCCTCAATTTAATACCAGGCATCGGGCTAATGACACATCCTGGCTTCTCTCTCATCCAGGGCCTCTGTGCCTCAGCAGGCGTCTGACTCCAGGCGCTGGCTTTCAAGTCATGGGGCGTAATTTCTACATACGATGAGGGTAAAAGGAGAAATACTGGCTCTTTTTCCTTCCTCTCTTTTCTTATTTGTCTTATTAGAACCTCCTGGTACGCACATGTCAACATCAATTTCGTTTCAAATGAGTAGTATTCCCCTTGAGGACATATAGATACAGCCCTTTATGGAGTAACCCTGTTAATATCTCTTTTCTGAAATTGGTCAAACAAAATGTGTACAAGTGGCATACTTTTACTGAAAAAATGTAGCCCACATTAAATTCCAAGCTCACTATAATTATTTCATTCCCAAAAGCTTGGTTATGTGTTTGTGAATGTTTAATATCATCCATGCATTTAAACCATGCCAATATGAAAGGTCAAATGCAATATTCACAGTACTAGACAAGAATTTCAAACGAGTGTTACTGGCTTGGAATGATCTATTTTTACTATGGAATGTAGAACAGCAGGGTGCTGCGGATGGGCAGAAATAAGTTAAAATACCTTGTAAATTATAAAATAAAAATTCTGGCGTTTCTGTTTAATGAAGCAGCTTTTCCCATGACTAGATTTACCTGAACGCGGATAACAATATACATGCTCAGCATTATGGAAGGACTTCTTTATTAATGCTTGGGTGCCTCCGGAGGAACCGACAAGACAGAAGCTCTTTGTATGTTTGTAAAATTAATTTCTAAGCTTTGTTATCCTTCTCTAGATTTTGCTGCTGTATTTTAGAGAGAATGCAGGAAATTATGTTTTGGCGTCACGTTGTGTAGGTGAAATAAAGTTCTAGAACTTCTTAACTGGCTGGCCTTTTACAACGTATAGATGAAATGGCCTTTTGATTAATATTTTAGCATCACTGGATTAATTAGCAACCACAGCTAAGAAATGTGTTGAATTTGTTTCAAAATTCCCTGTTTACATTCTTCCGATATGACTTGAAGTTCGTTCTGGACTGTTTTGGATGCTCCATTAATAGCTGCAATCTCCTTGGGTGACTCTTCAATACAGAATCTAATTTTGAACGCTATAAACGCTTAAATTTGATAAAGATTTAGTTTCGTCCTGCTTCCCTAAATCAAATTAAAAACGTCTTAATATCTGATGTAATGATTTATATGTCCAAAATGTACTATTTTGTTTCATTTTCTCCTTCACTCCCACAATTTTTCTCGCTTGTGTAGAGTAATACTGTGAAATAAAATTTACTTTGGTGTATAATGATAATTTTGAAACAATTTTACTTGAACAGCCGAGTATTCGCGTTTCCTGTACCTGAACTTACATGTTTATGTGTGTAATTAGAGTCCTGTTCCACGACTGTTCATCTCTAAAACAATATACACTAAGGATTGATTAACTCTACATTGAATAATTCGAAATGTGGGGTAATTCAATAAAAGTACAATGTCTATTTAAAATCAACCTTAAAATTCAGGTTTATTAGAATTTTTGAAGCAAAAAATTGGATAATTCGAAGTCACAATTTATTTTATGCTTCAATTACAACTTATTCTAAATTCAAGAAAAGTCTAAACGTGATTCGTGTAAGTTTCCGTTGTTGAGGTGTTAAAAAGTTCCAAGGCTTGATCTTCGATTTTTCGCATTTCTAGATTGTGTGAGATTTAACTTGCCAAGTTTAGCTTAGCCTTTTTTATGCTTGCTGTGTCTTAACTCTTAGAAAGTACACATCTCCATCCCAGCCCTTTAGTAGGCTAAAGTGTCACATATTCTTAAGTGGGAACTTATCCGTTTAGTGGCCATTTGTATAGTACTGCATGTGCATAGTGTTTTGTTTTCTACTGATAGACTTTTGAGATTTCTTTCCTGCTGAATTGCTTTAAACAGTCACACTATTAGGACGCACTTCATGGATAAATAATGGAAATTAATAGGATGAGTTGCTCTGAAAATTATATATATGAAATTGACCTATTTGAGAGTGTTTTCTCTACTATACTGCACACTATTTATTTTTATAATTCCCTTTGTATATTGAGAGACAGGAAAGAACATTTTTTGCTTCACAACTGCACAGTCATTCTCATTTAAATGTTATTTTCCTCGTCGTAGCAGTAAACATAATGTTAATATCAGGTAACAGTCCACCAAGCCCTCTAACTCATTATTTGTCTTAAGTTATGAAGTTCACTAAAGTGTTTGATATGCAAGCTATTTACCGAATTTATGATGCCAGCAAGTGCTCTCTTAGTCAGGCACAAACTTGTTAAACAATTGCATCCTCTCAAAACAAGTGATGACGAATTACATACCACTTGCTGAACTATTTGAAAAAATATACTTATGTTTGGATTCAAATGATATTGATATATATATAAAGAAGCTTCAATCAATTTCGCACCAAGTCATGCGTCGTGTCCACTATGTTCTTAGAGACAGGGGATCAGATTCGATCTGCCTTCTCTTTTAGAATGAGATAGACAGTGTCGCCGCTGTGATCCAACGGCTGTTGCACGACCAGCTGCCTTTATTGCTGGTATAGGGAAGTTTGAACGTTAGCCATATCTCCAGTGCTGACGTCAGTGACAATCTGGTTAATGCACGTGCCGTGCAACTAAAATTCATGCATACGTACATTTGATCGAGCTATTTTTAAATGCTATCTTATAATTATTATGATTTGTAAATTTAAGGGTGGGTTTCGTTTTAGCGTTTCATTTCTAAAATATGATTATATTAAAATTACCGATTTTTTATAAAACTGCAAGAATAATTTGGTTCTTGCGTATCGCTGCAAACTAATCAACATACGCTACCGGGAGAAATTGAATTTATTTTTTGGGTAGTAAAATACACGATTTATTCGCGGAAGATGCAGTTTTTGTTGATGGAAAAATGTTTTTTAAAAAAAAAAATATGTGAAAAATCTATTAATTGTGAGGAAAGTACTTTATAACTCACCATCTCGCGACAGTAAATATGTAGCGGTATATCTGCTGTCATCTCCTTCTCCGACGTCCTCTGCTCAGACATGTCCTAGCTAATCCTATCTCAGGGTACTTTATGGGTGAGGCGAATATTAATTAAATAACACTGCATTTTCCCTTACTACTTGAATTTATTATTTCACAGGTTTAACGGCTGGCTAGCTTGTTTCCTTAAAATAGATGTTACCAATAAATACCTTCTCACCACTTAACTCAATTGTCAGGAGCCTAATATAACCACCTGCACGTCGTTCCTTCAGCACTTCAGCACGCTGACGTGCGCACAACACAATGTAAGAGTAACTGTATAAGAATCAGAATCAAAGTCAAGAGACAAGAGATATGCTCTCTCTTGTATACTGTCTATGGGTAACGCCAACCATCACGCCATAAAATGTACAATATTTTTTATTGGTCTCTTGGTAGCATCACTTCACATGCTATGAAAATAAATCGTGCTAAGTTTTGCTGGCCTCGCGTCCACATGACGCGTTTGGGAAAACCTAATGCTTCCCTCTCACTTTAACTTCCTGCTTGCTTTGTCTATTTTTTCAATTCCCTGTGCTTCTTGGAGGACAAGTCACTATTCCTGTTTCACTCATTGCTATATCTTTCCGTTTCTATTTTACATTATTTAGCCTAAACCTGTGCTTATTAGCAAGTGGTGGTTGCTGGACTGTTACCTGGAATTAAGGTAACTTGCCTCACCTTGGCTTAATTACCTAATCTACAACTCGCTTTTATGCACATTTCTACTACTAAATATTCACAACTATTTTACACTGTTTTCTATACATTTATAATATTATGTACAGTTTCCCTTCTATATGCTTTGTGAGCATATGGTATGTCCTCCTACAAATACAAGGTTGGGGTTTTTGAAATGGCTGGGCCTAAGTCCACCTTAATATCCACAGCAGTTACAAAATCTAGTGGACAAACTGCTTTCCCTGAATCTATGCAAGGATTTCATGGCCACGGGAATTTTATTCCAGAAACTGGGAAACTAATTGCTCAGTATATTTGCTCAAAAATAAATCAAAGAAGGGATACCATCAGAATCTACGCTGAAAAAAAAGTTTTCTTGAATGTGTGCTTTGAAGAGGCCTTGCAGATGATACGAAACGGAGTTGCGAAAAAGAAAATCTCGATCTCATTTGTTGAAACAACGGCTCCAATGGGACATTGCCTATGCAACCCCATTATTTAAACTATGGAGTCACAGATGGCGTACCTTAGATGAAGACACAAAAACCCTGAAAAAGTTCTGTTTTCGAAATGCACTATCCCATATGTCTATTAGACAGGTTGCACAGAATTGCCGAAAAAGTAACAAATGTGTAACCGCTTATGGATTCGTTGCTTTCAAAGATCATAATCGTTTTCGTAAACTCCCTTCACGAATGAAGCTTCCTAAGGACGTGGCACCAAAGCTCGCTTTATTTTCACAGCAGTTTTCAGCAGATTGGAAACTCAATCTATGCGGCCATAACATATCACATCAACAACTTGGGGCAAGATATGTGAGGTATTTAATGCTCTTATCAGAAGAAGAAGAAGAAGCTGCTTCAGTTCGTGAGGCAAAGAAGCTGTACAATGAAGAGCTCAGTTACGATTTAGGGTTTATAGCAGCACGTTATAGTATGCTACCGTCAACAATCTTGAAGTTGGTGAAAAAGCGTGATATACTAGTGTCGTCTATGGCGATCTTTTTGAAGGTACAGTAAAGCAAGTACCAGAAGATAAAGGCAAAAGTGTTAGTGAAAAGTGTAGCTATGTTATGGGTGCTAGAAAAGTTTAAGAACATTTATGATGTCCAGAAAAGTAAACGTTCTCTTATAACCGATATGAGTCCATCCGAAATAGGTTTTTTTTCTTTTCTTTAATTTGATTCAGTCACTTACATAGTTATTTGTAATAATAAAGAGTCACACTGTTCTGTTTTCACTATTAATAAATGCAAATTTTAATTCAAATAAGGGTTATTTTAAGCTCTGTTTGCCTATTTTAACCACAGTAAATCCCTGAATTTGCGAGCTCTAGACATAAACAATCTAATTAAACCACTCACTGACAGACCATTGTGGTCCTGTGGTAACATGTTTTGTTCACATTCTCGAGGTTCAATTCCCGTTGAGCCACTTTATCCTTAGATTTTGTCACGGTTTTTCTTGTTGGCAGGCGAGTATTAGATTGCATTATGTCATTCCTTATGATTTATCAGAGACGAAGGTTCAGGGGAGTGGACGGCGGGCTTGTGTATTGCTGTGGAGTTTACATTGTGGGACTAACTGTCCGGCGTTCATTGTGGGTCGAGCGAGCGCTCAGAAACTGCTTGAGGAGAGATGGACCCATTATTTTTACCGCCGACATCGGAATTTAACGCAGGTAACCTGTATCCGATCATGCCGACCCGGATCTGAAATTTGAAATATTTTTTTTTTACCCAAGCTCTTTAACTACTATGATTCTTAGCGTCCCATTGTGTATTGGATGTGAAAGACTGGAAAGTTTGCTCAGGGGCCCTTTTATCAGGCTTGAGGTTCTTGTACGTCCCATAAATCTATGACACGGGGCCATTGGCTTTATTTCTCTTACGAAGGAAGCCATACAAAACAATTTGCACCTGACAAAAATCCATCACCATCCGCCGGGTTTGAACCCGCGAACTCAAAATCTATACACCACGGACGACGGCCGCTGTCGCGGATCTGGTTGCCATATATGTTCTTTGCTTTATTCCTTCCACCTAAGGGTTTCCAGAAACAATATGCAGATAGATAAATATCCTTATTTAGTGGAAATTAAGTAAAAAGCAAATTAATTGTAATCGTAAAACCGCTTCCCGATAACCAGAAATAACGCGCTGTATTACTGACGCGTTACCCTTGGCGGCAGGAGGCATCATTTACTTTACGAAAGATATGCTTACTCACGATTATTTGGGGTAATGTGAGGAAGAAGGTGCACATGTAATAGACGAACACGAATGGTCGAAAAAACCTGTAGGTTAATACTTTTATGATACAACGTACGTATTTCAATAGGTAATTTTGCAACACTAAAGCTTCATGAGTTAGGGGAAAAAAGCAATTTCGGCACACCTTTTCCCTAAAAAAATTACACATTATGCTTGTTTTGGGCTAAATATCAGCATCTATTTCATTGCATGTAGAAGTCTTCACGCTTTTTCACGCAGATGGTTCAAAATTCGAATCGAAGTTGTCATAATCCTATATTTTCTGATTATTCTTTTTAATGTTCTGAATAATCTGCGGTCCAATACCATAATCATTTAGTTTTGCAATAGATTCCCCTTGTCAAATCTTTCAAATAATTCTATTTTTTGTATTAATGTCAACACAATTCTTTGTCCACAATCTCTTTATTTATATATATATATATATATATATATATATATATATATTAACTTGCTTCAGTAATATTTACAGGCTGATTAGATTCAGAAAACTAAACTAGATTTATATTGTCACCGATCACGCAAGCGGTACACTTTTGTTACGCGCAGTCGTTTAAACAATGGAAATGGCATTTTCCCTCGGCGGGCTGTTATTGCTGTTTCCTAGAGAAAATACATTTATATTATATGCACGGATAATCCGTACACAAATAATTTGGAGTATACTGTATATTGTAACACCCCATCTTAAGCTTATTATATACAGTCCGATGCACGGACACGTGCCGATATGGGGAACCGCCGTTTAGGTTGGCAGGTGAATGGCACCACACCTCTGCTACGCCCCTGGTTCAAACCCCTGTCAGCTATAGCAAGGTGTGATTGGTAACATGCGCCTGCCCTTTGTTTCGCGATGGCAAAGGCAAACCAGGTCCAAAAAGTTTTAGAGGCGTTGAAACATATAATTCAGAATCAGCTTGTTCTTAATTTGATTATATTATCACCAGTTGTTGAGGAAAGGAGCAAAAGACAAGATAGTCAATCCTTTTCGATTAATGAAAAGTGCTAATAGCGCATTTGTTGTGGGAAGGGGAAGAGGGATTAAGCAAAGTATCTATTTTATAATATGTGTATTAACTTAAACTCCACATTACACATTTATTTGGAATCATGATATATCACTACAACATAAGTCTCTGTAGATTAAAGTATGTACAATAATCACAAAATATACCGACAAAACAAAAGCATTCCTAAAGCATGTTTTCGTTAATTAGACAAACATAAAGTGGAAAACAAAAACATGATCATGGAACTAATGTAAGCTAATATTCTAGTAATTAATCCCTGATCCCCTCCTCACATTCCTTATAACAACATACATTCTGCCAGGAAGTGGTTTTATCAATCGTTCCACTCGGGTTAAATTATGTTCTTACTCTTACCTTTGTACTACTCACCTTGGCTACACCCTTTGTTCATTAGTCATTGCTTGTTGTCGGACGTGAATACAAATCCATAGGATATTGGTAAGGACTGCTTGGAAGAAAAATGGTGAAAAAGTGCCGCCACATGAAATAAACATACCGTAAAACACAAACAGAATCGGCACATTTCCGTGCACCGCACTGTAGATTGGGGTTAATTTTGCCAGAAAAGAAGTATCAGATCTAACCAATTAAATGGTGGACAATATTTCTAGATGTGTCTTGCTTTCAATTCAGATTTTTGTTCAAATATCAGCAAAAGACTGTCACTGAAGAGCTGCGTGTGTCATTAGTTGGGTCACTGTGCTCTTATACAGTTTTCAAAATTGTAACTTGCAAATAAAAGTAAACAATATCGAAACGAACGGGCATCACTGCCAATCAGCTTTATTGCAGTTAGAAGGTGTTACTTCCATCATTTTTTTCTGAGCTGGTGAGATATCCCTTATAAGCAAGCTTTTTGAATTCCCTCTAACCCTTGTTATTGTCAAACGTGCAAATTAGGCAATTATGTTGAAAATCCTTTAGTTAACGCATCAGTCACCCTTTCATATAAATTTTCTCATTATTTTCTAGTTGTGACTGCATTTTCTAGTGGAGGTGGCAATGGGGTGCATAGAGTGGATTCCAACCCCTCCAGATGTATTGATGTGAAGCGAGGTCCCCATTGGGCCAGAGATTAAGCTTCTCCCTAATGAAAGTCAAATGAGTGGGTTAAATTCTGCGGGGTATATTGTCCTGCAACTCCTGGGCTGTTGAGTTTCGTCGACGTGGGGTGACGAGTGTCGTTAAACATCTTCAGCAATAGCCTGGAGGTCTGTACGGAATACAACAAATGTTAATTGGGAGCAGATCCGGGTATTCCCTCTCGCTTACACTAATGGGGGCAGTTTAGCAATAGTTACAGGAAAATTACCACTTGTGTTGGTGTTGCACTTTGGCACTTTCCTCAGTAAAGTAGGAAAAAGTATTTGTTTATTTTCGCTGCTAAGTCGTAATTTTTCACAAGTGCAGAAGATAACTTATTCCAATTTGTCTACCAGTTTTTGAAGCCACAGTGTGCTTATATTTGTTTATACGTGACCAACATCAGAAACAGTGGATGACTTCTGGTTAAAAGCACAGAGCTTTCGATTAACCCTCTGAATTACGGCATTATGTGAATATATCTGTGGGTGTTGTGGATATAATGGTGTTTTAAATAAAAATCAGTTCCACTCAAATAACATTGAGTTTTATTTATGGACGCTCTATAGATGTTGCGGTTCCTAGCGTTCCACTATGTATTGGGCGCGAATGACCGCATAATTTTGCTCAGAGGCCTCTTTAACAGGTTTGAGGTTCTTTCCCGTGCCGTAAATCTACTACACGAGAGTAACGCCTTTACTTTCCTTCCGAAGAAAGCCATACTAAGGATTTTTGCGCCCCCGCCCAAAAAAAAACCCCATCCCCCTCCGACGGTATTGACCCCGAGATATTGTGAAACAGAGGCTAGCATGTTAGCCCTAGACCACGGAAGACGATCGGTTCCATTCAGTAAACCTTTGTAAGGCTCTCTCTACATGAATGTCGGTGCGCACGAGTGAGTGTGTGGTTGCTAAGTGGCTGCTACGAATTCTCGCAGTAAATCTTTAGACCCCATTGTACAGAAACGTTGGACAAGGAAATGTTAATAGATGTTATTTTGTAATTGCAAGAATTGTGATATTGCAATAATAATACTATGCGCCTACCTTTTCTTGGGTGCTAGTTTTACGGGAAAGGGATGGTCGAGGAAAGAAGGAAAAGCTCGCCTGCCTGTCTTTCCACGGTGTCAACCGAAGGTCTTGGAGGTCCTCAGATATGGTGGTAAACAGGTAATCTAATTTACCGCGAACTAATTGAATTATTAAACGAAACACAGCGCACCTGCCTGTACGTAAACTCTGCGATCTGTAGACAGAATAAAACGTTAGCATAGATATCAGTGCTTGATGCCTCAACGTTGTCGCTATGCTCTGCTTCCAAAATTGCGCGAAACGTACCGAATGAAGACCTAGGAGGCTGCCTCCGTGGTCAAGTGGTCAGTGAGCTGACTTCTCATCCGGAGGTCCCGGGTTCCATTCCCGGCTGGGGCGGGGAAATTTTCTTTAAACATAATGATTCCTTATCCCTCCAGAGTGTGGAAGTATGTATGTATGTAAGAGTGAGTGCGTGTTTGAGAAAAAATAAAACGATTTAAAACCCAAGGTAAAGAACCTAAAGATGAGTTGTTTCCAATGCAAACCCCCGATATGATCTTAGATGTTAAACGGGGCTATTAAAAAAAAAAAAGGACCTAGGGGCCGAGCATCCGAGAAAAAGTGCGCGCATAGTAACTGACTCAATCAAGAGGCGCTAGTACTATCGCACTCTGGTGTCATGTATATTTTAGACCACTACTGAGTCATTCTCGCCTATCTGACCGAAGACCTCGTGGTCTTGGGGTAGCATGCTAGTCTCTGGTTACCAAGGTCGTAGCTTCAAACCTCGCAGAGGGCGATGGATGTTTTCTTCAGACGTAAAAGTCATTAGCATCGTTTTCTTCGGAAGGGTAAAGCCGTTGGTCCTCTGTCGTAAATTTACGGCAAGTAAAAGAACCTCAAGTCTGATAAAGATGTCTTTGAGCAAATTTAAGCGGTCTTTCACGCCCAAAATGGAATGGGACGCTGAGAACCACAGCAGTTAAAGAGCGTTCATAAATAAAATTCAATTTAATTTTATCTGACCGAATAGAAATTTGACGCAATTCTGTATAAATCCTACATTGGCATCGTTAGCTTGCTGGCTTGAGGGAAGATAAAGGAAGTCGTAAAGAAAACCAAGAAAAAGAACTCTAAAATTCGGACTAAAAGGGAGCACAAGAGGAATAAGGAGAAGAATGTACACCGTAAATGCTTTGCTACATTTGGTTGCAAAGGCACAAGGGTGGGAAGTTTCTGGTGTCGACGTGTTATGAAATTAGCGCTTTCTGATTGGAAAATGTTCTATGGTTATGACTTGAGAATTGTATCCCTAGACATAATTCTTTTAAAATACCTATGCCTCAGATTTTTCTATGGAATACAGCACCTGAAAGCTAGTGCGTTAGATGTGGCATTAATACAAACTGAAATACAAATTAAAGTGTAACATCATACAAATATAGGATAGCTAGTACGTTTATCGCCCTCATATTAACTTTGCGGATGAAAGTTATTATTTCAAATATATTTTGTTTTCATGTTGTACTGATACATAACGCTGGTAAGGTATCAAACACTGTCATTTGCGACTGTGTTGCACTCTATGAGTAGCGATCGTTTAATCACGTTTGGGACAACTGGAAACCCTCTGCACTTTGTCATTGAACTTAGTGACGTGAACTATATATAGCTAATATGTTGAGACAATCTAGGTCATGCACCAGAGAAGAACTAATTGAAAGGTTCTAGGAATAATGGTTATCCGTTTCTAAATTAACTTTAGAACTTGGTTACAGTTTCCGTAAATATATTTCGGAATATCAGAACAACGGAGAAAACATAGTGCTAAAAATTGTGGTAGAGTTCCAAAATATATACTTACATTTTAAAAATAAGTTTAAAAAGTCTTCATGTGCATTATATAATTGGGGTGAGAGTTCTCAAAAGATTCTGCATGAGCTTTGTATTAATTCCTACCTGGCAGCCCTCAAAATGACAATAAAATATCCTGAGTTGTGCTTTAATCTATGTATTACTAATTAACTGTTGGGTCTAGCGTTTTAAATATTCATGATGCACTCCTGTGATAGACAATCCCTTTGAACAAAGGAATGTACCTAAGTAAATAAATATCAGTAATCTAAAGTTGGTTCTTAACCTTTAAGTATTCTTCGTAAACAAGTTTTGTGCTTGAAAAACTAAGTTCCAATGAAGCTTGTTGTTATATAAACACCAATGTGACTTTCGAGAATCATCTGCAACTTTGTGTGCAGCTGTTGATATTATCGTTTAAATGGAAGAAACATTGAGTAGCAATAATGCTTTCTTCAGGATTGGTTAGCACATTTGATACTTAGTAAAAGAACTGGAATATATTGGTAAAAGGTATATTGTACCGAGATTATCTAAAAGCTATTTAGAAAATGGCACCCAATCTTTTCAGTGAATGGAATTAATAATGGCACTTATCAACCAAGTGCCTCAGGGATCAATACTAGGCCCTATAATTTTTATGTCAATTTTTAAATTCTTCACCTCTTCAATTTTGCTGATGATAGCCGATGCTTTCTATGTAGGTGAGCCATTTTAGGAATTATACAGAATTATGAGTGCCGATATAATTACTTTATCTGCATGATTAGCACAAAAAATGTATTTTTTAAATAATAAAACAGCATATATTTTTCGTAAAACTAACATAGCTAATGAAGACTGTTTGGATGTATTAACAACAGCATTAAGCGAATAGTGCTTACAAATGCCTTAGGTTCTACCATAGATTAAAGCTTAAATTGAAAATGCACATTCAAAATATGTGTAAAAGGTTAGTTCAGCTTAACGGAATGTTGCTCATATCTTGCTTAAGTCTTGCCTACTACCCAAATGCGGACTAACATGTTTTATATAATTTAATATTATTTAGTTCTGTTAGTCCTAAGAAATACTATAAGTATAATATACCCAAGTAAGCGGCATTGGAAGCAAAATAGTGCAGCTTGTTCAGGGAACATATTTTGGGAAGCAAAGAAATCACTCTTTCCAATGAAGTTGCACAATAAACCTTTAAGGTTCACTTGCGGAGGTCATTAAACTCCAACAAAAAACTCTGTCCCTCCCTCCATCCATCCATCCATTCTGTCATTTCATAGAATAAAATTTAAATAAAAACTCTATTTTCGGCATCAGGGAAATGAATTATAAACTTACGCAAAATGTGTTGATTTATTAAGAATCGAAGCATATAAGAAATTATTATTTGTTTGTTTTGTTATTTTTTTTTAGTTTTATTGTATTCTTAGATAATTCATGGATTAAAACAAAATTTAACCCTTGAATATAAACACTGGTATCGAGAACCAATATGACAAATTTAATCGATTTAAGTTTTCAAATGTACATCACATGACACTTTTTTTTTGTAGTGTTTAACGCCCACTTTAACTACTTGTAGCACCGTAGGCGATGGCACTGATGATGATACATGAATGAGGATGGAGCACCGGTGGAATGCGATGGCGGGGGAAACCGGAGAAAACCCATCCCTACGACGCCTTGTCCACCACAAATCTCACATGCCGTCGCTTGGGATCGAACCCAGGCTGTATAGGTGAGAGGCGAGTGGTCCAACCACTCGACCATGGCGCGACCACATCACATGGGACATTTTATATATTAGTTGATTTAATTTTAAGGAAGCTAATTTATCAGAAATGTTAAGGCAATGCATCTAATCTTGCAAAAAATATAGTTTTTCCACTTGGCGTATTTGAACTACCAAATAACTCATACCTTATCAATTGGCACTCATCGGACCGGGACACCCTGATCCAGCTCAAGGCTCGGCTCAGAGCAGCCGCCACCGCTGCACTGGCCACTCCCTCCCGCCATCTCATTCGCTGGCACTGCTACGCGGCAAGATATGACAGGCTATATTCTACATGCACAGGCATGCCGGTTTGCTGTAATGTTTGGCTCCATGTATGTTTGAGAGAACATTTTTCAATAATGAATCTTAATAAGTCAAAGAGATCAAGCGCGTAAGATGCAGCTTTCGAAGATATATGCATTGAGCAAACTATTAAGTTGGTGGAATGCAGCAGATGACAGGTGTTTACTTCCAGATGAAGTTCATTCATATATTTTTGAGTCAATGTGAGATTTAAAAATATTATTTTCAACTCAATTCTTACACTTGTTTGTTTTATGGTTAAAACATACTTTCTTTTGAATTTTGGAGATAACATAACTTGCGTCTATACATCTCTTTAAACAGTTTCTTTCAAGGTAATTAACCATTTTACTTTTAAATAATAATCTTTTACTTTGGTTTATGTTAATTCAAAGTTGTCTATATGCATAAAATATATTTGTATTTATATTTTGATAAAAAAATTAAGTTAATTTATAGATTTGTTTAATTCAGATGAATCAATGTTTGTTTCGATTATAGCATAGTTTATCATTGTAAGTTATTGTTATTGTCATTAGCATTCTTATTGTGATTAATCATAAAGTCATTATGATTATTACAGAATGATCAGTGGTTTTGAAGTATTTCAAATATCCAATATTGGTTTAGTTAATTTAATTTTATATTTAGATGGGTGTTTGTTGTGGAAATTCTAGAGTAAACATCCCTTGCTTCACTTTATGTTCAAATAGATGTCTGCTGTCGAAAATTTAGACTAAATAGTACTTCCCTCGTTGCTCATTGGAGCGCATACTTTTATGACGTTGCAGTTTAGTAGTTCCGTCATATCTGCTCGCCCAAGCATCAGGGCCGCTAATCAGCTCACTTGCAAGGTTAGCTGCACTGGTTTCCGGAGCTGGCTATAGAGCTGTTGACTTTCCAAGCTCTGAATTAACGAAGCTATAAACGGACAGGCGCATACATAGTAATATGCAGGTCAACTTTAAAACCTACGTTCTCACAAAATTTCGCCATTTTTCTATATACTCCACATTATGCAATGCTTTACTAAATTCTCGCAAGATGTTTGTACTACTG
The DNA here is from genome assembly GCA_030762935.1 of Hymenopus coronatus. NCBI lineage: Eukaryota > Metazoa > Arthropoda > Insecta > Mantodea > Hymenopodidae > Hymenopus > Hymenopus coronatus. The sequence goes on from CM060900.1 coordinate 63,723,785, forward strand.
CTAAAGAAAACGAGCATATAGTTTTCGAAATGAATATATATATACATATATAAAATTTAAGGAAATAAGTTATTAGCTTTTTAAAAATGAATTTTGGAAAGAAGAAAGAAATTGTGTAAAATAACTAGTGGTAAAGATAAAAAATCGGTAATATAAATAGATCTGCTTTAAACTCATTTGCTGTAACATTTTAATTGTTATGTGAATCTTTTTGAATAGCATCGTGTGGGATATATTTATTAGAACAATGAGTTAGGAAAATAGAAAACACTATTCGAATAACTATGCAAGCTATAACATGACAAAGATGTCACGAATATTCATTAACAGCCTGTATATATGTATATATATATGTATAGGGTGTTAATGAACTACACCTAAATAATTTGCGAGATTGTGTACGTGACTGATGTAAGTAATTTGAGATCGGTGATGCATGGTCTCCGGATAAACATAACGCAGCTACATAGCGTTAAACGTGTGGGTATCAGGTGCTGATAAGTCGGAGTTAAAGCAAAGCAGGTTGAAAAAATGGCTTAGAATGCCTTTAAAACTGCTGCCCGAGTATAGAAATATCGATTTTTTTTGCAGCTTGTTACTAGCATTCTCAAGATTTAATGTCGCAAAAATTTGTAAAATCTCGAACTAATCACTTGACAGTGCGACACTGAGCATTCATTAACTACGTTCTTGAGTTATGTATCCTACTCTGGAGGCGTTTTTTCAACTCCTCTGGTGGCTTAATGTGTAACGTGGGAAGCTGCTATCCCTAAGGTCATGAGTTCGATTCCTGTCATAGAATAAATGTTTATTATTATTATTATTATTATTATTATTATTATTATTATTCCAGATGAAGTGCCGCGATACGTGAACGAAACCCGAACTCGGAAACTATCTTTCACTTGAAAGCCAGTATCATAACCGCTTAGCTAGAGAGGTAGGCTGTAATATGTCCCTTCGTTTTTCGTGTTATGTCCTCAAATGGTTCATAAATAAACCAGTGGCGTACTGGCACTTCAGAAAGTTATAGCCGTTACTTCGAAATTTCAATAAACAGGCCATAAGTCTCCTATCTCAAATTACTCATTTAAGTAATCTACATATTCTGTGAAAATATTTCGGTATAGTTCATTAACACCCTGTATATACATTAGAATGCAATTTCCAAACTTCGCAGATGCATTACCTGAAGTACATGGAGTCATGAAAATGAATTCTGTTATAGCTTCGTTGAACAAATCTGTAATTAAATGTTCAAATAAATTATTGGAATATTGTGGAAGTTAGCAATTTCATTACCGGGTACACTCAAATAATCAAAAAACATAATCATAAAGTGTGTCCACGGATACGGGTTACCGAGGTTGTTAAGGCACCAACGGGAGGTCAGTAGTTCAAAACCCACTGACTGTTCTCCCTGACAAGACTTTTTGCCAACTTTTTCAGCCCTTAATACTGGTGAATATCATAGATGCCGCCCGTGTTGTTCCATAGAATATGAGCGGACATTAGACATAATTAAAAAGCAATAAGTTAGTATGACCTTTGGAATTTAACTTATATTACTAATTTCTTTCTTAACGTGCACTGTGAGTGACATTTTTACTACTATCCATCAAAAAATCGAAAATTACTGTTATATTGCAAATAAATTTTGGTTGCTAATTTGGGATCTACAAAAATCAGCATTTAACTGTCCTCCCCTTGCTCTGGGCTGCAGCCATTTAAAGATCATATAATAATCTGTTTTCTAGCATACAATTTCATTATACAGCGTCTTTCTCAAAACGACATTTTCACTCTTACGAGATGTTCTACGTGTATCAGTTACATTCAACTAAAATATCCTAGAATGTGCAACTGTATATTGTAATACTACAAAGGGCAAAATTATCCTAACACCAATAGTATTTTTGTATGACAAAATATTAATTTTAGAGAATAAATATTTAGCTTTTCAAAAAATATATATTAATTCAGTAATTAAAGTATTGAAATATCCCTCTTCAATGTTGTTTTGTGTGGTTAAAATTTGAAATTCAGAAAATGTCAAATAATTTTGTCAAATTTTGAAGCGTGTTTGACCTTGAAACTTATGTACTTCATAAAATTTATGAAATAGTATATATCTTCCACAATATTTATCTGATTTCAATTAAATTTAGTATTCATATTAACATAAGAATTCTTATAGAAAAATCTATACAGAAGTAATACAAATTTGAAATGTAACTCAGAGAATTCCTTAATTGAGAACATCTCCTTAACTTCTTGCAAAACCGAGTATAATAAGATTAATCCAGCGCAATATCTTGAAATGTTGATGCAATAGACGTGATATCAAGTCCAGATATAATCACTTGAGCAGCTGGCAATATCCCATGTAAACAGAAATCAAAGGCACATTCACTTTGAAAGAGCTGGTAGCTCTTCATGAGATGCATTCCATAGATTTAGAGAAGACGGGTCTATCTCCCGACCTAATTCCTCGGCTGTAATTAACTTCATCTCAAATGATTAATCGGATTGACCAAGCACTGGTCCGTTCTAAGGAATCTACTGCTGACTGAACTTTATATATTGCAACTGCATTTCCAAGCAGTAAGCTTACAGAATCTCATGATCCACAACTGGATGACACGTTGGTATATATACTTTAAGGCTACACACTTCAAGGGCTTATCCCTGACCAGATACATTCGTGGAATGTCTCACCGAAATTGAAATAAAACGTCAGGTGTAATCAATACTTATTGCACCAACTTTAGCTGCTGCCCATAGCAACAGTTATATGTATGTTGGTGAAACTTATAGCTGGTGGTTTAATAATGAAAGGACAGGAAACTCAGATATAACAAATGAGTATTTTATTACTTTTATACGTACCTATTAATAAGCATGTTTATGGTTCTTGGTGTAAAAATCTGTTACACACAAAATATTTATAAGACAATTTAGCTGGACTATTAAAGCGCTTATGTAATGACCGAGATTGGGCAATTTCAACCAATCGTGGTCATCTGACTGGAGCGACATTGTCAAAACATCTTATCACAGCTGATGTTCATTTCCTTGAAATCTTGTCGCACCTGACGTCCGTTTGTTTAATCCCTGTCTTGGCTATTGGTAACAAGGTGACAATCCAGCAAGACAACCTTCACTTTTAATAAATGTCAGTTCCACAATCTTACTTATAATTAATTCAGTTACAATGTTTATTTAAAGTTTTATCTAGTTATAATGTATTTGTTTCAAAAAAGGAGAAATAATCATTATTTGTATTTCTTATGCACGAAATAACCTCAAATAAAATAACATTGTTTCGTGTATTAGTTATTAAAAGCTGATATAAGATAATTGTTCCCTATTTCTATTGTCGCTATCGATATTCGTACATTAGGTGTACGCACGGTTGGCCACATAACTCAGGAGGCAGTGATGAAGGGAAAACAAAATTCGGCAAATAAGCATGGTCGAACACGTCATCTAGCAATCGAGAACTAATGTAAGTATTACAATGATAACCTGATAAAATCTCCCTTCCTAATTATTATAAATTATTAATAGTCTATTTCACTGAATTGTCTTATCAAATATAACTCATGTTTTCATCTTGTCGACAATTCATGACCGGAGCGAAGCGACATGCCAAAAGTAATATACCATGCAAACACTCATGGTATTACTTATGGCAATATTGTGACAGCGCTGTTTTATGTAATGGTTCTCATGCTCGCCTTGGTATGTTAGTCATCGCAGTTTGGATGCGTAAACAACACGGAAGAGAAGCCTTCGGGAATGCGACTCTCGATTCTCCTCCAAGCTTCGGCTTCCAGCAACTTCGACAAATTTCCAAAAATGTTATTTTCTGGCTATAAAAGGAGGAAGGATTGCAGTGTAGGTTGTTGTATCGTGAATTGTACTGAGTCGTGAGTGACTGGTGTGTTAGCGCGCAGAGGTGCGCGAGCCATGGATGGCTACAGTCATAAACTATCTACGCGTCGAAAAGTCGAGTGATTATTTCCAGCGTTGAATCAAAGACCGTATTTGTAACTAATTGTTGAATCAATAAAGGTATTTATTACAGTATACACATTGGATAAATGAGGCACTTGTACAGTTGGGTGCTGAGCAACTAGAACCTTCCGTGTTTCAGATAAAAATGCGCCGATATTGAAATAACAATTTCAACATAAGTGAGATACAGCGCGAATGTGCCTTTTGAGACGACAATCATTTATGCAGAAAAGAAAGGGGAAGAATTAGGTTATATAGTGCCATCCTAACCTATAGCCAACATTTGAATTGTTGTAGTAATTAATACAAATATTTACTATTGCAACTGAAGTAGTGTAAAGTATTTCACATTGAAATTGTAATATGATAGCTTTTTTATTAACAACCATCACAAAATGTCAAACGGCTTCCGGTACAGGTACAAGAAGTTTAGATTTTTCAAATAAAGTGTCTTAAATAGGAACTTGCTCGTTGAGATCACATATATAGCGTATGCTCAAAATGGGTCCTAAACATAATTCATGGAACATATTTTCATTTTAATGTCGCTAAATTTTATGGAGACCTTTTGTTATGGTTTATAATCGAATCATGTAGGTACACAACTTCTGGTACGCTCGTCTTTCACTTGTCAAAGTTTTCACTTGGTTACTAAAAATGCAAAATTATATTAATTACTACTCAAATATCATCACACTGTCAATTGCCAGGATCATATCAACGTCCCCGCAAGTCAGAATTTTGTCCCGCAGGAAATGAAATTAAATGGCGTTTTATTTATGGACGCTCTTTAACTGCTGTGGTTCTCAGCGTCCCATTCTATACTGGGCGTGAAAGACCGCTTAGTTTTGCTCAGAGACCTCCCTATAAGGCTTGAGGTTCTTTTACCTGCCGTAAATCTACGATATAGGACCCACGGATTTACTTCCCTTCCGAAGGAAGCCATTGTCCCGCAGAAATTCTTTTACATGCCAGTAAATCTACTCACATGGGGCTATTGCCTTTGAGCACTGCTAAAAACCACACTCTGGGCCTGGTTTGAGCTCGAGATCTTTGGGATCAAAAGACCATCGACAAACCAACTGAGAGGCTGCGCCGTGGTCGAGTGGTCAGACCACTCGCCTCTCGCCTAGACGGCTCGGATCGATCCCAAGCGACTGCATGTTGGATTTGTGGTACTCCAAGTGACGCAGGAGTAGGTTTTCTCCGGGTTCTCCGAGTTTCCCCCCCATCACATTCTACCAGTGCTCCAGCTGCATTCCCTGCACCATCAGTGTCAGCGCCTGCGGTACTATTTGCAGTAAACGCGGGCGTTACACTATAGCAAATAACCAACTCAGATTGACGTCGTTTGTTTTTAAAGCTACCTTGCCACAGGCTTGTTTAGATTAGATTATTATACGAGAAGCTTCTAATGTAAAACTGACATGATAAATTATACATTTCATACTTGATGTTATTTTAAAACAAACTCGCTGTGCCTCATTAAAGGTAATTCTCATTCGCTGTTTAACCTTTCTCAAAGGAAAATATCTGATTAAAATTGGAAAGTACAAACAATTTTAACAAGTAACAGTGATCATAAACTTTGTACGATTAATAAACTAGTGCTTTATGTTATAACTACATGGGCACAACTGAAACGTTTTTCTGTTTGAGCTAAAACAGACCTGTGTGTTGGAAAGGCAGACAGAGTAAACAAATTCAAACCCAAAGTTTGAACCACGAATCTTCCGATTTCCATCCTGTTGCTCTATTCAGTTGAGCTGCCATAGTAACATGCTGGCATCATATGGTCTCCCAAATGATTCGCATGTTTCCCGGTAAACCACAAGGAGACCCTAAATTGATTTTGAGGTGACATACTCCAATGGCAACTTAGTATCATAAGTGATTTAAGTCCCGGGCTTCAACTATTAAGTCAACCAAATAGCATTGCATTTTTGCAGCCTGATTCTGCTTTTCCAATATTTTCCTACTGACGGCTTGTCTGGAAGAATAAGTGGTGTATCTTAATTTGCAGTGGCATGCGTTTGTATATTATATTTGAAGTTCGTTCGTTGTCGGGTTACCCTCCCCTTATTTAGGACTGACAAGCGGATGGCTAGGAGTCAGGAGCCTGTTGGGGAGTCAACAGCACGAAACTACAAAACGGACAACCTGGAACGAGTGTTCGGCCAGTAACCAGGCAGGAATGTGAGGAAGTGGGTGAAATGAAATGCAAGCGAAATGGATGATAGGAAAGGTGATGGAGTAATTGTTGAAATGAGTGGCGGGGAAAACCGTAGGACCCAGAGAAAACCCGTCCAGAGGCTGCTTCTTCCACTACAAGTCCCACATGCGGGCGCTTGGGATCAAACCCGGGCCGGTGGGAGCCGGTCCCCCTGTCCGTGCCTCGCTTTGGTGCTTCGTGCTACTACAGAGGATCGTGGCTTCGAGTCCCACCTGGGAGTATGTGTGTTTTTAAATGTGTATATGTATGTATTAGAAGCAAAAACGGCAATCAAATGGAACAACAAAGGAAATGTTGGAGAAATGGGGAGAAAAATGATAATAAAAGAGGAAAAGGAATACAGCGCCGGAATCTTGACAAAACTCCGAGAATAAAAAAAAAAAAAGAAGGAAGCGAGCGCTCTAACCACTCGGCCACGACGCCGCTTATATTTGAAGTACTATGCTAAATTGCTTTCTAGCAGTATTTGAATCGCAACATAACAAATTAATACTATTACGGATACAAGGTACCTAGGAATGTTTCTTGATTCAAAGCTGCCATGGGACAGTCATGTATCATAAATGTATTTGTGCTAGGCTTAGCTGAATAGTTGTTCTTCTAAGCTGTTTAAAACCTGTTTTACTAGTTCAGTGTACCCGTTTTTGACGTGTGCAGATATCTCTTGGTGCGTTAAAAGAGTTGCAGAACTCAACGGAACTTCTTCAGGATAAAACCCGCCAGTGGAGTACTGGGCGAGAGCGACCTTCGTTTTACGCCTCGCAATGAGCGCGACCCGCTCAGAGTTTCCACTGATAGCAAGACGTGTAAAGCTAAGGTCAGTTTCACCAATGCTCCACTGGCAGGTTTTAACTTGAAACAGCCGCCGTCGAGTTTGCTCCTTTAATGCACCAAGAAATATTCGCATCAATTATGGCCTGGTATTAGAAAGTAATATTTTGCAAATCACCACATCTTTACACATAATGGTATTTTTGCTTGCGGTAATTGGTTTAAAAGTGAATTAGTGTTGTGAACATTAAAATTAAAGTTTAATAATAATCAGGTGGTGCTGCCTGTAGTGCTCGCTATTACAGATAAAATTTTAATGAATTCTCCGTTTTAAAGTCGTAAATTTTAACACATTTGTCTACTGCAAGACAAAAAAGAAATTAATTACATAGATTCAGTAAAACTTCGCATAGGTTTGAATATACTGGAACTAGAAATGTTTAATTTCCTTCATATAGTTTTAACTTCTTTTAAAAGAAGATTAAAACTGATTGGTGAACAATCCTATTTGTGTTGTTTAACTTTTCTATAAGTTTTAGTATTATTTAAGTCTTGGGCTGATTTTTAGTATAGCCTGTGTTTATTTTAATGTTATACTTAAAGGCTGCACTGAATAAAGAACGCAGAATAGTAAGATTTTTATTCTCTCTACTCGTACTGTGCATATACAAGTTAGAGAGGGTATAGTATTCCACTCAAAATTCAGTGCCAGTATTTCACTGGAAATATATGTTTTAAGGTTTCTTTTTTTTATTCAAGAAACCTGCTGAAAAGCTAACAGATTCATTATACTAAATTTGGTATTTAATTTTAGTATTTTCCAAGAATGCGACACGAAGATTTTCAAGAAAATCCACCATCCCAAACATGGAATATTTTCTGGAAATTTGTTTTTTTCTTAAAAATAGCTCTAACGACTATGTTTAACGTGTCATATATTTAAGATGTCTACATGAGAAATAGAATGCATATCTTAAATTTTGTGGGAATAGCCTCTGAAGACTTCTTCATTCTGGATGAATTTTGCATAACTGGTAAACCGCAACATAACAGGTAAACGGCAAGCAAAAATTTACTGCACAAAAAATGCAGATCTCTTTAAAATATACAATCATATATATTTCTTGTAGATAGATTTAACAGTTTGCGTGATATTCCTTGTTACATGTTTCAAATTTAAAACGCTTAAACTTTTCTCAAATGGAAGGTCACATTTCGCTTCATCTTTCCATTGTTTTGCTCCTGTCCGTGCTAAGCGAACCGAATTTCAAATAGCGACCGGCTTTTTAAAGTATTTCAACATCACCTTAATTCCATTCTACTTAGAAGGAACCAATATAAGCAATTTTGCTAACGAGTATCTCCATTACTACGATGTAGATAAAAGAATAATCTTTTGTAGGAATAATTCGTACAGAAAATTATGTGAATGGAACACGTCAGATTATTTTTTATTTCAAAGCTCAATCAACGACGGTATTATGTTCACCAGTGATTGAGTCTTAATGTGCAACAAAAACCACAGTAAAGTTCTGACCAAAGTGAAGAAAATTAAACAACTGACCATCTGAGGATGGCTGTTAAAACCAAGGCTTCTTAAATTGTGTATTGTTATCTTTTATCAAAATGTGTCATCTGCAAAGAGCCTGAAACAAGAATGTACTGTGATCACCTTCGGCATTGCACGGGATTTGATTCCAATTTACAGAAACACAAAGAATTAGCAGCATTATATTGCGATGGAAGGAACAAAATGAATTAAAGCGAGTCCTTTTAACAAATGACTCGTTTGTGAATTTATTTTAAGATTATATCATCATATTGCTGCATTTGTATTATAATTGTACATTTTAATTCATTTGCAATGAGATGTCAGTTAATTAATGAATTAAAGTCCAGTAAAGCCATATGACCAACCAACCTTTCAAAATCGCACTTTGCAGAGACTTGTGTTTCTTCGACCTCTGGTATATCCGAACTGTTTCAGATAAGCTTACGCATAGAAATGAAATTACATGAAATGTCGCATTATGGGTAGATTGTGTAAGACTGAACAAGATATATTGCTCTTAAATGCTGTTTTCCCACTTCTTCCGTCGTAATATTTTCAGCAAAATTTCCATCTGCAGGTCTTTTGTTCTTTCTCGTGGCCACATATGCTTTCGTTTCCTCTCATCCTTAATTCATGGAGGGCGAGGAACCTGGAGAATTTATGCTCTGCTAAAGGTGGCCGGAGGCAAAGGCAAGGCGGATTTCCGGATCTGGGATACTAGATTGTTTTTGTATTCCCAATGAGAAGAGGAATCAATTTTGTAAGTGGAAGCTGTTGAACAGAAGCATGTATTATTTAGCGAACGCAGAGCTCAGAGAAGGAAAGGCAACGGAGAAAGTCGGAACAGGAAGGACGATACGGCAGACTGAATGGGGAAGAAGAGAAAAAAATAGTGAGTAGAACAAGGCGATATGGAGTTGTAATCAGATTGAATTGAAATCTTTTTCTCTCTATTGTCTTGTTCTAGAACTATCCTTCTCTTATGTACTTAAAAGTGACAATTGCTTCTTAAAGTTGAGCTAGATATAAGAGGAGATTGTGCAGCGCTTGTCTTCTTTTTTACTGATATTTATCACAGCTAAAATATCTTATGTGTTTCATTCACATAATCTTCTCTATCTGTTCTGCAAACAAACAATTTATACAGGGTGTTATTCTTTTGTCCATATCATGCTAATAAAGACAACCATTACCGGAAATGGTATTATTACTTGGTTCCTAATAAGTAGAAGGGAAATAAAGGAATACACTAGGCTAAAGGGACAGTCAAACCTTTTAAAAGCTGTCATATATTTGTCATTAAATTTCGATTTCCTTCCAAGACCAAGAGCAAAACAAAAGAGAAATAAGACGAAAACTAACCTTCTGTTTGAGAAAAACCTAAGCAGATTAAAACACAGGCGAATAACAAGGAATATCTTGGAAACGGCTACTTTAACTGATGTGTTCCATTTACGTGATTTTCTTTACAAACTGTTGTTAAAAATATTATCCCTAACTCTACAACATGCCAGTCGAGATAAACATTGGCACAACTGATCCTGCTACCTACTTTCTGTTTTGTAACGACAAGGGAAATAAGGGATTGCAAACGATAGCCAAATCTTGTAAAATTAGGTTACCATGTGAAATAATTGAAATTCGGTTTTCTTTGCTTACAAGAAACACGAAAAGATAATGACTTCCTGTTTGAGAAAAGTTTAAGTAGCTTAGAGTTGAAACCAATAACACGGAATGTCTCGGAAATTGTTAACTCCAAAAAAAATGTATATGACCTACTGTGTGTTTTAGCGAGCCTTCTATTTTGTGCAGCAATTTTTTTTTTCTGTCACTTACGTTTTATCAGTTATACAAGTCATCCAGAATGAAGAGGTCTTCAGAGGTTATTCCCAGAAAATTCAAGATATACATTTCGTTTGTATTAACATATATTAGGCATATGGTGTTTTAATCAAGATCGTTAGTGCCATTTTTGAAAAAATCAATTTTTTTGTAAAATGTTGCTTGTAAAGGGTAGTTGGTGTGGCGAAATCTTCCTAAAATGTTTCTTGTAATTTTAGAAGATGCTGAATTAAATAACAGGGTTGGTGTTTAATTAACTTTTCGTTTTTGAGTTATGTTGTTCAAAGACACACACTCACACATTCACACACAAATTCACACAAACACACACATTCACACACACACATTCACACACTCATTCACACACACATACACCCAACCCTTTTTTTACAAGAATGCGGTGTTTGAATTCCGAATTCCCTAATCATGCATTTCTGGTGAAATCTTGGTATGGAATGCAATACCTTCACTGTTTACTATGTAAGTTGTACTTACTTGCTAGAGAAAGTAAAAATAGTGAACAGAACATGGCAATATAGGGCTGTAATCAGATTGAAGTGAAATCATTTTCTCTCAATTGTAGCGCTCTGAAGCAATTCTTATCTTATGAACTTAAGTTGAGCTTATAGTGTTAATGAACAATACAGAAATATTTTCACAGAATATGTAGATTACTTAAATAAGTAATTTAAGACAGGCCTGTTTATTGAAATTTCGAAGTAGCTATGTAGCTGCGTTATGTTTATCCGAGGACCATGCATCGCCGATCTCAAATTACTTATATCAGTCACGTGAACAATCTCGCAAATTATTTCGGTGTAGTTCAGTAACACCCTGTATAAAGGGAGATAGTTACAGTGCTTGTCTTCTCATCTGGCACGTATCAGAGCTAAAAAATCGGAACTGTTCCATTCATTAACTTTCTCTAAATGTTCTGCAAACAAGTTGCTCTTACAAAATATTATTCTTTTATCTACATAATCTAATTGAGATAAACATTACCAGATATGGTATCATTACTAAGTTTCTTATAAGTTGAAGGGAAAACACAATGCTTAAAGGGCAGTCTAACATTTAAAACTGTCATTATGCGTTTGTAATTGAACTTCTTTCTGTTTCCAAGGCCAAGTGTAAAACAAAAGAGAGATGAAACGAAAGATAACCCCTAGTTTGAGAAACAATAGAGTAGTTGAAAATTGAAACCAATAACAAGGAATATCTCGGAAACGGTTAACTCTAAAAAGAAATCTGATGCCTTACATTCACATGACTTTTTCTACAATCTATTTTTACAAAAGATTAATCCTTTATCCACAACGTGGTAATCGAGATCAATATTAGCAGAAATATGATAATGCACTACATTAAACGATAGTCAAATTTTTAAAGCTGCTGACAGCTATGTGAAACAATTGAACTTCTTTGCCTCTTTTGCATTCCTGGGGGTAAAACAAAATAGATATAAACAAAAGTTGACTTTGTGCTTGAAAAAATTAAAAATTGAAACTAATAACAAGGAATCTCTCGGAAACTCTAGCATACAAGACATTAATTGTGTATTTTAACGGCATTTACATTATTTATGTAGTAGGCTTAGCAGTTATGCAAAATTTATCCAAATGAATGCGTTTTCCGATGCTATTTACGCATAATTAGATATTATACATTTTTTTTCTCGTTTACATATCCTTAATATACGATATTTTATCCGAAGCTGTTAGAGAAAAACAAAAATTTAAAAATGTTTTGTTTGTATTCTTGAAAATCTTCGCGTCGCATCGTTGTAAGATACTATACTTAAATGCCAAATTTGTTATTTGTCGATTTTTCGTTTTGGAGCTTTGCTATCCACAGATGCACACATACACTTTTTCTTGATTTCTCCATATGTACATTGTGATAGTTCCAGTGTAAGAAATGTGTTTGAATCAGAAATTGTTTACAATATGCACACTGCGGTGCAAAATGTCACTTTCTTTACAGGTACTATGTACATAATATATAGAGGAAATATGGTATTCCATCCAAAAATTCAATACCAAAACGCCACTGTAAATATTATGTTTTGCGGGCTTCTGTGTCCAAAAAAGTATTTTTAAAAAAATCTTGTGTGTGTGCCACTGTTTGGACAACATAACTCAAAAACGAAAAGACCGTTAAATACCAAAATTGGTATTTAAGTTTAGTATGTTCCAAGGATGCAACACAAATATTTTCAAGAAAATAACCAATCGCAAACTAACCTTTACACGGAAAAATATTGGATTTTTTTTTTTTTGATCCACAAAATGGCACTAAGGATTTTGATTAAAATACAGTATATTAAAGATATCTACATCGTAAGTAAAATGTATATCTGGAATTTATGGGAATAGCTTCTGAAGAGCTCTTCACTCTGAATGAACTTTGCATAACCTGTAAACCATAAGAGATAAACAAAACTTAAGCACAAAAAAAAGTGAAAATCTTGTTAAAACATACAATTTTGTTACGTATATTGATTTGGGTTGACAGATTCTAAGACATCTCTTGTTATTGGTTTCAATTTTAAACTACATAACGGGAAGCCAACTTAAGTTTCATCTTTCCTTTATTTCACTGCTGGCCGTTGAAAACGCTTTAGTCTAGTGTAGTCACTTATATCCCTTTTAATGCATTTATAGTAATGCTTATGTCAATTAGCGTGATACATAATCTTTTGTAAGAATGTTTGTTTATGGCACAGATACAGAGAGTCGTGTGAATGGAACACGTCAGATTGTAAAGGACAAATCGTATTCGTTGTAAGGTGAAAATAAAAGAAACGAAAAAGGAAGAAAAAATATGATTTGTTCCACTCATAACCTTCTCCAACTATTCCAAATACAAACTATTTTTACAAAAGATTATTTTTATCTACATCATGCTAATCGAGATAAATATTAGCATAATTGCTTTTATTACTTGCTTTCTCATAAGTAGAAGGGAAATAAGGGAATATGTTAGCCTAACGCGATAGACAAATCCTTAAAAGCTCGTCGCTATATGAAACAATTGAGGTTCGGTTTGCTTTGTGTGGTCCCGTTTGAGAAAAGTAAAAGTATTTTAAAGCTGAAACCAATAACAAGTAATTTCTCAAAAATGGCCAGTTCTACAAAGAAGCGTAGATATACGACATAAATTATGTATTTAAACAGGATCTACATTTTTTGGGTTATAAGTTTTTGTCTATCTTTTAGGTTTAAGAGTTTTGCAAGACTCAGCAAAACCAACCAGAATAAACAGCTCTACAGAGGGTATTCCCAGAAAATTCAAAATATACATTTAATTTGTGATGTGAATCTCTTTAATGTATGGTATTTTAATCAAAATATTTAGACCTGTTCTGGTATTTAACTGACTTTTCGTTTTTGAGCTATACTGCCCACAGGCATACACGGACATTTTTCTAAAATTGTTCAGTCTCGGGGACCTCAAAACATGTTTTCGGTGAAATATCGGTATCAAAATTCTGATGGAATACAATACTTTCTCTGTCTACTATGTACATTGTACATGCGGGATAGAGAAAAACGGAATGTTAAGCCATAGACGGTCAAACAGACGTCCAAATGCTCTACCATGGTATAGGTTAAAAACAATATTTGCAAATTAGATGATTCCTTAATAGCATTTAATTCCTTGCATATATCGGGGCTTAAAAACATCAAACCAGAGAACTTAAAAAACGAGCTATTTTTTCTCTTCAGTTTTTACTTTCTCTACACTTACTAGGCATGTAGTAGGTAGGGAGGGTATTGTATTCCACCCAAAAATTCGATATCAAGATTTTGACGATAATATATGTTTTAGAAAAGGGTCTGTGTACGTGAGTATGTGGAAAATATAAAAAAGTTTCAAAAACGATAAGACAATTAAGTACCTACTAAATTTCGTATTTAAATTTAGAATCTTCCAAGGTTCGCAACGAAGATTATTAGAAAGTTGCTCCATCCCAAACTCTCTCTACATGGAAAAAGCTTTGAAATTTTTGTTTTTCTCAAAAAGAGCAAATAAAATGTATATCTTGAATTTTCAGGGAAAAAAAACTCCAAAGACCTCTTTGCTGTGAATAAATTTTGCATAACTGCTAAACCGTAAGAGAAAAACAAATCTTACTGCACAAAAATGGGTTAAAATACACAATTACTCTCAAGTGCAATTTTTTCTGTAGAGTTGGCCGTTTGCGAGGTATTTTTTGTTATTGGTATCAATTTTAAGCTACTTAAACCTTTCTCATACGGGAAATGATCTTTGTTTCATTTCTCTTCTGTTTTTGTGCTGGCCGTGCAAAGCAAACCGAATTTCGATTGTTTCACATAGACACCGGCTTTTTAAAAGCTTTTACTAATCACTTTAACCTAGTGTGTTTCCATATGTTCCTTCTAATTATAAGAAACTAAGTAATAAGGCCATTTCTGTTGATGTTTATATCGATTACTACAACACTGTTGATAAAGGAGTAATATTTTGTAACAATAGTTTGCAGAGAAAATCATGTGAATGGGACACGGCAGAGTTTTTTCTTAGAGCCTTTCATGACTGAGAAAAAAATGAAAAAAAAAAACAAAAAAAAAAAACAAAAAAACGATAATATCTCTGGGTGATGTTCTCTCCGCTAAATGAACTCTTGGTTACAAGTTAACTTAAATGTGACCTTGAGCAGATGTTTGTAACATCCCTAAGGCTAAAGTCCATTGTCAGCGCCTGGCATTGTACCACGCAACTGATCGTTGAGCGAAGACAGGCCTAAATTTAGCCGTTACACATAAAACGCTTTATATTTTTTCGGCGAATGTTCTATGCAAAATGTGGTTTGGGTGGAGGATTTTCCTGAAAACCTACATGTCGTATACTACATTTAAATACTAATTTTGGTATTTAACAGAGTTTTTGCCTTTTCAGTTATGCTGTCCACAGACACAGGGAGACCTGTTTCTAATATTATTTTTTGGATTCAGGGGCCTTAAAACATTTATTTCCGTTAAAATCTCGGTATCCAATTTCCTGGTGGAAACTAATAGCTTCTCTACCTGCTATTTTAATAGTGTTTAACGCCCCTTTGTACTATTATGGCACTACAAGCAATGCCAATGAAGATGGAGCACCGTTGGAACGCGATGGCGGGAGAAAACCGCTTTTTTCCACCAAGAATCCCACATGCTGATGCCTGGGGTCATACCTTGGTGGGATGCGAGTGGTCTAATCACTCAGTCACGGGATTCGATTCCTATTTCTAAACATGTACATAGTTTTACAGAGTCATGTTGTGCAAGAAAATTAAAATACTCTTTATGTCCGATTTTGTTTGATTTTCTGTAGTGTTTAACGCCCACTTTTAGTATGTGTGGCACCGCAGGCGATGTATACGTGTTTGTTGCTGTTTTTATAGTAAGCCTATTACCAAAAACGGCAACAAACACGAATACATAATTCAGAAAATCAAATAAACTCTCAAAGTCCTCCTTAACCAGCATTGGTAGATACACTTTCAATGTATAAAGGCACACAGTGGAGTAATCAGCTGATAAACTAGCAAAACAAGCAACAGAAGAAGACTATAGACCAGAAATCTACAGTAAGGTACCTAAAAGTATCATAATAGATACCGAAAGGAAGAAAAAAATCGAAAAATGGCAACGAACGTGGAATGGCACATCGAAAGTGGCGATCACAAAAAAATGGCATACCGTGCGTCATAGAAAGGAAGAAAATCAAAATACAAATCTCATCAAACCTCACAACAATCTTGACTGAACTCGGCAACTAAGCACATATTGTTATAGATTCAGGATCACGGAAAGCCCAGGATGCCCCTGCGGTGATGCAGATCAAACAGTGGAACATCTGATGTGGGAATGCTCCCTATTGAACCAGCAGCAGTTAGCATAGATTTTCCAAAATTGTAAACTAGTACTCTGTAGGATGAGAATACACACAAATACTAGTAGCACACCGATAATAGGATGAACATACACACTATTACACAATAATCTTAGCAATTCTAATGTATATAATGTAAATAGTAAATAGAAATAGTGAAAGTGATAGTGAAAAGTGAAAATGAATGATATAATAGCACTCAGAAGAATAATGAGCAAATGACTTACACAACAGAGAGAAAGGTAAATCACATTCGATAAAGGAGGTTTTATACATCATGTAGCATAGCTCTGTGTTACTAGGCATGGTAATAGGATAAATATAAAAAAAATATGATGTGTTCCATTCACATGATTTTCCCTCCATCTCTGTAATAAATTATTGTTAATAAGCTTAGTCTGCTATCCACTTCATGCTAAAGAGATAAACACTAGCAGAAACGGTCTTATTACTTAGTTCCCCAAGAGAATACACTAGGCTAAACCGACAGTCAAATGTTTTAAAATATGGTTGCTATGGGATTGAAATCCGTTTCTTTGCGTGGACAGGAGTTGAGTTCCTGTATGAGAAAAGTTTAAGAATTTTAAAACTGAAACCAATAAAAAGGAATATCTCGTAAACGGCTAACTCCACGAAAAAAATGAGTATGACATAAATTGTGTGTTTTAAATATATCTACGTTTTGTGTAGTAAGTTTTTTACTATTTCTGACGGTTTACCAGTTATGCAAAATTCAGAAACTTTCATCCAGAATAAAGTGGTCTTCAGAGGTTATTCTCAGAAAATTCAAGATATACATTTTATTTGCCATTTAAATATCTTAAATATACGAGATGTTGATCAAAATCATCAGCCATTTTTGAGAAAATTTTCGAAAAATGTTCCATGTAAAGGGTAGTTGGGGGTGAGGAGATTTTCTTGAAAATCTTCGTATCGCATCCTTAGAAAATATCAAACTTAAATTTCAAGTTTGGTATTTAACGGTCTTTTCGTTTTTGAGCTATGCTGCTCAAAGGCACACGCGGACGTTTTTCTAAAAATGCTTTTTTTGGATCTGGGGGTCTCAAAACATGTATTTCTGGTGAAATCTCGGTATCGAATTTTTAGTGCAATTCAATACCTTCTCTATACACTATGTATACGATATGTGTAGAGAGAGAGAGAGAGAGAGAGAGAGAGAGAGAGAGAGAGAGAGAGAAAACGCTTGTAAATACTTTGTTCCATATCCTCAAATGTGTTACATTGTGACAGTAACGTGCACCATCATCTTCTTATCCACTGGAGTGGAAGAGGTAGGCGCTCTCCTGGTGGCAGTTCCTCGGTTTACGACCTCAAGAACATTATATTTGAAATAAAAGTTGCCCAAGACGCAAGTTGCTATCCCAGTGTTAAAACTTCCGCACGCTGAAGTTTCTTTTCGGCATGTACTTTGTTTTGTTGGCTGAGGGCCACAGAAGTGCTCTTTAGCACTATTGGTCCAAAATTTTACTTTCTTACTTTCTCTAACCTGCATGAACAATACACATGGTGGATAGAGAAGCTATTGCATTGCAACCAAAAATTCCATACCGAGATTTCACCGGAAATATGTGATCCCAGGAGTCGGAAAGAATTATTTCTAGTAAAAGGTCCGAGTATGTGTCTGTGCACACCATATCTCTAAAACGAAAGGTCCATTAAATGCCAAACTTGGTATTTTAAGTTTAGTATCCACCAAGGATGCGACACGAATATTTTCAAGAAATCACCCCACCCCCAAGTACTCTTTACATGGGACATTTTTGAAAATTTTGTTTTTGTTAAACATGGCTAAATATTTTGATTAAAATACCGTATACTATAGATATTCACATTACAGATAAAATGTATATTTAGAATTTTCTGGGAATAGCCTCTGAAGAGTTCTTTAATCTGATTGACTTTTGCAGAATTTTGCATAACGGTTAAACCATAATAGATATACAAAAACTTAATGTTCAAAAATGTAGAACTTGTTAAAACGCACATTTTATGTCATACACGTTCTTCTTGTACTGTAGACCGTTTTCGAGATATTCATTTTTGTTGATTTCATTTTTAAACTAATTAACTTTTCTCAAACAGGACATGCAAAGCGAACCGAACTTCAATTGTTTCACATAGCTACCAGCTATTAAAACATTTGACTATGGCTTTAGCCTAATATACTTCCTTATTTCGCTTCTATCTTCAATTAAGCAAGTAATAAGACCAATTCTGCTAATGTTTATCTAAATTAGCATGACGTACATAAAAGAATAGCATTTTATAAGAATTTGTTTGTTGAACAGCTAGAGTAAGTTATGTGAACGCAACACATCAGATCTGTTTTAATTTTTTTATGCAAAATTCACCATAATTTAATGTAGAAGTTTTCAAAGTTTGATTCTGCTAGGCCGGTTTAACACGTTTTGGGTGTCATTTTAAGGCGTTGCAATGATTAAATGCCTCTGTGAAGCTTCAAACCACTGCAGTAATAAAATGGCTGGTTAGATTTTTATATTAGTGATAGATCAGTTTTAAAAAATTACTTAGTATAAGCAAGCGCTGTTTTTTTTTTTTTTTTTTTTTTTTTTTTGCAGTTTTTTCCGCTTTATGATACAAAATAATTTGTTTAAAACTGTCTACTGTAGGAAAATTTCAATCATTTTTTACAAAAATGATGCTTGTGGTTCAATATCTGTAGCAGAAGAGGGGTTTACCTTAGCTAATACATTGAATAAAGTAATATATTCAGAATGAATGGACGTATTTACATGCAACCTGGTGTAAATGTTGGTTTTTTACCAGTAAAATATACACAAAAAATAAGTTCTTTAGAAAATCATGTTTATCACTCTCCTTAAATAAGAGTAAAATGGTTGTGTTCTATTGTAATCTTTTTCATTTCTTGTTCGTTTTCCTCAACATAAAGCTGATATGAGCAACTATTCTTCAAAATTCCATTATTTAAATTCCCTTTCGTGCTTTCAGTCGTTCTTCTTTCTCTTTTTTATTCATCTCATATCAAAAACCATGCGCACAGGGATTCCTTATCCCATTGATAAAACTACAATCTTCTGTTTTAGTTCTACTCAGTTTTCATCTGTTAGATCACCATAGACTTATATGTGCCTAATCGATTATAGTATTAGCATTAAACATTAGGTTGCAGTTCCAGTTAAACCACAGATGTACTTCTAAGCAATTCAAAGCTGACATAACTAAGGACATCAAAGCCCGGGCGCTGCACAGCTTATGTGTACACTCCAGGTTTGTCTAAAGCTAATCAAAATATCAAATTAAGAAAATTAGCTAGAAGTTTATTTATGGCCCCTCTTTAGTTGCTGCGGTTCTCAGCATCCGATTCTGCATTGGGCGTGAAGCAGCGCTTAATTTTGCTCAGATGCCTCGTCATAAGGTTTGAAGTTCTTTTACGTGTAAAATTACGACACGGGACTAACGGCCTTACTTCCCTTCCAAAGGAAGCCATGCTAAAGAATTTACGCCCGAAAAAAACCATCGCCCCCGCCGGATTTTAACCCACGACCTTGAGAACCAGAGGCTAGCTAGTTGCCCCTAGACCACGGAGGACATCATTAAATTATCCAGTGAACTGGAGTTATGGCACAGTTTTAGATTATAGAAAACTTTTAAGCAATAGAACATAATTTCTCTATCTCAAAATGTTTGTATTGGGTTTCTTTTGATCTTTGAAAATATTGTCTTTGAATTATGCAATATTTTGGACTTCTAAAGCATTGTACGTGTTCAAAGTGAACACAACGCTTTCGTTAAAGCGTAAAATATTGTCTGTCTGTCTCATATTTTAGATTCTGAAAGTATCGGATGCACTTAGAGAGCACCTGTGTTTTTAGGACATGCAGGGGTATACACTATAGTCCAAAGATTCAAAACAAGGGCTGTTTATATTGCTGGGATCAGTCAATTCATGTGAATATGCGCCCTTGTGTTAATGCTTTCGGCACTACAGGCGGTGGACACTAGTGATATAACAAATAAAATGATAGTTGGGAGAGGATATTTAGAAAGGAAACGTTGTAGGGACTCGTTTAGGGTAAATACGCGGCATTTGCCATTTATTAGGACTGGCGAAAATAAGCTTCAGACAGGTAAGACGAACCTGTAGGAATTTGAATTGCAGGCATCTCTCCAGACCGTGTCTTAATGCTACTCGTGTAGGTGAGTGATAATTAGAGAGCGCATAAAGAGTGAAGTTCACTGCATATCTACTTGTAGACTCAAGCGACACAGGCTCTCCGAGCCGTTTTTGAACGCAGAAGACGAAACCAAGACAGGCGGAAGCAGTACAGTATTTGAGGAATGGCAGTTTTTACTACTGCATTTTATATTATTGTAAACATGTACACACAGACTTGGAAATGCTATCTGTATGTATATTTATAATTAATATAACCCATAGCATCTCGTATCAAAGCAGTGCAATGTATCTGATATATTAAAACACTTACACATTTGCAATATTTGTACGCAATCTATGTTGTCTTTCTCATCATGGCCACATTTAGTGGAATGGACAGCACTATACAGATTAAGAGATTCTGGGGCGAAGTTCCTACAAAATGTGGTTAAACAGCGCTTATACCGAAAACACATCCCTCCACACCACTATCAGATAACAGCTCCAATTCAAACTCTTCTACAAATGATTTGACAACATTTGTATTTTAGCATTAGTTTTGTCACTCGGTTGAAAAACAATAAAAAATAGTAAGAGTAGTCATGATAGATCTCTCACTAGTGAGTGGACAGTGAGAGTATCGACGCACAACGCCCCTGTCTCAGTCATCAATTCCCGTAGTCCTGATAACCTGCAATCCCTCAAACGATACCCTGTGATTGGTAATATAGTCGAGGCAGGTTATAGCTTGGTGTTGTTAAAAGAAGAGTTTACAATTATATTCACCGTATTATATTAATGAAATGATATCATTTTTCTCGAAACTGAGCATGGTATTATGTTAACTGCTTCAAATTTTACTTAGGGAGGAGCAACATCAATACATCAGATTCACTATTGTATAGACATATGTTCATTCATTACAGCCGTGAAGTTTGTGTACCTGAGCCGTATAGGTTACGAGAAAATCGAAAAAAAAAAAATTAAAAAAACTAAGTGCATTTAGGGAAACTCGAAGTTAGTTTAACTTAGGTCATTTTGCATTTAAATGCTTATATTGTAACCATCATATTTGTATTTATTCTTAGATAAATCATTTTAAGGAATCGAGATCTTCGGGGTATAGGTAATTTGTTTAAGAAATGTCATACATTTCGTTTTAGTTTGTACAAAATATTTTCTGAATGCTGAAGTAGCACAAGGATTTACTGAGGTGCTCCTGGATGTGGAAACATTTCAGTTTCATAGAATTAATAGATAGTAAGAAAATGTAACCAATGGGTATCTACATCTTGACACTCACCTCAGAAGAAGTCTCTCTGAGAGCTCCTCACAAATACTAAACGCCAGAGCAAATATCCCCTAAAGTAAACTTTAGGACTATGTCGGGGACATTCCTACTTTATATAATTAACTCCAACTTCCGCCTATTAACCAGAGAAAATTGCGAAAACACCTAACGTCAGAACCGGAACAGGAATCGAAACTGGGAGCTCACGAATAGGAACCTCTCACATTACCGTTGAGCTATCTCTATGGGTTTCTAGTAGCTGTATTTATTAAGTGCATAGTGGTACATGTGTCATACCATCGCATGAGTCGGAAGACCGTACCTCTAGGGAAACATTTAATTTCGAAATTGTAAGTACTACTTTTCTATTCATAACACTAAACACGCACACAACAAAAACACTGACATATCACACACTCGCACCTACACCCCCATTCAGACACATGCCTCCTTATCTCTTAACACACGTGCTTTGCACCCAAAGCTTCGTTACATTCAGCTGTTTAGAATCAAATCACAGCATACTGTCCTCCTTTTGTTTGAAACCACCAATACCCCATCTGAACCCCGTCTATCAAACTATGCGTCCAGTCTTCCTGTTCCCCGCAAAATGGGTAAATCGTTCTACCAGTGTCGCCAAGATTTTATGAATTTCCGCCCTTCCAACCTTGACCATGCTATTCCTGTCCTCTTCTGCCATACCCATTTTAATATATACCTTTAGCCGACACAATTACTTCATTTTGGAGCTCCAACAAATGTTGTCTACATTGAGATTCTATTTCCTGCCTGTTTATATTGTATAGTTGCCTCTTGAAATTTTGTAACACATACCTTACTCCAAACCACATGATGCATACTAAAACAAATGTATCATTTTTCTGGGATGTACCACTACAACTTTAACAGAGTTCTAATATATTCTAAGAGTCCGATTAAGACCTTAAGAAACTCAATAGAAAACCTTTAATTGTTTAGGTTATTTCTGTCGTTTACAGGAACATCAGGAGTTCCTGTAAACCTTTTCGCAGATAGTACGTAACAGGCGTCACTTGAGTGGAAGGGATTTTGCAATTGAACTCTCACGCAGGCAAGGAAACTCTAACTCGGGTTATTTAAATTCTGCTCGGCTATCAGAACATCGCCCGTGCGCAGCATCGGCTATCAGAGTATCGTCCGGTTGGAGGGGAGTTTAATACTCAATACATCATTGGGTGAAAGTCATAGCACAAGTGCGTGTCACCTTTCTGCCACTTCATTGCAACAGATCATTCAGCCCTGACTACAGCTGCTCTCAATGCTGAGCTGAGATACACGTGGCATGCAAATACTGCGAGTTATGAGTACTCACTGATCTTTAGCTTGCACCCAAGCTGGAAGAGCCTGGTGTAACTGATAAGCACAGATCTATGTCAGGTATTTACACACAATTTCCCTGCTCTTTTACACGTAGACACACCGAGCACTTGCTCTAAGAAACAGTTTTTAGCAACGAAGACAAAACAGGAAGATTGGATCAGTATTAATCGCCTCAGTGTACAGCTTCCTGTCTCTGACACCACCAATCCCCGTAGCGTTGTTAACTTACAATCCCTCAAATGGTACCCCGTCTGCGCTCCCTACTGACAAGCATCTATAAACGTGCAAAAATGTAGCAGAGGTCATCGTAGAGATGTCATTAAAATAAATAATAGAGACTAACTGTATGCTGCTTACCGGGAAGGTCCCAGAAGTCTTTGCGGTTCACAGCAACAAGCACTTGCTCAAGTTCTATACCAGGAAACATTAGGAGTGTCTTTGAAACAGCGCATGTGCAGAAGGCTGAGATGGAAGGAACTGCGAAACAGCTGCAAAGTCTGCCTAGTAAACGCGAACGAAGCTCGGCATGCTACTTTGGGAATTTCTTACGGTACTTTAGAACAGATATGGACAAACCCCCGAACCACTTGATACGCAACCCGCAAAGCCACTAAAGTCACGTAGTTTGAAACGTGGCTAGAATATTGGCAAATATTACCGATGACACGTCACGGGCCTACCCGGTCGTTGCACGTTTTCACGCTGTCCCGACTGTCACTGAACCACTTGTACCTCACGTGCAGACACCTTTTCGACAAAGCGTGTTGGCCTACACCTGGCGCAGCGCGTTGTGGTATTCCTTTGGAGTTCTCACATCTTTGAAGGAGGATATCGCGTTCGCAACTTGCACCATTTCAACCGTAAGAGCGTCGCTGTACTACACCTAACTTCCACACTTCTGAACAATGCCGGCCGGTCCCCATGGCCGCGCTCGCCAAAGCGTCTCGCTTTGGTGTTTCGCAGCGCAGGGGATCGTGGGTTCGAGTCCCACCTTGGGCATGGGTGTTATATGTTTGTGTATGTGTGTGTAAAAAGTAAAACAGAAATTCAGTAATCAAGGTAAACAAATTAGGTAAATAATAAGTAGGGTATACAGTGTCGGAGTCCCGATCAGACTCCGGAACTGTATTTAAAAAAAAAAAAAAAAAAAACAATCATACTGCTTCGTGAGCTTTAACTGACTGACTCGGGTTGACCGCCAACAAATTGGATCAACTACACCGCATGCCGGAAATTCATTCAGCGTATTTGTATGTTGTTAATGACTAAACGCAAACGTAGCTCCCTCCACTACCTCAACGTGAGCTGCTCTGCTCCTCGAGCATAATTTCTAGGAGCTGGATTGGCAGCGGACTTCTCCACTCATAATGTGACCAAACAATAACATTACAGTGCTGCCTGTTCCAACTGGCGGAATACTCTTAAGAAAATGCTTCATTGAATTTATATGCAAAAGTAAAGTATGATAAAACGTAATATAAACACACAAAATGCTTTTCTTTTCTCATGTCGCTGAAGAAAATACTCACACAAATGCCGTAGCTGTGACGCAAATTAATTCCTCACCCCTTCCCGTAGAAAACCCGAATTATATTGTTCTGGCGTTCTTTTTAAGCTAGTTACTTTGAGAACTGACATCGGCTGGGTGAAATAACAAACGCTACAGAGGGAAAACATGCTATGGTGCCTTTTATGCACGTGTGTGAATGATTCTCTGACCGAAACTTTACGACCAATTTCTATTCGTAGCTTCATATGAGCTACTGCTAAAGCCAGGGTCTATCGTATGGAAGGATAAGTATGTTCTGCTTCTATGTTTCCCATAAATGTTCTATTTATAATTTTTTTCAACAGATCTATTTACAGCTTTTGTTTAATTTTCAGACCTCTGGCAGGATCTGTTTGATGCACAGAAGGGTGCTTGAATATCGGCGTTTCAGTCAGCTTCTTATATTAATGTCTTCTCCCATTTTCTCTCCTTTTCATGAGATGTTCGTGTTGAAGGTATGTATATATACCGGAACCTTAGTCTTTCCACTGAAATTAATACTGCTTGTCTTGGCCATCTTAGCAAACGAATATTTTCTTATACTAAAATGGCTTTGGGCTCTTAAATATTCCTATGGAAACTATATAAACAACAAACACCTGTTGGAAACATTAACTTCACACTTATTATGTAGTGATTTTTTTGAAAACATCATAATACGAATATGTGGCTATTTTTCCCCCACTTGGGCAAAGTACTTCGGATTCAATATAGAAAGTTTTCTAAGTGAAAAATGAGGTCTATTATAAACCAAACTCAATAAAAACAAAAACCTTGACTGGTCTTGAGGTGTAAAGTTTAATAAAAAATACACACACCCTTTGTAAATGTGATTTCCGTTTTTCAGGTAGTCCATTATATTTCCAATCTGGAGAAAAAATTGTATATGCCTTTTTGTATGCAAACACAGAGGTCGTTTAAATAAAATCTTAACATTTTTAAGGAATTTATAGCTGCGTTTTATTGCAAGCTTTATTTCCAAATTTCACTAATGCGTACGATTATGTGCATGCTGAAAAGTGCATGCAGTCAACCAAACAAACGAAAATCATTATATTATTATTATTATTATTATTATTATTATTATTATTATTATTATTATTATTATTATTATTATTTTCTGTCGTTCTATATGTCTTCTAATAAAACTTCATCTTCCGCCCTCCAAAAGTCTCAAGATACGAGCCGCCTCCGGTATTTTCATAAAAAATTATGTAACGTAACTTAGACCCTTTTGGAAAATAGGCTCAATAGTAACCCAATGATCTTCACAAAGTGGTAGGACTTCGTTGATGGAAACTTTTACATAGCTAAGTTTATAAGCATTCTCTATAATAATATATTTTATAAAGTTTAGATGGGCATGCAAGCAGCAGTGCATGTAAACCAGTAGGGTTGTTCCGATGGATTTCAAGCACAAAGAAGTGGCATAAGTTCTTGCACTGTTAATCGTTTTACTTAAGTTTCAAGACATATTAACACCTCAGAAAAATTTTCCTTGTTATCTTTTTTAAAATATCACATGACATTCATGTTACACGGATTGGAGAAAAAGTGAAGCCAAGCTGAGCATATAGGCAAAAGACGATAAAACGAAGATGGAGAGACTGAGACTGGCAGAACGAGACGATGAGAAAGTGAAAGAGGAAGTGTGATCGAGAAGAACCAGGCAATTTATCGTAATAACTAGTATAGTTTTAGGCTCCGTCAATAAAAGAGCAAGTACTGATTATTCATCAAATATCTGGATTGAAGTGATATGAACAATACCTTCCAACACGTACTAAGAAATTCTGTGTATAACAAACGCTCGCCTACTTTATGTACTACAATTTCAATATGCTTTATTGTTGCACTATTCAAGAGATGTTTCTAACCGCTTTAGGTTATTAGAAAAATATATATAATATACCGGGTGGAAGGGAACTTATAATGTTCCTTCTAATATGTACTTCATAGAAGCATTACAAACAAAAATGTATAATGAATTTTGTTCTTTAATCAGCCGATTTCGAAAATAATAATTTTTTGTTGTTCCAAATTTGATACGTAATTCCACAAGAATGTACAAAAATAATAGATTTTTGCTTTTAAACTGCGTAGAAAAACGTATTTCTGACATTAGTTTCGGTAGGAATTATGGGAAATAATTAATCACTTAAAAGAATCAAAATAATATTCAAAGAAGCTTTTCAGACGTGAAGTAACTCGGCAGTCTTGCGTTGAGATTGGTCGGGTTTCTGAACCGGCTTCTGGATGTAAACACGTCGGTCCCTTGCAAACATGACACAGGGTGGTGTAATGTTTTGGCAGAAAAGAGTGTAACTGGCATTCTGTTTGACCTACACGAGCATTGTAAAAACGGATGGAACTCCTTCAACGTCCTAGTAAGGCGTGTTTATGTATTTGCCTAGTGCAAGTGACACCCACACAACCTGCAGCGTTGCCAGTTTCTCTCTTGTTTTCGACAAAACTAAAATATCTCCGTAGGAAATGGTGAGAGACAAAAACTTAAGATACAACATGTGTTCCAAATACCGAGATCTATCGCTGGTTAAATTAATGTAATGACTTCCCTTCCATCCGGTATATGAAATAGATATCGTCCAATGTGTAAATAAAGGCAAAAATATATAAAGGCACAATTAGCATGAAGTGTACATAAAAGTCGTCACAAAATTTGGTTTTAGGTTTGTTCCATGTTCTTTAACTGCACGGTCAAATCGGTGGTATTTCCCTTTGCATTGCAGACTCTGGACAGGACAGGGAATATTGGTTGGAAAAAATTCCAGCCAACAGAGCTACAGCGTCAGCCATCACAAACGTTATTTGAATTAAACCGCGTGCTTTAAAGGCAACTTTTTGCTTTCTCTACACGTACTATGTACATAGTGAATAGAGGAAGTTTGTATTCCACTCAAAAATCCGACACCGAGATTTCACCGCAAATACATGATTTAGGACCCCTGAAACAAAAAAAAGGATTTTTAGAAAAAGGTCCGTGTACGTCTGTGTCTGTGAGTGTGTGTGTGTATTTTTATGTCTGTGGACAGCATAGCTAAAAACAAAAATACCGTTAAATACCAAACTTGGTATTTAGGTTTGGTATCTTCCAAGGATGCAACACAAAGATTGTAAAGAAAATTTCCCCACCCCGACTACCCTATACATGGAACATTTGTCGAAAATTTTGATTTTCTCAAAAATGGTTCTAACGGTTTTGTTTAAAGTATTTGATATTTAAGATATTTATATGACAAATAAAATGTATATCTTGAATTTTCTGGGAATAGCCTCTGAAGACCTCTTTATTCTGGATAAATTTTGCCAAATTTTGCTTAACTGCTAAACCGTAAGAGATAGACAAAGACTTACTACACAAAAAAATGTAGATCTCTCAAAACACACAATTTATGTCATTTATATTTTTATTGTGGAGGTAACCGTTTCCGAGATATTCCTTGTTATTGGTTTCAGTTGTACTTCTATTTTTCTCAGGCAGTAAGAGTCTGTTTTTCTTTTATTCTACTCCTGGCCAAGCAAAGAAGCGATTTGCAATGACAGTCGTATAACGACAGCTTTTAAAACATTTGACTATCACTTTAGCCTAGTGTATTCCCTTATTTTATTCCTACTTATAAGGATCTAAGTAATAAGTACATTTTGCTAATGATTATCTCGATTAGCAAGGTGCAGAAAGAAGAAGAATCTTATGTAAGAAGTTTATGGAACAGCTAGACAAAGTCAAGTGAGTGTAAAACATCAGATTTTTTTTTTTAGTTATAATTTGTTTTCTAACTTAACGGTTACGGCTTTGATAAAATTATGTAACATTCCTGGCGAAATAAGAGCGCACAAGTTTTTACCGGAAAGTTCAAGATATACATTTTAAGGTAGATTTTCATATAACCTATCGAAACGGCCGCATCGTAGCCCACTGGTAAGACTAGCGGGTTCAATCACAGGTGACTGCATATGGGATTTGTGGTGGACAAAGCGGCGAAGGGGCGGGTTTTCTCCGGGTTCTCCAGCTTCTTCCGTTATCGCATTCCATCGCTGCTTCATTTTCATTTCATATATCAGTACCATCGCTTGTGGTGCCAAATATGGTAAACGCGAGCATTAACAATATAAAAAAAACAACTATCGAATTTTGACTGTGACCCGGTCAGTGCTGTGTTTAAGACCAGTCAAGAAGTAGCTTCCATAGTTACAAACACAGGTTTCTGCTCATTTTCACAATACCTACCATGTCCCTTCTGTGCAGTGGGAGTGTTTTTGGTAATCAGTCATGATATTGATTTCATGAAAATGACTGCGACATGGTAGATATACGGTATAGCCTATGACGAAGTAACCAAACGTTCGGCTATTTTTGTTATTTTCCATAAAGACGAGAATAAATTTCTAATGCAATGTTTAGGGAAACCGATCACTGGTTCCGCATGCGGTGGTTTCCTAATATATGGGGGTTTCGGGTTCAAATCCCGCTTGCAGGTTTAGGATATTATGGAATGGTATGGAGATGTGGGTGCCTTAGCTCAGGATTTTGTTGGCATGAAATCTTTCTCAGGTGTGGTAAGACACAGGTGGTTTCCTTCGAGTTCAAGATTGTTATTGAACTCGTTTATTAATTTTCTTCGACTTTTCTGCCGTGTTACACTCAAGCATTCCTCATAAATTTTCACCTTTACAACTGTGCCTTACGCCACTGCGCCTATCATTTCTTATTTCCTTTGACCGTATTCTGGTGTATTAAATAAACACATTTTCCATCGCGGCCATATGTAGCCCGTTCGTTTCCACCGCGGACTCAAATATCACGTCTTAACCCAACGAATCTTCCATAGCTAGTGAAGTGGCGTCGCTCACCAACAAGAGAACCGTTTCTATTTGCTTTGTTATGTCCATCCTTGGGTAGTGGAACTTCCAACCCCTTCGGTTCGTTTTCCTTACCTTAACGGTATTCTCTTACCTGGGTCGTGTGCCAGCTGATGGTAACTTTGTGTTTGCACTCTTAGAACTATTTTACATTCCTTGGCCATTTCCAATGTATATTTGTCCCTAGAGTACTTTTAATCCCATGACACATGTACTGTCTCAAACATTACTCTGAACTATGTGATCAGTCACAAAGATTACGGCAGCACACTAATTGAAGATAAAATGTGAAAGGTTACATGCGAGAGCTTTAATATATCTTGTCTCTTCGGTTAAATCATATAAGCACCAGAGGCTATAACGATATTTTACTGAACCAATGTTGGTTGAAATGGAAACGGCAAAACAATCATTCGAATCGGAGCTGGATCCAGGTTTTCTTTTAGTGTGGGGCTAAACTATTTCTAAATATACCTTGGCAACGAGTAAAGTGCAGTCAATAATACAGAATTCTTATTCCTAAATTTTCAAACATAATGTAAATGTTAATTGACAATTATTTCCTTTCAGACAAGCCAAAATGCAGAACAAGATTGCAGAACTGTAATTGTGGAAAAGTAACTTAGAATAACTTCACCTCTTCAATTTTCTTGGTTGTAACATCTCTTATTTATATGCTAAAGATACGTAAAAACAATTACAAAAGTTTCAACAAATGGTAGGTGTAACAAAAAGAACACTATTGAAAAAAGCCTGGGAAGAGAGAATTCTGAGATGTTATAAAATCCTTTGCTGTGATTTTTATGATTTATGTTGCAGAATCCCGGAGTGTAACAACTAGAATGCAAAGAATTTAAGCATTAGTGATGAGATTAGTAACACCATTAGCAAGTTGTCGAAACCAGAATCGCAAAAGAACCCAGGAAATTTGAGAGCAGCTAGGTGCTAAGCGAATATAGAGCAATAGAGAAATAAGCAACATGAGCATGTGATTAGAATAGAGGATGGTTACACTCCTGAAGAACTTTAGGAATATAAACCCTAAGAGAGAAAAAATTACTGGACGTTCTAGAAATATATGAAGGATAAGTTGTGGATTGCTTGATTTCGGAACAAACAAGAAACCCGAATGTAAATGATAATGGATCGCATTTGAAGTAAGTAAAGACTAAAGTTCACTGAGAATCTCTACCTGTAGACGCAAGCAGCATGTTCTCTCCTTGAATAAAGCAGGGAGCAGTATCATAACTTGTTGTGAGCGGTCATTGAGCGTACAGACCCCACCGCTGTTTCTGAAGTCATCAATGTCCGTAGCGCTGTTAACTTGCAGTCGCTCAAATGGTATCGCGTTTGCTCTCCTTATTCATCATATAAGCGATCCAAGAATTATTCTTTGAATGTAAAATTTAATTTAAATTTTAAGAAAACCTTTCTTTTGTAAATTATCAATACTCGTTGTGGTGAGAGTTCAATTTTTAATTAACTGTAAATGTAAAGCATATTTGATTCGGCCCATATGTCTCCTTACTTTCCTTTCCAGTTATTGGAAAACATTTTGAGATATAATCTACGAGTATTATAAATTTATTCGTTGGCTGTCTACAATTAGATGTAATTTGGTTTAGGCAATAGAAATTGTTTGTGCAAAACAATTTGTATGGTTTTTCCGTAATTAAGAAGTCCACTGTAGATCCTCTTATCCCAGGCTGTTTCGATTTGGCTGCGCGCCAAAAAGCGAGTTATATACCCACTCACAGGAATATGTCTGCAATGTGTATTGCGCCTCAGTATTGAGACAAAGCTGAATGAACTGGGATCAATCACAGACACTTGTGCAATAGTCTTTGCTCGGCGAGGTAATGGATATCATGCTCCCTTCAGAGATTTACTTTTGAGTATGCACATTACTGTGACTCATACGAGTAGAGTTGGAATAGCTGTTTTAGCTTCTCCTTGAGTCCGCTTAGCAAGCATGCTAGTAGTTGGCGCACAGTCTAAACACAGTAGGTTATGTGGAAATCAATACTACACGACAGGCTAGGAACATAACTGGTGCACCGTCGGAACACAGTTGGGTATACGGAAGTCCAGCACCATTTGTCATATGAACATCTTAATCACAATAATTTAGAACCATTTAGAACTGCTTCTGAGAAAATAAAGGAGTGAAAACCTTTTTTGTTTGTCTAGGTGGTTTATTTGGTTAGGCGCTGGCCTACTGATCACAAGGTCGCGGGTTCAAACCCGGATCAGATAAATGGTTTTAAGTGGCTTAATAGTGACAGTCACACGTCAGCCATATTAACTCATGCGGGACAAAATTCCGGCACACCAGCGACGCCGATATGGTCCTGGCAACTGACAGCGTCCTTAGCAAACAAACATATTTAAAATGTTTCGAAGCATTTTCCATATAAATGGTACCACGATAGACTAAGAGGCCTCTCTTGAAAATATTCGTGTTGGATCTTTGGAAGATGAACTTAGAAAAAAAAAAACACAAACATACTGCACACACACACACACACATATATATATATACACGAGCGCTCGGATCTTTTTTGAGATTTTTGTCTACTCAGGGCTCTTCAAAACATGCACTTCCCAAGATATTTACATATTTAATTTATCTTCTTACTAGGTACAGAGTAGTGAAGATAAAAACATCGAATTTATCACACTTCAAAACAAATACCTACAGTTTGTGAATATGTGACTATATACTGTAAAAGCACCTTCTAAATTAGCTCTACCTTTTTAGTTAAACTTTTTGTCCATATTTAAGCCTCCTTAGCTTATAATAGCTCACATGTATTTATATCTAAAGAGTATGCTGTGAAGCCTAAGGCGAAATCTTATTGTCATTAAAATCTCGGGCTAAGCATCAGATTATCATGTTATTGAGAGGTCCTTGTACAGTTTTCTGCAGAATAAAGCTATTTTACTATCTTTTCAAGCCGCTGAAGTTTTTATCTCTCTTTTCCCCCCGCGAGCGTTGTTTCCGCTATTTCGTGCAGCTTGCTTGAGAAATTTTCCAGTGCTTTTATTGCAAATAACAACGTAGGTTTCTTATTACATACAAGATTGCATCTGATGTGCACTAAGCGTGCTTTCTTCTAAGCATAAAGTTTAACGAAATTAAGTTACCCCTAAACGAGGGTCTCTAGATTTCTGTTGTTTTAAAATGTGGTTAATGCATACATTGCATGCTACATTTGATTAGGTTATGTAGCTATCTAAAACTATAGAACATTCATTCAAATTGGAAATTTGATATACTCATAGAAAACTTGTGTTTCTCTGTTTTTACATATTATTCATGCTAAGGATTTACAATAACGTGAAAATTAAGGTAGGACTAAATAGCAAACAGTGCCAAAACAAATCGGCTTTATGTGATTCTTATTTTCTTTAAATTGATCTGAGTGGCATGCCTCCTCAAAGACGTAAAATACTCGCATTCGGTAGATCTTGAGTTCGATTCCCGTTGGCCACCCACATTGACTATGGGTTTTTCGTGGGTTTCGCTAGTCGATAAGTGTATGCTGGGTTGGGTTCTTATTTACCCAATTTGCTTTCCATAATTACTCTTTTATTCAGCTTCTTTCTCGTATTTTAGGTGTGCTTCTAGGTTTAATGACACGAATGCTTGCTGGAAGAAAGGAGTACTCTCCGTGGACAATAAAGGGCTGCTTGGACGACTGGTCATTAATCGCCCTCTCTAGGCAGCTCCAGGAACAGCAGGGGTCTTCGGCCCGAATTATTAGAGACTTCCACGTGTCTCTGTGGCCGCTATGCCTTAAACTTGTAGCATTTTGTAGTCTCTTCACTTCAATCTTTCCTTCTCGGGGCGGCGGGGTTGACACAATAGATTAATGTAGACAGAAGTGCGCGAGATGTACCCCTAGGTTATATTTTACCATAATTACCCTTTAAATATGTTTTTAAAAATGATGCTGCATCTGCTGTAAATGAGCAAAATGTCCAACTCCTACTTTTTTGGGATCTATAGTAGATAAAAGACGTCCATAAATAAAAATGAAATTCAGAACACGCTACTTCGTTCATATTGTTATCATAATTATAAAGATTTCTCTTCTATAAGTTGGCTATGCGCCTGCCACCTATGCTGTTACTCCTATTAGTCCATTGTGAATGCAGGGTAAGACATACACAGTGCGTAACGCGCAACCAGCGACTGCATGGTGCCCGTCTATTTGTCCCATCCTGAACTCGCAGACAGCTGATAGGACTCTTGACAACAGTTAGAGGCGATAGCATACTAGCCGAAAGGTTAAACAATACAAGCAACTAGCGTGGAAATTCTCTATAAACATGGACGCTTTATTATTTATATAGTGAAATTTAAAATCTTGCACGTATATACAAAAGAGACGAAATAAGAGCTGAAGTCATATACAGAGTGTATCTTTATTTGTGTCATATATTATGGGGACGTGTTCCTGGCATCAAAATAGTAAACAAAGGTTCATATGAACATGGGTCTGAAAATCATTTATTTCAGAGTTTCAACACAAAATCAAAAGTTACAAAAATTGCTCCAAATTGGTCTCCTCTCCTGCGTTCCACGCTGTGGCGTACTATGTTGTTGAGAGAGAAGCTCTTTTGATGGTATTTTATTCACGGATGAAGCTGGCTGGCTTTACTTGCGACGGCATCTTCAATTTTCATAACACTCATAACTGGGCATTTGAAACTCCTAATGAAGTATGACAGGATTTACTGCATGCATCGAAGCAAGAGGAAGCCACTTCGAGCAATTTTTGTAATTTTCGATTTTATGTTGTAACTAGAATAAATGCTTTTCAGACCCATGTTCATATGTACTTTTTTTACTGCTTTGATGTCAGGAACACGTCCTCCAAATATATGGTACCAATAAAGGTACACCCTGTATGCACAACCCGTCAGATACCAGGGAGTTAGCGACGTCGTCACTAGGGCAGAAGAAACCAAAAACAATGCAGCAAACGGCCTCAAAGAAGACACCTCTGTGTCCCACTTAATATTCTAGCAGCTAAATTACCACACAGAAATGTGTTTAATATGCAGAAAGATCATATAATATTGCAGGTTATCTACTCTGCCATTTTTAATTTCTCTACCACGTATGTTCAAGTACCTAGTAGGAAAAGAAAATATTACCTAAAATATTACTCAAAATTCAATACCGAGATTTCACCGAAAATACAGGATTTGAGAACACCTGATTAAAAAAGAAGCATTTTTAAATAAAAACTTGTTTGTAAACATCATAACTCGAAAACAAAAAGTCGCTTAAGTACCAAGCTTGGCATTTAAGTTTAGCATCTAGTGAGGGTGCAACACGATGATATCCGGGAAAATCCTCCAACCCAAACTGCCCTATACGTGGAATATGTTTCGAAACGTTCGAGTTGCTAAAAAATGGCTCAAGGATTGCGATTAAAATGCTATATTTACATTGCAAATAAAATGTATATCTCGAAGTTTCTGGGTCTAGTCTTTGAGGCCTTCTTTTTCCTATAGAACTATTACATAATGAATAAAATGTATATCTCGAAGTTTCTGGGTCTAGCCTCTGAGGCCTTCTTTTTCCTATAGAACTATTACATAATGAATATATAGTAGGAGATATATAAAATGTTACTAAGTACATAAAAACGTAAATATTCCTCGTTATTGGTATACATTTTACAATACGTACATTTTATTCACACCGGAAGTCATCATCCGTTTTACTCTTCTTTTATTCCTCACTATGCACACAATGAAAATTCAATGTCATCAGTTACCAACCAGCTTTTAGATGATTTTGGCTGTCGCTTTAACATGGTATATTCTCCTATTTCTCTTCTATCCACAGTAAAATAACTAATAAGACTATTTTGTTAAGTTTTATTATTATTAGCATGCATTAGATAGAAGAATAAGCTTTTGTAAGAACAATATGTTGCAGAATATATAGACAACATCATGTGAATAAAACACCCTAGATTTTTATTTCGGTTTTTCAGTCTTATTTTCTAATATGTTAAAAATTGCACCTATTTTTCAGATTTATCGCGCACGGTGTTGAAAAAATTAGTGTACATATATTTAACAGAAGAATGTTTCTGAATAATCCCCTACTCTGCCACTGATATATAATTTGACCTGGCTTTTATGTCATAAAACCTGAGGCCTTAGGAAAACCAGTACAGACGTCAGAATGCTTACTTTGACATTTATCCTGTGTCAGATCAAAACCCATTTTACGAAAATTGTGATGTATACAAAAACATAGTTATAAAATTATAAAACCAATAAAAGGATAAACCGATGTTTTAAATTCCCACGGTTTTCTATATCCCTTTTCTAGAAATAATTATTTTTGGAAAAAAGTAGATAGAAGAATTGGCTTTTCCAACTGACTTAAAGCTTAGATAGAGGAATGCACATTTCGTTGTAGATACAAGGGGAACATTATTGACTGCCACCGTGATCGAGTGATCAGCGATCTGCCTACTCCAAGATCCTGGTTTCGATCCTCAGCCGGAGAATGGACAGGTTTCTTTAATTGTCTTATCCCCTACCCTCTATAGAGTCTAGAAGTGTGGAAGTGAAAGAAAATGTGTTTGTAAAAAATCTGATCTATTCCATTCACATGACCTTCTCTAACTGTTTGGAAAACGAACTATTCTTACAAAATATTACTTTTTGTCTACATTATGCTAATCGAGATAAACATTAGCAGAAACTGTCTTGTTACTTGCTCCCTTGTAAATAGAAGGGAAATAAGGGAATACACTAGGCTAAAGCGATAGTGAGATCCTTTAAAGGTTATCGCTATGTGAAACAGTTGAAGTTCGGTTTGGTTTGCATGCCAGCAGTAAAGCAAAAGCTATAGGACACGATAGCTAACTTACCATTTGAGAAAAGTTTAGGTACTTGAAAATTGAACCAAAAACAAGGAACATCTGAAAAACGGTTAACGCTACAAAACATGCAATTACATAAATTGTCTGTTTCAACGAGATCTACACTTTTTGTGTAGTAAGTGTTTTGCCATCTCTTAGTTTACCAGTTATACAAAAGCCATCCAGAATGATGTGTTCAGAGGAAATTCCAGAAAATTTAAGATATACTTGTAGTTTGTAATAAATGTACCTTATAGTATTTTGATTTAAACCGTTAGAGCCATTTTTGAGAAAGTCAAAATGTTCCAAAAAGTTCCACGTAAAGGGTATTTGGGTTGGGGGATTTTCCTGAAAATCTTTGTGTCGTGTCCTTGGAAGATGATGAACTTATATACTAAGTTTGGTACATAACCGACTTTTCATTTCTGAGTTATGCTGTCCACGGTCACACACACACACAAACACACATACCTTTTTTCTAAAAATACTATTTTTATTAAGGGGTATTTTCGATACATGTAAATTCGATGAAATCTCTGTATCGAACTTATTGGTGGAATACAATGCCTTCTCTGCCTACTATGTGCATTGTACGTACGTGTTAGAGAAAGTAATGAGTTAAGAAAACGAAGAAAACCTGCAGCAACATGAAGATGCAAAGTGAATCAAAAGAGGGAGAATATAGCACGTGAGGCGATAGTCAGATCTTTAAAAGACGGTCGATATTTGTTGACTTTGAAATTCCGCTTTAAGCATGACCGCGAGAGAGAGAGAGAGAGAGAGAGAGAGAGAGAGAGAATGAATGAATGAGGGAGGGTGGGAGGGAGGAGGGTAGGTAGGGGTAGGAAGGAAGGGAGAGAAAGAGAGAGAAAATAAAATGTGTAAGCTGAAAAAAAAAAAAAACTGCACAGGATTTGAAAATTCAAACAGATAAAACAGAGCATCTCGGAAACGTTTAATACCGTAATTATGCACTGCATTGTGTGGTACAATTATACCGGAATCTACTACTTGTATGTAGTAAGTTTTTTTTTTCGTATCTCATATGCTTTACCACTTATACACAATAATGCAAAGTTCATTCAGAATACACTGGACCTCTTAGGCTGTTCACAGACAATATCATGACTACATCTTAGGAAAATAATCGCCGCACGTGTGAGAGCGGCTTCCTTCATAAGCGATTATTGCTGTGCATTGTTATATCTGCTTGAGTGGACATGTTTGCCGACGGCGAGTTCTTTTGTCATCGAAACTACAATTGTGGCACTTGCAGTGGTTTGCACATGCGACTACTTCCGGAAGTTTCTTGCTACGTCATTGACAGGAATAGTATTTTTCAGAACATGATAACCTTCGGCATGAATTTGAAGTTTGAGTTCAGGTAGTTTGTGGTGGAATCCAACCCTCACAGTTGCCAAGTCTTCCACTTACTGGTCCCTTAAATAGGGCGTGAATCTCGACTTGGAAGCAAAGTTTCGAGTCTCCAGGAAACAGATATCTTACTACGTTGCCTCTCACCCCTAGTACAGGCTCGTCTTTTGTTTGCTAATGGTTATTGCCCAGTGGCATCGGAAGTGGTTCCGTTTGAAGGTCATCATGTTTTGGAGAAGACTATATAAAAAGGAGTGAACGAGCCCATGAGTCAGCTTTTCAACTGGAAATGGACAGCGAGCAGCAGTTGAGTCAGTTTCGACGGGAAATGCGGAGCGTGCAGTCGTTGCCGCAGTCACAGAGAGCGTCCAAAGCAAACTATTACGAATTATTACGAAAGCAGCGATGAAAGACGTTTATTTGTACTCAGTGGAAAATATGGCTATATTTTGCAGTGATAAACAAGAGTTTTTGTTACAACATAAAAACGAATACCTTTATAAGTTGTTTTCATGTATAGGACGTAAATATGCGATATCTTCATAAAGTCATCTTCCGTGGTCTGGGGGTAACATGGTACCCTATGGTTCCGAAGGTCGCAGAGAAACGCGAGTCGGTAGGGGCATTTAATGTCGTGCCGGCATGTTGCCGTGGTAGCTCTGTAGAAGAGCAACTGGACGGAAACCAGGGGATCCGTGGTTCAGATCTGTGCTATGGCATTGTATTTCTCAGCGTGACTAAATTTCCATGAAGTATGTTATTGTAGCGAAATGAAGGGGTAGGTTTTATTCTTTGCTATGTAAGTTTTAGCTACGATTATTACACAAGGAAAGGCAAAACTAATTACAACATATTCGGCATTCTAAGGAGGTGCTGAAGGGTTATTTGCACGTGTCGTTAAATTGGACAATATCTATGTAAGTATACCTATCAGAACTTTCATCAGCGACATGTAGACGAAGGTTAAAGTTATTAAATGACAGTAACCAAACCGATATAAAGTCAACCATAATGTAGCAAGAAAATACGAGCTTTAAGTATCTGGCAACAGGCATATGACATACTCCGGGAGGACTAAACCCAGTGGGGCACATGACCCTCCTGTGGTAGGGAACCATCTAAAAGAACAATTCCAAAATAAACCCCACTCTCCAGGTTGTAGATTTTACATTGGTCTCGATAAAAATAGAAACATTTATCAGGCTAAAAATGATGTGAAGCAGACGGGTTCAGTAATATTGACGACAGTAGAAGGATTACTCCAGATTTCCTAGGCAAGCATTATTATATAAGCCACACGGGTGGAGAGGCATAGGACAACCATGAAAAAGCTTAATGAACACTTCCCATTAACATCGTAACGGCAAAATACTTGTAAAGAAAAAAATAACTTGTAATGTCACCCTTCGGAAATTGGGCCATATTTTAGGGGAGATTAGGTGTGTAGAATATGCTCGAAGAAAAAGAGTGGTCACGCTGCAGAGAATGAGGAGACATTTTATCAACGAGTAATAATATAAATATGTAAGAGCACACCACTTCCAATATAAACAGCCCCGTTTCATTATGGGCGAAATTTCATACACGGGGTGTACATGATACAGAGCGGCCTACTACAGGCCATGCTTTGAACGAGAAGACGGATGAGGGGAGAGTCTCGAAGGGAGACTAGATCCGAGAGATGACGTGCGCAAATGTGGAGGGGTGCCTGAAGTTTCGCCGGTCCCCATGGCCACGCTCGCTAAAGCGTCTCGCTTTGGTGCCTCGTGGACAGGGGATCGTGGGTTCGAGTCCCGCCTTGGGCATGGGTGTTATATGTTTGTGCAATGTGTATATGTTTGTAAAAGAACCAGTAAACCAGTAATCAGTAAAACCTACGGGGGGAAATGTAAATAGGGGTACAGTACCGGGGTCCTGATCAGACTCTGTTACTGTTTAAAAAAAAAAAAAAGTTTCCGGATCGAACGCGCTCGACACGAAACATCCATGATCAGTGTGAGCGGTCACCGGATTCGAACACGGAACTCCCGAATGCGATCCTCACACGTTTTCGAGGAGCCATCTTGCTCGGTCAACAGCTATGAGAACCTACATTGCTTTCTATAGCACGTATGCACAATGTCATAGTAGGTAGATAAGGTATTGTATTCCAGACAAAAGCTCTATAACTAGATTTCACCGGAAATACATATTTTGAGGTCCCCTGAATCCTTGAAAAGCATTGCGAGGAAAAGGTCAGTGTGTGACTATGGACAGTATAACTCAAATACGAAAAATTTCAGTGACACATACAGCGACAGCCTTTGAAAGATTTGACTGTATAGCCTAGCATATTTCCTTTTTTTATTTTAGTCTAACTAAGCTTAGTTCATACTAAGCTCATGGTCTAGTTTTTATCTCTTCCTTAGTAGAATCTCCTTCGGGTATTAAGACGTTAAACACTGAGTTTGGTATTTATCCGATACTTCATGTTTTATTTATGCTGATGTTCGTTTTTAATCGCGGGGGCTTCAAAACGGCATTTCTGGTGAAAAGTCGATATCAAATGTTTAGTGGAATATAATAATCTCTATAGAGGGTGATTCAAAATTACTTCTACAAATTTTGAAGACAGGATTATTGAATAAAAACAAGAAAAAATGTTCATATGATCATGTCCCAAAACCCTTCCTTCTCGATTTGAGGTCCCAAGTGCTATTAAGTTCTCAGCTTGTTAGGAGGTATTCCACACAAATACTACTTATAGCATATGATCCAAATGTCCTCCTCTGGCATTTAGACACGCATGCACACGTCGGTGTATTATGATTTCTCAAGTTTCCATGACACATAGATTAAGAGTTTC
Organism: Hymenopus coronatus; assembly: GCA_030762935.1. Taxonomy (NCBI): domain Eukaryota; kingdom Metazoa; phylum Arthropoda; class Insecta; order Mantodea; family Hymenopodidae; genus Hymenopus; species Hymenopus coronatus. The sequence continues at coordinate 63,764,461 of CM060900.1, forward strand.
TTCATCCGGGGGGGTCTGCTGCATAAACCAATGGTTTAAGGTGGCCCCAAAAGATAAAAATCCAAATACTGAGGTCGGGGGAACGTGCAGTAGATGGGACTGGTCCCCCTCTACCTATCCATTTGATATACTAAATACCAGTGAGTGCATCTCGAACAATAAAACTAAAATGTGCTAGAGCATCATGCATAAGCCACATGTTTCTTCTCCTTTTCAGAGGCGTATTTTCTAATAAGTCTGGGAGAGTGTGCTGAATTAAGTCCTTGTAGACAGCACTAGAAAGGCGCATGATAATGACAAATGTTAACAAGTAGCCATGGTAACGCAAGGCCAACTCTGCGGGGTAAAATGGGTCAAAACCTTCTATGAATGAATGCGTAAGTTATTAGGTTGGACCCGGAAAGACATTGAAGGTGACTTACGTTACGTGAAACGATGCGTTTCAGTGTTTATGTTTATATAAACCTATTTTCTTGTTTCAATGTCAAGAATTCATCCCTAAACGTTGTAAAAGTATTTTTGAACCATCCTGTATAAGTAATCAGTAGAGAACGTAAAAGTTGTGGAAAAGCATCTGAAACCTAAACTGCATTGTCATTTGTTGATTCTGCATATTACAAATGAGGTTTTTCTGTGTTGGTCTGGTTGCTGATGCTTTCCGGAGTTACTGTAGGTCGCTAGCAATAGAAGGGTCAACAACCACAATCCAACTGAATTTTATCTTTCTGGTCCTGTGCATTAGGTCAGTCTTTATTGCTAAATGGCGGTTTAAACCGTGTTTTTCTCTGCACTACAAATATTAGTTTGCTTGAAATATTTACCCTGAACTAGAGTTTTGTTTTTTGCACACGTTTAAAGTTCTCGAACTTGGGAAATGGCTTTAACTGCCCTAGCGCCAGCATTGCCATTTTTATTGCCGAACTAGTCGTGTCGTAGGCTGCAGGTGCCAATGGGAGATTTTAACTCTATCTCACATAAACGTTTCCCATTACGGTCAACTTGGAGCAAAGCAATTACACTCACAGGCAAATGCAGACCGTGCCTCGTAACTAACAAAGCTGGTCTAGGTGTAAGCTTTGGGATAGTTTCGCTTTACCGTTACCATTGGGGGAAAACAGGAAAATGTATTAGCGTTTTAACTTTGGAAATGCGATTACCTTTAACGCAAAACCACCAGCGTATCAATATCCAGATATATTTCATTTCCGTAATGAAGTTATCGCGTGGCAGCAGAAAATTAAATGTTTCAGTTTAAACGAAACGTTGAATAAGCTACCTGAATCGAAACAATACACTCATTGCTCATTTGTTCTTGTTTATAAAAAGTGTTTCTCTATTAAGGCAGACCAAACTTTGAAAATAGAATAAACATGCTAATTTTAATATTTGTGAAGTGCTATTAATTGGAATTTCCTTTTTAAAAAAGTAAAATAGGTGTAGATGCCTCAGTTTATTTTGCAACAATAATTTTCATAGATAGAGAGACTAACAGACAGACATATGTGTATTGCTAACAACAATATACATGTTTAGCGACGTCAATTAAAGTTTACAAAAATTGAATGTTATAAAATTTCTGGAATTTATAGAGAGGAATTTTCTTCAATAAAACAAGAATTTCTATCTCAAATTTGTTAAATGCAAGTTTCTTAATTTTGTGAGGTAAGCTATTAAATAGATTAATGGACACTATGTGAAGGCCATTTTGAATTTTACTATACTTGCATAATTATATATAATAATTATATAAAATATCATAATATTAAAGATTCTTTTTAATATATAGTAAACAATTTTATGCACACACAAGGAAGAGTGAGGATTCCAGGTTCAATAAAATGTGGCTCACAATAAGTTTTTGGTGGAACTCCACAAACACAAATTACTTTTATTGCTCTCCTTGAAAAATAATAAGCTTATTTGCATAGGAATGGTTGTCCTATAGTCAGATACCATATTACAGAAACGAGTATATATTACTATAGCACACTGATAGTAATGATTGTTTTATAATAGTTTAGCTAGGTGCTCATAACATAAATATCAGTTTGTTTATTTATTTTACTGGATATACAATCTATGTGCGATTTCCACAATAATTTAAGCTCAAGATTAATGCCTAAGAATTTTAGCAGAACAATTACTATAACTTAGATCCACAGTCTTAACTTGATTAACTATTAATCTATTAAAGTCGCACCAAATATTTACTTGAGAAGTTATACCATTAATTTTTCTTGTGAGAGTATCGTCGTCACAGCATATATTTAATGTTAAGTCATCAGCAATAAATATGTTTTCAGCCATTGACCTTGGATAGCTTCGGGGATATCATTTATATGTATATATACTGTGGCCCAGTAAACATGAGCTATTTAATAGTGAATGTAAGAATTCTGCTAACCTTTATCACATACGCAAATACTTTTAATTTTATTACCTGATTTATTAACTGAAAATCATAGTGTAAAAGAGCATCTTTGGCACATGTTTGGTAAAAAGATGTTCTATTAATGTCTAATCATAAATAAAATGTCTGAACCTGAAAGAAATAAATAAAAATAAAAAGTAAACAAGAATTTATATTTTTTCAAAATAATCTCTAAGCATTTTATATATTTTTGTATGTCTTATACCCTTTACCACATGTTTGTTTGCATTTTTGCAAACCACAGTCAAAGCAAAACGCTGTAACCTCATATTACATGTAATACTTTTCATCCAGCACATTATTTAGCAAGAAAATGGTAATCCGTAAATGGTGCCATTGTTGTCGAAACCATTTTAGCTTCGTTGCCTGATACCAAATCATTGATTTTCTTGGAATCTTTTAGAAATTGTTTATCGCACTATCCGACCTAGATCTTATACTGTCGGAAACAGCACATAATCGTAGCTTTTAACTGTTTTTAATTAAATTTTACAATTTGCTTGTTGTAATAATTACTTAAATTATCTTCACAGAACGCATGCCTATGTGTGAATTCAGATTTCTTGCAGTTTTATGACAGCAAATGCATAGAGATTCATATTATTTAAGATAAACTTTTCTTATCATTTTAAACTTATGATTGAACGAACTTCAAACAAAAGCAAAGATGTCCTAGGCAATCACGTGACTTTTGCTTGCATGGTCTGAGATTTGTACAGAAATTAATGGTGTACAAAAGTGTTAGCGTCCAATAAACAGTTAGTAATGACATACTATCATTAATTAGCAATCAATTCATGGTGAAATAGCTCTTTTTAAAAACTTTAAGGATGAAAACAGTGCACGTTTATCTTACAATGCCACAAGTAAGAGAAGTAAAAGACGCGACGAATACATTCAACGGCTCACGAAGCACTGCGCTTTGACTGGAGTTGTATGTGGTCGCCATCCTTGGTAGAGTTAAAGGTGGGGCCTTTGCCCATTTTACCCTATATTTTTATCATTGTATACACAATAACTGTCATGTGCGATGACGCAGTAGATTAAATCGGGGTGTGCAAATTCCTGGCCTTGGAATGCGTCTGGACTCAATCCCAACCATAGGGGTGTGGATTTTAAGTCCCGGTGAGTATTCAACATCCTGGGGAGCTGCAATACGTAACGGTCTTTCATAAGAAAGCCTACATTGCGGTTTGGGTATGTGTGATGCTGGCCACATCACCTCACCGTATCGGTTGGATGAGCACCCAACTCTGCCGTGCTAATGTGGGTGTGAGACCGGCAGTCGTGTTGGTAGGTCCAGGCTCTAAAGCCTTTACAAAGAATAGGCCATAACTCTTACACTATCTGAAAGAGAGTGGAAAGCCTTAGCAGAACTTTAGAGGAAGTTTTGTTGTACAGACAACACATTTTTAGAAATGTATTCGTGTGTTCGTGCGCACGCAAACATCATAATTAAAACTAAAAGACCAGGAAAATAATAAGGGCAGCGCCATGGCAGCATGGTTAGAGCGCTCGCCTCTTACCTAGGCTTTAGGACCGCATGGGATTTGTGGTGACCGAAGCGGCCACTGAGCGAGTTATTTCCACGCCGAAAGGCCGAAGGTAAGAAACAGGTTGTTCGTACCCATGCTAGTTACAGACACATTCATTTATCATGGAGTGCAATATGCAGTGATATCTGGGTGAGATCGTTTCAGAGCGGTTGGCAGCAGGAGGTGAGAACCGTTCAGTCCCATCCCATGTCACTGGCCAGCAAGAAAAGAATTTCACAACTACTGAGCCAGGTTCAATGTTGTCAACACGTGGTTATTTTTCCCCACAGATCATCACACAAAAATCCGTCAAAATTAGAAATTGTCGCATTTTCTTTCAAAAATAAAAATTGAATTAAAATTTAAGCTCAGCACTTTGGAAAAATGTCTTGGTTAGATCTCATATATGAGATGTGTTATAAATTTCTGTCAATCTCTTATGGTCTACCAGTTATACAAATGTCATCCAGAATGAAGAGGTCTCCAGAGGCTATTCTCAGAAAATTATAGATATACATTTCCTTTGTCATGAAAATATCTTAAACATGTCATTAAAATATCTTTATAAAAATCATTAGAGTAATTTTTGACAAACCAACATTTTCGAAACATGTTCTATGTAAAGGATAGTTGGGTTGGGGGGATTTTCTTGTAAATCTTCGTGTGGCGTCCTAGAAGATACTTAACTTAAACACGAAGTTTGGTATTTAACGGACTATTTGTTTTGAGCTATGCTGCACAAAAACACAGACATACGCAGAAACATGAACATGTTTGTAGAAATGCATTTCTTGGGCCTCAAAACATGTATGTCCATTGAAATACCAGTGTCAAATTTTTGTGTGGAATACAATATCCTCTCTATCTACTATGTACATCGTATATACGTGCTAGAGAAAGTAAAAAAGAATGGTAATTGAAAATGTTACGCCCACGCAGCTTACACAAGCTTATCGTTGTTTGGTATCATACGAACATCAGAAACCTAGGGACAAGCGGCGTTAGGTTCCTCTCTTCAGCACTATGTCGAAGCTTTTACTTGAAATGAAGAATTCTACATCTCAACATTATATTTTTTTGTGAGATCGTAAGAGAGCTATTGATGAAAAAAGTATATAAAACAACACCAGATAAATGCCCAACTTTAAGGGCCTCAGGCGTAACCAGATATATAAAAAGTGACATTCAGAAAGAAACCCACTAAAAATGGAAGCATTCATCACTGCGCCGTGTAGGTACAATACTATTTAATATAATATTGTGACTTAGTCCAGCTTTTCCCTAGTCACTCTTTGCGTCTCTTGTATTTAGCTACATGTGTAAAACAGCATCTTCTCTCTTCCGATCACTTACTTAAGAGTGTCGAACACAGGACCGCTCTTCTCTTGCTCTATCTCTAAAGAGAGCACGAAGATTGTGTCTTCTTGACAGCAATTTTCCCACCGTAGGTAATATGGACCTATTTAACCCGCACTAGCCTTTTGAAACTTTATATACCGCCAAGGCGGTGGGGAAGAAAACTCAATCTCGAAGCTTCGGCATCTTTCTCGATTAGATTTCTACGTGTTACCTTAGTAAGGTGCGCCCCTCGCTGCAAACGAACATGTACTCGTACAGGCTAGAGCCTACGAAGTGGAAAGACGAGAATAGTTTATACAAAATGTCAAGCAGAATCGCGGACTTTTTCAACATCTTCTAAAAACCTACGGTGACATACACAGAAAAAAAAATCACAACAATAAACTTATTGTCGACTAATTAATGTTTAGTTTCAAGGTAAACCCACATATGAAGCTACGCTCCATTTTCAGAATAATAATAGTGCAAGGGTGTAGAAATTAACTGAATAGAAAGATAGAATATATCCTAAAATACTTCATTAAGGAACAAATGAAATTCTTGCGTTTTCTCATCGATATGATCAGGTATGGATGAAAAACGAAAAGTAAATTAATTAAGGACATTTAGAAGAGAGAGCAGCAAATACCATACTTAATCTCAATGACATATATAAGGATTTCTTGAAAACTATACAACCTATCGTAATGAAAATGATACCACTTATAAAACAACTTCTAATTCAGAAACCATAGTCAAATCATAACTTAGGTTAATGCTTGCTAGCAGGTTGGTGTTTCAATGAACTAGAACATTTGCAACATGTTTCACATATTTTTTTTAGCTTCATTTTTCTCTTATACAATTAAATTGAGACACTTAAGGCTTTGAATTTTCTTTAAAACATATTAGTTGATGTAGCTGGTGATTAACATATTTTAAGATAAATTAGCAATTTAAAGAATATATAAAATTATTTACAATTTATTTTTAATTTATTTTGGGTATTAATTTTGTTCAAAAATTTCATATACAGCTTTTACCAACTATTATACTATTTTTAGAAAAGTGGATCTAAATAAGGAAATGTTTGAACAATTTTGGGAACATTTTTTTGTTCTATTGAAATATCAACAAGTTAATACTTATGAACCTAGTTATGATATCACTGTGGTTTCTGAATTAAAAGTGGTTTTCTAGGTGGTAAAATTATCATTATGATAGTTTTTATAGTTTTCAAGAAGCATTAATACATATTTCATTGAGGTTCAGCATGAAAATTGCTCTACCAAGTGTCATTAAACTGTTTGGTAATACAGTGATATATTTCTATCGCAAACATTGAAGCATTTATTAACTTGAGGTGATTTTTGAGACACCGTATAACAATCCCTCAATGTATTACAAACATGGTTGCTTTGCAAGCTTTGCTAATTGAGATATTGCATTACTTGTTCCCCGTTCAAGCTTTACTGGTTTCACCAATGTACATTGTGAAAAGTTACGGCCGTGAAGCACTTCAGGGGTCTCTGAGGCTCTATTTCCAGTCTAGCGTCTAGGACCTCCGTTCACCATAATTAACACAACTCCTGATGTTGGTTACCGGATACCAACAGAATCACACATGAGTTAATATGCAGATGCTGCTGCAACTGTCGACGTCGGAAGCTAACTACACTTTTCACAGCAAAAGCGTTTCAACAAAAAATTACTCTGAATTTATTTGGATTGGTTTTTCGCTCATTTTCACAGTCAAACTTTTACGAGCTTCTGTAATTTTTGGAAGAAATTTTAGTAGACCATTTTCAGAAGCTTCTAAATGATTAGGTGATTTTAATTTCTCTAAATGTAGAGGAAGTGTTGCATTCCACTCCAAGTTTGATACCGATATTTTTCGAAAATACAGGTTTCGAGACTCCCTGAATTAAAAAAATGAAAATTTTTATAAAAAATCCGTTAACGGTTAAAAATCTCACCATACACATTTTATGAGATGTACATATTTTATTAGTTGGCTGAACTATAATCATACCCTAATGTTTTGTTAAGGGAGATATCATTTCTGTCTTCATGATGGCATTCCTTTTGGAAATGTATCAATAATTATTTTAAAACGTAATTAACCATCTCATTAACACCAATGTAATTATCTACTTAAGGACAGTGTTGTGTTAATTAGCAGACAGTTTTATTAATCTATCCTCGGTAGTTATTAAAAATTTTGGCATTTGCTAATTGGAGAAAGTCCCATGCATTTCAGGAAACAACGAAACAAAATGGCTTGTAAAAACGGAAATTGCTATATTTAGCATGGTTACCAATTTGTGAGGTAAAATTTGCTCTAAAAATCAGCTAAACTTAACCACTTTAGTGCAGAGGGTATACGAGTTACAGATTTTTCTCTGAAATTGTAGAGAAGTACGCAATGCAAAAGGCAGATGGAGACTGTCTTTTTGAAATGTATCAAAATTTAAGCAATTTGTCCACAGGTATAATTTATACCGGCTTGAATAGAACATTCAGATTTTAAAACTTGCACCAAAAATTAAAGATCTGATTTGTTCCATTCAAGTGACGTTCTCTATATACTCTGCAAACTTGTTACTCTTGTATATATATGAAATATATATATATATATATATATATATATATTCTATTTCATGCCGAATATGGCAACTTTGTATTATTACTTAGTTCTTTCCAAGTAGAAGAGAAATAAAGGCAATTCCCAAGACTAAAGCTATATCAAATATTTTAAAAGTTATTAAAATTCGCCTCCTTGTATAGTCAGGAGTAAAACAAAGGAAACACGTGCGACTTTTTGTTTGAGAAAAGTATTAACATTGAAACCAATAACAAAGAATATCTTGGAAATCATTAGCTCCTCAACAAAAATATAAAATCCGTAAGTTGTACGTTTTGACGATATCTGCATTTTCTGTGCAGTAATAACTTGTCTATCTCTTACGTGTTACCAGTTGCGCGAAAGTTGTACAGAATTAAGAGGACTTCAGACGCAATTCCCAGAAAATGTAATATATACATTTTGTCTTGTAAATATCTTAACTCACGGAATTTTAATCAAAGTCGTTAGTCATTTTTGAGAAAATAAAAACTTTTGATGTTTCCAGTAAAAAGTAGTTTGGATTGATACACCGGTTACATAGGTTAACTTGCTGTCGGAAGATACTTTTAATGTCGAAGCCCGAATTGTTACACCTGAATGAGTTTGTAACACCTGCGGGGTTGGCACATGCAACTGCTTCTAGAAGTTTCCAGCCACGTGACCGAGAGGTATAAAGAGGGCAACGAAGCCCTGCCCAGTGTTCAAGTTTTCACTGGGAATATATCGCGTACAGCAGTTGAGGGAAATGTATTGCGAGCAGTAATTGTCGCCGCACTGAGCGTCAAAAATAAACTGTACAGCACAGTTGTTACAAAAGCACTGAAGAAAGTTATTTGTGAGTGGATTCTGATTGTTATCAGTTTGTGGTAAAAATGGAGTTTTTTGGAGAACAAAAAAGAGTTTTGTTATAGTATGCTAGGAAACAGGTATATTGTACGATCTTTAAATTGCTGCAGAGCCCAAAGCAAGGGGCAGGCAGTTGAATGCTGATTTTTCTATAGCTGCTCAGTGCTCTCAACAACTAGTTCATTGTATTCCACCCAAAAATTAAATACCGAGATTTCATTGGAAATATGTTTTGAGGTTCCGAGTCCGAAAAAAATTGGAAAAAGGTCCTGTCTGGCTGGCTGTCCGTGCCTGTGGACAGCATAGCTCAAAAACGAAAAGTCGGTGGTATTTAAGTTCAGATGCGACACGAAGATTTCAATAAAATCCCCCCACCCCTACCTTCCCTTTACATGGAACATTTTTCGAAATTTTGATTTTCTCAAAAATGGCTTTAAGGATTTTGATTAATACCGTGTACTAAAGTCATTTACAGCATAAATAAAATGTATATTTTGAATTTTCTCTGAAGAGTTCTTTATTCTGGTTGAATTTTGCAGAATTTTACATGACGGTTAAACCATAAGAGATAGACAAAAACTTACTGTACTTAAAACACATAATTCATGTAATATTCGTTTTTCTTGTAGGTTTGACCGTTTTCGAGGCATTCCTTGATATTAATTTAAATTTTTAGGTAGTTAACTTTTCTCTCCGGAACCATGCAAAGCGAACCAAAGTTCAATTGTTTCACATAGCGGCCAGCTTTTAAAAGACTTGCCTATCACTTTAGACTAATGTATTCCCTTATTTCATTTCTACTTACAAAGAAGCAAGTAATAAGACCTATACTGATAATGTTTGTCTTGATTAGCATAACACACATTAAAGAATAACGTTTTGTAAGAAACATTTGTTTGTGGACCAGCTAGAGGAGGTTATGTGAATGGAGCACATCAGATTTTTTTTGGCAGATTGTAGTCCAAGTTTCCGTCCCTAAAGGCAAGCCTTAACAAACTGTCCAGCAGTATAAGCTTGGGGTGATTTCCTAAACTGTAATGGAACAACGTAGCTGACTAGCAATTACCTTCGTTTTACTTTTTACTGTCTCTGCACGTATTATGTGCATAGTGTATAGAGAAGGCATTGTATTGTACCCAGCATTCGATACCGAGATTTCACCAGAAATACAGGTTGTGAGCCCTCCTGAATACAAAGAGAAAGCATTTTTGAAAAATGTCCGCGTGTGTCTCTCTGACTGCCTGTCAGTGAGTTTGTATGTGTGTGTGTGTCTTTGGACAGCATAGCTCAAAAATGAGAAGTCCGTTAAGAACCAAACTTGATATTTAAGTTCACTATCTCTCAAGGATACGACACGAGTATTTTCAAGAAAATCCCTCTGTTTACCTGAAAAAAAATCGTAAATTTTGGTTTTCTCAAAAATGGCTCTAACAATTTTGATTAAAATAGCACATATTAAAGATATTTGCATGGCAAATAAAACATATATCCTGCATTTTCTGGTATAGCCTATGAAGACATCTTTATTCTGGATGAATTTTGTGGAATTTTGCACAATTGGTACAACGTAAGAAATAGACAAAGACTTACTAAACAAAAAACAAAAAACAAAACAAAAAAATATAGATCTCGTTAAACACACCATTTATGCTATTCACTTTTTTTTTTCGTAAGAGTTGACCGCTTTTGAGATATTTCTTGTTATTGGTTTCAGCATTAAAATACTTACACTTTTCTCATACAGGAATTTGCCATCTCTTGATCATACATACGAACAAAGGATCTTCAATCACATAGCAAACAACTTTTAAAATATTTGACTATTGCTTTAGCCTATGACACTTCTTTATTTCCCTTCTACGTACAAGGAAGAAAGTAATAGGACCATTTCGGCTAATCTTTTCTGGATTAGCATGAAGTAAATATAAAAATAAGCTTTACAGCAATAATTTGTTCCAGAGATATTGAGAAAGTCATGTGAATGAAACACGTAAGATTGTTTCGTTTTATTTGCAGTGGGAGATATTACCTGAACTTTCAGCTTTTATGCTGCTGCAGTACATTTGCACGTACAAGTCTTGGAGTACCTACTTATTTATAACCTTTAAGGTAATTCACTTCTTCCTTAGACTATGAAGCTTCAATGATTATTTAAACTTTATTGTTACATTTACGGACAAAGATTCCTTTGAAGATATTATTTTAAAACACCTATAGATGCCAACTTGAGATTTGTTTGTGTTCTTTGTGACAACGTTCGTAATGTCGTTTAAAGTTTGACTTGTAAATAGCAACCAAAACTTTCGAACACAACAAAGTTTAATATTTTCACTTATAGCGGAGTTAAGTATTGTTCCTCCTATTCCTTTTGGAAGTGCAATTTTCCTTTCACATTTTCATGGTTTCCAAAGAGCCTGTCTAATCGATGCGGTGTACACCATTGCTTGTTTACGTTTCGCGCGTGTTTTTTTTTAAGGGCGGTAGGGTCGAAGCAGGGCTAGCTGTTCTTTGGCCCTTGACGGTGGTGTTACGTCATATCATTAAATAGGGCTTTCTAAACATCTGGTATAATCGACCGCCGGGGTTAAACCCTCGCCTCTCACCTAGACGGCCCGGGTTCGATCCCAAGCGACTGCATGTGGGGGTTGTGTTGGACAAAGCGGCTCAAGGGCGGGTTTTCTCCGGGATTTGGGGTTTCCCCTGCCATCGCTTTCACCGGTCCTCCATCTACATTTCATGTATCACCAGTATCATCGCCTGCGGTGCCACAATCAGTAAAAATGGGCGTTAAACACTACCAAAAGAAGAATCATCCACCAGTATGGTTCAAACTGTTCGGATAAGCATAGACGGCCCTTGTTACAAATCTTTACTTTGCTTCATTTACTTGCTCTACCTTCATTTCAAAATAAACAGAAACACATGAGAATAAATCACCTATCCTTTACATGCTTTTCTCCTCGGGTACTTTTCATTCACTGTATTTAGCGTTATATGTAATTGCGATTTCGTTGACATAAATGGACTCCTTTTTGCTAAATAATAAACACATAAATCAAAGAAAGTGTTTCAAACACAGCACATCTAAATGCAAGTACCGAAAGCCGTGTTCTTCAGTAATTAAATTCATTGCATTTATTAGTGCATATCTTATGCTTGAGAACCGTTAAGATTTGAACATAGTACCTAACTATGTAAACTGCTTTTCCAGAAGAGTATGAAACCCATAGGGGAGAAGTTATTTGTTAACGGCTCTCTTTAATATTCATACTATACTAACTTAATGCGATTTAAAAACTATTTCACTTAAAGGTGAAGTGGCCACGATTTAAAAATTACCGTTTATCTGCTGTGTTTCATATTAGGTTTTCAGTGTTTCCTTCAGTATTTACAGCATGCTAATTTACCACAGATACAAAATTGCATTGAGTATAATAGAAATAACCACACATTAAAATTGCATTTTATTTCTTCATTCAATATTATCATTCCGGACCGATTTCTCCAGTTAACAGATTGTTTCCCATGTAACATTTTCAACATCTGCTCATAAATGTCAAATCGAATTCTAAATTTAACAGGTCTTTTATATATAAAATTTTCATTACCTATTCATAAATGTCAAATCCCATAAAATAAGGGTAAAACAGATGAATCCCAATAGGCTGTTTTGATGTATATTCGTTTTGGAACGCGAGACTTCGGTTAGTGTGAAAATTAATTAATTAATAATAATAATAATATGAATAGGATGATAATTATACTAATGATGGAGATGATATGATGATAATATCATAATAAAACTGCTAGAGTATAAGCCAGCATTAGAGAACTGCAGAATATTATGACCATAAATTTATTCACAATGGCTGTTCTCTATAGTTTAGTTCCCTTTGTTGTATGTGCGTTTAAATTCACACAGTACATTCAAATTTCAACAGAGTAAATAGCAAAAACGCATATTTGTTGTTTTGTAGCAAAAATTTGATATTTGCCTCGCAAATCCTAGACGAGGGAGCTCCGTCGCCGCTTATTACGCCTGCAATTTGGGACCAAATTGCTCTTTTGAAACTATTAGCCGGGAATCAGAATAAATGGTATCCTTTATGAGTCCCATTGAAACAAAATTAGCAACCAATTGCACACCATACTGGAAATAAACTCAAAATTGAAGTTTCGTAAAACATATTTTTGTATACCACCATCTGTTATGTAAGGAGAATTTCAAGTTTGAGTTCAAACCTAGTGGAGGGCGATGTATTTTTTCGTGCGTAAAACTCCTTAACATGGCTTCCTCAGGAAGGTAAGTGAAGCCGTTGAACCCGTGTCGTAGATTTATGACACTAAAAGAACCTCAAATCTGATAAAGAGGCCTCTGAGCAAAATTAAGCGGCCTTTCACTCCCATTACAGAATGGGACGCTGAGAACCAGCAGTTAAAGAGCGGCCATAAATATACTCCATTTCCATTCTGAAGTTTGCCTTCTTTTTCAAACTCGTCTTGATCCAAAATGCAAAAAATCGATTTAATGTTGTGTTATCGATAGCATAGGGTTACTCCTCCTATTTACAGCGCCTTATCAGCCGGTAGAGATTTACTGACCCCTGCGGCACTGTACACTCCTTTTGAGATCACGAGCAGAATGGATACAATTTAAATCGGTGGTATGGGGAAGAAAGCCTTATGGGGTGCATTTTCTCAGAAACTATTTATTGTATCTACTTCAAAATTTTACAGTACATTATATTGATCCCTGTACACACTTTTTGGTAGAATAATTAGTTGAAAGGTAAATACTTTTTTTTTGCAGTAGTACCTTTTTTTCATTAAAGCTATCATACTAATTACTTCAAAATTTCAAACCTATAGATAATTTAAAAATGGCCCTAAAATGCCTGAAAGTATGAGTTTTTTATGTCTAACAGTTTCTGAGAAAATGTTCCTTATGTATTGAGCTTTAAAGTTAGAACTAGTCTTTTCAATACATTCCAGCACCATAGGAAAGATTGTCAGGGTTATGAAGAATGTCTGATAATATTTGAATATTTATTATTTTATTAGTACTATTTTCATGAGCATGTTTCAATTAATGATATTCATCTCCATAGTTCTGCAGAACTTCACATCATCACTATTACTTTTACCTACAGCAGTGTTCATTTCAACATCCACATGTGGATTTGTAATGTCAACATTACTGGCAGTGATATCTTTTGGATTTCCAACATTCTTCCGCTTTCTGAAAACCCTATTACTGTGTCGTGGCAAATTGAGATAATAACCAAATACAACAACAAAATATTCACAATTACACGAATAACTAACTAAGATTTACAAAAAACAAACTGGCTAGGTTAGGTTGCCATGATAAAGTAGTAATCAGTGTTACTAAAAATCAGTATGGCCATTTCAAAAATTTCCCACAACGGGAACCTTAAATATACTAATTCCGTTCTTAGGAAAAAAAAAAGTTAGTAAATTAACCAACCACACCCACTAAATGCAGCCCCTTGGTAAATACTCTATAAAAATCCTTAGAATAGTGATATCAAGATAAAAATTTAAGCATTTTACTCAAAATTCTCTAGTATTTTACATACAAAAAAAATGTATTTTTACTCATATTTGCCTTACCGGGTCCTCTTAGATGGTCACCATATGCTATAAAAGGAGTTTCTAGACAGTTAATGCTAAAAGTAGGTCATATAACAGATGTCAGTAGCGTTAAAAGTAGAAAATTCTGTCACTCAGTGTTTTAATGTAGCCAACTTGGTTTATGCGTCCACGGTCTCATTCAAGTAAGCTATGACTCTGATAGGTCGTACCGATCTATAAAGTGGTAAATGATTTAACATGGAATCTACTGAACCAGACGAAATTATGTAAGTAGCGGGGAGAGCAAAGTTACAACTGCTACACTGCTTCCATAGTATAGAATTCGTTTTGTGCGAGTAAGACGTCATATTGTCAGCACTGATGCTAAGCAAGGCAACAACTGAATATCGCAGACCATTAAGCATGAACTCCGTGAAATAGGTGAAACAATCTATCTATAATTATAATACGAGGGCCGTTTTTTTCAACCTCCAATAGGCTATAAATAAAAGAAATGCACTATTACATTCTAGGGGAATTGTCTAGCAATTCTGACCATCACCACCTGTCCCCATCCTTTCTCTTCATCTGTTTAACCTCATTTGTTTTAGGCTTGTAGGACAAGGTGACAGCGTCTTGTATGTTGCGGCTAGAAGGTTTTAATTTTGCACAATGGTAACATTTCTCCCTAGCATTTGGTGGACTGTTGAGGTCATCTTACACGAAGCTGTTTCACCGACACTGGTTCCCCAAGTTTCAAGTATATTTATATAAAGTTAGGCGGCGTCAGGATTGGTCAGTTTGGAGTGGTCAGGGTCCCCTTCCTTGCTAGCGCACATCGTAATCCGGAGCTGGTGGCCTTTCTAATCATCCCTTCAATTCCTATTCCCAGGGGCCACATTGAAATCAAAAAGAGTCCAGTTATCGGAGCTCCACCAGCCTACTCATCCATGATATTCTTCTGTTCTGAATACGTATATCAAGAAAAGAAGCAACAAAACAAAACAAACGTAATACACCAATTGTGGTTCTAATCTTTGACAGAATCCAGTTTCCTGTGAAAATGTACTAACTATTCATACTTAATCATATTAATATGAAATTAAATCTAAGCTAATAAAACAAGACGATGTGTCATTATTTTACAGTTGTGGCATTAATTATATCTACTTTTTAAACTTAAATTTCTTTTAAATATTGCATTCAACTCATTCAGGATCATTCTTATCTGATAAACTATAGCCAGAAAGTGTTAGCATAATACATTATAAAAGTTAGTACCATAAACTGGAGGTAACTTAGCCCCTACTTTGGAAAAATATGTTTTTTATAAATATGTATTTATTAAAATTAAATTGAACTCTGCGCGACAGCCCACAAAGAACCAAGGCCTACCGCCCGGCTGCTGCGTCCCCCATCTCGGTTCACGACAGGCGTCATGGATGGGGGCAGTATTAGGGGGGGGGAGACGGGTTAAGAGCCTTGAATCCCTTCCGGCCGATTAAAGCGGTCTTCTTGACCTGGAGCTGCTACTTTTCCATCAAGTAGTTCCTCAATTGGCCCCCCAGGGACCTCACGAGGCTGAGTGCGCCCCGGACCAGGTCTGGCGTTAGGCAAGTAACCGCGCTACCACCGTGCTAAGGAGACGACCATAGACATGTATTACATATATTATTTTATATCGTAAATATTTGAAAATTGCAATTATTGCTCTCGTATTACATAGAAAAGCTTAAAAATGAGGAAATATGGTAAGTTTAGGATTATGAACATGTCGATATCATGACAGGGATCATCTAAGAAGTATCGGATTACTCCAGTTTTGAACTCTCTGTTATACGAGAGAAGTAATTCTTATATTTCATATTATATACAGAATAAAACAAAACGTTTGTTACAGTATGAGATATATGAATTATTACTCTCATAAATTAGGGAAACATCTGGTATTTTTAATATTATGGTGTTCATTGTGTTGAATTGCCATAATCCTAAAATTGATATTTTTATCCAAAATATGAATTCCGGTATTATGACAGCAATAATTCCAATTTTTACATTGGACAAAACATAAAACAAAAATTAGTGTATTATGCACCGAGAGTATGCTCGTAGTATGAAGATGCGAGCGTTTATGAAACGAGGGGATCGAATCTCATAATTTTCATAGGAGCTGCTTAATTGCCGTTGTAGCCAAGTTTCATGCTGTTATTTATTCTCGACCTATGCCGATGTTTATTATATTTATAACTTTTAATGTTCTACGCTTACCTGAATCAATAAGTAAAGGTAACTATGGCACGACAGTCCACAAGGGACCTTGGGCTACCGTCCGGCCGCTGCACCCCCCATCTCAGCCCGAAGGAAATCAATAAGTGCAGTGGCATTACCTTACACAGTGAAACAGCTAGCAGGCTTGTGGTATGTGCGCAGACGCGAAAGAGCTGATTTTATTCTGATCTCGACTTTAAATCAATTTTTGACGACGCACGGACTTTTTCTTGTTTCTCTTGATATCTGTCGCAATAAATTATCAGTCACATCGTGTGTGTTTGCATAAATTTCCGGGGGGGGGGGTAAGTTTCATCTCAGTATCGCTCGTGTCCGACATTTTAACTTGTAAACTTGCGCTAGTTGTCCTTCGATTGAACATACGAAAATAAACAATGGTTGAGCTTTCAACAGTTGGTGCTCGATAGCGTTAAGATAAAGCGCGCAGACGCGAAGGTATTGACTGTTACATTTGTATCTTCTGCTTGGTGGAAACCTGCACTTTAATGGGATCCATAAAGTGCAACTATCAGACGTATAATTATTACATTGGCATGGTCTAGCATAAAACATATTAATAAAATAATATTTTTTCCAAAGTTTGGTGAAAGTAACCGATTAAGGAGAAAATTAGCTTTAGTTTATTGCAAAAGGTTCAATATTGTATAACGGTTATGCTTTACTGTGATGATTTAACAAATATGAAGAAATACGAATAAGAGTTATGTGTATAAGCCTTCTTACAGCTAAGCATATTATGTTTCAATGCCAACAATACAGTTACCTCTGAAAACAATAAAATTTCAAATAGCATTGCATAAACACTTACAGATACAGAAAGTTTAGTTCATGTGTTAATGTACCTACAGAAGTCAGTTGATTTGTAATTGTACTTATGAACATATTACGCCTAATATACCTTTAATTCTCACTCTTTGTTGTAAAATAATGTTAACTTTGTAATACTATTTATACTTCAATCCTTGTTAGTATACCAGTAGGTATATAGTGTATATTGTTATCCCTCTGTACACAATAAATTTTACTACTAATATCCTAATTTGTCATTGTATATTAGATTTATTGTCTGTTCGGCTGTTTTACCTGGTGGAATGGGTGCCCTTTCAAGCAGGTAGGGGTTTAGCAATTGTTGGAGATAGGGTTTCTTAGTAGTGTGAAGCAAGCGAGGAGTAAAGGCGCGTGACAGAATGGAATAAGGAAGCACTGCTGCCGATAATATTTGTGTGTTCACTGTATACTGTCTGATTCCTGTAGACTTGTCATCCGACTTTGAGTAAAGTATTACAACACTTGACAGTTTTGCTACGCGCGGATCGAGTTCAGCTTACAGGTTCAACCCCCTAGCTATAACACCGCTGAACAACCACTACATAAGTATACAAGAATTTTGATGTGGTCGCGGTAAGACATAGGAGTTCTGCGACCGAAAATAATGAGTACAAGAAACAGTTTAATACAATAATCAGATTTGAAACTTAAATTTTAACAAAAAAGGGTCCAGAATTAATACAATTACCGTAAAATGAAATGTGTGTTATTTATGGACGCTCTTTAACTACTGTGGTTCTCAGCGTCCCATTCTATATTGGGCGTGAAAGACCGCTTAATTTTGCTCAGAGGCCTTTCTATCAGGCTTGATGTTGTTTTACGTGCCGTACATCTATGACACGGGACCAACGGCTTTAATTCCATTCCGAAGGAAGCCATGCTAAGGCTTTTTACACCCGAAAAAATCCATCGTCCTCCGCCGGGTTTGAACCCGTGACCTTGGATATATGAAGCTAGCACCATTAAACCATGGAGGGCGACACAATTACCGTAGGTTAAATTTGGAAAAAAACATCTCATTTCAAGAGAGATATTAGAGCATGCAGGGTTTGAAGTATATTTTACAGTTTTAAGATGCGTGTATTTTTTTTTTTTTTTTTTTTGTTTTTTTTCAGGTATCAGTAATTATTTCAACCGTACTGAAATGCACGATACGACGGTAGATGCAGTGCCGATATAATAAAGCTGGGACAGCATATATGGCAATGAAAAAACACCTCTGTAAAATGAGAAAGGTCTATAGCTGGAGGTATGTGTGCGACGTGAATTGAAAGCAAGCCAACTGAGATCCAGAGGAAGGTTTTGACCTTTCTCGGCGTTTAACTTGATTAAAGATGTCATCAGCAGATATGAGAAGTAGGCATTTTCCCTAAAAGGCTTATTAAACAACCTACAGCGGAGCGGCATTATCCATCTAGTTGGTTCCAAACTTGATCTCTCTGTATAGCGTTACGTATGTACGCGCTTCTTCACAATCATTTTGTAGCGTTTCAACAGCATAGCTCAACAGTCTTTCTAAATTACAACCATACAGCAAAAGAAAGCGATTAAGGTGGGGGGATTAAATCTTCTATCCAATGCTAAATCTGCTGAATTCATCACCCAATCAAACTATTTTAAGATATTGGACCGAAATTTTACAGGATGTATATATTTCACTGCTCTACTTTTATCCAGTAAGTTTGTTTAAGATAAATAGATCCTTTTAACTCCTGTATTATCTTTTGATTAAGCTGGATCAACATTATTTTAAAAAAATGTTTAATCACATCATTCACAGCACACCAGATTCACAACAGAACTTAACTGTTTTATCATAAGTAATATAAATAGAGCTCCAAATTTTATTTACTGAAAAGTTGAAGCTCGTGTTGTATTTAATAAGATTATTTCGTGAATAAAATAACAATGATTAGCGTATATAGACACGAAGAATAATATTCCTAAATTCGCATTTATTTTGACGTAAATTTGCATTGAAATCACTGCAAACTTGATGTCCATATCATAAATCATGGCCTCATTGCTTACAGAATTCGTTGAACTGGTTACACACATTCTCTCTCTCTCTCTCTCTCTCTCTCTCTCTCTCTCTCTCTATCTCTCTCTCCTTCTCTCTTCATCTCTCTCTTCTGTTTTTAGTATTCTGGGGCTTTGAGTTTTCAGTTAATATGCCTATTTCAGCGATAGTCCTTTCCCAAAACATTTTGGATTTTCCGCCATTATGTACGGGAATTTCACTGCACACTGATACTATTATTATGAGACGAGCATTAGATAAGAGAGAAAACAAATGCACGTGGATGCGATGAATTCAGAAAAACAATTGCACGTGGTTCCGATTGGTTGGAAAATTACGCGCCAATGTACTGGATTGGTCTCTTGCTACGATCTCGTGTCATGAACGAAATAGTCATACTAAAATTTAGTTTAGCCATCTTCAGTAGTTTCTGAGAACCTGTATCCCCTACACCAGCAAATATCAAAAGCTGTTCAAGTCAAATATAAAAATAACTCGCATATATTTCTAAAGAAAGAAGCCACAGAACTTGTCATACTTAACAATATTATCAATACATAATGCAAAACTTATCATAAAAATGAACTAAAGTTCACCTCCCTGCCTCTTTTGTTTTCTCTATTAGTAGATATAGTAAGTAGAGGAATGACTATTTCATCCAAAAATTCGATGTCGAGACCTCACCAGAAATGTGTTTTGAAGTTCTTCCACTGAAACGAATAAAAAAAAAACACTTTTAGAAAAAGATTAGCGTATGTGTGTGTGCTTCTGAACATAAGTCAAACACGCAAAGTCTTAAATACCAAACTTTATATTTAAGTTCAACATCTCCTAAGGATACAACACGAAGATTTTCAAAAAAAAGTCTCCCATTAGTAGCATTTATTCATGCAAACAGTTTTTTTTTTTTACATTTTTCTAATATTTTGATTTTATCAAAAATGTTTAACGATTATGATTAAAATACCATATTATGTTTAATATATTTTCATGGTAACTCAAATGTATATTTTGAATGTTCTGTGAATAGCCTTTGAAATCTCCATTTTGAATGACTTTTGCATAACTAATAAACTATAAGAAATAGATAAAGTCTTATTTAACAAAAAATGCATGTCTCGTTAAAACATATAATTCATACCGGATACAATTTTTGTGCGGTTAACCATTTCGAAGATACTACTTATCTTTGGTTCAATTTCTGAAATATTTACACTTTTCTTAAATGGGAAGTCGAAATTGTTTTTATCGCTCATTTTTACTCTTACCATGTAAAGAGAACGGAATTTCAGTTTTATCACTTAGTAACCAGATTTTAAAATATTTAGCGATCGCTTTAGCCCGGTGTATTTCCCTTGTACCTACAAGGAACTAAATTGTTTTGTTAACGTTCATCTTGAGTAGCACGATATGCATAGAAGGTGTAACAGTAATTTCTTGCGGAATAGGTAGAGAAAGTAATAAGAATGGAACATATTCGATTTTTCATGTGAAATGGTGCAGAATGCTTAGTACAAAATGCAGTTGGAGCAATAGTTCAATATATTTAAAATATATAATTGTGCTTATAATGATGATATATAAAATTATAGACATTCCAAGGAATAGACTACGAAACACTCAATGCTATATTTTGACAATTTTTGACATTTAAATACCCAATCTACAGCTCTGGGTTTGTCCGTATAACAGCTGGCGTACACTAGATAAGTAGGTGTATGACAGTAGCCACGGCTTGAACTTAAAAATATCCGTGGTGTAATAGTTACCATGTTAGCTTCATATACCCAAGGTCGCGGGTTCAAACCCGGCGGAGCACGATGTATTTTTTCGGGAGTAAATATCCTTAGCATGGCTTCCTTCGGAAGGGAAGTAAAGCCGTTGGTCTCGTGACGTACGGCATGTAAAAGAACCTCAAGCCTGATAGAGCAAAGATCAAGCCTCTGAGCAAAATTAAGCGGTCTTTCACGCCCAATTTAGAATGGGACGCTGAGAACCACAGCAGTTAAATAACGTCCATAAATAACACGCCATTTACATTTTTATTCGGTATTACACGAATCGTTAATGTGAGTAAAGGATTATAAATTACAATAATATGTGTTAGATATCCATTTTAAATCGTATCTAAAAAAGTTTTCCAAAGTTTGGTCGCATATTGGTAAAATCAATGGCGACTTAAAATGCCCTAAGTACCAAGTCCGGGGCTTCATAGTTTAAGCAACTATTACGTCAGTTAGTGTTATTCAATGCCGTGACGGCACGTTGCCATGGCAGTTCAGTGGTTAGAGCATCTGGCTAGAGGCCGGAAGATCCGTGGTTCAAATCCCGGCTATGGCATTGAATTTTTCAGTCTGACTCCACCTATCTGACTCCTGTCCTACACACGGCTTGTGTGAAAAAAAAAAACAATTACATTATCACTTCTGTTATTCACTAAAATTGAAAAAATCTGTGCTTTGGCTAATCCAGAAACTAAATAATACTTCACCATTGCTGTCTAATGATGGGTTTTTTCCGCACTTGTATCGCAATGTACAACTCCTCAAACACTCTTACCTTATTCTATGCTGCACCTATCAGAGAGGCAACCAAAACTATGAATAAAACTATGAATACTAACCTTGTATAATACTTAATGTAGCATTAAGTGACTCTAATCGCTTAAAGAAGAGATATTCTGTTGTGATCGATATCTTTGAAGCTCTGAATATTTAAAGTTCAATCTTTTATAAGTTCGATCAAGGAAACCTTATCAGGAATCTGATTCGGAATTTAGAAATAATCTAAGTTCCAGTAACTAGCCTATTGTTATCGAAAAAAAAAGCTTTTATACGTTTTTGTCTAGTAAATCTTATCAGGAAGAAAATTTGTAATCTGGGAATGATTTAAATTGTAGTAACTAACCTACTGCTATTGATCTAGCTATGTTTTGATAAATACAAATGAACTAAACTAAATTAAGACGAAATAAAAACCTCTCTTGAAGACAATTGAAACTCAACTATGCGATTCATAACGAGAGAAACTAATATATTAACCATGCAAACTAATAAATGTAGAAACCATGATATTCATATGAGGTAAGCAGAGAATATAAAGGCTAAAAACATAGGAAAATAATAAGAATGTAAATGAAAATAATAAAAATCATAGAAAGAAATGACGACTGAAAGTGTTATTATAGTCAAATGTATAGAGATTGTTTTATATACAGCATTATTGGAGAAGAATAATTTTGTAGCTGCAAGTTTTAAGTGAGGTGCAAATTTTGGTCGGAAAGCCATTAACTGGATTTATTTAACAAAATAAGTTGGGAATTCAGATCGTTTTATGCATAGGAAAACAGCCCAAATATGAGCTGTTTTGCTCCATTTGGAAAGTCAGAAAATGGCGTAATTCTAGTAACAAATGAGAACTAATAATACTCACGAAGGTTGTAAAATTCGTGTCAGATCGGCTCGGAGCTAGTGTTAAGTGTTAAAACTGCTCACTTCTCTTTACTACTACTGAACACTGAATTGATTTCAAGTGAAGACAGCCTGTGGTCTAAACGACAAGGTTGGAGTCTTTGGAACACAAGACCACTACACCGATAACTGGCAGGGAAGTGAGAGAATGACATCGGTTGCGGTTGATGCCCTCAGCTATAGTGGTTCAAAAGGCCATAGTATTACTCTACAAGGCTTAAGTGAAATTCTGTGAGGCGTGGCTTTTACAAAACCGAAACGGCGTACACAGTGTGATATTGGTATAATACATTCCAGGTAATATTTGACCATTACAGGACAAATGCATCAGCCTCTCATCAGTCAATTAAAATGTATTAATGTCTATCAAAAGTTCATAAATACACCGTTTGGGCTAAAAATGACATGTATTCCATTTTAACAATGTTTTCTTCATGACGAATAAACTAATGTGTATTTATTAAAAAAAAAGTAAGCATACATTGATCCTCATCATTCGCACGGGTTCACACACCGTAAATACTTTTGCAATACACAAAATAGTAAGCAATATTAAAAAACAAAAAAATTAAAACAGTAAACACGAAAATAAAAGGGCAAAGATAATCTAATTCAGCAACTTAAACGTACAACACAGAATAAACCGTATTCAGATGTATTAGTGTACCCTATTATAGTACACAAATACACTTAAGAGAAATACATACACACAATACTAACACAACAAAATAATGACTGAAAAGTACGGCATAAACTATATGTAAAACATTATAACCACTTTTTTTAACTCGTCTTATCGCACCCTCTTCCCTATTATCAGCCTTCTCTGGTCTCAGCTGTCACGCCTTAGGTAGAGATTTACCTATCTCGTCCACGTTTCCGTGCCTGCCAGTAGCGTCCAACAAGCTCCTAATTCTCCATTCGCGGTAAATACTTTTGCCTCCATTCCTCCGTACCCCTACATCTTGCCAAGATATGGGTTCATGACTCTTCCTCCTCGCAAATGGGGCATTCTCATACCATTCTCGTCAGTAATTCAAAAGTCCTCATACCGATAAAACGGGGTAGGGGAAAAAGGAATAGAATATTCTTATCAATTGTCATGCCTGGCCCAGGAAATGTTACCTCAAGGGAAAGTGTAATATTCTTACTTCGGGTGAGCAGTGAAAGTTCTGTCGAGAGATGAAGGAACCTATGTTTTGTTATATACTAAATCGATCATAACATCGGAAATTATCACTTTGTTTTTGCATGTTTAAACCATTAATTCTACACATTTTTTGGTAGTGAAAGCAATGTTTAAAGGATCTTAACACTGCTTTAAAGAAAGATAATGCATGGATCTGTCTCACTTCAGCTGCTACTCATCAGCATATGTATGCTAAGGGATATAAATTTAGGATGTAAATGTGTATGTCTTCTAACCCATATCACAGAATTTTATCATGCCGCTGACGCATTCAAACACGAAAATTGTATTTAAATGAGAATTTAAAAATACGTATACAGTAATAACGCATCGTCCTTAAGATTTTCTGTTAATAATAATGAGAATTATAAAAGCTTATAAGCAAAATGCTATGGACTGTTTCGCGAAAAAGTGAAAATTAGAAGACGTTTATTTTATACTTTCTAAAATAGTTATTAGAATGTCGTATATTAAAGATGTTTGCATGGCAAATAAGATGTATATCTTGAATTTTCTGGAAATAGCCTCTGAAGACCTTTTCATTTTGAATAACTTTCCATAACTCGTAAACAATATAAAGTAGACAAAAACTTACTACACAGAAAGTAAATCTCCTTAAAAAACACACACACAATTTATATCATATAGTTTTTTTATTTTTGTAGAAGTAACTGTTTCAGGGATATTCCCTGTTGTTGGCTTCACTTTTTTATATTTAATTTTTCTTAAAAGGGAAATCCTGTTCTGATGCATCTCTAAGGAAACCTAATTTCAGTGACAAACTCATAGCGACATTTTTTAAAATATTTGACTGTCGCTTTAGCCTGTTGTATCCCCTTATTTCCCTTCCACTTATTAGGAATTTAGTAATAAGCCAATTCCTGGTGACTTTTATCTTGCTTAGCATGATGTAGATGTAGGAACAACCTTTTGTAAGAATATATTGTTTGCAGAACAGATAGAGAAGGTCATGTGAATGCATCACACCAGATTTGATTATAAAAGCGTTTCAACCCGCTCTTACTTCTTAAACCACCACATGCGGTGATCTTGGTGATGCAGGAAATGAAATTATAATTTTGAAAGGAAATTTGATGAAATAATAATTTGGAAAGGGAATTTGGGTACGAAACATTCTAGGCCTAGATTAAGGCAATGCATCAGTAAAATTTGGAAAATCCACATTATTTACAATATCTTATTGAAATTTATACTATTTTTATAGTACTTAACGCCCGCGTTTACTGCAAATAGCACCGCAGGCGATGACAATTATGAAACATGGAATGGAGATGGAGCACCTGAGGTAACCGGAGAACCCGGATAAAACCCGCCCCTGCTCCGCTTTGTTCAATATAAATCCCACATGCGGTCGCTTGGGCCACTCGGCCACAGCACGGTCGAAATTCTTACTAGTATGTATATACAATAGTAGTGATAATTATGCTATGTATCAAACTTCTGTATTGCATTGTGATTCAAATAATAAAGTTGTCTAAATTCATTGTTCTAACAAAGTGAGCCATGTGATGCATTTTTAAAAGTATGCACATAAAAATCCAGTTTTACAGTAAACGAGTATACAAATAGATTATATTACTTTTAACTGATGTCTTAAAATGATTAGATGTCGTACTCTTCAAGACTCTTGACTTTTCAAAACTTAATTACTTTTTTTCTCAACACTGGAGCATTATTTACAAAAACTACATGGCCCTTTTCTTTGAGGTACTCTTGAGAGGTAAAATAAAAACGTTGAAACAAATTACTGAAAAGTTGCATCATGTGGAAAATTTTGTATGAAAAATTTTAGAATAATTCTGAGAAAACAAGATTTAAAGTTGGGCGTAGCTATTAATAAGCATACGCTTACCATTAATAGCTTCAGTTAATTGGTAGCTCGAGTGTGCTATGTGGTAAAATAATATATAAAGTTTAGAATTTACAACATTTTATTATGGGAAATATATTTTGAAACATTTCATAATTTTGCTCAAATTTCACAACTGCATCACTTAAGTGTATCTTCTGGCATTTGCTAGATATGAGGTTTGGGGGGGGGGAGAATAGTGAAGAAAACCTTAATCAAGTAAGATTGTATCGTCGGGATTTGAACCGCAGACCTCAATTCACGAGTACAGCTTCAACGACCTTTGCCACCTATGTCGGTATGGTGACAGGGTTCGGTATAAAACTTTTTCATAAGAAAAATAGAGTAATGTAGATGATGGTGATGCTCCACTGTTTAGTGTCCTCCGCGATCTCTTTATCCCAAAAGATAAAGGAGCATGCTTAATGTCCTCTCAGAGCAAGATAGCTCGCCCTCCGTGGTGTAATGTTTACCATGCTAACTTCATATACCCAAGGTCGCGGGTTCAAACCCTGCGGAAGACGACGAATTTTTTCGGGTGTAAAAGTCCTTAGCATGGCTTCTTTCGGTTGGACCCGTATCGTAGATTTATGGCACGTAAAAGAACCTCAAGCCTGATAGAGAGGCCTCTGAGTACAGTTAAGCGGTCTTTCACGCCCAATTTAGAATAGGATGCTGAGAACCAAGCAGTTAAAGAGCGTCCATAAATAACACGCCATTTAAATTTTTAGCGACTTTATGAACTAAGATTTACAAATAAAGATTAAGAACATTAATAAACTGTATAGACTATTTAGAGGAACGATTACCTGGTGTATTTTCGGGACTCTATATGGGGTCATTACTAAAATTATATATTTGCCTTAGCCACTGGAAGCGTCCGCCACTGAAGGTGCTGACCCCAGGAGGCTGCGAAAACTTCGGTTTGAAACTTAACCACTGACCACCGCAGAACAGCTTAATGCATAGGCAATGGGTTTTTCAAGTATCTATTATACGCTCTAATAACTTTAATATCAGCGAATAACTTAGTATTTTATGTTACGTATTACAGCAGTCCAGCTACTATACTTTGCATTATTCTTGCAAATTACTGAAAAGATGACCCCACGGTGACCTATGAGGCTCCTATACAAGAGGTTCCGGTTTCGATTTCCGCGTACCGGCCACGCTGCCTTATAAGCTTTTTTTTTCGCAGTTTTCTCAAGTAGTAGCCGAATACTGTAGTGTATTATAATATAATGTCGCGAACTTTCTGTATCCTATTTCCTAACATTTAATCTCCTTATGTTCGCGTTTGAAGGATCAGGCAAGTGGACGGCATGAGAGAAGTATTGCATTGTGGAACTATCTGCTGTTACGTTCTGTGGGTGACGGATCCTGTGAGTTATATCGCCAGACGTTGGGGGCTCCACCTGTGTACGAGCCAGTATCAGTTCTGTGTTCTTCACTTCGCCCTTCCTCTTGAAGTTTCCAGAGGCATATAATAGGAGACTGCGATTTAAGTTCCAAAATTATTTTCCGCTTCCTGATTACTAGAAAGAATGGACGGGATAATGTTTGAAGTTTTTTAAGATTACTGCACTACGGGGACTGATGACGCCTGAGACATGGACGGGGTCGGTAAACTCACGCTCCGCTCATGAGGATTAGTGAGCGACGCTAAGTTACTTTTCAGCTGTGTGCCAAACTACTACTGAGATATTTTCCGAAAGTTCGAAAATAAAATCATTTGTACAAGAATTTTTGTCGGAGCTCAGCAGTTCTTATTGGTGTGGAAAATACTTTTTGT
The DNA here is from genome assembly GCA_030762935.1 of Hymenopus coronatus. NCBI lineage: Eukaryota > Metazoa > Arthropoda > Insecta > Mantodea > Hymenopodidae > Hymenopus > Hymenopus coronatus. The sequence goes on from CM060900.1 coordinate 63,792,293, forward strand.
CAGCATAAATGCTGCTTAGTAAAATATCGTAGGAACTTCATCCCAAAATCTCTCAAAATGTATATTGTTGTTCATTTCATTAGGTGCGAAAGGGATATCTATAGATAATGGTACATGAATTAATAAAAAAATAAATAAACATATACACGCACGTTGTATTGCTGTAATACCATAGACTACATGACTTATAAATAAATATAAAAATAGGATTACAATTTTTTATATAAAAGCTCTATAATATAAAATAATATCCGTGAAATATTTGTTTTTAGTTATTAATCGCATTAATATTCCTAAAATAGTATCATTGTGCAACATTATTTTGTCTTTGCTGATCAAAAACAGTTCGTAGAGCACGTAATGCTTGCGTCGGCGGGTAAATGTTTAGTGTACTTCAGTCTTTTATTCCCCAAATGCACTCTGTATTAATAACCATTCACGTAAATTTGTTCCCAATATGTTAAATATGTTTTAAGATTTTATGTGGACAAATGTGCACTTCAATAGGCATATAGCTTTGTGACTACCCAGCGGGCATGCCAATTTAAAACTAATTTCCATGGTTACGTCACCAGCTGTGTATCAGTTTTATTTGTGTAATACTAATTAAACACTGAGCAAGAGCGCTGTCTCCATCGCCAAGAAAGAACTAATGCATTCGCAGAGAATGTATATATGCACAGGGGATTAAATACACATCATTCTATTTCGCTTGAAACAGCTAAAACTATATGGCATTGGTATGTTATTTCATCATTCTAAATGAGAGAGAACAAAGCAGAAATTGATATGCGTATCCTACCATATTGCTCTCTGCAATCAAAATATTGGATTCTTTCTCTGAAACTAAACAAATTGTATACTACGTCAAAGATTTGAATAAAAGCAAAAACAAAACTCCAACACACAGTGGGCAGTTGAAAGTGAACCAATTTACAGATAATGCAAATTTTATTTTTAAGTCAAATATAGTTACGATATCAGTATTTATCAAATTATCTCGCCAGTGTTTGGTGATTTCTTTCTAGTATTTTCAGTGTATGGACATTATGAAATTCCACGATTGTTCAACAGTGGTAATAAAAGTTCGAAATGTTCTCGTCCAAGGCTTTATGAGAGACAGTCATGCATAGAAAGTGTCAGTAACTTATTATACAGAATAAGCCTAGATTAAGTTAAACAACCGATGTTAAAGGAATAAATAGCTTATCATGAAAGGCAAGCATTATTGAAGAGCGCCTCATGCTTCACACATTTCTGCCGAGACTTACAAGGGACACCTTCAGACAGACCTAAGGCATCAATGATGCACAAACTGCGGAGAAGGTTCCTGAAAGATTTAAGCCTTACCCAACCACAGGACAGCGGGAAAGTCTCGCTTCGTATTCTAATTATCCCGGCTTTTTCAGCACTCGGTTGAGAATAAACATACTAAGGAATTTCCAAGCATTAAAGCCAGGTCGAAAGGAAATTAGGTTGTACTGTTAGCTGTGACGTCATAGATACCTAACCATCCCCATTCCTGTTCAGTCTGTTGGCATGTGCAGACCAACCTCGAGGCCGCATTTTAACTGCCGTCAGTGATTATGGTCTCTGTTTCTACGTTATCTAGTTTGAGTATAGCTAATTTGAAGCCATCTGTTTTAGGAATCTTTAGCACGGTCATGATGTACAGAAGTACATCAGGTCATAAAGTTGTGATTTGCTTTACGCCTGTTTCACTACTCATTACCAGGCATAGAAGTTCTTATAGCAATTGGCTTAAGTTAGGCACGGGCATTTTACTGGTTCACGAACCAGAAGTTTTTCCTTAAATTCCCGTATGTGAAAGATGATGTTGCGGAAATTCAGCATGTATGACGTAGCCCATTAGCCAGCACTGGTGGGCCGCGAAAGAGTTCCAAATTGGAAACTCGTCAGATTCTAAGCCTATATATGCGCGCGCGCGTGTGTGTAATATATATTGTAGGAGGTGAGTGAGTGCAAATAATTTGATGTTTGCTAGAGAAAAATGTGTGTAACACATCGGTGTATCTCATTTTGCCCGCTTACTAATATAATTGTGATAAATGAAGCACAAATTTCAGGGTCTAATGAATTTTGAACGGTCCTGAGCTACCCTTCTACTGTGTTTACATACCTCCCTCCACCTATATTCGGTCAGGTTTTACCTGTTACTAAAAACCAAATGATTGAGTTAGTGGATAATTTGGTATAATAACCATCATAACACATTCGTGAATTTCTCCTCGTTAGTATAACTTTAGAAATAGTGGACAAACTGCAAATACTGCATCATCACATCGTCTTCAAACGCTGATGCAAATATTACCACTTACTTACGGACCATCCTGTATGTGTGTCATACCCAAGGTCCGCGGGTTCAAACCTGGCGGAGGGCGATGAAGTTTTCGGGCGTAAAAATCCTTAGCATGGCTTCCTTCGGAAGGGAAGTAAAGCTGTTGGTCCTGTGCTATGGATCTACGGCACCTAAAAGAACCTGAAGTCTGATAAAGAGGCCTCTGAATAAAATTAAGCGGTCTTTCACGCCCAGTATAGAATAGGAACAATTAAAGAGCGTCCATAAATAAAACGCCATTTCATCACCCGTCCTCTGTGTGTGTGTGTGTGTGTGTGTGTGTGTTTGTACCTTTGACCTTCTTTGTTACTACTACTCTCTGTAATTCGGAGTAAAGAGAGTAAATATATAAATTAGCACTAAAATGAGCTTAACCAATAAGAAGAAAATTCAAATTTAGTAAAACATGTCCGATGCAAATAAACCTTTGCCGTGCAGTTGGAACTATGGAGTGGACGTTCCTCTGCAATCGCTCGAAATTAAAAATGGGAACTCGGAATTGAATACTTATTTCCTTCCCAGAGAATTTTAGTAAACGATTTGCAGAGAAATTATTTTGACTGTTTGTAAATTTTACAGATGTCGAACCTACACGATTATGGCTGGATTTGCAGCTAAAATTGATATCCGTGAAAAATAATATTTTTTGAAATATTTGTGCAGGGTAAACACCTTGTTGATCTATTTAAATAGTGATCAGCTCCAAAATACAGAGCTCGTTTAAAAGGCGAATATCTGTTGTGCAGTTGAAACTAACTCTAACTTCTCCAAAACATGATAGCCCTCAAACCGGACCGCTCCCCCTGCTACCGGGCAAACAAAGGCGACTCTCTTCTAGGGCCGAGAGGCAACATAGTAAAAGCTCTGTTTCCTGTAGACGGTTCAGTTTCGTGTTTCGTGTTAGTACGTGTCCATAACCAGTGATTTACTGCATAACATGTTAAGGGACCAGTAAATGGAAGACTTGGCAACTGCGAAGGTTGGTTTCCAGCCGCACACCTCGTAATCCCAACTTTAATGTCACACCGCCTTTGGCAGAGGAGTGGGGCAGGGTTATCATGCTCTGAAAAATACTATTACCCAGATTTTAAGGAAATAATTGCAACAAAAATTTTAAAGGCTGTAGTTTAAATTACAATGTTGTTTCTATTTTACTGTAGTCTAAACTGTATAAAAAGTATATCAGCACTGCTTAACTAAGAATCAGCAACGGCTACTGCACTCAATTCTTTTTTCTGCATCTGCCGACGAGAAGTTAGCCAACTTTGTGGGTTATGTGTCAAGTGATTTGGGTCCATACCGGCTTAAGTTATACACACTCAAACCATTGTGTCAACACAAGGAATGTAAACAGTAGCCACCATGAGTCACTGACGAGCAGATAAAAGTTATCTTGGGAGTGCTTTCTCCAAACGCCAACAGATTGACGTCGCTCTAAGTCCAGTATCGCTTCAACTTTATTTCGTCCAGGCTTTAACGCTAGAAATTCTTATGCCTCTACATTACCGTCGTATATTTTTATTTCTCAGAGAACGTGTTGTTGTATTCAGGATACAGCATATAGGGTGACGTTTGGGCTAGAGAATAACAACACATCTTGTTGGTATCTACAGTAGGAAGGGTAAAACAAAGTTGGCATACCGTTAAGTTATAGTTTAAATTTTAAACATATCTGAAGATATATTTGCAGGTCTTCCTCTATCCATTCTTCATCAACCTAATCTTACAATAAGCCTTGTTATTTTTTCTACTTCACTCTTATAGAGATAAATATTTACTACAGAAACCAATGTATTACATATATCTTTGTGGGCGAAAAGGGAATTGGGGAATATATTAGGCTTAAGCGATAGTCAAGTCTTTAAAGCTCATTGCCACGTGATATATATAAAATTCTGTTCTCTCAGGAAAAAGAAAAAGAAATAACGATTTCACATTTGCAAATAATATACATATTTTAAAATTGAATCCAGTACCAAGGTATATTTCGGAAATTGTTAAAAACTAAAAACTAAACTCCATGGTAAAATAGCAGGAAATCGGGTCAAGGCCTACCACTCGATCGCTACATCCGCCACCTCTGCCCATTACAGGCGTCATGGGTGGCATGCACTACTGGGGGGGGTGCGATCAGTGCCACTCCCCCCGGGCAATTAATGCGGTTCACGCGACATGGCAGATATGAGTAACTAAAAAATATACGTGGCAGAGAACGTAAAATTTGTCGCACAAGACTCTTTGCATGACAGTTCAACAAGGGAAAAGCTTAGGGATGTAATACGATTATTTCGATGACAGATATTGCTATAAAGAGTAGAAGTAGATGCTACAGTTCAGGGAACTCCAGGGTTTTAGTGTCGTTCTTTTCTTCTTTTCTACAGCATATGGTACACCAGTTAGGAACCTGTGAAACATTCATACAGAATGAAGGTGACTTCAAGGAGCCTTTGAAAAAAGTTCAAGATACACATTTTCCTAGCCATGTAAATAACTTAACCTTACAGTATTTTAATACAGATCATATGAGCACTTTTAGAAAATGAAGGTTAGCTGAACACTTCCGTGTAAAAGGACCTCGACTTGGACACTGCATATAATTGCGAAGTATGAGACAGAGAGAGAGAGAAAGAAAGAAAGAAATAAAGAAAGAAAGAAAGAAAGGAAGGAAGAAAGAGAACGGACGGAAGTCAGTGAAATTTGTAAACGTTGTACTCATAAACCTGTTCAACTACGGGTTAATTACTTTTAAATAATAATGCAGTAATCACAAAAATTGTAGTTCATTTATACATTTTAAATACACAATTAAATACTAACCTGCGTTGTGTTGTAATTACATGGGTGAAAACATTTAAGGTGAAAATTTAACTCTATATGTGCACATGTGTACTGATTAAAGAACTACGTACTCACGAATAATGCGGTAGTCGTGTTTAATCTCTTTCAGCATATTCAATATCCTGTGAGTGATATTAGAAATTATATATATATATATATATATATATATATATATATATATGTTCTAAATTTAAACACTTCTTGCTCTAGCTATATTTGAGTAAAGAAAGTCAACTACAACTATTGTTCCCTATAGGCAATTCACAAAAATAAATTCTTCTTTCACTACGGCTTTGAGCTCCTTTGAGTCCAAGATGCACAATGCATTTGTTAAAAATAACATTTTAAGAATCAATAATTACATTTTCTTCTTTTAACTATCCCGTGTTTTCAATTTTGTTTACATAAAACTCTCTACTTATTTTTAAATGCCACCATTTTCTTGTAATTATTTTATTTTCCAAATCTTAGACTAGCATATGATCTGTAATTGATTCTTATTAATGAATGCTTTATTCCCTTTGTTAGCACTGACTAACATAGCTTATTACCACATTTTTCATGTTTTCAGTATTTAAAGGCTTCTTCAGTCGTCAGTCTTAAATTAAAACACGTTTAAGAATTTAGCTCTTTTTATTACAGTCCCTTTCAAATTGTAAATTGTTACGGAGTCTTCATATATGCAATGTATTTAATAATTCATCTGTAAATCTATAATGCTATGACAACACGTCAAATGTATGCGCTGTGTCTTGCCGTCCCCAATCGCCGCATGAGTGTGAGCGATTTTCTTTCGATCACAACTGATTGTTGCGCGTGTGCGGTCGGCTTTCTCCATTACCGATGCATTGTCACACGTATGTGTGTCTGACACTTGCGTGTGAATTACACGCGCAATAATGACTTCTAATTTTGTCTATTTCTTGCCACGTCATCGACAGGTATAAAAAGGGGTCAACTTGGCCCAGAAAGTTAAGTTTTAGGACAGTGAGTTCGGAGCGTACAGTTGCTAGAGAGAGAGAGAGCAGTCATTAATGAGGGTCGAAGTGACGGGAGCTAAAGCTGCACTGCAGCATAGCAATAAAGTAATCAGTTTTGAAGTAATAAAAATATATTTGTTACTGTATCTATAATTCCAGGTCGTCTCCTCAGCGCGGTGGTAGCACAGCTGCTTACCAAGCGGGAGGCCTGGGTTCGATTTCCGGTATTGACATGGGGACTTTTCCCCCACTGTGAGACATGGTCCGTGGTGCACTCAGCTTCGTGAGTCCTGGGGGACCAATTAAGGAGAAGTAGCGGCTCCAGATCAAGAGGATCGCATTAACCGGCCAGGGGGGTCGAGGAGCTGGCCACATCTCACCCTCCAATACTGCACTCCATCCGTGACGTCTGTCATGGACCGAGATGGGGGACGCAGCGGCCGGGCGATAGGCCAAAGATCCTTCTGAGCTGTCGTGCCATGGAGTTATAGTTATTATCTATAATTCCAAGAAAAACAACTTCTGAATTACAATTTTTAGAAGCATTTTTCGAGTGTTTAAACAATAGACCGTCATATCTGTGATATCGTTGTGAAATAACATAGATATGAACTTGCAATAGGTCAACATTATTCACAACTACACTCATACTCACTACAAATCCGTTTGCCATATAAACATGGGTAGAAATTAGCATATCTGAATATCACTAACGAAACTTTTAAAACTAGCACAGATTATTGTGTTAGGAGAGGAATTGTTACTTCTCCTCGTGGAAGAATACATTGTCGTAAAGGAAAGTGTTTTAAGAATTTGGAAGTGAAAACATGTTTGAATTATATGCAGCTATAATATATTGTAAGTAAGAAGAATGACTCAAAATCTGACAAATCAATATTAAAGATGACGCAGTAATAGTTAAAATGGAAGATATTTTTCATAGACTTAAAGTTTGTTGCATCAGGACTTGGTATAATTTTACAATTGGAAAGGGATTGTAATAACACTAAAGTGTTTTTTCTAAGAAGTGTTTTAATTAACATTATTGACGGCTAAAGTGAAACTTTAGTTAGTGAAAATACAAAACAAGTAATAATAAGCTCATGTTGATCAATAGAATCCGTTTTCATCCCTAACAAAGGAAATACAGTACGTATCAATAGGAATAAGTTCCTGAAGAACATGTAGACGAAGATGAAGAGATATAAAAAAATATTAGAAGAAGAACAAATGTGATATTTAAATACACGTAAAGCGATTAAGGTATAGCGAAATTTAAAGGCAAGAAATAATTACAAGAGGAAGAAAATGTAATACTTTGAACCATAAAATTATATTGGTAATAAGTAAATTAGCTGTGTGTGGAATTTACAGCTACTTTAAAGGAGCTCATAGGCGTCGTGAAAAACCAGAAGGAGCAAGAAGAGCAATTGATACTTTCGAATTGTGATCAACATTCTTTACTCAAATATAGCTGTTCCAAAATCTTTTATGTTTTCAACGTCTTTTTCTTAATTTCCAATATCTTCCATAGGAGATTGACAGTGGTAGAAATTAAAGGGGCTGCCGCATTATTGGCAAATACGCAATTCCGTAATCAGTACATATTCAAGGGGCATTTAAAATTTCACCTTGCATGTTTTATCCCCCATGCGACTACAAAACAACCGCAGGTTAATAGTTAATTGTGTATTTAAAACATGTATAAATTAACGGCAAATTGTGCGATTTGCGCAATTATTTAAAAGGCAATGCGTGGTTTAACTGGATCACGAATACAACCTTTACGAGGTTAGCTGCATGCAGACTAACAACCCTCACTCTCTCTCCCTCTCCCTCTCCCTCTCCCGTATGCTTCCAACGATAGGCAGTGTCGACGTCGCGCCAGCAGCTCAAACGATGGTCACTTCCATTGGCCAATGACAACCCCACCTGCACATCTTTACCACTCGGTAACTTCTGTATACAGGATGATTTAAAAATACTTTTACAAAGTTTGGGAACAGGTTCCTTACATCAAAGCAAGAAAAAAAAATGATCATATAAACACGTGTGTCAAAAAGGTATTGGTTTAATCGCTTTTTTCTCACAAGCTGTGTGTAGGACAGGAGTTGGATAGGTAGAGTCAGACTGAAAAATGCAATGCCATAGTTAGGATTTGAACCACGGATCTCCCTGCCTCTAGTCAGTTGCTCTAACACTGAGCTACCATGGCAACATGATGGCATAGCATTGAATTTCTCAACTGACTCGCATGTTTCCCGGTAAACCACAAGATAATCTCAAATTATTTTGAGATGATAACCCTAACCGACTTACAATGTTGTAATTATTTAGGACCCAGGATTCATACATAGTATAGCCAAATATTAAGGTCAATTGGTATTGGTTTAATTGCTTTTTTCATACAAGCAGTGTGTAGGACAGGAGTTTGGATAGGAAGAGTATGTCAAAACACTTCATTCTTGATTTATTGCGGTTCAAATTGCTATTAATCAAAAGAGTTTAAAGTGGCACTTTACTCTATTTTTGGCGTTGTCAGCTTGTAAGGAGGTGTTGCACAGAAACACCACTTGCAGAAAATGATCCAAATGCCCTCCTCTTGCGTTTAGTCACGCGTGCACTCGTCGAAGCATGGAATGGCAAATACTCCCAATCGGTGTTATATGATTTCGCAGACTTACGCAAAACGTACTTTTAGAGTTTCTTCATTTAGGCTGTCTGCTGCAGCTTAAGGTGCCCCAAAAGGTAAAAGTCCAAAGGATTGAGGTCGGGGGAACGTGAAAGCTATGAAACTGGTCCTCCTCTACCTATCCATCTGTCATGCTAGATACCAGCCAGTGTATCTCGAACAATGAGACTAAAATGTGCTTGAGCACCACACATAAATCACATGTTTCTTCTTATTTGCAGAGGCACATTTTCCAATAAGCCTGGGAGAGAGTGCTGAATGAAATCCCTGTAAGGCGTGCTGGGGGAATGTATTACACGTCTGATAAATGACAAATGTTAACAAGTAGCCATGGCAACACAAGGCAAACTCTGCAGATTAAGTCGCCCTCCGTGATGTAATGGTTACCATGCTGACTTCATATACCCAAGGTTGCGGGTTCAAACCCGGCGGAGGACGATGGATTTTTTCGGACGTAAAAATCCTTAGCATGGCTTCCTTCGGAAGGGAAGTAAAGCCGGTGGTCCCGTGTCGTAGATTTACGGCACTTAAAAGAATCTCAAGCCTGATAGAGAGGCCTCTGAGCAAAATTAAGCGGTCTTTCACGCCCAATTTAGAATGGGACAGCAGTTAAAGAGCGTCCATAAATAGCGTGCCATTTCCATTTTTCTGCAGGGTAAAATGAGTGCAGAAATAAATAAAGTTATTAAGTTGGAACCGGAAAGCCGTTGAAGCTTACTTTCATTAATAGATTGAATACGCGAAAACGAAACATGTTTATATGAATGTAGTTTCTTTTTTTGAAGTCAAGGATCCTTCCCCAAACGTTGTAAAAGTGTATATATATATATAAATGAAATCGGTGAAATGATGCTCAAAATATCTCGGATCCACGGAGTTTAAATTGTTCGACATTCGTCGGAAACCCCCAAAAAGCCCTTGCTATCTGGATAACTCACCCCAAGCGAGATTCCAACTCGTGACTTTCTGAAAGCGAGGCAGACACGCTACCCTCACACTACCGAAGCGGGCAACCTTAATGCTAACGTTACTAACCTGTGGGGTAACAAACATTGTGGGGCATCGTTCTCCATCCTGCACTATGAAAATATTAAAACTGATTGGAAGCTTTAATACTTCCTTTTGAATTTAATTGCCTCGGTTAATTTTTGATTCAGTAATTAAATTTTCAATACTGCATGCTACACAGAAATATGAAACTGGAGCAGAGAGGGAGACAGAGATGTGGTTGTTGAACACTTCGAAACATGGGTGTGACTGACGGTGTGAGGGAGCAGATGCCCTCTAGAGGATTTAATATCCCCTACTGAATATGTTTTTGCTTTCCGTGCCTCGGGCTTATTTGTTTCTTTTTTCACGTTGTGGTCATATGTAAAATGATGCACCTGGTTCACTGCCAGGTTATTATGAATGTCAAGGAAAACTTTTGTATGCATATAAAGTGTGCGGATTTTTACTTTCCCTAACACCTACCTATAATAGGTAGAGGAAGTGTGTTTCACCCAAATAAATGTATATCTTTATCCTACCGGAAACACAGCTTGTGAGAATCCCTAAACAATATCTAAATAATTATAAGAAAAAAATATACGAGAGAGAAAGGAAGAGAACATAAATGAAAAATGACAATTTTATTTCGGATAAATAACAAATTTTATGTTGCATTTAGGATTTGTAAATGTGAAACGCCAAGGTTTCCTTAAAACCCGTTCTAAAGATTGTTTTAAATATATCATGATATTTGTTTCGGTAATAAATTGTATATTTTGAATTTTCTCTAAATAGCGGGTGCAGTCCTCTTCATTCTGACTAAAGGCTATGTGATATATTTATAAATAGTAGACGATAACAGAGGGACGAAATATTACTACTAAAAAGGTATTGCTCTTTTAAATATGCAATTTTAACTTCTTTTTGAGCATTAGGTGGTTCCCAAATACTCGATATGAGGGGCCCAATGGGGCTTACCTCATTTCAATGTTATTCAGTATCATGCATGTAAATAATGTCTAAAATCAATGATCTGTAGAGCGTACGTGCGCTGATCGATCAATAAATCATTAAAAAAAATACTCGTTATTTTACCTTTAAGTATTTACAAGTGGAATTGTCAGCATGTCCGCTTGTTATAGCTAGAGCTCGGTATTTGGTTTTGAGGAGCTCAACGTTACGAACACACAAAGTAGTCAGCGATATAAAGAGAGGGTACTGGGGAGGGGTTTGTAGCGTAAACATGCACTCTTTGCAGTATAATCTGTTCCAAAAGTAGTTCATTGCATGTGTTAACATTATCAATAAAACAAGTATTTTATAATATGATTAGTATATAAAACCGTGTTGTGCTTTTACAAATAAAATTATAAAGCTTGATACAAAACATTCTGGATAGTAATATGCAGAGGTTTGAAAATAAAATAAACATAAATAAACCAAACTCACTCAGAAATCTTTGCAGTGAATTACAAGATACATCTTTACTGTATTCAAGTAAAATGCTCTTCTCCTGTCACTCAGAAAATGTTTGAATCATCCACAAGTTAGTTCAGTGTCGAACGTCTACCCTTTTATATTTTTGGCATTTTTCAATCTGCGCTCTCTTTCAGGGTTCATTGGATTATCTACTAGCAGGAACTAAAGGAGGCCAGGCAGTGAGCAATGCTACATAGTGCAACATGTTTCGAAACGGGCTATAGAGACCACACTTACTTCACCACGTCATATTTATACTATGTGTGCACCGAATCTCAATCCGGCAATTTCGTGACCCGGACTGAGTTCTAATTATAGCTTCCTGGCAACTATCCTATAATCACTCCTCTCTTATATCCTGGCAGAGGGGTTTTATTAAGTAAAAAATCACGTTAGAAGTGCACTGAGGATGGGTGCAGAAGGAAGGGGAAGCGTTTGCGACCATGCAATATTCTCTGCAAACGAATAAAATGGTTCAAGGCATGTAATCTGCTTCGAAAACAGCTGGATTGGGATTAAGGAGTATCAGAGTTCTTTTACAGTGAACATTTTACAATTGCCGAATTAAGGTTAAGGAGCCGAGCTTCAAAGAAAACGTACGTGCATAGTAAGCAGTTTGTGATACTAAGCATTTCCTCAGAGAGTCACATTACTAGAGGAATAACTGATGCTGATAACATACTGAGAACGGACTATCTTAGCAATTTTACCTTTTTCTGCATAGTCACTTCAAATCTGCTCCTTTTCTCTAAAGGTAATAAAATGCTCCTTCCAATTCTGCTGCTTTATTACGATTCATAAACTAATTATCTAATTTAGTATTTCCACTGAAAGCCCATGACACAACGTAATTTCACCTTTGTTATTCACGTCTTCTGCTCTGTGAATCAAAGATCTATTAACCGCAGAGTTAACGTAATGCTTTTAGCAGAGTAGGTATGACAAAGGGAGAATGGCGAGGAACAAATTTTCGTTTTACATGCAGTAGTATGTAGATTCCGGGCTTGATGAAAATTCACCCGGTGATTCGCCCATGAGTTTTCTGGGCATCTTGGGTAACACTCTGGCCGTCACCGGTGAGTTAACTTCTCCTGAAGATGCCCAGCTAGGATTGTGTTAATGCGGCTGAGAAAGCCTTAGTGCCTTTAATTTTCATTTTGGTGTCCACTGGCAACTCAAGCATCTTTTTAAGTTCTGTAAAGCTTCATTGCGTGTTTAACCTATATGTTCACTCATATCAGTCTGATGAGGAACCCTTTCTATGATTTTACTTTTATTTTCTGGGTATTTTAATTTATTTATATTTAGTGGACTCAAACCGGTCACAGCAAACATTTTGATTAAGGCAGCAGTACAGCGACTAGCCTCAATGTATCACACTTAGCTACTAATCTGTGTCACTATTGCTAGGCTAATTTCCGCTTTAACACTAGATTTGGTTACGCATTTTCTTCTAATGACGTTGCCTGAGCTACTGTATTCTTTTCAAAACTGTTTGCGCACACTGTACAATTCGTTTGTGTTGTGGAGTAATACAGTCCGTATACCCCTGCACTAAATTTAAAATTACGTGAGTAAATATATTTTTTGAGGTTTGTATATATTCATATTATTCTCCTGTCAAATACCCAGTGTTGTCACTCTTTTAACAACAAATCAACAAATCTTATGCATAAAATTAGTTGATGCCGAGACATTGAGAAAGAATGGCTGATACAAGTGGTTACACAATTGAGAAACGCTTAGTGTCCGCTGTGTGGGTTCATGAGCGTCAAATTAAAATGCAAATCAATGAAAAATGTCATGGATGATTTCGTTGCACGGCTTGTGAAATCAGCGCCGACAAAGAAGTCGTTCTTAGCGTGGGAATGGTAAGCATCTTTAACGGGCAGTGTTCACGACGCGACGAGAAATGGAAGACCATCTACCAGACTTGGACTTTGTGCTGACGTGGAAAAATCTGTCCAACAATCTCCGGTTAAATCCTAAAGGAAACGTGCTGCAGAGTTAGGGGTACCGGAATCATTGAATGTGGCACTTAATAAACACGTGCTTTTCAAAGAATATTCGTCTGTGAACATGAGAAAGTAAAAAAATCTGATGTGTTCCATTGATGGCCAAAATCAACCATGAGGAAACACATTAAAGTGGATCTCCAAACGGAGTGTTGCCTTCTCAGACATTCTTTGGAATTGTTGCAGCATCCGACTACAAGCGTTAACACGTGTCTCCAAATCAGCATCTGACAATTCATTCAGTGACTCCAATGATGTTGAGTAGGATGAACACGAGAACACGGCGGCATATTCGGCTGTGCAGAGACAATGGTGGGACACATAGCGATGTTTTGGAGTCCTAAGATGTAAGGAGAAACATTTAGTTACATAAATATTGGACATTTGTGTTTTTATTTCACATCTGTTGGAATTTAATATAGGGGTGTACGAGCTTTGTGCGCACAATGTATCTCGATATCGTTCTGCAACGTTACATTTCTGTGCCCTAGAATGGGCCATTTTGAGGTGTTCTTTGGCGCTAGTTTTTTAGATTAGAGGAAGTTGAAGCAATGGTGACAAGTGCAAAATAGCAACTTGTGCAAAAATAAGTGGCAGTGAAATATTTATGGATATTATGAAAAACCTTACTTTATTAAAGTTTCTTTCTATCTTTAACTGTCTTACCTAAAAGAATGAATCACAAGAATGTATGACTAACAAAAAAATCCAATTTTATATGCACATGGCTTTCTCTACATCTCTATAACAAATTATTTTCAAAAAGATTATTCATCTATTTACTTCATTCTAATCGAGATAAACATTAGCAGAAATGGTCTTATTTCTTGCTACCTTGTAAGCTGAAGGGAAATAAGGGTACATTAGGCTAAAGCGATAGTCAAATCTTTTAAAATCTGGTTGGTATATGATTGAAATTCGTTTATTTGCACTGTCAGAAGTTGAGGAATTCCCGTATAAAAAGTATAAGTGTTTTAAGGCTGATACCAATAACAAGAAATATCTCGTAAATGGTGAACTCCACGAAACAAATATACATATATGACAAATTGTGTACTTTTTACGAGATTTACATTTTTGTGTAGTAAGATTCTCTCTATCTCTTACGGTTTACCCAGTTATGCAAAATTCAACAAAATTCATACAGAATGAAAAGATCTTCAGAGGCTGTTCCCTGAAAATTCAAGATATACATTTTATTTACCACGCAAACATCATAAATATACGAACATCCTTAGATCCATTTTTGAGAAAAAGTTTTTAAACAAAATGTCCATGTAAAGGGTCATTTGGGGTGGGAGATTTTCTTAAAAATCTTCATGTCGCATCCTTGGAGGATACTAAACTTAAATTACAAATTTGTATGTAACTGTGTCTTTTTTTTTTTATTTGTTTTATATGTATAGCCCCTTTTAACTTCAATTGTCATATTGGAGACTCTGACTTGTGAAACAACTCGTATTACTGTAGGTTTAGATTAATCAATTTTATATCACTAAACACAGGCACATTCACTCACATCCACACTACCAGACTCTGTGGGTGATAGGGAATAATCCTCCGCTGACTTCTCACCCGAGACCTCCGGGTGAGAAGTCAGCTCCCTACCATGTTTTAATTTTTTAGATGTGCTGTCCACAGATACACACTTACCTTTACCAAAAATTATTTTTATTCGGGGGTCCTCAAGACGTATATTCCCGATGTAATTTCGGTATCCAATTTTATGCTGGAATGGGATACCTTCTCTATACACCAACTAGGTAAATAGTACGTATAGAGAAAGTAAAATTATGATTGATAAACACTTGCGCTTAACTCACAATACTTTAACTAACCTGAGTAGCGCTCGAAAACACTGAAAAACACATTTAAACATGAAATGCGAGTCTGTGTTGTCACAATGCCGAACAGCCTGTTTCCAAGCATCACACGTGTTCGGCTGCTGCTCAGCATCTGGCCGAACATCGTGCGTAAACCACACAAACCGCACTGTTTCTTCACTCTTTGTGTACTAACTATGAAGACCCTAAATTAACCATTTTATCAACATTGCCGACTTCTCTTAATGACACTATGGATTATTCTCAATGTAATATTCTAATTTTTTAAAACCCCAATGACCCTTAAAGTATAGACTTTTTGCGAATTTTATACCCATAATTATTATATGCTGTCCTAAAATAACAGTTTTATCTAGTAATATTTTTATTTCCTATAGTATAGAATTATAGAAGTACCAGTATTGCTAATATGAACCGGTTTTAATATTACAGAAGAAATATTTACGAGATATGTATGGGTTAGCTAACACCGCTTCATGTAGAAGAGTATTTAGAGACAATAAACTTCTTACAGTGGTAGGATTATATGTTATAATATTTGCAACAAAGAAAGAAAATAGTGGGTTAAGTAACAGTGTGCTCTACAATTATTATACCAGAGGTAGAGATAATTACCACAAGATACAGGTTTCGCCTTAAACCAGCTAGTAAGGATTCATTAATCAAAACACTAATACTATTCAATAAATTACCAGTTACTGTTGCATTACACAAAGTTAAGCAATTTAAAGCAAACTTAAAACGTATTTAACTAAAAATGTGTGTGTGTGTCTGTTTTATTTTATTTTGATAGTGTTTAACGCCCGCTTTTACTACAAATGGCACCGCAAGCAATGACACTGATGAAACATGGAATGAAAATGGAGCACCGGTGGAATGCGATGGCGGGGAAACCGGAGAACCCGGAGAAAACCTGACCCTGCGCCTCTTTGTCCATCACAAATCCCACATGCGGTCGCTTGGGATCTAACCCAGGCCGCCTAGGTGAGAATCGAGTGGTCCAAACACTCGGCCACGGCGCGGCTGTGTGTGTGTATATATAGATATACACACACACATACATAAACAGCTCATATACATACACAGCCGCGCCTTGGCTGATATATATCTCAATACCACTAGAGGTTAGATGTACTGTGACATTACGTATATATAAATTTAACACGAGTAAAAAACAAATTTAAAATTTGTTTATAGACTGTATTGTGAAAATAGTAGCATAAATTACAGTTGTTAATAGCTTGCAATTTAGTATATCTAAAAAACATACATATAGAGTAATTGAACTATAATGTAACTGTAAAATTTGTAAATAGTCTCCATTTGGCAAATAGTAACATGATACTCGTCAAAATAGCATTGTAAATTAAAATCTTTGACACTATCCGAGACTTGTATATGAAGTCTGTGGACAATAAAATATTATTATTGTTGTTATTATTGTTATTGTTGTTATTATTATTGTTATTGTTGTTATTAATATTGCTATTATCAGTATTATTATTATTATTATTATTATTGTTATTATTACATTTGATACCTCACCTACTCTAAACTAAAGGGTTACGGAGCTTTGTGCATTTGTAATGCGTCAACTTAAATTCATACACCAAATTTATGTTCAATACCGTGATAACCGTTGGGTTTTAGACACCGATACTTGATAAATATGGTTGCCTTAGAACCCCTATTAATAGTAAAAACAGCCACTAAATAAAAACTACACTTTTTCTGACATTCAATTTCACATAGAATGCCTCATGTGGTCAAATAGATGAATATCCAACTGTTCTGTAAATAGCCTGCGACTGGTGCTTCATTCTTATCGTCGATATAACTACGAAACTTGAAAAACACACCACGAATTATTACATAAATGCCGACTTTACCTTGAATAACGCATCTGACAGCCACGGGATCTGATTTGTAGCAGGTATCAGTTTGAATAACCTCATATCCGGCAGCCTTTGTCACATCTTTACGGGAGATAGGGATGTACTTATACAAACTAATGAACAACTAATGTGTTTAATGAGTGAAGCTTTGCTCGAACGGGGTCATATATGTAACTGTGTGTATGAATTTATTAACATATGTCCTTGCAACCAATCTTAGTTTTATATTATTAGAATAATTTAAACAATCTGGATCCTCGCCTGACAACATTTCTACAGAGGAAAACTTAGTTGGGACAGAAATTATTGTAAAAGAACTCCCAAGAATATCCTACCTCAAAACAGTTTAGTTTTTGTAAGACAAAATAGTTGACTGGCTTGCTTCTTCTCAAGATCTGTATTCACGTGAATGATATCTATGGGAAATACTTAGATATAAGGTTCGTACAGAAAATCCCTAGTCGTTTGATGAATTAGAATACAGTATCTGATATAGGTTAGCCAAAATTTGGGTTGCAGAAATTAGTGGACTGTTCAGCCCTTAATGGACACAGACGGGCATAATTGTGAATGCGTTTTATAATGAATATAAGTGTAACATGTTCAAATAGGCTTTCATAGTTGCATTATCTAGCTGAGATACAACGGATCTGCCCTCTTATACCTTTTTATTCAAGAGAAACCAAGTCATATAGCGAGATTTAGAATATTTATTGTAGCGTCACCCCGCTACAATCTAAGGGCAAGTTCGTCACATTGTAGCAAATGTTTATTGACTTAGAATTGGCTAAAAATAAGTCTAATTCACTGCTGCAAAAAATTAATCAACGATTCGACGCCTAGACAGTTGGCAGCTTTCTCACGTCACTGCTTGCACACCACTGCGCGCTAATTCTCTAGTTGCTCAGACTCAGTAAAACTCACTACATCTCACTGCACACACCGGCTTGAAATTCTTCATCCTTTTATAGCTAGAAAATAGCCGCGCAGAACTTTCTGGAAGCTTGTGAAACTTCTGGAAGAACCCAGACGTGTCGCGGCCCCGGTTACTGACGCGCCGCATTTCCCGCGTTACACACTCCAATGTCTCCAGCTGCGGCAAATCATATACCAAGGCAAACGTGAGAGCGGTAGCACACAGATGGTACTGTCTGTGCGTGTAATTCAGACACTTGCTACAACGGCAGTAGATTATAATTAGCCAAACTCAATGAAAAACTAGATTGCATCATAGGTACTTAGCGCAATTGACCACAACCCAACATTAGCAACTACAGATCGGCCGAGTCAACTTCTTTATCCCACAGGTAAAACCGCTTTAAGCGATTATTTTCGATTGTTGGATTCCTGGAAGGAGGAAGTCCAATCTTATACAAGGAACTGTTCACATCTTCAGCGTAAGCTACCTGGGTGAACTATCCTACAAATACATCCTGTATTCTCTTGCCTCCCTTCAACTAATCCCGTCAACCCCCACGACCCAACTATGGCTATCTGATAACTCAGACAGTGTTTAGCGAGCTCAGTGGGCTAACCTAATCGTGTACTGAACAGCTAGTAGTTGAACTCTGGCACCCAACCGTCAGGAATGACGAACTCGATTCTCACTTTGCGCTCGAGTCGAGCAAGTGATGCCAATACCGAGCGGTTTGGACAACATTTAACTCCAAACTCTTGGAAGCAGACGACACACAACCAAACGTGTATTATTTTGTCACACTAAATATCTTTTAGTTTTAGGGATTTCCGAAAATTTCGCCGTGGTGACCCTTGTCCACATCTTAAGCTGCGCGCGCTAAAACGTTAAGTGTACGTCTCAGCCTACAAAATGTAAATGAATGCAAGATTCCTTAGTTGGTGAATATTTTAAGCCTATAAAGAAGAGGAAAAGGAATATTAAATGAGAAATTTCCAGTATAAGTTTAGAAATAAAGGATAATAGACAGAGAAGATTACTCCTCAGGGTTTTCAAGATCTGGACTAGTAGTAAAAATAATGTCACAGCATCGAGTTCACCGTTTTATATTTTAATGCATTTACGTGTATTCCTATATTTTAATGTAATAATATTCTGCAATGGAAAATAAATTCGATGCCCCTTGTAATAATTTTAAGCAGCTCAAGAGAGATGAGCTATAAAAGCTCCCCCTACAAATCCGCGCCTGCTGAAAGGTGATAAAAGGCCATAGTGTCCACATCAATAGATTTACTGGCACGTAAAATCACCCAGTCGGGCAAAAATTCCCATCACCCCAACATCCATAGCGATCACAGCCTGTATTCCAAGCAATATTAATCATTATTACTATAAGACATTCAATTTAAAATATATAAAGCTACGTTATGTAGAGGTTGTTTAATCTACCACATCGTAAAGAAATCTCTTAATCTCTTAATCACAAACACTTGGTTGTGGATCAGACCTGAGGACTAAATGTAACGTTACTACTACGACTACTACTACTACTACTACTACTACTACTACTACTGCTACTACTACTTTCATGTTACGTAAAATTAAGAACATCAAATTTTCCTCGTTTATTTCAGATGACGATTAATTTAAGTTTATTCAGATCTGTAGGTACAAGTTGCCTGTACTAAGAAGCGGCACCTCGCGCACCGTGACCTCATGTGGCTAATCCTCCCAAGATGAAGGGTAGAAGTAAAGAAACCACAGGAGGCTTTAGGTCGTAGGCAGCCAGGCCACAGAGACGCACGGAAGTACCTAACAGCCCCACTGTTAATGCTGTCTAGAGAGGGCGATGAATAACCCGTTAATCAAGCAGCTCTCTAGTGTCCACGGGGAGTATCCTTTTCTTTCTTCAAGAATCCGTACCATCTATCCGGCACCGCCATACATCACGAAACCTAGAAGCATATCTTAAATGAGAGAACGAAAACGATGAAAGGGAAATGATGGGAAGGAAATTGTGGTATGTGACAAACTTATTCACCAGGGTAAACAACCAAAAATCTAAAGTCAGAGTGGATAACTGATTGGAATCAGTCCCGGGACCTCCCAAATGCGAGCTTGACACGTTACCGCGAAGCCATATTGCTCAGTTTGCTCAGATTTTAAAGTGCAGTAAAGTAAGCAACGTCTAAAACGCTTCTGAAAATTTGCATTCAAAGGTCGGATGTGAACCCTCGCCTGACAAATTTGCGTATATATGGCATTCATTAAAAAAAATCTTACAAGTTTCTATGTACCCTTATTCCCATTATATTTTTACCTAGGAAGGATTTTCAAAGTATTATTTGCCTAACAAAGAGAATTTTCAGGCAAGAACGCTTGTGTTCCATGGCTACGTTTATACAGCAGAGAGAATGTCAAAACGAGAGTACGATATAGCACAGTAAAGTCTGACCAAAACATAAACACAACATGGTAATTAAGAATAAACTAAACGGCCCATAACAGGTTTAACAAAGCTTCTGTTTCTCTGATACCTAATAAAACATTTTTATATTATATTTGTAATTAGCACCGTAAGAGGTAAAGGGTCGACTTTACAACCCCATGAAATCTGGACGTTAAAGCCTGAACTTAAGTATACATGCTCAGTACGCACCGGGAATGGTGACGTAATGTGGCTTGAACGTTAACGTTTTTGCGCGAGCTTCCTCTACTTCCCGTTTGCATTATTCTTCAGAAAAGTAGTAAGGACAGGTAAGATCTTATTTCAATAAACTCTCCAAAACAGCATTCAAAAGTTTAGCCGGTGGTAAAAAGCATTTGAGGTGGGGGAGTTTAAGATTTAATATTAGATGTTCAAACTCGTTATAGCAATTTCTGAAAAAGTGGCAAAATGACGAAACTATTCCATATAAAGAGTAATTTGGAATGGGGAAAGCTGCTTAAAACCTTTACCTGACATGGTTAAGCATCATCCAACTGAAGTACTCGTTTTTGGGTTCATTTGACTTTAAAACATGTATTTCTGTTAACACCTCAATATAAATAATTACCTCTACCTATCGTGAGTAGATGCTAGGATTCTTCGGATAGCAACTGCATTATTATTATTATTATTATTATTATTATTATTATTATTATTGTTATTATTATTAGTAG
Source organism: Hymenopus coronatus (assembly GCA_030762935.1). Taxonomy (NCBI): domain Eukaryota; kingdom Metazoa; phylum Arthropoda; class Insecta; order Mantodea; family Hymenopodidae; genus Hymenopus; species Hymenopus coronatus. Next base: position 63,813,463 of record CM060900.1, read on the forward strand.
TAGTATTATTAGTATTATTATAATTTTATTATTACTATTATTATCATTATTATTGTTATTATTATTATTATTATTATTACAAGTATAATGCTATTTAAGGTGAGTATAGTTTTTTTTGTTTTCATAAGGACCAAAAGTTATTTAGAAAACATAAAGCCAAATATTGCATATATTTCTTCTTCTGAATGCAGAAGTTGCACGCAGACAGAGAATATGAATTTACAGTAAAATAACTAGAACAATAACTGAATTAAAGTAACATTACGTCTTAAGAAAATACATAAAAACAGCGAAATAACCAGGGGATAGATGGGAAAATAACAAAGAGAATAAAAATCGTGTGTGAATAAACTCCATTCACATGTTTTTCTGTATTTATTTTATTCTGTTTTATTTATTGAGGGCCGCGCAGTGGTCAAGTGGTTAGACCCCTTAACTCACACCTAGACGACCGGGGTTCGAGCCCAAGCGACCGTATATGAGATTTGTGGTGGACAAACCGGCACTGGGGCGGGTTTTCTCCGGGTACTCCGGTTTCCCCCGCCATCGCATTCCACCGGTGCTCCATCATCATTCATGTATCATCGGTGTCACCGCCTGCGGTGCCATAAGTAGTTAAAGCGGGCGTTAAACACTACCAAAAATCTATTTATTGATTTTCTCCATTTACCAAAACTTATTCTTCCTTCTACTTTATGCCAATCATTGGTAGAAAATCTTACTACTTAGATTCTTATAACTGGAAATGAAATAATGGAATACATTAGGCTAAAACTATAGTCTAGTAAGTTAAAGGATGGTTGCTATGTGATTGAAATTCTGTTCTCTTGCATGGCCAGGGCTATAACAAAAGAACATGAATGGCAAATTCGCTTATGAGAATAGCTTAGTTATTTTAAAATTGAAACCAATTACAAGGAATATCTTGGAATGGTAAACGCCACAAGAAGGTGTATGATATAAACTGTGTTTTTCAATGAGATTTGCATTTTTTGTGCAGTAAGTTTTTTCCTATCCTTACGGTCTACTAGTTGTGCAAATTGCATCCAGAATATTGAGATTTACAGAGGCTATTTCGGAAAGCTCGTTATACATTTTAGTTGTCATGTAATATACGATACTTTTTCATCAAAATCATTACTTATTTTTTTGAAAAAGAAAATAGAAAATATTTCTATGTAAAAGGTGGTTTGAGGTGAGGGATTTTCTTGAAAATATTTCTGACGCGTTCTTGACGATACTAAACTTAAATAACAAGTTTGGTATTTATCGTAATGTTTGTTTTTGAGCTATGCTGCCCGCACACGCACATACACACACGAACCTTTTTCTAAAAATGCTTTTATTTGGACTCAGGGACCCTGAAAACGTGTATTTCCGGTGAATTTTCGGGTGGGATACAATATTTTGTCTATCAACTATGCACAAACGGATTACTCAATAGTGAAATTAACATGTATACCTTTGAAAAATATATAGCAAAAATTAAACATAAAATGCACGCATTAATATGAAAATATATACGATTTTTTAGGAATTTTAACGACCATTTTAGTTCCTGAAAACCGGTTTCCATAAAAATCTGATTTTTCGTTCCAAAGCTCTTCAACAAGTGAAGAATTCTTTCTCTCACACTAGCAGTGTGTTGAGCAGGGCCTGGAAAGGTAGAGTCAGACCGAAAAATGTAATGCCATAACCGGATTAGAACCACGGAACTCTGTTGTTTGTCCAGTTGCTCTAACCACTGAGCTAAAATGGTAACATACCAATTTAACAGTAAATTAACCAACCGACTCGCAGTTTTATCCGTGTCTCATTATTGGAAGATACTGAACATAAATATTAAGTTTGGCATTTATTCGACATTTTGTTTTTGAGTTATGCTGCCAAAAGACACATGGACATTTTTCTAAAAATGCGTTGTTTTTTGTTTGTTTTAAATCATATATCCTCAATACATGTATTACCAGTGAAATCACGGTATCGACTTTTGGGTCAAATACAACACCTTCCGTACCTACCATATACATTGTAGGTGGTAGAGAAAGTAAAAAGGACGTATTATACCCCCGCCGCTGCATTTGACAGTTCCGGTGGTTTCGCGTAAGATTGGTTAACGCCTTTGCGGCGTTGCCAGAGTAACTAGTAAACAACAACAGCTGATTACAAATGTCTCTATCGTGTGTAAAGACGAATATAAACAGTGTAGGCACATAGTAAATGAATGCCGATGAATAATGAAACTAACTCAATATTATTGATGTTAATTGAAAATAGCAGTGATACTATAACGTATATAGCATACATTGCGTATTGATGACAATCTAGAACAAATTAATGCAAAATAGCCTGTTACAATGAGAGAAAGGTATAAAAAAGTGATTTTAACTGGTTTAGAATTTTAATAGCTCAACTCCCTTCAAGTCTCCGTCGTCATCGTTCTCGGAAGCATCGTCGTCACTGTCATCATCAACATCGTCACCAAGATATATCATTAGTGGTTCACATTCACTGATAATTCCGTCTAATTCCTGAGCTTTTCCTATTATTTTGTGCACATGATTCACTCTCTTCTTCCATGAAGCCGCGACCACCCTCGCCACACCTGCCCGCCAAAGTGTTTCCATCTCTATAATTGTGAAAGTCTCGTTATGTTCCCTCACGTACAAACACCAACATTATCAACAATAACAACAAATATAAATATTACACAGAACAACTCAAAGTACGTGTCAGGAGTTCACAAACTGAGCACGCGTTTGGAAATAGTCAGATACTCCAGCAGTGCGGATCTAGATACGTTTCCGTTGTCAGACCGACCGAACGGAATGCTATTTTGTGATTAGTTCAGAAAGTGAAACGGGTAAAGCTTTTCATCTATTTATTGCTGGGGTATCAAATTAACTCCCAACTGTCAAGTGCAAGGATTCAGCGGCGAGGGTATAATTGGGTGTATGTTAAAAATCTGATGTGACTTTCTGTACATCTCTGTACCAAATTATTGCTAAAAAGCTTATTCTTCTACTTACTTCATGCTAATCGAGAAAAAAAAATAGCAGAAATGGTGGTGTGGAGCGGTACTGGTTCGTGTCCCGGGCGCAGGTTATATGTATTGGAATAGTGTGGATATGTTAGCTCAGGGCTTTTATTAGCATGGAAACTCTCTTTCAGGTTGTGGTGAGACACAAGTGCTTTATTAATTGAGTCCGGCCTTTTTCCGCCATAGAACACACGCGTGTACTTCTTAATTTTCTACTATGACGTTATACTTTACCCGCACGCGACTATTATAATTTATTCGTTTGATGCAGTGATATGTCTCGTACTATGATCGGTCTTAAAATCTCTTACTTCCGTCACAACTAAAGATTACACCGCGCGTTCAAATATTACATCTTGGTCGTGCGGAGGTTCTTCGTCAAGTGCCTCACAATTAAAAGGTAGCCTGTTCGGCTCCATCAAGAATTCTAAATTTCATATTTTAGTTCTTCGGAGGTCCTTCACCAAGTGCCTCATGCTGTCGCCTGACCAGCGGAGAGCATTGACTTGTGTCCCGTTAGTTTTCCCTTGGGCAGGGCATTCTCGCCCCTATCCCTCGGGTCAATGCACGGCAGATAACGAATCTTGTACCCCGAGCTCGTGACTTATACGTGTTAAAAGTTTTTCTACCCTTCCCATTTTCACTCTATATTTATATTTTATCTTCGTGATATGATTTATATTTCTCTTCTGAATAATTCTTTTCCCCGGGACAAGACATGTACTGTCTCAGGTGTTATTTGCTGCCTTGTAAGTAGAAGAGCAATAAGAGAGTACAATAGACTAAAGCGAAAACCAAATCTTTTAAAAGCTAGTTGCTATGTGATTGAAGTCCTTTGTATGGTCAGGGTTTGATAAATTTCCATATAAGAAAAGTACTTTACAGTATTTTATAGCTAAAACCAATAAAAATGAATATCTTAAAAACGGCAAAATCTACGAAAAAATATATATGACATAAATTGTGTGTTTTAACGAGCTCTACATTTTGTGTTAAGAAAGCTTTTATCTCTCTCTTAGGGTTTACCAGTTACACAAAATTAAAAAAAAAATTCATCCAAATTAAAATGTCTTCAGAAGCTAATCCCAGAAAATTCAAGATAACTATTTTGTTTGTCATTTAAATATCTTTAATATATGATATTTTAATAACAATCGTTAGGGTCATTTTAAACAAAATCAAAAATTTCGCAAATTTTTCATGTAAAAGGTAGTTAGGGGTGGAGGATCTTTTCTTCAAAATCTTTGCACCTTTGGAAGATTTTGAACTTAAATACCAAGCTTGGAAGTTAACAGACTTTGCGTTTTTGCGCTATGCTGACCACACACACACACATATATATATTAATAGACAGACAGACAGATGCACACACACACGGACATTCTTCTAGTTTTTTTTTATTTTTTTATTTATTTATAGGGTCTCAAAATATATACTTCCGGTGAAATATCGGTATTGGGTGAAATAAAATATTTTCTCTATACACTATGTCCATAGCACGTGTAGAGAAAGTAAACATCACCGACCGGTGTAACTACGTTTCCTGTAGTTCAGTAAGTAGCAAGACTGCTAATTTCAAACGATGTATAGCTCATTTGGTCGGCAGAAGACGAAACATACTTCAGGTTTTTTGATTAACTTAATGTTAGATTGAATTAATACTAGAAAGACTAAAGCTCTTTACTAGATACTTAATTAATCCGGGTTACCGAAGTCTACTGGGCTTACATGTATTTCGGACGTGATTTCCTTTTATTTGTCACAAAGCATTTACAACATAATTTTAACGGTTTTCCTAATCTGTCAGTCAATTATTATAAATATAAATACACACCTTAAAACGCTCATAACAAAATAATTTATTAGATAACACAGCTGAAATATAAAGCTTACCCCTATAACAATTACGTGAAAATTTAAAACATAAAACAATAGGTTTACTTTGTCTATACGTACTATGTAAATACATATCACTAGAGTATTCTGCTCCAAATTTCGATATTGAATTTTTATCATAAATTGGTTTTGAGGTCTCCTGAGTCCAAAAACTCAGTTTTAGAAAAAGGTCCTTGTGTGTGGGCAGCATAAATAAAAACAAAAGTTCGGTTAAATACCAAACCTGGCATTTAAGTTCAGTATCTTCCAAGCATAAGACACGAAGATTGTTATTAACCCCCCCTCCCCGCAAACTACCCTACATACAGAAGATTTTTCGAATTTTCAATTGGAAAGTGGCTCTAACGATTTTGGTTCAAGTACCGTATATTTAAGATATGTATATAGCAAATAAAATGTACGTCTTGAATTTCTTGGGAATATCATCTGAAGTTCTCTTCGTTCTGTATGCCTTTTATATAACTGCTAAACCGTAAGAGATAAATAAAAGCTTAATACACAAAAAAATGTAGTTTTGGTCAATACACACATTTTCTGTCCTATACATTTTTGTTTTGGAGCTAACCATATCCAAAATACTCTTGTTATTAGTTTCGAGTTTTATACTTTTCTCAGAACTCATCCTTATTTCTTTTATTTTACTCCTGGCTATGCAAAGAGAACCGCATTTCGATGACAATTGCTGAGCGACAATTTTGAAACATTTGACTATCGCTTTAGTCTAGCGTATTCCTTTAGTTCCTTTCAATTTATAATTAAGCAATAAGACCATCCTGCTAATATTTATCACAATTGCATGAAGTAGATAGAATAATATTTGGTAAGAAGTTTTTTGCATAATATTGCCTTTAAATGGGATACTTCAATAAGTTTCATTACTGAATTATTAATATTATTTTTTTTAAGAGCTGGAAGTTGATAATCTCCTAAACTAATCATTTTTTATAAAATAATTATAAACAACAGTATTGGTGTTAGAATAATAATAATTAGTGAAAATTCCAGTCCGTGTTCCTCAAATATTTTGGAAATAATGTGATTTCTGACGAAGAACATTTGTTAAAGGAAGATTATTTTCTAATTCACAAATGAATAATTGAGTTAGAATAGATCCTTTCTAAAGGGCATACAGGACTTGCCTGAAGAGATACACATTCGATAGTTGATGTTATATTTTTGAAGTTATACTTTTATAAACCTAAATTTTGATGTTGTACAAAGCAAATCGTGTGTTTGCAAATTTGATACCTGCAATCTGTAGCACGTTTTCGCACTGCAAAGATAGGTTTCCAAACTCAATATTTCTTAAAGAGTATTTCTAAGCCGGTCATCACTGCGCATCACTTTCAGAGGAAATAATAAAAGCAACCGATTACTTTTGGAAGGATTTTTTTTGCAACCACCATAGAGTAACAGACATAACAGTAAACTTAGTGTAATTTTTGCATATTTTTACTCATCAGGAATTTGAGTTACTTTAGGCTGAAATTATGAAAATTATCGAGCAAGGTGGCGCCGCAGTAACGTGTGTTTCTGGTGTTTTGGAGGTCTAGGGTTGGATCCCAGGCGACTGGCCACTCTGATTCATCGGATATTTGGGGTATCCCGGGTCGCAGTGGTTTCTTTCATCCCCAAGTTTCCTGTCGCCACATGTCGTTCTACTATGTTATTCATTCTTCCCCCCCCCCGTTGATCTCTTTTCAAGGTTGAAGATTTCAAGATGGTGCTTCTGCACGGCGTGACAGGGAATTAGGATGTTCTCTGGATCTTTCTAAGTCCTTCGACTTTCGGTTTCCTGCCGGGACATAAGCAAAGCCTCTTGGGGGTGTTAGAGCCATTGTGCTTGTTCTGCCTGTCCGATTGTCGGGGCGTCTCATCTGGTAAATTTTTTATAATTTTTAACGCCCACTTTTACTATATATGACACCGTAGGCGTCGATACTGAAGATGCATGGAAATAGATGGTGCACCGATGGAATGCGATGGCTGGTCAAACCGGAGAATTTGGAGAAAACCCTCCCTGCACCGCTTTGTCCACCACAAATCCCACATCCCACAGCTTCTGGGTGAGAGGCGAGTGGTCTAAACAATCGGCCACGGCGCGGCGCGTCTGGTAACTCTTACGGTGCTCCTAGCTTCAGCTGCCCAATGTGCATCCTTTTCTCCCGGGGGGGGGGGCGGGTGCAATAACATCACCGGTTCAGTCCATCCTACCTTCCTATGAAAATTCATTCAGTCCTACAAAACAGTATGCCGAAACCTTTTTTGTTATTATCCCGAACCCTTTCCAGTCTGTGTACAGTGCGATATAACCTGGAATGAAGAACATTTTGAACTCTCAGAATATCTTACGGAAACATTATAAAATTCCCTACGGACTAATATTGTCGTAAAATGGCAGGTGTCTGAACGCGGATTTAGATAAGTGTTTTTACTTTCTCTAGCACGTATGTACAATGCACATAGTAGGTAGAAAGATTATCGTATTCCACTTAAAAAAATTCAATACTTAGATTTTACACAAAATACATGTTTTGGGGTCCCCTAAATTTTTTTTTTAAATGTCGGTTATATACCAAACTCGGCACTCAAGTTTAGTATCTTCCAAGGATGCCATACGAAAATTTGCAGAAAAATACCCCATCCCAAACTACCCTTTACGTGGAACATTTTTTGAAACTTTCGTTTTTCGAAAAAATTACTAACGGTGTTGATTAAAATGTCATATACCCTTAAAGTCCTCTTCATTCTGAATGACTTTTGTATAACTGGTAAACCGTAAGAGATACAAAAACAACTTATTACACAAAAATGTATATCACGTTAAATCACGCAATATACGCATTAACATTATTTGGAGAAATAACTCAATTTTAAAATATTTAATACTTTTCTCAAAAAAGTGTTCAAGTTTCACATATCTTTCGTTTTACCCCTGGCCATAAATTTCAACGACAATGACATAACGACAGCGTTTAAAGGATTTGCCTCTAGCTTTAGTCTAGTGTATTCCCTTATTTCTCTTCCACTTATGAGGAACTATAATAAGACCATTTATGGTAATGTTACTATGATGTAGGTAAAAGAATAATCTTTTGTAAGAATAGTTTGTTTGCGGAACGGTTGGAGAAAGTCATCAGAATGGCACGCATCACATTTTGGGTGAATGAGAAATAAGCTAAAACAAATTTCGTGCGTGTTTTCAAATAAATAAGCATCTTAGAGTGTAGCAGGCTTATAGAACTGCTCCACATATCCTGGTACTGAATCAGAAATTCAAAACTCGGGGAAGATTCTCACCACACTGAGATAGAAAACGACTTCTGAATATGTATCGAAAGTCATTAAAAGTCAAATCTAAGGGTATGTAATGCATTTTAATAGCAACTTCATTTGAATATCTTGTTTTTATATATCAGAGCGGCAGAGTAGGAGCATCTTGGGAGACAACTTTGCGACAGCAAATCTGGCGACTTGGCAGGAAAACAGAGCACCCATCAATATTGTGGAATTTATTAATTCAGGCATTCGTAAAATAAGTTATGTTTGTGTTAGTCGTAGTGTGTTGCGCTAATGCTGTTTTGAAGCTTATTTAATATATATTTTTTTGTGGTAAACGCTTATTTTAACAATTTGTATACTCAGTGAGTAGTAAGGTTGATGAAATACTGAAACAGACCTCTTGCTCGCTAAATTCATTAACAAAAGACTGGTTCTATGATCATAGGACGCTATAAAAATGAAATTTTATTTATGGACACTCTTTAACTGCTGTGGTTCTCAGCGCTCTATTCTATGCTGGACGTAAAAGCCGCTTATTTTTGCTCAGAGGCCTCTTGTATGTATGTATGTATTTATTTATTTCTCCGCAAGTGGGTATCACCCGGTGGCAGAGTTATATATGTATACAAGACATATAAACAATAAATCACAGCTGCCAGTTTATGGCTTTGTAAGCTAGATATAATAGTTATTTACAACAAATATGAAAGCATTAGTTTTTCTCTCAATTCAGATTAATTAATTTCATAATCAGAATCACCAACCAATTTATCATTTGTATTTACAACAATATAAAGTCACAAGCATTTCATTTAAGGAATACTTACAAAAATTATCCAACATTAATATCAACATTTTTTCTAAATTTCTTCAGAGACAGAGGACAACCCCGAAAGGCTGCTCCAGGCAATTCATTGCAGTCTTTTATGGTTCTATTTACAAAGGAGAACTTTCCTACGTCAGTTCTGTATCTTCTACCCTTAATTTTGAACGGATGATCGTTTCGTGCATAGTAAGTTGGGTTTTCCAGTTTGTCAGTAACGTCCTCCCATGCGTTTAAGCCTGCGTAAGCTTTAAATAAAGCGCACAACCTCTGTTTCTCACGCCTAACTTTCAACGGCTCCCATTTTATCTCCTCAGCGTTTGTAGGCCCAAAATATTTACCCCTTTTTATGAATTTTATAGCCCTTTTCTGGATCTTTTCTAACGAATCAATTTGATTTACTCTATACGGGTCCCAACAAGTTACTCCAAATTCCATGACCAGCCGCACTAAGGACTTGTACGCGATTTCCCTGGACTTTGCACTCCCCTTTTTTAAAATCCCCATTAGGAAGTACAGTGTTTTCCACGCTTTCTTCGATACAGAATTTACCTGCTCGTCCCATCCAGTGTTACTCGCCAAGTAAACTCCCAAGTATTTGCAGCTGTCCACCTGTGGAATTTTTTCCCCACCCATGTGATAGTTTTGCAGAATTTTTCCCCTAGATCTATTAAATGCAATTGACTTACTTTTGCCAGCGTTAATTTTCATTTTATTTGCAGCAGCCCAATCACTTATTTCATTTAAATCACCCTGAAGAGCAGTCTCACTTTCAACATTTCTAGTTTTATTGTAAATAATGCAATCGTCTGCAAACAATCTTATCTGACATTTTATACTAACAGTTATGTCATTTACAAAAATAAGAGCTTGAGGTTCTTTTACGTGCCGTAAATCTACGACACGGGACCAACGGCTTTACTTCCCTTCCGAAGGAAGCCATGCTAAGGATTTTTACGCCCGAAAAAATCCATCGTCCTCCGCCAGGTTTAAACCCGCGGCCTTGGGTATTTGAAGTGAGCATGGTAACCATTTCACCACGAAGGGCAACTTGCTATAGGATATAGAGCAGGCTATTCTAACTTAGGTGCGCTCCAAAGGAGCAGCAAGTTACTTGTGTCTCACAGGGTGTCTGTGTTTGCAATGCAACTGGAAATTGAGCGTAAAGCGGTATTTAGCCATCACACCACAAAATTAATATAAATAATTTTATAGCCCTGCAACTTAATGTCAAATAATAAATAATTTATCGTTTTATATAAAAAGGGCAATATAAATTCTCAAAAAATGTCATATGGAATCATCACGTTATGTATTAATCATTCACGATTGTAAATAACAAATAACTCCTTGGCACGACAGCTCACAAGGAACCTTGGCCTACCGCCCGGCCGATGCGTCCCCTATCACGGTCCATGACACGTCATGGATGGAGTGCAGTATTGGAGGGTGAAACGTGGTCAGCGGCCGTTAAATGAGGTACTTTTTTTTTTTTTTTTTTTAAATACAGCACCGGAGTCTGATCGGGACTCCGGCACTGTATACGCTACTTTTATTTACCTTTTTTACCTTGTTTTTTGTATTATTACTATTTTCTTACTTTTACAACACACACATAGACACAAACATATAACACCCATGCCCAAGACGGGACTCGAACCCACGATCCCCAGCGCTACGAAGCACCAAAGCGAGACGCCTTGGCGAGCACGGCCATGGGGACCGGCGTCCTCATGACCTGGAGCCGCTACTTCTCCATCAAGTACCTCCTCAATTGGTCCCCCAGAGACCGCAGGAGGCTGAGTGTAACCCGGACCAGGTCTCCCGCTTGGATTCCAGCAGCGCTAAGGAGATGACCACGATTCTAAATATTCCAAAGATATTACTGCACAATTACAGGGTACTACATATATATTGTATGCATTTTATGTCCATCACATTATGGTAAATTATGAGAAATGTTAGTGAGATGTAAAAGTATATGAATTATGAATATTTGGATATGTTTGAGATTTTAAATCTGCGACATCGAATTAACATAATTGTAAACAATGATTACTTAAGGATACGTATCGCCACGAAACATTATTTAGTATAGAATTGTAATATAATTCATTAATTGTGTTAAAATGTTCACATTGTTTTGTAAGTTTAATGTCAAATGAAGATGATATTAAAATGTCCGTTGCTGCCATAGTAACTATTAAGTGCAATAGAAATCAAGATGATGTTCATCTTTAGATAAATAAGAAAGGCTTACTGTCTTCCGAAGGAGCGCAATAGTTTTCAAAGTAAACTATTTATTTATGTATTTCATCTCGGTACCGTTTTAAAACGCTAGAACTGAAAGAAAGACACCTCAAATACTCTCCAACTGAAGCTAGTAAGTTTCTGGTATACACTATAAAGACTTCAGGTATAATTCTTTAAATGCTAATGCACATTCAGAGGGAGTGGACTATTAACTGCTTGCTTAATGATCACTTTCAAACTAAATAAAGAATCAGGTTCGCCAACTCAGCTACCACGCTGAAAGGAGTGTTAGGGTATAAACTAAATCCACTAAACCCTGTTCTAGCAGCACCACCTCAAGCCACATTCTTCATTTATTATTTCAAGAACCATGCAATATACAAAAAAAACATCAACACTTAGTTTTATTAGTCATAGTGCCTTGATAAACCAGTACAATTTTCAGGTTCTTGCATGGTAATTATAATTTTTTGATGGTGTTTAAAACCGCTTTTACTACTTTGGCACCGCAGGCGATGACACCGATGATAGATGGTATGAAAATGAAGCACCGCTGGAATGTGATAGCGGGGTAAACCGGAGAACCCGGAGAAAATCCGCCTCAGCGCCACTTTTTCCACCGCAAATCATACATGCGGTCGCTTGGGGCCGAACCCGAGCCGTCTAGGAGTAATAATTGAGAAGAGATGGCTTTTGATTGCATAAAAATGCTGAACAAATGAAATGGATATAATTAACTTTAAACTTTACATGTGAAGGACATTTAAAGGGTGGAGACTTTTAAAAAATGAGGTTAAGTTACAAACACCGTACGGCCATAGAACTTAAGAAATGCTTAACACGACTGACAGACTTGATTTTTGCAGAAAAAACTGATGTTTTGCGCGAAAAATGGCATATTGACATACAATTGCCTCCTAAAGAGGTATACATTATTATATAGGAGGATCTTGACCATCTCTTACGGTTGTGCACAAGTCCTCCAGTATCAAAATTCAAGATATACGTTTTATTTGTCATGTAAATATCTTAATATACGGTATTTTAGTAAACATTTTATTCACATATCAAATCAGATGTTAGCCGCAACAAAATGTTTGAATTTTTTTCCACGTGAAGAGTAGCTTGGTGTGTGGGATTTTCCTGAAAATCTTCATGTTGCATCCTTCAAAAATACTAAACCTAAATACCAAGTTTGGTACATAACGGACTTCCGTTTAACAATACCAAGGAATAACTCTGAAATTGTTAGCTCCACAAAAAATGTATATGACGTAAATGTTATGTTTTAGCAAGATCTAAATTTTTTGTGCAGAACGGTTTTGTTTTCTATCTCTTATGGATACCTTGTGCAGAAGAGGACTTCAGGGGCTATTGCAAAGAAATACAGGATTTGCATTTTATTTGCCATGCAAACTTCTTTAATATACGGCATTTTAATCAAAATAGTTAAGATCCATTGTGTTCGAAAAAGTTTTATGTAAAGGGCAGTTTAAGGTGCGAGGGAATTTCCTGGAAATCTTCGTCTCACATCCTAGGAAAATATTAAACTTAAATATCGAGTGTGGTGTTCAACGGACTTTTCGTTTCGGGTTACGCTGTACACACACACACACACACATACACACACGCGCGCGCAGTTTTTCCCAAAATGTTTATTTAAGATGTAGAAATCTTCAAAAAATGTATTTCCGGTGAAATCTCGGTATAGAATTTATGGGTGTAGTACAATATTTTCTCTACTGACTAAGTACTTTCTACATAGGTCGGTGCGGCGCGACTCATGCGTACTTGAGAAAGTAGACTAGAACTTTCCGAAAGTCGCCCCACCAGGCAAAATTTTAACACTCGCCTTGTAGAACCCCTATGTGAGTATAAATCGCGATGTTTGAAAACACAAACTAACATCCAGAAGGCTGCGATAATACCACCTTTATCGCCAGAGAGTTTATTTTTGTTTTTAAAGATTTCACGTGTAAATTTCACTTAATGGTTTTCAAAATGCATTTTCATTATTTACAATTCTTTTTGAAATGTTACAAATAAAATCAAATGACTTCTCGTTTTATATCCATAACATGGCTGAAGCTTTTTTCCAAAACATCTCCTGATAAAGACAAAACAGAACCGCAGAACAAAAAATGGCGGCTAGATGAAGTAGGTGATAGAGAAACATGTTTCCGTAAACTATATAATGAACTCTTGAATAATATTATTTGGCAAAATGAAATAAAATTCTAAAACTTAGGGCGGTTAAAATTCCTTAAATTGGTTATAAGCTATGCTGATAAACATGAAAAAGAGGTTTCAGGGTAGGTACGTTTTCTTATGATTAAAAAGAGCATTTCGATTTTTCTCATTTAAGAAGTGAATAGATTGTTTGCTATTCCAATGAAGACTTAAAGAATAAATCAAAGAATGATATCTGCCTTACTTAAAAGAAAATCAAATAGATATTGCGTTACGGAGCATACAGTATTATGGGAACTATTCTGCAATTCCTGCAAGAAATGCTTTATTTAAATGCTCCTTTTCTACAATGAAAAGAATAGTTCTCAGAGGGAAGAAAGAATGTCTAGGCTGTCATTGTCCTCAAAGGAATAGAAATTACTCAAGAGCATTCGCAGAAAAAAAGACTTCTACGACTGGGACATCGATGATATTATTGCTAAGAACAGGAGCGTCGAGCTGGTCCTTCGCCCTCTGTTACCTGTTAAAGAAAGGGTTGGAAACCATTGGGATGGGAGACATTTGGATGGCGGGGCAGGAAAACAGGCGAAGTATTTGGAGAAAAATTAAGAAACGTCTCTGTGATATTGACAGACAGCAAATGATTGCGCAATGCACAGAGAAGGTGTCATTAGAAATGCAGTCTGGGCTGAAATCGGAGTGGGGTATGGAGCAATACATCAAAACAGGTACCAAACTCATTAGAGAGGGGCTCGCGTGGATTAGACTAGGAGCATGGAGGAGCACGAAAATTTCTGACGAGAATCTGTCCCATTTGCGAGGAGGAAGAGTTGTGGACTCACATCTTGGCAAGATGTAGGGGTACGGAGGAATGTCGGGAAAAATATTTGCCGCGATTTTTTACCACTGCGAATGTAGGGACAGAAGCATGTTGGACGCTACTGGCAGGCACGGAAAACATGGACGGGCTAGGTAAATTTATAGGCAAGACAGCTGAGATCTGAGGAGGCTGCCAATAGAGAAGGGGGGGGGGGGAATAAGATCAACTGAACAAAAGTGACTACAATGTTCTACATACATATATATATTATGTCATACTTAGGTCACTGTTGTGCTAGGGTTGTATATATTATGTGTATATATATATATATATGTATTTTAAGTGTAATTATCTATTATAAGAGAGTGCATTTATGAAGGTGTACTCTGTGCTGTAAATTTAAATTGCTATATTTTAATATCTTTGTATCTTTATTTTCGGATTCACTCTTAATTTTATTGTTGTTTAATATTGCTTTTGACTGTGTATTTCCTTTGTCTTTTTATTTTCGTGTTTACTCTTCTAATTCTTTGTTGTGGTTGTTGTTTTAATATTGCTTGTAATGTGTATTGCAAAAGCACGTACGGTCTGTGGACCCGTGCGACTGTTGAAATTCTATGTATGATATTGCTATGTTAATAAATACACTTATTCATTTCAATTCAATTCAATACCTGTCGGTACCTAGAAGTTCCGTTTCGTAACTATACAATTAGGGCTGTACTCTAGCATTAGTTTCATGTTATACTAACCTTCAACCATAAACGACAAGTAATCAGGACTGTTTTATATTGTAAAAACATATGCAATTGCTGTGACTTTTTTAAATAAATAAAAGAGTAAAACCACATAGCTACAGTCAAATGTAACCCTATTAGCTTCCAAGCATCACACCGATTATTTTACTTAGGCTCTCCCCGTCCTTTACCACAGTCACTGGGATTTGAACTTGCAACATTTGGCTTTTAATGGATGACCAATCCATTACCTATCGCCTAACACTCATGGCCATTTCACCTTTTTTTTGGTAGTGCCTTTGGCAGGATTATGAAAACTGGTTTAGAAGAATTTAAACTATTAATTGGGAAGAAAAATATTAAGAAAATATCTACATTTAGTTTCATTTCTATTTTCTCTATTATTTTATATAATAATTGTATAGGTTTATGCCCATATATTTTTACTACAACTCCAGGTTTAAACTTGAATTAAAGGAAAAACGGCATATATAATATACTGATACAAGCAACTAAGGGTTGAGAACACTAGTGAGTTGATTAATTATCAGTTTCCTATCGCAGACATGCGTCACTACTTCCCCCCATCTAAAATTGCACTGCGTGTCTTTGGTATTAAGTTAATACATATACATTTGCATATATATGCACTAAACGAGCCATATCGTTACAAATTTGCTCAAATGTGCACAATGCAACTTTGCTAACTAAATATGAACAACACGAAACACTTATTTTCTGTGCGTGTAGTGCAGTTTAAGGAAAATAACATGTAAATATGCAAAATCCGTAGTTTATTCATAATACATGTATCTAAATGATCCTTAAATTTGCTTCGGAGTATCCCTTCCCGATTTTCACTTTTTTTTATGTAGCTTTAACGTCCTTTAACCTGGTTGGTCATATCAGACGATGAAGAAATTGGTGAAATGGTGATCAAATGATCTCGGGATGCATTGATTATCAACATTTTATTTTATTTATTTTTTAAATGTTATTTTCTCAACACGTGCTATGTACATAATGTATAGAGAAGGTATTGTGTTGCACCCAATAATTCTATACCGAGATTTAACCGGAGATTAATGTTTTGAGACCCCCTGAATCAAAACAATTTTTTTTTTTATAAAAATGTCCATGTGTGTATGTGTCTGTCTGTCATTTAGTCTGTATGAGTGTATGTGTATGTGTGTGTTTGTGGGCAGCATAGCTCAAAAACAAAAAGTTCTTTAAATACAAAACTTTGATATTGAAGTTCGTATCTTCCAAGAATGTGACACATGATTTTCTAGAAAATTCCCTACCCCAAACTATCCTTTACACAGATAAATTTTCAAATATTTTGACTTTCTCAAAATTTGCTCCTAACAATTCTGATTAAAATATCGTATATTAAAGATATTAATATGACAAATAAATGTGCATCTTGAATTTTCTGGGAATAGCCTCTGAGAACATCATTGTGCTGGATGACTTTAGCATAACTGGTAAACCGTAAGAGATAGGCAAACTCACTTAGCAAAAAATGTAGACCTTGTTAAAACACACAATTTATATGATAATACATTTTAGTCGTGGAGTTGATATTTCTTGTAATTGGTTTCAGCTTTAAAATACGTATACCTTGCTCATACATGAATTTGTCAACTTCTGGCCACGTAAAAAAACGAATTTCAATTCCACAACATCCACATTTTATAACATTTGACTGCCTGTTTAGCCTGGGGTACACCTTTTTCCCTTCTACTTACAAGGAACTAAGTATAAGACCTTTCTGCTAGTGTTTATCTCGATTAGCATGAAGTAGATAGAAGAAAAAACGTATTAATAACAATTTGTTACAGAGATGTAGAGAAAGGCATGTGAATGGAACACATCAGATTTTTTTCCTGTTCCATTTGTGTCCTGCATGCTAAGGTCGATCTCTTTCACATGGGACACAAATTGGATTTTTATTCAATGATGCTGTTGAGCTGAAGATGATTTTCACGTTCACAACCCTATTCATACCGCCAGATTCTCTGGAAGATGGGGAATAATCTTGGCTAAAGAAAAGTTCTCCACCTCCTAGCCAGGTATCGAACACAGGACACCACGCGCATTAGCTAAGTGACCTACCGACCGAGTTGCGCGGCCAGACAAAAGGAATGGATTCTAACACCAACATTATTTAAAGAATTGACCTGTGATTTAAAAAAAAAATTTAAGGGTTGCTATTACAAAGGAAGAAAATGAAATGTGACACATTTAGAAAATGCAAGAAACATATGCTTCTCATCTTTGTACTGATTTCCCATGACATTCAGTACTTTGAACTCAATATATCTACTTAGAGACTGGCTGATGCCTCTAACTCTCCCATGTGGTCTAGTGGCTAGGATACCTGGCTTTCACCCAGGAGGCCCGGGTTCAATTCCCGGCATGGGAAAATATTTTTTTTTATCCCTTTTAATTACATTAGTTGCTATTACTTTTGTATATTGTAATGACTTTAAGTACTACCATAAAGAACCCGCCATTTTATATAACATTCACGCTTCTGCATATGGAGAACTCGCTCTGTTCTCTATATGTAGGTGAATTTCATTTTCTGCTTTGAGTTTCTAATGAAGTAACAAACGACAGAAGTTTTCCAAGAAAGAGTTATTTTCGTCATTAAAATTAAGGGGTATCACTAAGTATTAAACAGTGTATTTATTCAAGAACATTTCCATTTTGTGTTATGTTGTTTTTAGTAATCAAGGGCCCACTAAATTTCTTTTTTTGGTGAAGTAAACTTTGAGCTTAAAAGTTTGGGCGTTTGAGAGAGAGAGAGAGGGGGGAGGGGTGGGAGACTGTGATCTAATGTATAAACCCCAAAGTAAAACAGAAATCCAATGACAACGATACGAGTTAAACACAATTGTTAGAAGGACAGTCTCCCACCCTCCACCTCCCTTGCCAGTCCCCATGGCCACGCTCGCTAAGGCGTCTAGCTTTGGTGCTTCGTGGGCAAGGCATCGTGGGTTCGAATCCCGCCTTGGGCATGGGTGTTATATGTTTGTGCAACGTGTATGTGTTTGCGTAAAGGAACAGTAAAATCAGTAATCATACAGGGGGGAATGTAAATGGGGGATAAAGAAAAAAGAATAGGAAGACTACCCCTGCGGTAAAAGGTGAGGTATAAAAAATCTATTTATCTCTGAAGTTGATCAGCCGCTTGTTATTTAAAGTGTAAACTTTAGTTTTTCAACGAGCTTGCATTCTTTAAGTATAATTTCTGGGATATGATTAGCATCTTAAATAAATTAAGTTGGCAACTTCTTTATATTGATTTCGTTGCTTCT
This sequence comes from Hymenopus coronatus, assembly GCA_030762935.1. NCBI lineage: Eukaryota > Metazoa > Arthropoda > Insecta > Mantodea > Hymenopodidae > Hymenopus > Hymenopus coronatus. The sequence goes on from CM060900.1 coordinate 63,831,830, forward strand.
CTGATAAAAATTAGCAGTTTTGCCCTCTAACGTAAACTATTATTACCATCAGTGTCCAGTAATGTTTTACATGGACTTACAGGATCCTCTTAATAATTCAGTATTATTTGTCAAAATTAAAGCACGTTAAAAATATATAGAAACCGGTAAAGAAATATTTATTTTAAACACTTCAGAAGTGTGTTTTCAGTCGGTGAAGAAACAGTGAGTCTAAGAACAGGATAAATAGACGACTATTTAACTTTCAATTCCATACTATTACCAGCATTCTTTTGTTTATTCAGACGAACCATTCTGGCGTAAAAGGTACTGTTATTAGTTTTGTTGTCCGTTCATGAGAATGACCCGAATGTCTAAGTCTTATACTATTTAAAAGCTAACGTAATATTTAAGAAAGGGACCTAAAGCTTGAATTTATTTAGTTTATTTAGATTAGTACTGAGAATTCTATAAATGAATTTAATTGCAGATAGGCCTGCTTCTTATAGAATTATATAAAGCAAGTATAAGAACAGAGAGATAAATCAGAAATTAAAATATCCATTAACTGTTCCGCGTTCTTTTTTGAGGGTTCTAAGAAACTTAAGAACATTGATGGTTTGTGATTAGATAGTGACAAGACATACCATTTCGAAATACTGTTGCTGCTAAAATACATCAGGTATCTTCTTTGAAAGATTTAGCTCTGTAAATACAAAAAACAAGTTGCCTACGGTGTTAAGTACTTTCTTAAATACCTTAAAATATAGGTACAATTATTTGGATTAAAATCCAAACCGTTGTTTATAACGTTCGCCTCCCATCTCATCTCCAGGTGCATACACCTCTCCTCCTCAACAATCATGTGAGCTTTTTATACTTCTAATATGGACAAGTAAGTAAGTGAAGACATTAAAACAGTCAGCAAACACAGTACTGCAGTATGTGAAGAGTGTAAGCTTTTTAAAAATATTATTTTTGCATACTTGTCATAAAATGGCTCCTTAGTGCAAACGTTTGCCAATTGCTTCGAAATTTTCACCGTAGAGTCCTGACATGATTGTAAATAAAATTCATAGTTTGTAAAATTCACAAAATAAAAACTAAGTACGTAAAAAGCATAAAAGATAGGGTTGTGTGTATTCATAGGCCAGTTATCAGAAGCTAATATTTTTAAGAATACTTTAGAAAGCCTAGTAAACAGAAAAGCGTCTAATCATAAATGATGGTTGAATAAAATTAAACAGCTGATAGCGAGATTTGGGCTAGATGATATATGGGAGCAAAGACAATATTATGCGAAGTAAGATATGAGAGCACCGATAAGCAAGAACTGAGGGCAAGGGATAATGAAATGGGATTATTGGTGTTTTACAAAATAATAATGACGGAATTAGGGGGAAAAAAGTTATCCCACACCAGTATTCGAACTGAAGCCTCTAAGATAAGAAGCAGCTATCCTAGCCACTACACAACGTGAAAGGCAGATTCACGCAGACAGTCAATGCCTACATATAGACTGCAGGGAAATACCTTGGACGCGAGGAAGCAAGTGACAAATCGAGGATAATAAACTCTTTTTTCTACGACCGAGCGTAATTGAGTAGTTTACGAGCTCATTTCAGATCGCAAAATTGATTTTTAGGAATCCATATGCAAAGAAATGCAGTAAACGTAAAATGCAAGCGTAAAATAATGTTGTTTCAACTTTACGCTCGCCAAACTAATTCACAATGTTAATGCGTATACATCGGTTATAACAGGCCGTGACAAACCAACATTACTGTTGTTCTGTGATGCATTTTGAGAAAATGGCGCATTTTAAGAATTATGATATCCTTAGAGCTGCGAAAGATGCAGAATCAATTTTTACTACCTGTCCTAACGCTGCGAAATAAATAACGAACTGTAACCCTTGGTGAATGGCTCAAACTTAACCTCAGGTTTATTCACTTTTCGTTGCTTATCTTTAATATCAGAAAATTCTCGTAGGAAAAGCATTGTATGATACGCGAGAGCAAAGTTTCTTTTTGATTCCCGCTCGAATCAAAACCTATATCGTTACGCTCTTAGATCATAAATAACTATTTTCTACGACCGAGCGTAACTGAATAGTTTACGAACTCATTTCAGATCGCAAAATTCATTTTTATGGAATCCATGCACAAGCGCAAATTGCAAGAGTAAAGTAATTTTGTTACAATTTTACGCTCGTCAAAATAATTCATGATATTAGCATGTATACACATTTCTCATATTGTGCCACACATTTTTCGGGATTTCGCAGCTCTAAGGATATCATGATTCTCAAAATCTGCTATTTTCTCAAAATACGTCACAAAACAAGAATATTATTGGTTTGTCATGACCTACTATAACCGTGCCGTCATCGCACTCAGCAATGTGAAGTCAATAACGTACTATAACCCTTGGTGAAAGGCTCAAACTTAACCTCAAATTTATTTCACTTTTTATTGCTTTTATTTTAATATCAGAAAATTCTCGTAGAAAAAACATTGTCTGATTCACGAGCTAAAGTTTCTTTCTGATCCTCGCGTGGTTGAAAAACTTGACTGCGTCTCGTTTCACAATATTTCCAATCGAATCAAAAACCATAACTTTACGCTCTTACATCATAAGTAACTATTTTATATATCTGGACACGTTTCCTTCGTAAAACAGTATTTTGTAAATTGTAATGACTTTAAGTGCTACCGTAAGGAACCCGCCATTTTATATAACATTCACGCTTCTGCATATGGAGAACTAAATGTACGCTCTGTTCTCTATATGTAGGTGAATTTAATTTTCTGCTTTGAGTTTCTAATGAAGTAACAAACGACAGAAGTTTTCCAAGAAAGAGTTATTTTCGTCATTAAAATTAAGGGGTATCACTAAGTATTAAACAGTGTATTTATTCAAGAACATTTCCATTTTGTGTTATGTTGTTTTTAGTAATCAAGGGACCACTACATTTCTTTATTTGGTGAAGTAAACTTTGAGCTTAAAAGTTTGGGCGTTTGAGAGAGAGAGAGAGAGAGGGGTGGGAGACTGTGATCTAAAGTATAAACCCCAAAGTAAAACAGAAATCCAATGACAACGATATGAGTTAAACACAATTGTTAGAAGGACAGGCTCCCCCCCCCCCATTTCCCTTGCCAGTCCCCATGGCCACGCTCGCTAAGGCGTCTAAATTTGGTGCTTCTTGGGCAAGGGATCGTGGATTCGAGTCCCGCCTTGTGCATGGGTGTTATATGTTTGTGCAATGTGTATGTGTTACATCATAAGTAACTATTTTATATATCTGGACACGTTTCCTTCGTAAAAAAGTATTTAGAAACTGTGGATTTGTAGTCGCAATTCAACTGCTTTAAACAATACTCGCATTTGAATCCATTAAGTTTGGTTGGTCCAGCACTTGCCCACTGCGCAAGGGTTCGATTCCTGGCTGTGAAATGAGGAATTTTTCTCTAGTCAAGATTATTCTCTATTCTCCCCAAAGTCTGGAAGTATGAATGAGAGTGTGTGACAATTAACAAATGCCCCCAATTAAAGAGAAGAATTGGTAAAATCCCAAAATGTATCGCATATTAAAGGCGGTTTATAAATGGAATGGATCGTCATTAGCATGCGGCACATAGAAGGAACAAATACAAAAAATAAACTAAAAAAGAAGAAAATACCTTTTTTTTTCTAGTTAATGCTTATGGTGCGACGTCAGCCCGGTTCCATCTGAATCGTCGATTTATAACTCTGTGAGAGATTTTATAAGGGAGAGCAAAATCAGGAAGAGATATTCGGAAAACGATTTAAGTAGCTATATTTATTTAGATTATGACTAGTCTGCAGATTTTGCAGATTTGTATTTTCCTTAAACTTCATGATAAGCTCAGAAAACAAAAACGCATTTTTCATTCGTAATTAGTTGGGAAAATCGCATTGTGCGTACATAAGCAAGTCTGTAACGATATGGCATGTCCGTAATTTTAATTCTTAGTTTAGTGCATACACACATACACTTCGTGATATGTAGAGAAAGCACAACCCGTTTTTCGTTGTTTGCAATTCGTAAAATTTCATTGCGCGCATTTGACCACATTGGAATAGCAGACAATCTATTCACTTCTTAAGCAAGAAAGTTTGGAACGTTGACCATATGCTATTTTTAGTGATGAGAAAGCTTACTCTGTATCTTCATTTTCTGGCATTGGGCTAGGTGCAGTACAGCGGTGGCATTTGCAGAAATAGAAGTGTGAATTATAAGCGATTAAAATTCGCGAAAACTTTCCATCCGGATTTAAGGGTGACAAAAGCTTAAATCAGTCGTTCAACCGAAGAAAGCAGAAGGTAGTATAACTGTTCTAAATGTGACCAATCTGTCATTGTTTTCAAAAGTTCTGTAGAGTATTATTGACTTTGTGCTTTTAAAAGACATTAAAAATGCCAGCCAGCACATTGGTGCAGTCTTTTAAACGCATGTGCAACTGCCGCTCAGTATTTAACGTTTTTTTTAGATAGTTTTATTCTCTTCCTTGTCATTAAAAATTGCTTCATGTGTGCAGATGTTTGCCAATTACTTTGAAATTTTCATCGTGGATTCTGGAAATTATTATAAATAAAATTTATTGTTTGGAATATTTAGAAAAGTAAGCTTTATGTAAGAAGCACAAAAGACGTTGTTATATACGCTTAAGCTTAATATGAGAGGAATGTTGATATAAAGAATAATGAAATATTGGCATAAGATAAGCCAGTTATCAGAAAATAATGTTTTCAAGACTTCTTTAGACATTAGAAAAGCATCTAATCATAGATGTTGGTTGAGTAAAATTCAACAACAGTTATCTAGATTTGGGTTAAATGAGCAAAGACAATATTATACGAAGAAAGATATGAGAGCATTGCTAAGTAAAAGCTGAGGGCAAGGGATAGTTAAATGGGACATTGATACTTTACAAAACGATAAAGATGGAATTAGTTGAAATACATAACATTTGTAAGCAAACTTAAAATATGGCCAAAATATCTAGCAAAAATACAGCTCTTTCTTTAACAGATATAATTTGTGAATTTTTGATTTTGGTTAAGTCAATAGATATACTGAATAAAACTACGTTTAGTTGCGTCTTTGAAATTTTGGATAAAAACAGATGTTTATTCTTCCTCCAAAAACTCATAAAAGGGTTTTATTTGAAATCAGAAAGAACTATGAAAATGGCAACTGGCATAAAGTAGTTTTGTTTGAGAAACACACATTACCTGGATCATGAAATCACAATAAATATGAATATTGCTTATTAAGTAATATTCTCACCAACAGGTCAATTTTCTCAGACATGGAGATTTAAATCGTTGCAGCTTAGACATTGATAACAGATACATTAACAATTAGCGTGGATCTCAGATCATGGAAATTCATATTTACGTTGTTTTGTTTTCACCATTTTATGTAATTGTTAGAAATGTTTTTTATTTTACGTCATTACTTTGTCATTTTATTCTCTTGTTTAAAACAATAAATGAAATATCGCCTGCCTCGTTTTTCATCCAAGGGCCCCCAATTGCTGTACCTTTCACCGGAAAACGGATACTGGCATGACGACGAAAATACAGGGAAAACAAAACAATGCTGTCGTGATTACTTCTTAACGTAACTTTGTATTGAGATTGTTATAAAAAGCGAAAAAGGCAGGGGATATCATGACTAAGAAGTGACGCTTGGAGATTGAGGGGTATTCCATGGAGTCTAATCTCCCATTTGTGGAAGAACGGGAGACCTAGAGTATATAGTATATGAATGCCGAGGAACGGATCTATAGAGACAAGAGCAGAAATGGGACAAGTTGGATAGGAGAACAGCAAGAAGGGGGAAATTCAGAACGGATGGTGGAAACCAAGGAGTGTGCAAGGAGAATTAGAGTTAATATAATTTTATGTTACAGGTCGCGCACCAGTTCTTGACGAATTGCATTTTTAAATGAGAGGTTAGGTGCGAGTCACTTACTTTTACCGGAGCATTGGTACCCAGAAGCAGAAACGGCAGCTAGATCTGTACGTTATTCTCATGTTTCTGTACAGTCACTACAAAGCAAATATCACAATTTCAGTGATGGCAGTCACATGTATTCGTTCTCAACCTCGGTTACTGCTTACAGTACACTACACACCTAATTTTCTTGTATTTCTCATATTCCCGACATTTCTCCCATCTTGTTCTTCTGAATTGCTGTCGTTTTCGTTATTAACTAAGCATCCCGTTAAAACACTGGCATTGTCATAAAGCAGTAACGACAACACTTTACAGTCAACTGTACGCTACGTATTCTCTAAACGTAAATCATAATATATTATTTGGTGATCTAACTCACTGTACCTTCGCTGAAGGTCATTCGTCTAGAAACAGAGAGCAGCCTATAGTTGTTAATGTGCTTATAGCTATAACAACACCATGACACGACAGCACACAAGGAACTTTGACCTACCGCCCAGCCGCTGCGTCCCCCAACTTTATCCATGACAGACGTCATGGATGGGAGTGCAGTATTGGAGAGTGACATGTGGTCAGCGCCTCGAAACCCTCCCCGGCCGGTTAATACGGTCCTCATGACTTGGAACCACTGCTTTTCTATCAAGTAGCTCCTCAGTTGGCCCCCCAGGGACCTCACGAGGCTGAGTGCACCCCGGGCCAGGTTTCCCAGAGGGGGAAAAATCCCCATGCCAGTACCGGGAATCGAACTCAGGTTTCGCCGCATTAAGGAGATGACCACCTTTTATAGCTGTATATGTCTAAAATGTGTATACATGGAACTATATGAGGGATATGACGAGATAAGACCCTGGACTGAATGCCCATCCTACTCGTGTATGTATTAGTTTAACATAAATAAATAGATATAATGCAAATTTATTCTGTAATCTTCTGGATACAATTACTCTTTCTTGTCAGTGATAGCTGCTAAGCAGATACCAAATGCGACTAACTACCATTTCAGATTCCTAATCACTTCCAAAAGTAGACATTAAGCGTGCAAAATCTTCTTCATATTTTGAGTGTGAATAAACAACAAGCGTGTTTCAAGCATAATTTGAAGCTATTAGTATCAAAAAAGCAATCTCCACCTACCTACATTTTTCAGTATAACCCAATTTGTGTAACAGCTTTTTCTTCCAACTCGATCTCCCTGATTTTTGTCTTGCATATTCATCAAGGGATTCTAATTAAGTAACTAATAACTCGGGATTGTATTAATAGTTTATTAGATATTTTAGATTAAATTCTGCAGATTGTCCATTTTGATTCACACCTTAGGGGTTTTCTGGAGTTTGCTCCATTTGATACCAACATGCATGGAGAGTGCTCTTTGTGTAAATAAAGAAGGGATTGTTGTAACTGGGCGTTTATTTTAGTAAAACCACAATAATTATTTAAGTTAATTATTTTTGCGATGAAATACATGGTCAATAGTGGTAATATGAGGTAAACTACTTAGCGCTCTTAGAAAAGTGAAACAGATTGTTATCTGAACTGCAAGGGGGAAAAAAGAGAAAAAAGACATCCATGAGCGTTAGGTAACTTAGAGTGTGAAATATATTTTAAATAATATCAGTTTGGTTATTTATCTTGAAAATGTTAGCTTTAAAGCATTAACTAGAACAATGAATTGTGTAAATTAAATTGTTTAAACTTATAGTGCAACTATTAACACAAGGTGCTTTTCATAACGGACTTTATCAAAACGTGTGAATGGATTTGTGTTCAGAAATTAAAAGAAAACATTTCCGCTTAATATAAAATGAATTACAGAAAGCATACAACAATTATCTCAGCCTTTTAGCAACATTTTCTTGCTCCCTGGACCCGTTTCCTAGCTTTGGTGGGAGGGCATTTTGAGGCACCGTATCCATCACAGAGCACTTGGAAGAAAACAAGTAATTGTCTTTATAATATGTGTAGTGATAATGTAGACAACTCAAAAAACTGAAAATATCTCTTATATAATTAAGTTTTATATTGTCCTGTTTGAAACCAACCTTTGACTTTGATGCACTGAAAAGATGGGATTTTGTTCGTTTGGAAACAAACAGGCACTACACTTCAGTAGAGGGCTAGTAGCACAATCCAGTGGCACCAATATCTCAATTTCGCAAAAAAGTGGAGACTAATGTTTTTGATATAATGCTGTAAACGTAAACAAGCCATCAATGCCGTTTTATTGACTTACGCTCGATTTCTACTTATCTATTTCTTTAGTCGTTATAGAAGCTTACACATATCCTTCCAATCTAAATACCTTAAAATCGTACAAGTAAAACGCGCGTAGTTGGCAGTCTGTGCAGCTAAGGCTACCATCAATCCGTGACGTTGGCCGGCAGAAGATAATGAATGTAACTTACGATATTCCAGAATAACGGTTTGTAAATGGTTGTGACGTGCACTGTGATACTCCGGGTGCTGTAAAATATGTACGTATATTTTTACATGCAACAATATTGCATCAAAAGTAACAGGATATTCAACTTATGTATCTGTTTTCTTAAATGTTTGCTTGCGATAGTTAAAAGTAACCTTGTAGATCTTTTACTCTCAATTTTTTAAACAAACCAGTTAGTGTGAAACGAGTCCCTTAAGGGTGAAGGGACGTCATACTTTCAAGAGAGCAATTATGAATTCATGAGCCAAACTGTGAGCTATACAGGTCAGTTTTCCCCTTGTCGCATTGATCAAAACATAGGCTTTTGTTGTTTTTATCTGTGTCGTGTAAAATTCTCTTAATTCATTATGAATATTCTAAGAACTGAGAGCCCAAGGGTGTTGGTGCTACAATTTTGTAAAACCTGCTTCAAAAACAATTGGAGAGCCTTGGGACAGATAGTGACAAGGCACAATATGGTCATTTTACAGGAGAACTGCTTTAAGAAATAAACACAATTTCCATAAATCACTACATACACTTTGCTTTTGAACCTACATTTAAAGCGTAACTAAATGCTTTGAGTTTTCACATAAATCTTCATGGTTTGGATTTTTCCCCACCTGCTCTCCTCCGGCTTACCCTCATCTTATGGAGAACTTGCATCCACTAGGGCTTATGAGATAAAGCCTGCGGTCAGATGCGTGTTTAAGAGCGGAGGGCTATGGTTCTAATAGAGTACTCAGGGATCGGAAATCAGTCCAATACCTGGTATGAACGCGAGAAATTAGGCGATATGAATTGTAGGCAAATGGATTATAGGGAACATTATGGAGCAATTTGTGGAATGAATGGCGGGGAAAACATCCCAGATGCATTTCAATCACTACAAAACCTAACTGCGGTTGCTTGGGACTGAACTCAGGTAGTAACCAAATATTCTAACCACTGATTTGGATTTTAAGCCGAATAATAGTATCTTTGGAAGAAAAAATAAACATTTAAATGCCATTTAACAAACCAATATATACGGCGTGCCATTACTTTTTGCATTTACAGTGCTAACCCTTTCATAGAAGCTATGTAATTTATTTTAGCAGAAATTTATGGTACAAACTGGATTTAAAAAAAAATAATGGCATGTTACTATCTATAAACAAGCATTCAGTCTTCTAAATTTTCCATTTAGAATATTTCAAATAAGATCCCGCAACATTAATCGATATTTAAATTAAATTCTGAATTATCTCTATACCTACCTTATGCGTTTCTATATGCTGTAAGATTAATTTATAACTTTTTGACTTTTTTAATTTCATTTTCAATTTTGCGTCACCTGTATTATGTTAGATTTTAAGCACGTTAGCACATCAATGATCAGGGTCTTCTCATAAATTGAAATGAATACCATTAACAATAGTTTTTACTTTAAAATAACTGGTATAACGAAACAAAAGAAGACAAGCAGCATAGCGAATCGGAAATTATTTTCTAAGGTCCGGTGTTACTATACAGATTGAAAACACGCCTCTAAAATGTTTAAAATGAAATATTGTTTAAATTTCTGTATATTTATATGATTTTATTACTTTGGCAGATTATGTTGCATGAGAGCTCTAAGTGCAGGTAATGCGTTATTAAACTCTTATGGTTATAATAATTTACGCTGTCAAAATGCTGCATAATATTACATCAGAATCTGCAAAAACTAATTTAAAGAAGCTCCCAAATAGAGCCACGGACTTGAAAGTGTTTAAGCTGCTAATAGTATCCCAGAAATTTTACTTAAAGAATACAAGCTCATCGAAAAGCGCAAGATTTCCCTTTTAAACAACAAGCAGTTGATAAAATTCAGGGATAAGATCCATTTATTTTTCCTTTTTTTCTCTCTCTTTATTTTTTTTTTTTATTTTTTAATTATGGCCCGCGGGTGAATGCAGTGTGAACGTCGGCGGTCTTTTGCCTTTTGAACATTTTGCCTTATAGCAATGTGTTAACTCTTATATCATTGTCATTGGATTTCTGTTTTACTTTGGGTTTTATACATTGGATCACACTCTCGAACAAACACACACATACAGATAATAACAATGCACGTCCACACTCCTTCTTTAGATAGTCCTAATTACAAATAAAAATATAGTTTGTAGATTCTACATAACTAAAAATCTGATATTAACATGAATTTTATTATGTTTTCTGCAAAACCAACAAAAAAAAATATATTTTTACGTACATCATGCTAATCAAGATCAAAGGATATATGAAACGTATGACTCCTGTTTGAGAAAAGGTTAAGTATTTAAAAATTGAATTCCACAATAGGGAACATCGCTGAAGTGATTAGAACTACAAATAAAAAATAATTAAATAACATAAATTGTGTGTTTTAATGAGATCTACGTTTTTCGTGCAATAAGTTATTAACTGCCTCGTAAGCTATACAAGTTGCGCAAAAGTCATTTAGAATGAAGAGGACTTTAGGAGCTATTTAGAAGTTCAGGATATACAGTATACTCTCGATTGTCTGGGGTAATGTGGGGGAGAAGAGCACGAATAATCGAAAAACACGATAATCGAGAAACCCGTAATTTAAGGTACAATATATATATATATATATATATATATATATATATATATATATATATATATATATGTGTGTGTGTGTGTGTGTGTGTGTGTAAATTGCAAATTACGTTTAAAAGCTTTTTTCAACATGTATTCTTTGTTCAAAAGTTCATTCTACTTCTGTGCATAGGTATTGCCTTTCTTTAGAAAACAGCAACAAAGGACCCGCCGCGTGACAATAAGTGTCATTTCCATTGTTAAACGATGGCCGCATGACAACAGAGTACAGTTTCCATTGTTATCGGCCTGCCTGTTCCGTGTAAATTAAAAAAAAATCCGTTCTCCTGATTGTTAATCAGCGTGTAAGTGTCTACGAAGCAAGTTAAAAGAAATATGTAAAAGAGATGGCGGAAAAGGGAAAATAAAAAGCCTATGTTGACATTAAAACAAAATACTTTTTTTAGAGGGGGTGCACGGATAATCCACACACGAATAATCGGGAGTATACTGTAATATTATTTGCCACGTAAGTATATTTAATATGGTACTGCATTTTCATCAAAATAGTTAGAAGTATATTTGATAAAATCGAAAATTTCGAAAAATAATCCATGTAAACGTTCTTTGAGGTGGTGGAATTTTCCTGAAAATCGTTTCACATCGTTGGAAGTTACCGAGCCTAAATACTAGCTTTGGTATTTAAGCAACTTCTTTTTACTTTCTCTACACGTACTATGTACATAGTGTGTAGAGAAATTATTGTACTCCACCCAAAAATTCGATACCGAGATTTCACCGGAAATACATGTTTTGGGTCTCTCTGAATCCAAAAGAAGCATTTTTAGAAAAATATCTATGTGTGTTTGTGTGCATAGCACAAAAACGAAGAGACCGTTAAATACCAAACTTGGTATTTAAGTTTGGTATCTTCCAAGGATGCGACACGAAGATCTTCAGGAAAATCCCCCACCCCCAGCTTATCTTTACATGAAAGTTTTTTCGAAAATTTTCATTTTTTCAAAAAGGACTCTTCACAAATTTGATTAAAATATGGTATATTATAGATATTTACTTGAAAAATAAAATGTATATCTTGAATTTTCTGGGAATAGCCTCTAAAGACTACTTTATTCTGGATGAATTTTACGGAATTCTGCATAACTGCTAAACCGCAAGAGATGGACAAAAAATTACCACACAAAAAATGTAGAGCACGTTAAAACACACAATTTACGTTATATGCATTTTTCCCCGGAGTTTTGAGATGTTCCTTGTTACGGGTTTCGGCTTTTAAAAACTTATACTTTTCTCATGCAAGAATTTGTCAACTCCTGTCCATACAAACGAAGAAACTTCAGTCACACAGCAATCAGCTTTTGACTACACTTTAACCTATGGTACTCTCTTATTTCGCTTCTACTTACAAGAAAGCAAGTAATAAGACTGTTGGTGCTAATTTTTTCTTGATTAACACGAAGTAAGGAGAAGCTTAAGCTTTTTAACAATAATTTGTTGCAGAGATGTAGAGAAAGTCATGTAAATGGAACACATCACATTCTTTGAGTTATGCTGTCCATAGACAAAAACACACATAAACTGACGAATCTTTTTCTAACGGTGTTTTCTTTTTAGATTCAGGGGTCCTCAAAACGTGTATTTTGTGATATCTCGGTATCATATTTATGGGTGGAATACAATGTCCTCTGTACCTATTATGTACAGTGTAAACATGTGCTTTAGAAAATAAAATAGAGATTTCGATAGCTGCCCCAAACAGATGGAACCTTGTAAAAACCTGAATTAACCGCAACACTTCAAAATATGATTGAACATCCGATGCCCGGAATAATATTGCTAGAGAAATTTTTGTTCTCAAATATTTCACTTTTAAATTTATTTTAATAATTTTAAAAATATTTTCTCATACATTTGAAATTCTGCAAACAAAATCAGATTGCATCTCGTTTTATTTGCATAAATCTATTAAATCACGAATCGAAGAAAATTCCTCACAACGTAGATTTTAGTGAACATTGTGTGAGTAAACATTGGAATTAGTTGTAAGATAAATAATTTCAATCAACATAGAAAGGACTTCTTAAAAGCATTAATAATACACGTATTCCGGTAACGAATTAACTGTGTACTCTCCACGTCAACCCTTTTAACTGCAATGTAATTATTTTTTTAATATATAAAATCTATATTATCTACTTATATTGAGTTAGGACGACGCCGTGACACACTGGTGAAACCGTTCGTCTCCCACCTAGGCGAGCCGTGTTGGATCCCAAACGCCCGCACGTGGGTTTTATGTTGGATGAAACGGCATCTGGACTGATTTTCCCCCGCCACCCCCAAAAAATGGTGTATGACTAATTCAATGCAAACATTAAATTTGCACACACATACACGCTTATACTCTCACTAATATTCCCAGGATCTAGAGAGGATGAGCATAATCGTGGCTAAAGAAATATCTTCAGCCGGGAAATCGAAACCGGGATTTGGAGTTACCATTCTTCCCAACAGACAAAGAGATAGTTGACCAGGTAAACTAGTCCTCTTAGTTCATTTTTTTTTTTTTTTGGTAGTGTTTAACGCCCGCTTTAACTACTAATGGCACCGCAGGCGGTGACACTGATGATACATGAATGATGATGGAGCACCGGTGGAATGCGATGGCGGGGGAACCGGAGTACCCGGAGAAAACCCGCCCCAGCGCCGTTTTGTCCACCACAAATCTCACATCCTCCTCTTAGTTCAGGAGACAAGATTTGTGTACATATTAAAATGGTATGAATGCGACAATGTAACTGCAGGTGGCATTATACCCTGGTGATTTGTTAACCTTTTGTCTTTCTTAAGGTGTAATTCAATGTTAAGGTTTGCAGCACTGAACTAAATAAGGAAAAACGGACACCCGAAACAAGTAGGTAGAACATAATAACTAGAGCGGAATCCATTTGTGATGTTATGGTGCAAATTATTACTCTTTTATCGCTTTTAGACACAAACATTTAGAAGAAATGCACTATTGCTAGACTTAGGGTATTAAGATATCATTAGAATGGCACAGCTATCAGTTATAAGACTTTTATTGAATACCCATCCTGATTCAGAGCGTGTGCCTGCAAAACAAGGTGTTCACAACTAAACAAAGTTACTATTCTGTTATGTATTATCATAATTCAAGTGAAATGTGATGGTTTATATAGTATAACAATTACTTCAGAAATTTCTCTTTACGAAACTATTGTTTTGAAAGCTCCTCAGTTCCCTTGGAAGCATAAAGTGACACGTCTAAGAGTTCTCTGCAGACAAGCTCCAGGTCAAGTGGGTGGGTTATTAGGGATCACAGACGACACCAGGAGAAACCTTGCACGTGTTCTGTCACTACAAGGTGGATGGTAGGACTGGGAAAGGGCCAGAACCCACCGTCCTGAGAGACAGTGATAGAGAGGTGCTTCTCTGTTACTCATATGATTTCCGCCCAGTCCTCGAGAGGGCGAAAGTGGAACATTCCGTTCAACACCAGGGCTACTTACTATTGTAATGAAGTTTTGAGAAGGTCTGGGTGTAATATCAGGATTGCTTAAAAGATTATTACTGTAGGATTATAGATGGTTCGAAAAAGGGCTAAGTGTTTTCCCAGGAAGCTTGAGGTGATTTAACCCGACATCCAAATAAAAGAAAGTTGGAGTTTTATTTAAAGACAGGGTGACAGAATGACGGAGTAACAGAGACATTATGCCCTGGACAGGAGCGCAGTGAATGAAATAATGAGTCACAGAGTCACACTTAGCGTGACCGTCGAAATGACTGCCCGGCCTTTAGTTACATAGGCTTTTATACACATAATATCTTGCAATTTAGTGCCCAAGAAGTTTTGGGTGCAATTACGGTGTGGAGTGTAAAAGTGATAATTGAACTTGGAAGTCGTGTGCAGGAAACGTGTGGACAGATTATCGGAACAAGCTGTTACACGATTTTCCGTAATGTGACCACCAGCTGCATGGCCTTTGACAACCGGATAATATTTCACTTGTTTAAGATGACAGACGACTTGTGTGTGTTGTTCTGATGCCTTACTATTCTCATACAATCTAGCCAGCTTTCCTAAGTGCATGTGTTACTTTACTTATATACTCACTTCCTCGTTACACTATCAAGGACATGTGGAATTTAAAACTGTGTAGAAGTGAGTTTTAAAATGCTAACCAAATAATTCGGGACTACAATAATTGTAGTAATTTAATCCAAAATGTTTTACTTACACATGCTTGTGAAGGCTGTTGTAATGATTGCGAGAATGGAGCAATTGATGGTAGTGCGGATGACGTGATGATGTTGGTAATACACTTAACAACAGTAGTTGTAATGGTATTAGGCTTATAATGGCAAAGATGACTGTGACGCTGGCAACAGCAATAAGAAATGGGATAGCCAGGTAGTAATAGCAACTGTATCACTAATAATAGGTACTTGCGCAAGTTAAGGATGATAATGGTGATAGAGGTGAAGCTGCTGACAACAGTAATTGCCGTGATATGTAACTGTCTGATATTGGTGCCGAGGAAGCTGGAAATTGCAAACAATATTTGGGATAACAGAGGGCTACGGTGATGTTGGTCACCGTAGTCGTGGCAGTCACATAGTATCGCATTCTTGCGGGAGATCATGGTGGCATTGTAGGTTTCACTGGTAATGTTGTAGTGATGGTGGTGGTGGAAGCATCATTCTTCTGTGCTGTGGCACCATGAGTTGGTACACCCATATCCCTGTATTGGACGGTGTATGGATTCGACCCACTGATTGGGGTGGCAATTTTTGGCTCATATATTGTACTGATTGATATCTCCGGTTATTAGCTTCTTGTGTCACAGGCACCCACATTCAAACTGGGTGAACGCGTGGTGCTGGTCACAAAACCGGTTGGCTGCACCTTTGCCATATGTTTGCGAGTTTGAAGTTGGCAATAGTCGGGTTGTTGGGACTTGGCCCTTCATGGGCTTTGGTAGCATATTTATAACAGCATGCTAGATCTAACTTTAGTATTTGCTGTTCTTTTCTCCACTGAACATTTTCTAGGCACCAGGATATTTTCCGCGCCGAATCCCCCCTCACCCCATAGAGACCCCGCGCACGCCGTTCCAGAATTGTAATGGTAGTAGCTGGTTGCATATTCAGGTGGTAAAATCATTGCATAGACGCTACTATAAGACGAACATGCTTTTTAGAAACTGAGAACTCGTAACTATGAACGCCTATTCCAAAGTGAAGCACTAATTGCAACAGTACAATCAGTTGGGATGAAGTTGCTTTCAACGTATATTTTCAGATGGAAAAATATGCATATGTTTACTACACTACGATTTGTATTTTCAACCACTAACAATATTATTGTCAACTAAATATCTCATTCTAGTTGCAGCAGGAGTGACATTTCCAGCACTAATTATACTTTAAGCAAACATACTAAGAAAGCCATGCTGCGCTCCTAGCAGCAGCCATGACCATTTAGTTGGTGTCGGCTGTAATGAAAGGACACTTTTAGCCGTAAAATATATTATTTTGGCGTGCAGGAATAGCCTTTAGATGTAAATAAGGTCACTGCGGTATGATTAATTAACTAGAAAGAAATGTGAATGCCCTGCGTCGGCATGAGATATAGTATAATTCTCTGGCCGCTGTTGCTTCAGATGCATCAATCTTCAAAAACATGCTGGAACATAAGAAAGGAAGGGCCTTTGTGTGTATGTGACAAATTAATTCCAAGTTAATTCTATAGGCAGCTTAGCATCCAATACAGTGAGACTCATATTTCGTATTTTCAATCAGCTGCGGAAGTGAGAGTTGTTCTAGAAGACTAGCATGCGGCGGAAGATACCTGAGAAGCGAAAGACGCTCTCCAGGGAATGTGGCGTGCTTCCTGAGTGGTTCCTTGGCTATATTTGAGTTTTAATCTACGTGTTACTTGAGCTAACTTCTGGCAACATGTATTATAAACTCGATTATTACGCCAACGGAACTTAACGTTACTATATCCCTTGTGGTTTCTAAGGATTAGACACCTGTCTGGTGCTCCGTCTCCACCATTATAGTGGTTTTCACTCTTGTTTCAGTAACACATTTCATTTGTCACAAATTTCCTTAGTGTTAAGCATTCATGCAGTAATATTTGACCATCGTATTATAGAAATCGTTCATAAAATTTCGGTGAAATAAACAGGTTTTAGAAACAGAAGCTACTCCAGATCAGGTGCATATTAGAAAAGGACCTCCTCCTACCTGAGATAAACGAGTTTGCCAGCCGGTTTCATGCACTTTTACTATTCAATCACATATGAAACTTCACAATGAGTACAGCACATTTCACATACATCCAGTTGTAAAATAGCAAATCTAAGTAACTTGAGAGTCCATAACCTACAGTTAAATAAGATGCCTGTATCATAAACGGGTGTTATGCACTGAGATCAAGAAAATATAATAATTAATGAGTCGATGTCGGTGTGAACTAACTTTTGTATGTTTTATACATCTTGTGTCTTTTAGTAAAGCTAAAGCATCTGATATAGAATTGAAACTCATACTAAAACTCTGTAAAACTAAGCTATGTTTCAGACTTTATTCGCCTAGCATCAAGCTAGAAACCTAAGAAAGGCATGAACTGCTCAGATATAAAATGACTGAAGGATATAAATTCTCTTCATTCAACTTTGCTGTGTTTAAATTTTACCCAAAACTTTTGTTGCCCTTTTGTGCTTTAGCTTGTACTTTTTGACAAAATGTTGTTTTGGAGGCTATGACTAACCTACACCAACTTAGTGTTACTGCTTTCTTAACTTAACACCTACTATTTATGGTCCTTTACTGGGTTGCATTTAAGAAAGAATTAAAGGGAGCATGAAACACTTAATAAGAGTACATCATATCAAGAATTGCATGATAGTAACTGCTATTTGACTTAACAATTACATCTGAGGCAATACAATAGTAAAAATAAAGGATTAGAAATAGACAAAGAGTATCCTCAAGTAAAACTGCTAATTTCCATTATTATGTGTATATATACATAGATTTGTTTGTATACATCCACATATCTATTGTTTTGTGGTGATGGGGGTTGTGCTTCAAATACTAGGTTCAAAGGCAGTTAGACAGTTTTATATTCACTATGAAATCAATTTAGTGTTATTGATTACCTTCCATAAGCTGAAAAGTATGTAAGTCCTATTAGCATCGATTTCGTAGAAAGATTGAAGAATAGTGAACTGGGAAACCAAATGTTGGAGTTTCGGATCGTGCCTATGCTTGTGACTTTTTTTGTTCTATTGTACCTTTCCTTAATGACATTGAAATAATTACTAAACTTTGTTATCGAAGCTTTGCAAGAAAATGGATACAAAGGATGTTGCCAACTCTTTTCAAGCAGTAAAGTTTGTATAGATTTTGGAGTACTTCAGGGAACTTTCTTGGGACTTTTCAGTTGTTATTTTAATAATCGGCTTGCAGGTAATGTACTTATTCACACAATTTGATATTTTTTTTATTCGTTACATTTATTCAGGTGATCACGAATATATTAACGTGAAGCTTTCGGCATTTTGCTAGATCCAGAATTGAATTGGAAATGTTGAAATGGTCTGTCAACAACTATCTAAAGCTATAAATTTATTCAGAACGCTTTAAAAATGTGCGATGAAACTAACGAAAGTCAACATATTTTGCATTGTTTGAACATGTTTTCAGCTAAGAGTTATACGGGAATTATAGCAGACTTAATAGCATTTTACTTCTAAGGAAGAAGCCATACAGAATTTGTCATATTTTCTGCAATGCTCCATGCAGAACACTTGATTAAACTACTGAGGGTCTAAGCAAAATACATTGGTTATATACAGCAAGTACGAATCACGCTTCAAGGGGCGGGCTAAGGCCGGCAGGGTGTGAGGTAAAATGAGGAATTGTAGGTGTGCACTCCACTCGTAGATGTAGATGTAGTATTATACTCGTAGACTTTCATTATTCTATGGCATTTGCACAATCATCATTTTATTTCACCAACATTTTACAGTAGTTATTAAAAGCGGCGTCTTTCAACTTCCTGCCTCGGAATTTCTCTATAGATTACCTACACACTAGCCGACATGGATCTGTTTTGATGTAGGTATCGTACATATATATTCGTTGTTGAAGAGTACATTTTCAGCAGGAATTCCAGGTTTGTAAATCATTTATTTAATACGCACGCAGAAACCAGGTTTTCTAACACATCAAACTGTACAAAGCAGGGACCGTTAACATTTATCCCAAGCAAAGACGTGTGTTATGCCAACAGCTTAATCTGTGCTAAGCACTGAACCGAGATGTATGAACCCCCGTAGCAAAGAAGGAAAATTACGGCAACTAGAATGTCGCTGTTTACCGCGCACTATACCGGCATTTTCCCGTCCGCTTCTTCGGTTCAAGCATGACTCGGACACGCTGTATTACAGTCATTGTTATTTCCACAGACATGTGAAAAAGCTTACATTGAACGGACGGGTAATGTTGCCAATTATGTGCATGTGTTAATCACTAGACTGAAAAAAGCTAACGACAGATAGACCAACATTATTGCTTATCCATATAAGACAAGTGAATATTCCGTTCAAGACTTGAGAAAAAGACTGATTGATAATGGTTTTATAATGTGGACTCATTTTTTTAAAAAAAAATCTTATAAACTCTTATATTAAATTATTTTTACTATGATTAGCAGTGGACCTAGTTGCTGAATCAACAAACAGTAAGTAACTTTATTTCCTCATACTGCAATCTATCCTAACCGCTGGGATCTTTAAAACACTTCCTACAAATTGATTTTGCTTGGAGAAAGCTTTTAGTTATTTTATTCTGGGAAATGTTACAGAATGACGTTCTTTTATCCTTACAAAGAGATGAAATCACAGCTTTGCTTTTTGCGATCGACAATTTTACTCTCTGAATTCCGTGGATTGCTGAGCTGGGGATTCTAAAAGGTTTGTGCACCCTTGTGGAATACGGGCATCAGCTATTTTGGGGAGCACAGCTATAAACTCTGGTTATTGATTTGGTATGCAGTCTGGAGTATGTAAAATCGGTCTTTAATGCTTTCTTTAAATTGCTGCTATGTATTAGCCTAGCCACATTGTAGTAAGCAATTTATGAAACCGGATATTATGTTTTGTATGCATAGAGCTCTAGGAAAATTTCTGTGATGATGTATGTTGTATGTCTTTTATAATCGACACCAGACTTGTAAAATACGAGATGAAAGCACAGCTCTCAAATAATATTTGCAAATATTTTCATAAAAACTAAATTGTAAGGTTATGTATCTATAATAATATTACATATAGTTTATTTTATTATATAGTCACATAAAATTGTTAAAATCATTCTTGAAGCTTTTCAGTCTTGTAATGAATTTGCAAATAGTGCTTGTTGCACCATTTTATATCACTACAAAGAATGAGAAGTACAACATTTTGAGCAAATTTGTTTCTAGGCTTTACTGGTTTAGCATGTAAACACAATTTTAATTAATAGTTTAAAATAATAACATTAAAATATTTAAAAACTTTACTTTAAGTATATTTTAAAATAGTTTTTCAAATAACGATAATATATCTTAAAATCCTTTTTTGGGTCATTGAGTTTACTGTTACTAATATCTACAACAGTAACCTTCAACTGTTTGGTTGCAGGCAAGGCATGCAACTACTGGAGTGGCGGAACAAAGAATTTGTATGTAAACTTACATTTTGAATGTGGATATAACTGAATTAAATTTTTTTTATTAAGTTATACCCTCAGTGTTACTTACACAATAAATATTGTTATACACATACCTAACATAATACGAAACCAAGATTTATTATTGCTATGATTATTATAATTATGATTGTTATAATTGTTATTATTATTGTTGTTGCTATTATTCTTGTTGTTATTATTAGTGTTGCTTTTGTTGTATTATTGTTTTTTTTGCAATTATTATTATTATTATAATATTGTTGTTATTATTATTATATTGTTCTTAGTGTTATTATCATGATTATCATTATTATTATCATTATTATTACTATCATCATTATCATTATCATAATTATTATTATCATAATCATAATCATTATTATCATCATTATCATTATTATTATCATTATTTCATCATTACTATCATTATTATTATCATTATTATTATTATTGTTATTATGATGATTATTATTGTAAGACTTGAAGCTTTCACGGCGAATGTTATTCATTATTATAATCATCATTATTATTGTTATTAAATTAACTAATTAAAAACGCAATACACTTGGTGCTATTTAAATACAAATTGCTAATGAAAGTACATTTTCCTATACGTCGGGAATTCGCCTTAAATTTTGCAGCGCTCTGTATTACCTGTGATTATTATGGTGTACCACCCAATCGTGGATATGCTTTCAAGTGTTCGGCATTTAAATGACTTCTTTAACGTGATTGTGTAAGCACCATTAAGGAAAACAGTGTCCCACATTGATAGGCTGTCGCAAACAGGCACAAAATTCTTGCAACGCTATTGTGGAGTATAGGGAGCCCTTCTCGTGGAACGAAAGTGTAGAAATGGTCTATATTTTCCTATTTTGATATTTATACCTTATCTCAATATCTTTTGTAAATCACTTAACTCTTACTGTATTTCAGCAGAAATATCAAGGCTTTAGCAGGCATCAACATTACGAAATAATAGGTTGCGTTCCACCACCACTAAGGGCCGTTTTCACAGTTTAAACTTAAGCCAAGCTTTAGTTAGTTCTGGAAGCCGCTTAGGCAAGGACTACGTTTTGGTTTAGCTTTGCGAGTTTCACAGTACAACTCCGCGGAACGGTAAAGTTGGTAACTCTTGCGCATGCGCATGGAAATATTTCCAGCGTTTGAGTATGGCGACGTTGTTCTTAAACTAAGCTTCTATCGATTGACCAGTAACATGCTGCAATTAAAATAACCGAAAAGTCGGGTCTAAACGTACTGTGAAGTTACATCTCAAGAAGCGAGCCTTATCCTAGAAATTATGAAGTGCATAAACGTGTAATAAGTTGTAAGTGATCCGACAAATTACTGTGAAGTAAGAAAAACAAATGTGGGGGAAAATATCTATCCAAAGAGTTGATTTGATGGTTCTGCATTCTATAAATATTGAGATGCCGTAAAATGTCCAGCTGCAATAAGCATGTTTTCATTTTCATGTTATAACGTCAATGTTTAGAGCAGCAGTGCTTCTGGCGCAACAGTTTGTTATTGAATTATGAATAGAAACGGAAATGGAGTTTTATTTGTGGACGCTCTTAACTACTGTGGTTCTCAGCGTCCCATTCTATATTGGGCGCGAAATACCGCTTAATTATGTTCAGGGTTCTCTTTTTCTGACTTGTGGTTCTTTTACGTACCATAAATCTAAGATATGGAACTAACGGCTTTACTACTCTTCCGAGGGAAGACATGCTAAGGATGTCTACGCCCGAAAAAAATCCATCATCCTCCGCCGTGTTTGAAGCCGCGACCTTGGATATATGAAGCTAGGCACGGCAATCAGTACATCACGGAGAGCGACATTAAAGTATAAAGAAATAATAGATGCGACAACAATGAGTGCAACAAAGTATACGATAACAGTATGAAGTATAACATTTAGTTTTGGTTGGCAGTTTATGTGCTCATACTTTCATTTGTATCAAGAATAATATCTGGTACCAACATCGCCGACTGCTTACATAGTCGACATGTCTGGTAGAATTCTTGGGGATTCCATACAAAAGAATGCTTTGCATTCTAAACATTTTTAGTCTTCTGTTGTGTACATGGGTTAAAATAATGCATTTTTTTCATCTAATACCCTCTTCCCTTGAAATGCATACTGTAAAATACTACTGTAGCCTAAACTTCCTCTTAAGTCCTATTCAAAGCTTGGCTTAAATTTTGAAACCGGGTCTATAGATTGGAATGTGCATTTGTGCTGCCCAAAGCGAGGACTGCAAACACCCCTGTACGACCTCATGCAACCTTGAATTGCCTAGGGGGAGCCTATTCTACAACTTCAGAGCTTTCATCATCCTCAACTCGACCATATATACAGACCGTTTCAAAACAACACAAAACGAAGGTAGCAGTCGATTAGCTTACACTTTTATTTGTCAGAAACTTGATGTAACAACTTTCAAATTCTTCTATTTAAAGCTTTATGTGTGTTTAAAAATTGCACACATTTGGGATTAGGCAGCGCACTCACACCCACATGCTACGTTTTCCATTACTAAGGTGACCTGTGCCGCGCCGGCTTGTCTATGAAACCACGCCTACACCACGCGATTGGGACCTTCGCTACCATCCGGCATTTCTTTTGGAGTGGGCCTGGCACGTGCCATTTGGCTATGTACGACTGCCTAATGATTTATAGCAGTTTTTGTATGTGCCAAATTTAGAACTGAAAATTATATTCACGTATCACATACGGTACGACCAACAAGGTCCACATCTTCGTTTGGTGTCGTTTTGAAACATCCTGTATTTACTTCAGACAGAATGGCCATACAGGATGGAAAATAAATTGGTGTCCATTACTTAATGAATTGAATATGCTACACCTTTTCGCTATATGTTGAGGAGTAGAAAATCCGCAAACATTGTTTTGTATCGGAGCTTTATCATCGTAATACCCTGTGATACGTTTTGTTATGAAAGAAGGTACAATGCTATGAACTATTAAGAAGAAAAACAATTGAAATCAGTTATTCCTCCAATTGTTTTAAAGAACCAATGCTTTTCATACAATTCACCTTGAAGAGTCCTAAGAATTTTCATTTGATAACGTCGACGAGAGGTAACCGTCATAGACACTTCTCAATCCTGACCTGTAGCACACTGCTTGTGTTTTGGGTTCCAGTAGATAACACTGTTTTCATTTTGCACCAGATTGTCTTGAAGAACTGAGGCACAGCTAAAATTGATCAATTTGAATTCTCCGCCAGAAGGTTCTCCAGGTGATTGATTGGTGTGGAACGCAGAAATGGGAAGTGTTACATGTTACACGATCGGAAACATCACTCAAAACATTTTTGATATCGGAAAGCAATGTATTTTGCTGCCAAGAAAGTAAAACGTGGAAACGAAAAGTAACTTTGAAATCTGCTTGAAGTTTCTCACCGAGTCGTTTTACAGGCATATAAATTAATTTAAACAAATTCTCTTAGCATTATGAACGTCTACCATATTCTACAGATGTCCTCAGTGATCTCGGGTTGGATTACGATTAGGATACGAAGGGACGATACTCGCGCTAAACCTAGGTGGTCATTGTATCTACACCCCACGAGGGGGCTTAGAGGATACACAGGGCAGCCGGAACCAGGAGCGGTCGGACAACAATAACAGGCTCGCAACTGTTTCCAGATTGAAGCATCCCGGCAGTCGGACTGCCAGACCGGGGTCCCCGCCCCTAATAGGGTGCAACGCCAGAGTCAGATATGGTTCTCATCCCGGCAAATAGCCGAAGTTGGGGGACGGAGATAGTCACAATGACCATTCTTTTCCGCTGCCACATTACACAGAGCACCATCGCCCACACTTCCAATTCTTGAAAAAAAAAACAAAAAAAAAACGGGATGATAGACGAAAACGAACTACGCAAAAAGTAGATCTCTTTAAAGCCCAATTTAGAGTGAGACAGCGAGAACCATAGCAGCTAAAGAGCGTGCAAAAATAAAAACTCAATTTAATTTTCCTCTGACACGGATTCTGAATTACGAATAGGATTCTGGATGACCACTGCAATATGCTTGAAATTTCGTGCCACACCAACGGCAGATTGAGCGTGATGGGTCAAAGCGGTGTTTTCAATTTTCATAACAATCATATGTATCCATGTGTACAGACATGTGTATATTCGCAATGGTTTCCTAAGATTTATGTTAACACTAGCTGTCTCACCGGACATTGCATTTTATAAAACAGAATTCAAAATAAGTATAGGTATGATTTTCTAATTAAAATGCAAATACCCAGAGTTTTGTCAAAATAGGTCAAATAGTTACAGCTTGTACATAAGTGTTGAAAAACATGAATTGGATGTCTTTTGAAGTTTTGTGGTCCTCTATGTTTTTCTCAAAGTTCTATAGTTTTCAAAGTAAGGATTGGGTGTATGTATTTGGAATTGTAACTTAACCTAAAGTGTTGCCAACTTCTATGGTATACTTGTGCAATATTTTGGTCGTATCATTTAAACGACACTCGTCTCTCACCTAGACTGTCAAGGTTCGATCCCAAGTGACCGCATGTGAGATTTGTGGTAGAAAAGGGTTTTCTCCGGGTTCTCCGGTTTCCTCCGTCATCGCATATTACTGCTGCTCCATCTTTATTCCATGTGTCACCAGTGTCATTGCCTGGGTGCCACAAGTATTAAAAGCGGGCGTTAAAAACTACAAAACAAAAAAAAACAAAAAAACGCCGATTTGTACATAATGGGTTGAAAATATGCTAGGCAAAAGAGAGTGAGAGAGAGGTTGTGTGGCATACACGCGAAAGATCACCGTCCTTTGGTTGTGTTGCAGCTTGTACCATGTGGCCCATCTGCCCCGTATTTTGCGTGTGCAGATATTCCCTTGTGCGTTAAAATACTTGCAGAATTCAACGGGGCTATTTCAAGTTAAAACCGGTCAGAGGGAAACTAGCGAGGAATAGCTTCGTTTTACACCTCTCAAAGAGCGCGCCCCGCTTCACCATCTCCGTGATAAGCAAGAGGACTGAAATGAAAATTGCTCAGCCAATTCCCCACTCCCCGGTAATTGTTTCCAAATTCTGGAATGGAATGTTGTTTGGATAAGATAAAAACAGTATGCTAATCATTTGGTGCAGAAATTTGTCATACCATTCACTGGGCTGCCATTTTTTTTTTTTATCGGTAGGTATGGTGACTTTTAGTAGTTTGAAATTAGAAATTTAGCATCTTGCTTTATGTAATTAATATTTTGCAGCGTTTATATCACTTTTGAGAAAAGCATATCTTGAGTTAACTCTGATAAACAGGTAAAGTATTTTGAAACATCATTGATGTGACATTAAAGTACTATTTGTAAGGAGTTATGAGATAGAATATATAAAAAAATGATATTTAAAGTTAACATAGAGTAAAGCAACGCCGGGAAAAAAATACAGGCTAAAGCTTAACACGAGACAGACATATAAGTAAAAGCACAATAACAACAACAATAATAATAATTATAATAATAACAATAATAATAGTGATAATAATTATAATAATAATAATAATAATTATAACAATAATAACAATAACAATAATAACAATAACAATAATAACAATAATAGTAATAACAATAATAATAGTAACAACAATAATAATAATAATAATAATAATAATAATAATAATAATAATAATAATAATAATAATAATAATAATTAGTAACAATAAGCTTTAGCCATGCAGGTGTATGCATAAGAATGCTATTGAATATAATAAAGCTTATCTCAATCTTCTATCAAAATTAAACAGTGCTTTCAGCCTGTATACATTTGCAGACCGTTTTCGTATTAATTTTTCTGCATAACTTGTATCATTTGGGATCAAGCTATTCATAACCCTCAGCACAACTGTCCATTTCAACAACCTGAAAAAGGGATCTTTCTTTTACTTCGACAACAGGTTTCAAATTTATGGTAACAAGGTGCGACAGTATTTTAGCACGACGCATATAGTACTATTTTAATCATTAGTTTGTACATCTTTAATATAAGAAATATTTGCTCAGTAGAACGCAGAACCGTAGCGTGTAGAAGCTCGCATTGTATTCTTCAAGGCTACGTACTTTGTTAAAAATAACAAGAATTTTAGAGCATTAGGGATACAAGTAACAACCCTTGGGAGGAAGAGAGGTTCACCCCTTATATTTTGGACAGAGGGAATTTCTCTTTGGAGAGAAAGGTCATGTGGGTGGAAAATAAAGAAAAAGCCCAGACAGTCACGTGACAACGCTACTTTACGCGCCTTATTCCAGCCAATCAAAAAGGAGGGCAATATTCGGACCTTTTAGTATATAATTGATGTGCGTACAAGAAATGAGGCTCACAAGGTACAAGAAATCAGACTCAATGTAGGAAACCGCGTACAAGAAATCAGTATCACAAGATAGGAAACCGCCTATAAGAAATCGGACACACCTGCAAATCCACAGTATAAGCAATGTGACGGGACACTGTCTAAGAAATCGCGCGGCGGCAAGTGTAGGAAATCGGTGTGTTATAAGTTAATCCGACAGGCAATTATTATCGTAAATTTTATACGAACCGTGAAGCTCAAGATTACGGTGGCGAGTGTAAAAATATAATAACTCAGTAAAAGTGGAACTAGCATTTAAACAAAATTACATCACCAAGTTCGCGATCGGTTATGTCGGGAGTCGCTCGCAGGGTTAGTGCCTCAATCCAACCACAGATCATCAATAAAAGAAATCATCAGTGAAATTAAGTGAAAAGTATTCTTTTATTTGAGTCTACTAAAAGTGTTACACGCCTTTGTCATTCTTTTATGTGTGTTGTAAAAGCAAGAAAATAGCAATCCAGTAATAATACAGAAAACAAGGTAAAAAAAAAATGTAAATAAAAAGTAGGGTATACAGTGCCGATCAGACTCCGGTACCGTATTTTAAAAAAAAAATCTGCCGTACTAAAATAATCATTTTTCCACATTGGCTGATTTCTAGGATAGTAGTCGGAAAATAGAGTTAGACTTAAAAATTCAGGTATTTGGAGATCTCAAATTATTTTGACATGACATAATCCGATGGGTCTAACTTCTGTCAAAGTGGAAAAACAATATTTCACAATGATTGGCCTAATAGTTGGTTGAAAACTACGAAGTCCAAAGCTTAAAAACTTACAACATGTAAGTCGACACTAATATCCGAGCATTAGGCACTGTCGTATCTTGGCGTCACGCACCCCGTCGTCGGATAGGAACTTCCTGGGACAGATAACTTGGTGGGAGGTTCAAAAGAGTTTTGTTTACTAGCTATCAGTCGACAGGAAGAAATCCATATCGCCTCCTCTGTTGCAGCCTCGAATTAAGCTTACTGCAGTAGGCTTCACCCAAGCAATGATTCTCTCACCGGTTCCTGAGGCCTCCCAGATGTCTCCGGACATCGACGACGTCGTCATCGCACTTAGTACTTCTGCCACCCGTCCCAGGAAACTTGCTAGCTATTGTGCGGCTTCCTTCTCTACTGAGCATCGGTTGTGGGTGCTGACGGCGGGCTTAGGTGGCTTAATGCTTGCCGATGTATCGCGTCCTATCGACTTGACCTTCAAGTCTTCCAGCCTACCATCTAGCATTTTTTCCTCTATCGTGTTCAGAGTTCTTTAGCGCTTCCGTCGACGCTTCCCTTCAGGGCATTAAGTCGTTCCCCGAGATCCTTTAGGGGCTGATCATAGTATTTCACGGTTTTATCAAGCATCAAGCTCTTCAATCTTTTCCTCTAGTTCTCTCACGTCTTACTTCACGTCGGTCAGCTGTTCGTCGAGTTTCTTTGATATTCTGTTCGTCGATAGATGTTCACTTCATTTTCTCCATCGCGCAATTACCAGTCGTTATTTCTGTTCTCATGCTCCTCATTCCGGATTCCATTTTCTCTTCTCTCGTCTTCTTACATTGGAATTCCAGTTCATCCCAAATTTCATTTTCTCTCTCCATGCCAAGATATATTTTTCCATGTTTCCCGTAACGAATTTCACTTGCGTCTTCAATTCATTGATCCCGGAAAGTAAAGTTTTCATCATCTTCTCCACCGTGACGATATGTCCTACTCCTAGCAACAGTGAAGCAATATTGTTTTTTATTTGTTTCAAAAACAGATTTCAAATAAATGCCTTTATTCCGTTGCTTTTGCAACAATTCTGCCATACAGTTTTCAATGCTCACTATGATTGCGCCTACATGCTCCGAACTTCCCGACAAAACTGAGTCGCCGTTTTTTTAATGCCACCCGAAGGATGTATAGAGGTGCCTCTTCCTCCACCAACCCTATTGGCGATCAACCAAAAGGGAACTACAATGCCTCTCCTACCATGCACTGGTATTACTGTCTAGGGGACGGATAGGAAGCTGCTGATTGATAAGTCAGGTACCGCCGTAGCAACCTGAGATTTGTGGGTGACTGCATAAAGATGCCTGAGACACAAAAGGGTGCCTCGGGCAGGTGGTGGGCTAGGACCTGAACGTGACGTCGAACCCAGATCAGGACCTAGAGCTCAGTGGTGACTTGCAGGCTCGCCGGGGTTCGATCTTTCCTTTTTATAACTGTCGATGGCGTCAGTAAAAGCTTCCAGAAATAGTGCTTACTGTCGCAGGTGTCACAAACTCACACACCGGTGTGACAATGGGGGTCTCGATGTAAAGTGCTCACCGAGGACACACCTGTTGGCTCACAGATGTGTAACAATGAATTAGCTAATGACCTGGTGCACGGCAACAGTCAGCTATGACTTTAAAAGCAAGCCGCTCACACAATGCGGGGATTACAGCCGGCAAGGCGTAGTCACATATTAACAATATTCAGTGAGCAATGGCAGCATTAAGAATCTTAGAAACCTCTTAAAAAAAGAAGACTGTAGCATTTGCTTCCATGTGACTGCATAACACTTTGTTTCACTGTAGCACACACTCCATAAACATATTTGTTTCATTTTGCTTCTTACTTTTTTCATTTGAAGAAAAGTTAATGAATAGAAACGTATCAGAGAGGTAACCAGTCTCCAGTACACCTTTTCAGTACATCCACATTTAAAATTCATCCCACAATTTGTGTGAGAGACCTGACTGAGTCTCACACTATACTTAAAAATATTTGTATTCATCATTACGATAACAGCTACAATAATTTGCTCAATGTACCAAAAGTCACATTCTGAACTGCCTTCTTTTATTTTGAACGCCAGAATGGAAGAAGCAAAATGTATTGATTCATGTTACTTTATCTGAAAATGTAACGTGAAAGTGCTCGCTTTTTAACATAACCTTTCCACATGGAGAACGGTGGTTAATGTTCCGTACCAGAGGGGCCTTATGTTGCTGATACCCCGTCTTGATTTTAGTTATAATTATACTCCATTGGCTTTGGGTCAGTATAGCAGATTTTGTGCTCAGCGCTTTATAATAATGACAATAATAATTATGATAACAACCAGGCATAGGAATTCTTAATCAGTTGGTTTGATGTTAACTGCACTCAAACCATTGTTGGTACAAAGAATGAAAGCAACAGCTGCCAGAGTTCATTGAGTTAAATCAAGTGTGGTGAGTGGCTAAGTGATGTTTGCGAACGCCAACAGATAGTACGAGGAATGCTGTTTGCGACGTCACTGTGTAAGCTCCTAACACAGTTCAACTGAATTTCTTTTCGCACTGCCTCTTTAAGGGTTGGAAGTTAATAATAATAATAATTGAAGTAGCTTAAAACATTCCAAAGCTATAGAAATCTCTGAGTTGAAGTTTACAGAAGTAAAGAAAGAAAAATGGTTTTATTTGGGTACACCAGAGCTAACTTATCCATATCTTTTTTTCAGTGTGATTTTCGCACTTAAAAGTTCATCGCGTTTTCAAGACGCATTAAATGTTGACTAGGCTCGCATTTGGGGAAGAAAGGCCTCAACCTTGATAGCGGACAGTGAGTGCTGTGGCCCCACCACTGTGTCTTGAATTCGCCAATTACCGTAAAGCTATTCTCTAAAACGTTACTCCATCTGCGGTTTCTATCATTACAAATGAAAATACAAAACACAAATCTTTATGAATATTTCGTGTTATATTAAATTTCTTAAAAGGTACCCCTGTATCTATGGATTGTGTGCATTTATATGCCGCTCGTCTGTTAAATCTTTCGCGAAAATACGTATCCTTCATAGTAATAAACAGGTTTGTGAGGATAATGATTTCATTGGACATAACGTTGCGTTACCTGCAGTTCCAAATGACACCATCACGAATCATACAGAAGCTTCATAATGTCCTTTAATATGGGGTGTCTCCAAGTGTCCTGAGAACTCTACCACGTGTTCAGACTGGTTCTATTAGTCTGAAATCATATCATCACAATCATTTCCTGGGAAATTTCAAAAGCAAAAGGAGAGGATAAACTCTAAATGCAAGGAACACATAGAGGCCAGGAGATTATTGGCAGAAGAGGGAAGGTGAGATGAACAGAAAGGGAAAATTCAATTAGGAGGAATACAATCCCAGACACTTCTGACGATGACACAGAGTGCTTACTTTATGTCAGTAACAACGCATACAATATTGCTATGGACTCATGAGTTTGAGATAATGTGAAAACGTTTCTGCCCAATCTGCGCAAGAAACGAGGGAAAATCTAGAATCGCATATCTGGAGCTATATTTTACGTTAGGAATAACATTTTCAAATCGCTTTTGAAGTTATTCTGCAATTTACAACTGAATGTATATAATATACATTCCTACTTACGTATCTATTCTACTGTTTATAAGTAGGAGTAGAAATATTAGCACCTTAATTTTATTTTGCAATTAAAATACTTTGTCTTGCAAAGAAAACATTATTTAAACACTCCTAATTATATTTTGGTTGCACCTTTTTGCATTTGTTTTCCAATTTTAGCACTTTTTGCACCATTCAGCATTTTTCTGCATTTTTCACCGTTATATTTAGATTTTGCCATGTTGTTTATATAAAATTACAAATTGATGTTTAAAAAAAATGAAGAAATCTACTGCTTACTGAATGAAACCGAAAGATGGAGTACAGCTTATTATGAATACATAATTTAAAAATTGTGTCTTTTTTATCACTATCTTCCACCTAAAATTTATAGCTCTGTTTATAAGTTACTTAGAAGCTTATTCCTACAATGTTTTGGTCGAGACAAAATTTATGCAAATTAAACAAATTCTTTATGCATATCAAAGTCAATTAATTTAGCACTTGTCTTAAATTGTATTTGTCTTCGCTATTAAGTTAAGTTTTTCATCTATCATGTAAAGTATATATAATATTATGTTAGAATACAAAAAACAAATTTAGAGTAACTGCCACTTCCAGTTAATGAGTTTCTGCATTTTTGGAATGAGTATAATAAAATAATCTGTCACTCAGAGCTGGTCAGGCTTTCAAAATTTTGTACAACTAGGCATTGGAAATAAACTCCTAATTCTTGAATTCGTTTTCATTTGGCTTAAATAAGGATTTAATAGCTGGTATCTTTATCTAAATAAAAATTTGCAGTGTCTGAATTATCTTGGAGACAATCAGATTTGGCGCCTTTCATACAGATGACCCCATGTTCGATCCCTAGTGACCGCATGTGTGATTTGTGGTGGAGGTTCTTATGGTGTACCCCGCCATCACATTCCAACGGTGCTCCATCTACATTCCATTAATCATCAGCGTCATCGCCTGCGGTGCCGTAAGTAGTAAAAGCGGACGTAAAATACCATCCAAAAGAAAACAATCAGATTTTGTTTTCAGAATTATTTTATTCTAAATAGAAAGTTGTAGCAATTGTTGTATAGATTACTTAGTGCAGGTATAAAACCAAGGTTTTCGACGTCCTGGGAGGTTTCTCACGTCCTAATAGAAGACGCGAATAATAATTCATGGATCTTAACAGCACCTAAACCCCCGCCGCTGAATCCTTGCACTTGACAGTTGGGAGTTAAGTTGGTACACGCACAAAACAGATGAAAAGCATTACCCGTTTGACTTTCTGAACCAATCACAAAGCAGCATTCCGGTCGGTTGGTCGGTCAGACAACGGAAACGGATCTAGATACAGCACCGTTGCAATTTCTGCCTATTTCCAACCGCGTGCTCATTTTGTGAACTCCTAACAAGTGCGTTGAACTGTTTGTCCTGTGCAAGCTATTCGTTGTTATTGTTGATATTTGTTTGGTGTTTGCTTGTACGTGAGGGAACATAACAGGACCTTCACAATTATAGAGATGGATATACTCTTGCGGGAAGGTGTGGCGAGGGTGTACGCGGCTACATGGAAGAAGAAAGGGAAAAATGTGCACAAAATAACACGTAAAGCACAGGAATTAGACGGAATCATCAGTAAGTGTGAATCCTTAATGATATTCTTGGTGACGACGATAACGATGTTGACGCTGACAATGACGATGATGCTGCTGCCGATAATGACAACGGAGACGTGTATGCAATTGAGCCATTAAAATTCTATACCGGTGAAAATCACTTTGTTATTCCTTTCTCTCATTGTAACAAGCTATTTTGCATTAATTTTCGACAGTATAAAAAATACGTTATGTATGCTACATTAGTTATAGTATCACTGTTATTTTCAATCAACATCAATAATAACGAATTAGTTTCATTATTCATCGGCATTCATTTACAATGTACCCTGTTTATACTCGTCTATGCACACGATAGAGACATTTGCAATCAGATGTTGTAATTTACCAGTTACTCTGGCAACGCCGAAACGGCAGCATAGCCAATCTTACGCGAAACTGGTAAGTGCAAGGAATCAGTGGCGGGGGTATATAGAGGTACAGTATCCGTCGTTAATGTTCTAAAGCCCATAAACAGATACAAACTGCGCGAGAAATGATGGTTACAGTTTTGTGGGAACACAAAGCCATACCTCTCGTGAAGTTTATGCACATGGGCACAACTGTCGATGGTGAATCGTACTGCGAAACACAAAAGCAGGACGCGATACAAACCAAAGCCTGCTGATAAATTGATCTGTCTGTTACACGACAATTTGAGACAGTTCACCTCCGCCCAGCAACATGCAAAACACGAAATGTGCAACCTAGAAATTTTCGTTCCGTCGCTTTACTGACCCGGTGTTCAAACGCCAGTTACTTGAAAATTATTCATGATAATTGCTGTATAGTTAAGTACAACATGAAAGGGTATTCTAATATTTGAATAGTATGTATGTTGCGCGGAGAAGAATGTATTATGCGATTTGTTAAAATTGTGTACAAAGTTTTTTATCTACCTGTATTTCTTTTTTACATGCGTTATTTGTGTTTAGTAAATATTTAGTGTGATGCAAGAACGTCCATATGAGTGTTTTATATAAAATTTTAGCTTAAAAAACACAAATTAAATCAGTATTTTGAGGATGGAAACAAGCAACCGTGTAGGCTAGAAGCTTTTTATACTGCGTTACATGCGTCAACTATACAATTGTTGTGTTAAATGTCTCCGATTGTTGATTGTGTGTGTTAAACTCTTTTACTGTCCACTTTTACTATATATGGCACCACAGGCGATGACACTAATGATATATGTTATGAAGATGGAGCACCGGTGGAATGCGATGGCGAGGGAAACCGGAGAACCCGGAAAAAACGCCCTTGCACCGCTTTGTCCGCCTCAAATCCCACATGTGGTCACCTGGGATGGCTCCGGATGTGAAGCCTGTTTGTGGCTTGACGGATAAAAACACAACGCACTTTTGTGCGTGTTAGTCACCTATCTAGGTGCGTGTGATGTTCAATATCGCATTTTTTTTTTTTCTTTTTTATGAAGTCTGCTGAGTGATACGATAATGACGAACGCTCTTCATTTTGAGGTAGGGGTGGAGATGGTACGAATAAAACCGTCGAGTAAATCGGTTTTCCGGTTTTGATGCGTGTATACGGTACACCGGCATAACCAAAGTTGTAAATAAATGAAAGATGAATCAGATAGTTTAGAATTGGAAGGAAGAATTCTTTTCAGTGCTTCATGAAGGTAAATCATATTGTTTAATGGATTCTAAAACGCTGAGTGTACTATCAAGTTACAATACGTATAAGCAGACCTATCAGAAATCGCCACTGTGAACAATGTGGTATTCGCTGAGTGTCAGGTATAAAACACCAAAGACTACCTCTTGAACTAAAGGAGACCTTCTACATTACGAACAGGCGTGGCCAACATGAAATATCACCCACCAATATTCTGCGAGCTATCTATAATGTTTGATAGTGGAAAAGAGCAAGCCTTTTTCGGAAGGGAATTTGCATGACTTATTTGTAACCGTAGCAGAGAGGATTTGCCCAAGTATAACAAATGCACTTAAAACACTTAGCCTAGGAGGAAGTCAATAGCTTCCAGAATAGGAGAAGCGAACTCTGACATGGAAGATCAATTATAATTGATAATAATAATAACTCCTCTAGCTATTAGTGGAGACAATGAGCCGGTCGCGCTCATTAAGAGCGTTAAATAGAAGGTCGCTCTCGGCAGTTCTCCACGGTCGGTTTTAACTTTAGCTAGCTCGTTGAGTACTGCAACTTCTTTTAGCGCACGGAGGAACATCTGTACACATCAAATACGGTACGGAAGTTGGACCACCTGGTATGTTGGGCATGAAAAACCGCTTAATTTTTCTCGGCCTCCTTATCAGACTTGAGTTTCTTTTACATGCTGTAAATCTACAACACGAGGACAACGACCTTACTTCCCTTCCTAAGGAAGCCACGGTAAGGATTTTACGACCGAAAAGATCCTCGCCCTCGGCCGGGCTAGAACCCCGACCTTGGAAACTATTATGGTTTTCAAATGGGAAGAGTTCTACTCTGCAGCGATTGAGATGCGTTATCATGTTCTGCGCAGCCAGGTCGCTACCTCCACTCTTTTCACATTTCCCTCTCACTCGCACACTGAGTATGCAAATCTCCCTGGCGACATAATGTTTACTCGTGTGTATTATGAAAACTATTTGAGTTAAAAATCTGTGGTCTTTGCGGGACTGCAAAGACCTAACTTCCTCGTGAATTATTTTTTGCAAAATTTGAATATTTTGTCTTAGCGCAAATAGTATTTATGAGAGACGGAATCACTTAGCACGTTACTCCCCAGTTAAGCAATATGTCAACACAACAGCGCTCCGATTGGCTGCCGGCCTGGTGGCGCTCATAGACAAACCTCATCCCATTTGAAAGTCATGTTACCCCTGTAACGCTGTAAATTGCAATGTACCAAACGTCAGCCCAGTTACACGGTCTAATTATCGTGCACACTGCCTGTGGTGCCTTGTGCACTACGGGCCTTAGGGGAGAAAGAGAGCTTCCCGA
The DNA here is from genome assembly GCA_030762935.1 of Hymenopus coronatus. Classification (NCBI taxonomy): domain Eukaryota; kingdom Metazoa; phylum Arthropoda; class Insecta; order Mantodea; family Hymenopodidae; genus Hymenopus; species Hymenopus coronatus. Next base: position 63,867,940 of record CM060900.1, read on the forward strand.
TCTTTTTATTGGAGGAGTGGGAACAGTACTTCTAGAGGTTTCCAGTCAATTGATAACGTCACTGTGTCGATATGCTAGCTGTCTAATTTTCAACATATGCATGCAACATGTCGTTAGCATATTCAATTTGTTATTATCAGCGAATAATCATGTATATGTATCGACAATTTGGTGTGCATGATGATGTTCAGGAAGTAGCGTAATTAATATTTTTGATAATTGCCTACTCTGTAGCTATTAATGAAATGGTAATGAGTTGGCCACCATTTGACATTTGCAGTGAATGTAAACATTGTGGCAGAGTGTTATATTGCGGGAGTCTCCAATGTCACTTATGTGAGATTTTGGAAGATTGCGATAATGTCGCTTTTCTAATTGATAGCAGTGGCAGCACCGACGTTCCAATTAGGATGGGTCAGACCGACCGTAATTGGGTGAAGTGACAAGCCAGCGATGTGACATCTGGCGTTAACTCCGTCACAAAATCAATTGACTCACTCCACGTGTCACAGCAGCAAATGGAGTGTACAGATCACAATCTTTGTTATATGTCAACGTTTTACAACAAACACTACTCTCGCGCAATAAAACGGTAGTAAATCTTTCGCGCGACTTCATTCCTTTACTTCATCGAAATGATCATTTATCTGCCAAAGCGATAAAATACAATTCGGGTTGGACGCATACAAGCATCTCTCGCAGGGAAGTACTTATCAGGGAACTGACATAAAAGCTTCGGAATACAACTTAAAAGCTGAGAGGTGCATTCTTTCTTTTTAACAGAACCTGGGTTTGCATTTTTTCATTTTATTTTCCAGTTTCCTACATTTCTTTACTGACCTATACATGTATACCGTTTTCTTTTTATAAGCCGGCCAAGGCGAGCAGAGTCCTGTACTGGGGAGCGCCACTTGTACATGTAATGGCTTCCCCGCCCACAGTCCAGTTGTGAAAGCGCGAGCAAGAGTTTATGATGACATTTCCCTGTGAGTGTTAAAATCGGTAATATATTCATATTATAAGCAATCAAATATATTCCCAAATCCATTAAAATACAATAAATGTATACATATCTTTCACTCTCTCGCGTGCTTGGCATTATTCCGTGATATCTCCCTCACTTGCTGTGTCGGTCTCCGATCCAGTGGTCGTTTCTTCTACCAATTCAGCATTCTGTCGAATCCTGAACTGATTATTATCTATTCCATTTCTCCTTCCATTAGTAAATCTCTATTTGAACATGTTTCTTGAATATTTTTCACCTTCTGAATCGAGTTTTCTAGTCATTTGCAATTATTGACCCAAAAGCATTCTAAGAAATTATGCTCTTTCAGCGTTCACTCAGTAAAATCCGTTTATCTTTACACTTAAATTTAAATATTTTCCTAAGCAAAAGTTAAGTTCAATAATTTTCGTAGCGTAGAGATTTTTTTTTTTAACCTCGTAATACTCCTGACATTTTCTTCTAATGACACACTCGTCCATATCGTTCAAAATGGTTTGGTGCAAGAGGTTTACCAATCTTGTGAGGTGAGCAATTTTGCTCGTTCCACCTTGGCCCTCGTTTCTGACCTTGCATATCGTTGTCTCATTCTAACCTCTAGAAGCGACAAGAATTTCAGTAGCATTTGTAATAGGTATTTTCTGAGCTGCAATCTTCTCTTCCTTAAGAACATTTTAAATAACACGCTTTGCATTCCCTCACCGTCACTGAATACTACGCAGCGTGCTAGTGAAGTAAACCAGACTGTACAGCATTTCATGACGTATGCGTGGAGTCATATTGCCTCATCACCTTAGTTCGCCTGCTCTCCGCTCCCACTGCAGGACTGTACTGGCCTTGGCCGGCTTATACTTTACACATACACATTTACAAACACACAAGCATTCCTGCCCAAGGAGGGACTCAAACCCACGATCCCCTGCGCCACGACGCACCAAGGCGCTTTAGTGAGCATGGCCACGGGTACCGGCAACTTCAACGTAACGTTATCACGTATTGGTCAGTAAATTTATATCTTGCAGAAGAAAAATATGCCAAGTGTTCTGAAAATACTTAATTTAAATTTAAAAATCTTATGTGTTACATTCACATGGCTATCTCTACCTATTCTACAACAAAATATTCTTACAAGAGCTAATGCTTCTGTCCTCCTCATGATAATCAAGATAAATTGTAGAAATGGATACGTTTATGGCTAAAGCAATAAAGTAGTCCTTTAATGTGATGCCCCTATGAAATTTGAAGAAAAATTGCGGAAAAATGTAACAAATATTTTTTGTATACTTCATAAAATTATATGAATTCTAACCTTTAAGAAAATATATCGTTTTCCCCACTCGGCGAAATGTTCTACAAATTAACTGAAGCTATAGATGGGTAAGCGAATGCTCATTAATAGACATTCCCAGATTTCAACCTTATTTTCTCAAAAACTTGGATAAATAATACAGTTGTGCAGTTGGGTGTGTAGCAACTTTAATCTTCGTAATCCAAATAACAATGCACATGTTGTCGTTTACATTTGAAGTTTAACAGATTTCTACAACAAGGCCCACAAGCATGCTTAAAAATAGGTACTTACAGCTAAATGGAATAGAACAATGAGCATATTATACCGGTGTTTCCTGTCCTATTCATTATTACACCACTATCCACAAGGCTTATCAACAAGTATAATTACCGCCAAGGGCAGCTAAAATTGGTGCAGTAAGTATTGATTACATCTGACACTTCCATCCTAATTAATTTTAATTCACCACCAGTAGGACACTTTGCGAATGTATCTTGTTAGGATTATTTTCTCGTATGTACTCAGATGGCGCAATTGTCGCACTTTTCCAGATCAATCAATTTATCAATTGCATCCCAAAGGTATCGAAATACTCATGCTATCAAGAGTGGTCATATTTAATGTTATAACTATGTCATGGATGCCCAGTTACAGAATGTTTTTGCTAGTAAAACATATTTTAGGTTTCGAGTCCAAATAACGTTAAATTTCTTTTTTTCGTTGTATACTCTTTTTCCATTTTCCTAACATTTTTACTCTGTTTTCCGTTTTGATTACCGTTATTGCTGTGTTCTGCCGACACACACACACATTGCACAAACATATGAAACCCACGTCCAAGGCGGGACTCGAACTCACGATCCCTTGCGCCACGAAGCACTAAAGCGGGACACTTTAGCCAGCGCGGCCATGGAGATTGAGATTTTCCAAACTGGCACTTCTGAAATCTCATAGCTCAGAATATTTGATATTTATTTGCAACATTCTGGTAAAGCATAATGCATTGGCGTATCAGTATAGAATTGTGAATATAATAGAGGGTACAGGTCTCGACATGCTCGCCAGGTTTCCACCGTAATCTCCTGCTTTCCTTGTTAGCTTTGGACGTGGTCTTATTACTCCACCACTAAGTCTTTTCTCTTATAGTTTTTCCATCACAAAGGGCTTTGCAACCTGACTGTTGTTTCAGTTTTCTGAGGCATGTACCCCATCCTCTTCTGTACATTAGCCTACATATTCTAATTTCACAATAGATGTATTGTCATGAAGTTTGTTACCACAAACAGCCCTCTAGGCTTTAGAATTCCCATCAGCAAATAATTGGGCGTATGTCAAAGCGCTGGAAAGTACTAACAGCAGAAGCAAGTTTCATTTCATCACTGTTTCTCTCATTATTACTCGATTTCGCCCTTTTTACTTTCTCTATCAGGTATGTGAAAGTACATAGTAGGTGGAGAAGGTACTATATCCCACCCAAAAATACGACGCCAAGATTTTACACGAAATATTCGTCATCCGCGGTCTAGGAGTAACATGCTAGCCTCTGGTTTGCAAGGCCGTGGATTAAAACCCGTCAGAGGGTGATTAATTTTTTTAGGGCATAAAAATGATTTTTAGCATGGCTTCCTTCGGTAGGGAAGTAAATCCGTTGATTTGGGTGATGTAGATTTACAGGACGTAAAAAAACCTCAAGCCTAATAAAGCGACCTCTGAGCAAAATTATGCGGTTTTCACGCCCAATATAGAATGAGACGCTGAGATTCACAGAAGTTTAAGAGCGTCCATAAATAAAGCTAGGTTTTAATGTTTCAACTTAATACGTATTTTGATGGCCCTTGAATTCAAAATATATTTTTAGAGCAAAGGGATCGCACTCGGGCCGCTTTGGTGAGAGGCGAATCTTCTAAACACTTGGCCACGGTGCGGCCGCAAAAATGGATTAAAATTAAATATATAACTGTGGTTCATTGTAAGAAGTCCATGCTCTAAATATAAGGTGCTTCTATAAACTATAAGTACCCTTAAATGAGTTGCAACTATCTTGGAGCATATAGGAAAGATAGGATAGCACTGTTAATACGTTAAGCAGACCGTGCACATGACATGATTATTTCTTGTGAATGGTGCCAAAGAACATGTTTTTAATAATTACATCAAAATCAGTCACTTCTGCTTCACTTTGGTCTCTGCAAGATGCCACCCAGGATGGTTGTGTCCGTGTATCAGGAGCTCTGGCCCGTAGGTAAGGAATGTCCATTCCCTGATGCTCCATTGCTTCAACACGCCATTTTCCAGATTCGATCTCGTGTAATTCAAGTTGAAAGCAGCAGCTTATATTTGGAGCGTAGATATCTTATAACACATAAATGATGTAGAAAATCCTTTGAAGTATTTGCCTTGTGAGTATCCTTACCTATTGCTAATTCACAATTGCTTTACACGTGCGTCCTTTAGATTTTAGAAGTATTGACTGCTCAGAAATTGAGCCTTGAGCTTAATGGAGTTCTTGCGAGTTGATTTTCTCGGAACTGAATCATCTTCACTACTCTGACTTCGAACAAATGCTTTTTTCAACGTAATTTATCTTTATTAATGACTCCTACCTAGCAATAAAATTCTAACTTGTTATCCTTTAACAGAATGGCTCACAAGTAATTCACCTACAACAGAATTATAAGTTATGTATTTCTGTACGATTCGTTTGTTTCAGTATACTAAATTACTTATCGCAAATGTTCCCATTATTTCCTTATAAAGTAATTATTAACTGTATAGGGCGATTCTAGTATAATGGTTCTAGCACGTCACATGTTCTTATTATTCTTATTTCCCTTCGATTCTGAACCTGTAATTAATCCGTGTTCATGGTAAATGCTTGAGCGCTTGAGTTTAATATCAAACCAATACAAGACAAATTCATCCAGGAGCTGTTTGGACCTCGTTGCCGAGCATGCTTCCCAGCCACTCAGGTGCAATATTTTCTTTCTCCTCCCCTTTCACCCAGATTTTGGGCTCAGAAGTGAGGGAAAAAGGTGGCAACAACGCACCATTAAATGGTGCGCTAAACCCAGGTGGGGTGGAAAGAGGGAGTTGCAGTGGTGGTTTGGTATTTCCTTACCAACATAAGCCACTGACTCGGTACAATTGACTATAAGTTTAGGTTGATTAGCATCAAAATGTACAAATTGAAGACGGTTTGGGTGTTGATTTAGGAATGAAACACGTTTGGGTAATGGGTATCTTAGTGCTATTTAAGTCCTTGAACCAATCATGGGTGTTGCAACCGCTCAAGTAGAGTGTAAATGAATTAGGCCAGACATCATCTATTCGCGCCCTTACCTCCTGCGCTCCCGTTAGCGTTTGCCACAAGGGAAGCTGAGCAGCAAGAGGGTTCTAAATTCAGTGGCGCGTGGTGTAACTATGTACATGGAAGCAACTTTGCGATACAAAATGATTTGAGGCGCTGTAACATATTGTTTTATGAATTATACTATTTACGCGATTATACATTATTATTATTATTATTATTATTATTAATAATATTAGTAGTAGTAGTATCAATAGTATTAATATTAGTATTTTTATTAGTATAACTATTATTATCATTATGATCTATTATTATCGGTATTATTACTATTATTATTAGTAGTAGTATTAGTATCAATAGTATTACTATTAGTATTTTTATTAGTTTAACTATTATTATTAGCAGTTTTAAATGTGGCTAGATATGACTAAATTGTGCATTTCTGAACGAATTATACAATCCATAAATAAGCTATATGATAAAATAATAATAATACTAATAATAATCACAATAATAATAAACGCAATAATAATAACAATAATAATGATGATAATCATAATGGTGATAAGAATAATAATGTTAATAATAATGATGATGATGAAGATAATGATAATGATAGTAAAACAATTAGTAGAAGTAGTCACATTGTTCTCTAACTACTGACCGATGTTACGGGGACGGTTGTGGTGGATAAACATTTCATCAGACATGCACTATGTTTACTTAAATAGTTTTTTTTAGTATATTTTTAGAAGTAGTAAAATAATAAATATACCGCCTTAATTGCCTTAAAGGGAAATAATATTTATGTACATTATTTATTCTTTGGGGCTAAATATGGCTGTAATAAAGAAACCTAAACAAAATATAAGCTGAGCAACAAATAGGCTAAAAGGTGATGTATTTATCAACGAGTATAAATTTAAAACATTAGATGTGTTCCATTTTCAAGACTTTCTCAGCTGTTCCACAAACCAACTTTCCTTACGAAAATTATTCTTTTATCTACATGTTACTAATCGAGATAAAAATATTCAGAAATGTCCTTATCATGCTTCCTTGTAAGTAGAAGTGAATACATTGGGCCAAAGCAATAGTCAAATCTTTTGTAATCTCATCGCTATGTGAAGCAATTGAAATTAGGTGTTCTTTTGCATTTCCGGGAGTAAAACAAAAGAGATGAAACGGATAGTTTACCTTCTCGCTTGAGAAAGATAAAGCAGTTTACAATTGAGACCAATAACAAAGAATATTTCAGAAACGGTTAACTCTACAAAAAAGGGTATGATATAAATTGTGTGTTTTAATGAGATGTATATTTTTTGTGTAGTAATTTTTTGTCTATTTCTTATGGCTCACGAGTTATACAAAAATCATCAAGAATGAAAAGGTCTTCAGAGGCTATTCCCAGTAAATTCAAGATATACGTTTCGTTTGTCATGAAATTATCTTAAACGTATGCTATTTTAATCGAAATTCTTTAGAGCCATTTTTGACAAAATCAAAAACTTCGAAAAACATTTCATGTAAAGCTTGTTGAGGGGTGGAGGGATTTTCCTGATAATCTCATTGTCACATATTTGGCAAATTTAATTCTAAGTACCAAGTTTGCTATTTACTTGACTTGTTCACACATGTACACACAGAACTTTTTCTATTTTTTTTTATTCAAGGACCCCAAAAGTATTTCCAGAGAATAAAGTACCTTTTTTATCTACTATATACCTTGGACATGAATGTTACTGAAAGTTAAAAGTGTCTTATGCTAATTAGATACATATTTATTTCCATCCGTTGCATAATATCTCCACGCTGTTTTGGTTTTTACCGCATTATCAATATTTTGTACTACCGTTCGTGTTCTCGCAAGTCGTAAAGTACAATTTAAGTTTTAATCGCCAACCATACTTCAACGCATATGTCTTGCTCGTCTTCTTTATCAAAAACAGCTGATCTCACATATAAGTGGATCCAAACATGCTTAAAATATTGGCTTAGCAGGTTCCTTTATTCTTTTATTCGAAGCTAAAAAAATAAAATAAAAAAAATAAACAACTAATGTGTTATTCACACATGACTTTCTCTAGCTGTTCTACAAACAAACTTCTTACAAAAGATTATTCTTCTTTCTAAACCATGCTAATCGAGCTGCATTAGCAAACTGTATTTATTACTTAGTTTCTTTTAATTAGATTCACCTTAGCGCGGTGGTATCCTTGCTGCTTGCCAAGTGGGAGACCTGGGTTTAATTCCCAGTACCGACGTGGAGATTTTTTCCCCCGCTGGGAGACCCAGGCCGGGGTGCACTCAGCCTCAATGAAGTTCCTGGGAGGGCAATTGGGGAGCTACTTGATGGAGAAGTAGTGGTTCTACGTCGTGAAGACCACATTAACTGGCCGGGGGGAGTGGATCGAAGCGCTGACCACGTCTCACCCCAATACTTGACCCCATCCATGACGTCTGTAATGGACCGAGGCGGGGGACGCAACGGCCGGGCGGTAGGCCAAGCTCTTAGTGAGCTGCGCCACGGAGTCACCTTTTAAATAGAAGGGAACTAAAGGAATGCACTAGGCTAAAGCGATAGCCAAACGTTTTAAAAACTGTCGTTATGCGATTGTCATTGTAATTCGCTTCTTTGCTTGACCAGGAGTAGAGAAAAATAAATACGGACACTACCTGTCTGAAAAAGTATTAGTATTTTAAAATTCAAACCAATAATAAGAAATATCTTGGAAACGGTCAACTCTACAACAAAAATACGTATGACATAAATCATGTATTTTATCCGGATCTAAATTTTTATGCAGTAAGTTTTGGCCTATCTCTGACGGTTAACTAGTTATTCAAAATTCAGAAAAAATTGTCCAGAATGAAGAGGAATTTAGAAGCTATTCCCAGAAAATTCAAGATATACAATTTATTTGTCATTTAAGTATCTATAATGTATAGTATATTAGTCAAAATAGTTAGCCATTTTTGAGAACAACAAACTTTTCAAAAGTGTTTCCATGTAAAGGGTAGTTTGGAATGGAGGGATTATTTTTGAAAAACATTCTTGGAAGATAATCAACTTAAATACCAAGTGAGAATTTAACGGTATTTAAGTTTTAGAGCTATGGTGTCCAAATACACACATGGCCTTTTTATAAAAATGCTTTTTTTTTTGGACTCAGGGAGCTTCAAAACTTATATTTCCGTAATTTCTCGGTATTAAATTTTTGGGTGGAATAAAATATGTACTCTATACATTTTAAACATAGTGAAAAATGAAAATTTTGATAAAATGAACTGGGCACACTTACGTCATAAAATGTGTACATTTTTGTTGTTCCACATAAGCTGAATTTTCTACATCTTGATACATTGTATACTGATTAGAATGACAAGACGAATAATAACGCTGAGGATTAACATTTTTAAATACTCTTAAAATTTGTAATATTACAAATTAAACACTTTACACCATTATCTTGTGATGTGATAAAATAAGTTTCCTCCCAAGGAGGGCTGAAGCTATGTTCGTGAACTACGCTTTGATGTAGGTCACTCAATGTTAACTGAAAACTATCTTACAGGACTGAACCCTTGTCGCGAATAAAAGAGGTCAGTGAAAAATGCGGTCCGTGAAAAAAGCGGTCACTTTCCTAGAACAGGTACGCGAAGCGGGGTGTAGAATGGCCGTGGCGAGAGAACTGATAAAGAAAATTGAGATCTGTGAAAAGGCGGCCAAGCTATCTATACAGGTACCTGAAGAGGGATGTTGTCCCATTTACTTCACATATAAGGTTTTTTTTTTCAGTATTTATTACAATTGCTAAAATACGGCAAAATCCTAAATTCTGCTGAAAAGTACCTAGATTAAAAATACTCATTCCCATCACACTTTTTCCAGGCTTTGGACTGGCAAAATTAGATATCATTCATCATTTTGGCGTTTTTAAAAGCATTTTAATAAGTTTTGTGATTTTTGATTTATATGTTGAGTCGTTTCCTTCTGGTGAAGCGCACATGGCTTTTCCTTATTACATTATTGGTAGTACATGTTTCCATCAGAACTACTTGATCACTCAGAATGAAACACAAGTAAGCACTTCTGTGGTGAAAACAGTAATGATGTGTTTTCATACAGGGCTGAAAAGCAGGTAATGCTTTCTTGGAATTGCTCCCTTGCGTGCTACCTGACGTGAACTGTGCATACATGACCGCTTTCTTCACATCTCCAATTTCTCTTATACCTAAACCAGTCATTCTCTCGGGTATAAGACAATCCTCAGACCGCTTATTTCGCAACATCCCTTTTTACCGCTTATTTCGCTGACCGTTTTCTTCATACATTCACTGAACCTGACCCGCCGCTGCAATAATAAAAGGAAAGGTGTGAATGACGTCCAGCTTTTCCCCTTTGCTGATACTGCAGTTGCTGCCATCACAGCAGCAGACAATCTCCCCACCCGTCTGCTCAATATTGCGAGTAAGAATTCTACTTCAACTCAACTTTAATAATAATAATAATAATAATAATAATAATAATATAAAATTAAAATGTCTTCCAAAGAATTAAAAAGTTTTCCTCAAATAAATTAAATAACTACAGAAAATAATTTAGTAAAATACCTGATTTAAAAGGTTTATCATGATAGATAAATAATGTAGCTTTTGACGATAGCGGCGATGGGCATTATCGAATGTTTTCGAAAATCGAATGCATTACGATAGTGAGAAATGACTATCGCATGATCGGTTTTTCATTCGGATTTAAGACTTGTTTATTTCAGCAAATTGGGGGAAGTAACAACTTAAATAAGTGATTAGAGAAACCGGATTTAAAAGTCGATGTAATAGTTGTTCTAGACCTCCAGTAATATAAAAAAGACTTTAGTGCATGTTATTTTACAATATTAAGCTCGTAATCGTTTGCAGTTATTCTCCAGTAATTAAAACAATAATTAATTCCATGAATATCGGATTGTGAACGCACATCTTTTCTCAATGAGACTGGCACGTATATCTCTGTAATGGAACTCTGTATTTTTTTAAATAAAGATACATAAGAAATACATTTCCCTTTTTAAGGTTATCTATCTGTTTCATAATTCAGTAGTTTATAGCGTATGATTATTTCGCATCCATTTGACGTTACGATGTTTGAACCAAAGATTATTCCCTCGCAACTTGAGGAGACCTTGATTTAGTAATTAGTTCTAATCCTGTATTTGTGGTACTCTGTCTTAAGTTTGGCGAAATTATGTTTTTGTTTGAATTGAATGTAGAGAATACTTAGCATCCTAAGCTCTTTGTGGGGCGTGCTTCTCGGTCTTAATACACAAACCAGTAGGGGTCTACAATATTTTTGTGGCCGTTAACTAGCTAGGAAACATACAGCAGCAATATTACAACTTTAACTTCTGTTATGCAAAAAACAGATGAGTTAAAGTTTGGAATTAACGTTTAGATTTTTATTTACAAACCAGTAGGAGCCTACAATATTTTTTTTTTTTTTTTTTTTTGACTGTTAACTAGTTAGGAAAAATACAGCAGCAACATTATTACAGCTTTAACTTCTGTTATGCAAAAAATAGGTAAGTTAAAGTTTGGATTTAACGTTTAGATTTTTATTTACAAGCACAAAAATCTCCACCTTCCACCATTGGAGACTGGCGCATCCGCTTTAAAATGGCGACCTTTCCGGCAGTGTTAACAATATTAATGCATATGTTTAGAACAAACTGTATGCCGTAGTAGATCAACTGCACATTTATACGTTTTGTTTGTTAATATGTAGCATTGTTTGTTGTAATGTTTATTGTCATAACTGTTAAATAAATAAAATAAAATATTATATACTTTACAGTTTCTGTAATGGGGTTGGCTTCTTATCTGCACTGCTTCATCGATAGAAGCTACTTTAAGAAAGTTTGGGGACTATCGACTGTCAATCAACTGGTAATACAGTAACATTTTAAAACGGAATGAAAATTGATCCTATGGGTAACAATGGAATAACTGTAGTTAGGCGACTATCGAATAATTTGATAGCTTTAATTCGATAGTGCTCATCACTTCTTGATGATGCCTGAGTTAGAGAAGATTTAGTCGTGAAGTACTTACAGAAGCCATTAGTGTCTGCTCCCATGGATCACGTTTACCTTTCATGATCATTAGCAATGCTGTAGTGTGATATATATTTGAACTTATTGGTTATAGTATGGAACGAATGAGGACGGTTGATCAGCGGAATCATCAAGGTTAGAATGCACACTTCTACCTCAGTTGTTGGTTTCATTATTACTAGCGAGGCTCTTTTTTAGTAACTATTTGATTATTACCTACCATAGAAGTGTTTCTTTGAGAATAACGAAAATTGAAGTTGATTCCTATTGGTGGAAATGTATTTCCAGTCAGATTTCCTTTAAGTCGGCATATCCAATAGTGCTCGAATTCAGTACACGTGTTGCGGAGTGTTCGGAACCATCGCAAATGAGGTGCGGAAGCAATGCTTGAAGGGATATCACAAATAAATCCCATTGATGCTGCTTTAAATCATAAATTATTAACGAGAAGCCATATAAAACTCTTCTCGGAATTTGCAATCAATCGCTCTTTGTTCACTTGGTTCACTAGATATGCAACACTTCCTTTTCTTGGAGAACATTAATGTGCTGAAAAGGAAAGTAACCAAATTGCCTTACTTACAAAAACAAATAAGAGCTCAAGCTAATCTATGATGAAAATAGCTTGAACACGTTTACCAATATTACTACAAATTACTCTGTTGTATACATGTATTATCAATTTTATTGTAAGCATTTTCAGGTACTAGGCGAGTGTCAGAAATTCAAACATGTTTACATGTAGCCGTGGTTTAACGATTTATCGCTACAAGAGGCTTAATTAAAACACTCTGACTTTACAAAAATAAAAAAAAGTAACTGCTCTGTGAAAGCACTAGTGAATAACCCAAAACTCAGAGTTTGTTTCTTGTGATGCTGATAAAAGACTTCTAAGTTGTCACGTTCGTGCGCCTCGTTGCTCTAGAATACAGAGAACATCTATTTGTGAAGAAATAATAGCTGTTTAAGTACATGAAACTACTAAGGAAACAAAGAAGCACAAAACAATAGGACATTGCAAATGAACATGTAAATAAGAAGAGAAAGAAGCAGAAGTGGTACTTCATCTGGTTTTATGTGGTTACTATCTATGTTCGCTGCCATTTTATGTCACTCAATTTTTGTTTTTTACTTATAAAAGCATCACAAGCTTCCCATACAGAAAGATACCCGCCGCTTACAAATAATAAGAAACTGTTACTTATTATAGGCGAGTATCCGAACATCGGAGTATGATCACAGAATGTATGATTATGAACTTTTACTTACTTATAATTCTTATGTTAGCAAATTTTAAGCAGAACATTAGCGGCTTTTATAGTCAATGAGACTATGTTACTTTATATATAAATAATAAACAATGACATGCAAATAAATAATAAGCAGAAAAAGAAAATGGTATTTAGTCCGTTGTGATGGACCTTCTATTAACATTATATAATAAAATAGTACCGTTGGAACGGCAGTGAGGTGTGTGTTAAGTATAAAAGTACAAAAGACTATCCTCCCAAAATAATCTTCAAATGTAATTCTTGGAAGAAGCGATTGTAGCGTCTTCACATTTGCGCAAGCCAAACCAGAGGTGCAGTTGCGTTTGTAATTATGTGTATGTATTGAATTCTGGAGTTAGCCTACGATCAAGTCGGAGAGGAGATCATTGAATAATATAAGTGTGCAGGCCGCTTCTTAGTTATTTTGTGAGGCAATGAAAGCCTAAGAAATTATTTTTCTTGTGAATTAATTGTTTCTTCCACACCAGCACTGTGTAGGTGGAAACGTATCACACTGAAACATACAATGCCATAGCCAGATTTAAATCCCAGCTGTGACATTACATTTTTCAGTCTGTGCCTTTCCAATGATTATTCTTATTTTGAAAATGTTCGAGCTTTTACAATTCATGGTGAGAAAGATACAGATGGTCTTGCGAGATTTTGTACATATTAAATAAAATTAAATAATTTATCGCGTGAAATGTGGCGAAATTTAGAATTCAAAGCTAATAGTAAAATAGTTGTGAAAAGTAGGGATGTATTTCACACCGCCTCTATGAAAACGTTTCGTCACAATTAGTACCAAAAGAAAACCAATTTCAACATCATTAGGTCCAGCAGAAGAAGGGCTGGAGAATTATGTGCATCAGGTATAACGCTTACAATCATCAGCGACATATAAGCAAAGATTAAACAGACAAAGATATCAAACAGCAATCACCATAGAGAAATTAAGAAAGGTTTAGATTAACATGAAAAACAATGTTTTAAGTTGCAATAGTACCGTTCAGTAGCTCAGCCATTTTTTAGGGTGAGGTAGATGTACCATGACAATCTATTGGCTATAACTATGTTCGGTAAAATGAGCTGGTCAAGTTTGTCAGTACCAACATAAAGAGCTCCATTCCAGTTATACACGCGGATGTACATAACTATACATGCACATTTTACAGGGTTTAGGTGTATAACACACACACACACATATATATATATATATTGGTATTATATATAATATTAATTGCTTCCCTAAAAACACATACTTTATACTTTACTACCTGATATTTTTGCACGGTCATGACTGCGCCACAAAATGAAAAAAAATCCTGTCACTTTATACTATACGCTTTTCTTCCACCTATTCCCACCTCAATACTTAACTTGTTGGTCCAAGTCGTTTGGAGTCATTAGCCTTGCAAAAACATTTGAACTCAGTTGCGACCACTCCACTTTACGCCCCAGCTATTAACATATACGCCCCGCGCTCTTGGAGAAAATAAACACGTCTGACTGTATATGCCACGCCTTCTTGGAGGTACTAACCTGGATACGTCCTACTCTAAATAATTAAAATGGTTAGTCGTAAACAAAGCAAACATTTCATTACAATGTACTAAATTGCCAATACAAATATCTGCAACTGTTTCCTAACGGCCGTGACTAGGTAGAGTGATTTGACCACTCGCCTCTCATCAATACGACTCGGGTTCCATACCAAGTGACCACATGTGAGATTTGTGGTGGACAAAGCTGCGCAGGGACGGGTATTCTCTGAGTTCTCCGTTTTCCACCACCATCGCATTCCATGTGTGCTCCATCTTCATTCCATGTATCATTAATGTCATCGCTTGCAGTACCATATGTATTAACAGCGGGCGTTAAACACTATCCCCCAGAAATAACAGTCTATGCATATATCGTTGCGATAATGCCATCCGTGTATGTGATCGCTCTCACGTCCGCTCTGGTATGCGGCGATGGAGCTGGAATGTGAGACACCGCAGTTGTTTGAATCAACTACGGCACGACGTAAAAGGAGACTTCGGAGCGTGGCACGTCGGCATCTGGTACACCTAAGATTTGTTTAGAAACGTCCGGTATCTTAAACAAGTTTCCCGAAATTTCTGAGACATCATTTTCCAGCTATGAAAGAGGAAGCGCAGTTGTGTTGTGTAGTGAATTGTACTGAGCCGTGAGTGACTGGGATGTCAGCGTGCAGCAGTGCGCGAGCCATGGATGGCGTGCAGATGTAAACTGTCTGCGCGTCGAAACGTGGAGTGATTATTTACATCAGTGGATTTGAGACATTATTTGCAAACGTTTTTGAGCCAATAAAGACATTTTTAACAATATTAAGATGCTCGTTTATTTATTCTTTTTAAAAACTTATAACAATTATTATGCGTTTATGGACTGCAATATAATTATTCTTGACGTTCCTTGGCTCAAATATCTTTCTATCAAATGTCAATATTATTATGAAAGCATCGCGGATGAACTTCGACAATATGCACGATGTTACAGCCTTTGATTTACTTCCTCTATATGATATCAGATTGTTTGTCATATATGATAAATGTACGGGAGTATTACACGTTCCTCTCTAGTACTTTGGTTATGTTATAAACTTTTATGTGACAAAGAAGGCTGATTGAAAATCGTTGTTTAGGTTAACGTAACGGAGAAGCCATTAACACGTGAAGTTAGGAAAGGTTTAACCATTTTCTCTCTTTTCTCTTCCTCCTGAGCAGGGAACTTTAGCAGGTTTTTCTTATCGCCATCGTCTTTATTGGCTTCGAGTCCATTATAGAAGCATCGACTGAGAATGTGCCAAACAGTAAGGAAAACATATTTTACTATACACTTGCTAGAATCCATCACCCTTGATAAAGAGTATGAAGTAGAAATGTTAACATATATTCTTTAGTTTGCTTAGATATTTCCTATTGTATACAAGAGGCAACAATGTTTAAGTTATTGCTACACATATTGGCAGGATGTCACACATATTTCTGTTTGTTTTATTATTGAAGAGAGAGTCGCATACATTCCAGATATTATAGAGACTAAAATGGGTTTCTTAGATCTCATCTCTGGAAATACTAACCTTTACCCAATTTCTAAGTATATCTAAATTATTTTGTGTACATAATTGATAAGGCTACACCACTGTGGCTGTACTGACCATAGAGCAGCGCTCTTGTAGTAGCTCACGAGCAATACATCTGATGAGAGCTGGCAATATCACTACGCATGCTGACTACTCATGACCCATCTCAATTCTTTCCACTGATACTATGTGATAAAACAACAAAGCGTTTCAATTTGTGTCAGCATTTTTAAGAACAGGAAAAATAGTAAACTGCCACATTAAGTCAGACACGTATTAGGTGGAAATATAATCAAAGCTGAAAAGTTATGTTCAGTTTGGTGTCAGTTATCCTAAAAAAAAACAAAAAAAAAAAAAAAAACAACTGGTCTTTGCTATTCGCATTTTCTTAAGACCATATATGTTTGATTAGCAATAGAAGAAAACGCACTTGGTAAAACATGCCTAACAGAGCGAATTGACTTCCGGAAGTGTGTGATATTCCCGTTGGCTCCAGGACTGAACTTGTGCTTCTCGTGCTTTTCCTTAGTCGATAAGTGATTGTTGGGTTGACTTCTCTCTACCATGAAATTCTCCCGTCCATCATTTTCATTCAGTTTCCGTCTCGTGGACTACTCCGGTGATGGATCAGGCCTTCGAGTAAGGGATTGTTAGCAACACTTCTGGATGTCTCTTTGACCTGTCTACCTTCGTCCTACTGCCTTCTGTGGTTCCTTCGCTTCGTAATTTCCTCCCAGGGTGGTAGACAGATTAGATCTCTATAGTTCGTGGTATGGGTGTTGTCCTTCGTTGTGTATCCTTAAAACCATACCTAATAATCATCATCTGATTTATCTGACATCAACTTAAATGGAGATACATCACCTATGGAAAATCACCTACATGGTTGAAAATCACTTTCACCGATATGCTGAACCACATACAAAGATAAAGAGTATTCGCTCAAAACAGAGCCAAACTTTTAAAGCCCCTATAAAAAACTTGGTGACAGACTCCAATGATTCAGGCAAACTTTTCGTTAGTGATTTCCAATTTCCAGACACAATCCAAGGGCTGCAGAATATTCCCCTGCTTCGAGAACGTTTAATGCAATTTACAGCTAGGTTTCAAGGTTTGAACGTCGTGACATTCTTCCACTCCTGATGCATAGATCCACAATAGTACTGGCCAGCCCACTTGCATAGAAAGAGAGATGGGATCAGTGGTCTAGCTGTTGTGGTGGTCCCTTGCTTCCCCACCACTCGCATCACTTCTCATTTCTCCTCTCTTGCGCATTATGGAGTGTCACGTCGGTTTAACCAAGCTGAGAATTCAAAACTTTTGATAAAGTTCCAGCCGTACCACTAACAGTAATCGTGATTTCTGGTAGTTTAAATCATTTTAAGTTTTATTACAGATGACTTCATGGGATAGCATCCGAGTTAAATTGGAAATTGAGAAATCCAAGCTTTCGACCACAGTGTCAAGAAGGTTGAAAGCTTGGATTTATCCGATTCCAATTTAACTCGGTTGCTATCCTGTAAAGTCGCCTGTAATAATCAACACAGAGAAAGCTTCAAATCTTTAATTTTAACATTTAATTTGTGAAGGTTTACATATTTGGCATCTTTGATGAGCCCTCCGTCATGTATCCTCACCAATTTATTCATGAGATGTTCTGATTTATCTCCAGTACATCTGCTGACCGAATTGTTGGAAATGTTAAATTTTATACGTATTGTAGGATTCCAGTGATTTTACAAAAAGATGTAGAAGTTGTAAATTCGTTTTATACTTATAAGACAGTTTTGATACATTAAATTAAGCTTTATTAATGGACGCTATTTAACCTCTGTGGTTCGCATCGTCCCATTCTGAATTAGGCGTGAAATATCACTTAATTTTGCTCAGAGTCCTTTTTATAAGGTTTGAGATCCTTTTACTTGTTGTAAATATACGACACGTGAGCAACGGCTTTACTTACCTTCCGAAGCAGCCCATGCTAAGGGTGTTTATGCCCGAAAAAAATCCATTGTTCTCCACGGGTGTGAACCCGCAACCTAGGGAACCACGGAGGAAATATTGATACTCAAAGCTAACAGAGATTAAGCATATGATGAATTACACACACACACACATATTAATTTAACTTCACCCTGTGGCCACCGCACGGTGGCTCGCTCACTGGCCGCCGCAGCTCGGACTCCATCGAAATAGTTATATCTCTACATCCACCTTTCTCATGTTACAGTTGCAATGACAATGATAATAAACACATACATACCTTCATAAGAGATATTGACATGTTGTCCCTCTCTATTTGCATATTTTGGCATCTTTTTAGGAAATGTTCATTCACGTTTGACAGTTCAATATCCGTAATTGAGTGAAATGATTACGTAATATTTACTTTTAGTTCTTAAATATATGCATGTACAATATTTTTCATATGATCATCAGAGTGGGTAAATTTCATTATATGTTTTTGCGAAATGATAGAGTAATTGATCCACGGCAGAGTAATCGCATTATCGGATAACATTGTACCGTGTCAGTCTGCATTAGTAAGCTATCAATGTTGGAACGACAAAAACAAAAATATTGAAATGACTTGAGGAGATTGAAAATTAATCTGTCTCATCATTTGAATTTTTTATGACGATAACTTATCTGGTCAGGTGGATAACACTGCATTTGCTTGCAAGGAAAATTCCATACCCAGTGATTATGAAGTGTCAATGATCGGAAGTGTCAGCAGATGAATCAAATTCTGAACTTGCTGAAAATACTTCACCACAATATGTAAGTAGAGATAATGTGACCATATGTATGTCCATCCACCACCACCTGACACAGTTACCAGGAAGATGAATATTATTTGTAATTCATCCCTTAGGTGTAAAACAACGAGCTCAGAATGCAACAATTAGAAATGAAATGTTGGCAACTGTTTTTCCTAGATACTGTTTTAGAAAAAATAGTGGAGTACACCAACGTGAAGCTTACAAACTTCGGGCTAACTACTTAAGGGAAAGTGATAGACCCAATATTACCTTAGAAGAAATGAAGGCAGTCTTAGGACTACTACTTTACTTACCTTCCGAAGAAGCCCATGCTAAGGGTGTTTATGCCCGAAGAAAATCCATTGTCCTCCACGCATGCTGAAATCATCTCGTTAAAATGTTACTGAACTTTGGACAACGGACGGTACAGCTCCAGAACACCTTCGTCAGACCATGAAGTCCAACAGGTTTCTGATATTTTTTAGAGCTCTTCATTTTGATGATATTACAAGGCCTGCACAAAATCTGTGGACAACGTGCTCCAGTAAGAGAGATGTTTGAGGGGTTTGTATCAAGGATCCAGGAACATTAACGTGTAGAAGAGTATTCGACGATTGATGACATGCTGGAATATTTCCCAGGTAGGTGTATATTCCTAAATAACCATGCAAGTACGGAATCAAAATATTTTCGTTGGTGGACGCGCGTATGTTCTATACAGCAAGCATGGAAATATACGCCGGCAAACAGCCTGATGGATGTTCATTTACAACAGACACGAGACCAAGTGCCGTTGTGAAAAGAGTGGTTCAACCCAATAAAGGCACTGGGCGCTATGTAGCTACAGACAATTGGTTTAGCTCTGTGGACCTAATGAATGCACTCATTCATAAAGACCTAGCTCGAATAGAGACGGCTAGAAGAAACTAAAAGAAATTCCTGCAGTCATGGTAAATACCGAAACCGACCAATAAACAGTAGTTTGTTTGCTTTCGAGGAACAGGGAACTCTGGTGTCTTACATCCCGAAAAAGTACAAAAACATCCTGTTTATTTCCTCTATGGATACCAGGGATTATGTTGATTCCTCTACTGGTGATTCTTTCAAGCCTGAAGTGATCACATTCTACAATTTGACAAAAGGTGGAGCAGACGTGGTGGATGAACTTGAATTTGTTTTCACTGGCCAGCTGGAATTGCTGGAATAAACGGAAAGGTTATTTACCTATAAATTTCAGGTGTGGATATACGCAGGAGAATGTTCCAGAGGAACCTTGCTCTTGCTCTCACAAACCACATGTAATTACTAAAGCTTCAACTCATAGTCTCGGATCGGAACTTCGAGTTCGTCTAGAACAGAAATTCTACACTAAGAAAGTTGAGACACCTAATAAACCCAGTATTAGTACAGGAAGAGAGAAATGTGCCTTGTGCTCTAATAGAAAAAAATGCAAAGTAAAGGTAAGATGTGCTGAATGTCATTTTCCCATCTGTAGATAACGTAAAATTTTATTGTATTGTGTAGGAAATGTCATAGAAATGAATATACTTCTGAAAACTCGCTTGCTAGAAAATAGTGAAACTATTCAGAAACAAATCCACTGTGTCAGTGTAAAACTTACACAAAAAATTTCAACAGGGTAAATAATCACTATGGAGGGTCTAGTAGATATAAACAATCCTACTAGGACCTTTAGTGCACCTATTTTGTCTTAAACTTTGTAATTCACATGCTATGTTGTGAGCCTCTTTATAGAACAGCATTAGTATGGTTGTAATGTCAACAGAGCATTGAACTTTTTATTCGTTTAGTGTATAATGTCCATTGTAAAGAAGATAGAAGATAGTTTTGTACAGGAATATTAAAAATCGGTCATAATAAATTTATAGCAGTATGTCGTCAAAATAGTTGGTGCTACTAGAGAAAGTGAGTTAAATATTAATAAAATAGCGTGGAACATTACAGTACTAAAATTAAAGTTAACTATAGCCTTCAGGTGTTTACTATTATACGATTTATTTAATAAATGGAATCTCAAAAAAACATGATCATATTTACTAAATGTTCAAAATTACTAAATGTAACCATAGAATAGTGTGTAAATACATGCGTAAACACTTTGCGGTCCCGCGCTCACATGTCGACCATTAGCGTAACGACCTCGACCACCTCAGGTTAATCAAGCGATAAATAGACAGGTGTAGTTCACACCATTTGTTGAACAGCTGACCAAGGTTGAATATCTATCTGTATTTTTTAAACAATACTTTACAACCGCGCCTACAGCTAAAGCGTCATTAACTTAATTCATAAAACGTTTGAAAATAGTTTAATTATTCGAACGTTATCGTCCTGGAGATTCCTTAATATAACCTTGAGTGATTTTTTTTATCTGGAAACCTGATGTATGTCACAAACCTCTATACATTGTAGAAACAAAAGGAAAACTTCAGTTTAGAATTTACTCTATATCTGATACTGAATTTTGTAGAGTGTATGAAAATGTCCTTATAAGAACTATGCGGATATAAAAGGACAACGTTTCCAACATCTCAAATAATAAGCTGTGTGTTTATAATAGTAATTGTAACTATAAGAACATGAAGTAGGGGGATATTAGAACCGTTTCGGCAGGAGTCGGGGCGGCAGTGGCCGGCGTGCGAAACGCAGAAAAGGGCCAAAATGTAAAGAAAAATCACTGTGTTACGATTAATATTATTCTAACGATGAATCTAGCACCTAGAGCGATAAGTACAATATCTCACTCATTATAGCGTCCTTTAATTTCTGACAGTTTCACACCTTCCAGCCTGTGTGTGTTTGATGAATGTCAAGAAAACTTTTCTAATTATTGGACATTGTTGCTGCTCTCAACAAATTTGAGAAGCTGTACTTATTTATAACTGCTGTAAATGGTACAGTTCTGTACAAAGAGGCTCTAAAATCCAGTAAATTTAGTTTACAAGACATTTGAAGCTTTTGTGCAATACAGCGGTGCTCCTATGAGCAGCCCAGCTCAATTTGGTTCCTGCCTGTCGCTTCGAGCCCTCTTTCCAAACTCTTTGCCCTACATTAGGACTACAAAGCTGTTCATTTAATGCTCCTCACACTTCAGTGTTAAATCCACTACTCGAATCATGAACACATTTCAAACAGGTATTTACGTGAAACTGAATTCGTAGTAATACCCAATGAAGGGCGTCCTTTACCAATTTAAATTCCGAAGCAATAATTATACGCCCAATGATTTCCTCATCTCTGACCCATTGATTAGAACGGATTGGAACGGAGGTCTGCAAAGTAAAACTCTAATGATTCAATTTCGAAGTGTGTTAATATTTACTCTTTTTCAATCTCCCTTCCTTGGTATTTCTTTTTCCATGACGTTTTTATAGGAAAACTCACAATCCATTTGCGTTTTACATTGTTTTCTTTACTTTACCGTATCCTATTCATATTACTTAGCATAAAATTCAAATACGGATTTTTGCCGGAAATGCATGTTCCAAAAGGCCTTTCAATACACAACAACAACTTTAGAAACTAAGTCTGCATGTGTATTCTGCGAAAAGCGTATATCGAAATAAAAATAGTTAAACACCAAACTTCGTAACGAGCCCAGAATATTTCAAAGAAGGTTTTTATAAAGACATTTGTGTATTGAAAATAAGCAAAATTTTACTGCCATACGCCACGAAACTTAGAAGCACGCCTGAAAGAGTTGAAGGGAAGGGAATGAAAATGAAATGATGGCAAATAAATAGTGATAGATAAGAAATCCCCCCCAACGTGGGCCTACGAAAAAAAAACTTAAGGTCAGAGTGGACGGGTCCAAGGAAATTACTCCTACAGACAAATTAGAGACAAAAGGTGTAAATTAGGACTTATATTCTGAGAGTAATTGTTTTTAAATTACAACACTAAAAGTTAACCCATCTACAGGTGCGATATTGCATCTTTGTTTAGCACTTCACACTTGACAGCTAGCTGCTTATACATCACCTTGCGGGCTGGCCCTTCTACCTGGCTGAAGGTCAGTTTGACTCTGTTCCTTTCGTCTCTTACATTAGTCATGGAAGCAAAACAGATGGCGAGTTTTTAATAGTGTTTAACACCTGCTTTAACTACAAATGGCACCGCAAGCGATAGATGGTGGCTGGGAAAGTGGTTACCCTATCAGACCACAATGTGGTCGCTAAGTCTTATTTTCTAATGGAACCGATTAGCGTTTCGAGAAATTTGTAGTCTACACCACTTCGATAATTGTTGCAAAAATACTGTTTAGTGACATTAATAGATTTGCCATTCACTAAGTCTATTTATTTATTATCTGCAGAATAAAAATTGGATCCTAGTACACCAACTATATCAAACTAAACGTAAAACTTTTGGTAAAGGTTCCGCAGGACGTTCAGATTGAAAATGTTGAAAATACTAACCTGAGCAATAAAAATGCACAAGGAACGTGTGTCTTGTAATAGATGTGATCACTTTGAGTTGCTGTGACCCATCCTGCCTAATTGAGCCAGATATATATATATATATATATATATATATATATATATATATATATATAAAACTCGTCGCAGAATGGAAACACAAAGTCCATTTTGTAATTATTACAAACGCACAAACCATACTGTCAACCTATTTTTTTCACGAAATCCGCGAGTCATCTGGCCTTAAGCGACATTACATATTCTAGTTCAGTTTTAGATTTGACTCTGCAATTGTTTGATTGACCAACATGTCTGCCCATGCACAAGCAGACAAAACGAACAGAAGACTGTACTTTTCGCATTGGAAAGAAGAACCGATTTTCAGAAAGTCCATTTTTACCCCTTATTTCGATCCAGTATATTTACATACTCCTAACCTAACCTAACGTAGCCTAACCTCGACGAAATCTCGAAGCCTGTCATTCACCTGCCACGTAGCCATATTGTCTCCGTAACCAATAGCCAACTCGCGGTATTATGTTTATCAATGTTGGCAACTACTGCCATTATGAATTATAGAGACGAAAACAACGAAAAACTTGTAGAAAACTACATGAGCGACCCTAACGGTCGAATAATATACTATGAAATCTGGATCACCAAAGGAATAAAGACCAAGTTTTGTTTACAACAAATAATAAATTGTTAAAGTTAAACACTACAAAATAATTTTAATATCTTTATATACCCCATTATGTTTATTACAAGTTTAGTGCTTTTAAGTCCATATACAGATGTTAGGTAGATTTGTATGATTAATCGTATCTTGATTTGATTGCTTGATTTTTTTCAAAGTATTAGTATCTTTCAATATTCAAAGGGCTCTATGTTAAATAATTGTTGTAAAAATTCCATGACCTTTCAAAATTGCACTAAAATATGTCCTAAAGGAAGCAAACAGTTTCGTTTGAATATAAATAATTTTCAAGCTACTGAAAATTAGAAATGGTTATGTATCAAAAGTGTTTTGCGATAAGGCAAAATACAATAACTAATGACTAACCATTACCTTTATTATAGGAGTTACCATTTTCATGCCAACAGTTGTATCTCAAAAGCAAATTCTTTGCAAAATAGACTGCTCTCCAAATAACTGTTTTTACAACAGCAACAACAACAAGAACAATAATTAATAACAACGATTATGATGGTAAATTAAACGACTAAATACATATTAGAATCAACTAAAAAATTCAATCCCAAAGCCGGGAATTGAACACAGTCCTGCCGCTCTCCTAGCGCTTGCTCTAACCGTTGAACTACTGTATCAACATACTGATTCTTGTATAGTATATTTTTACCCTGTCAACCAACGCATGTCTCCCTCCAGAGAACACCTTAATAGCGACTTACATTCATAAATACTTGGTTTCCGCATAGTATTAACTATGTTAATTACTGGAGCTTCAACTGGCCCCGTTGAGTTCTGCAACTCTTTTAAAGCACCAAGGTATGCCTGCATATAGGGCAGTTGAGCTACCTAGTAGGATGCAAAAGCGTTCGTGCTGGGAACTTAAAACTTTCATTGGATATCCAGAATTAAATGCAGCACCATAAAATACAAAACCACTATTATTTTAAAGTAAACGTCAATTTTTGATTGCAAATATGTCGCCAGTGCTTTTTCGTTTACTTCTGCAATTAGAATAGCGAATTAGAGTCATAAAACATGAGTTATTCTTATTTTTAGCATATATTGATAAAATGAGACGTTCAGCCACAAAATTATATTAAACCATTGGACTCTAACGTATCTATTGGAATAAAGTCGTGGGCGTACGCTTGGCATTGAATTTCTCAACTGACTCGCATGTTTTCCATTGAGGTTGTAATCTCAAGATAATTTGAGATCACCTTATGGTTTACTGGGAAACATGCGACTCAGTTGAGAAATTCAATGCTATGCCGGTATGTTGCCATGGTAGCTGAGTGGTAGAGCAATCAGCTAGAGACTGGGCGATCCGTGGTTCAAATCCCGGCTATGGCATTGCATTTTTCAGTCTGACTCTATCCCAGATATGTTATATACTGGGAATTTTCTAAATGTCACGGATGCGTCACTTATATAGCAGCCTAGCATTTACGTGACGCAGCGCACTGTCATTACCGCAACTTAAATATCCCAATATAGTATTGTGGACAGCGCCATTAGAAGGGGTTTCCCAGGTGCCGTTAGGAGCAAAATCAATCGGAAGGTATTTTTTAATGTTATTTATTAATACGTAGCACCATACCCCATTACATACTACACTACAAGATTTATAGAGACACGATAATTTAATTATTTAAACGCGAAGTTAGCATTGGTGTGTTATTGTTAAAAGTGTGTTGATAAATTTAAGAATGATGTTTTAACAAATTAAATTAATGTATTATATTCCTGCATTTACAACTTTTGAAAATGTATGCTGTAAACGAAACGCACAAATGGCCTCAAGTGTTTTAATTACCTACCTATTTCATTATGATCATAAATTGGCTGGTTTATAGCATTTTTAGCTGTGCTTTTGAATGTTCTACGTTGTCAGGATGGGAATTTCGGTAAGTGAATCTATCTTTCTGTTTTGTAATATTCTTGCGAAGTAAAATCTCACACATCCAAAGGCATTTTCTCAACTTTTTAATATTTTGATATAGCATTAAGGCTTGTCGAATGATGTGAACAGTAAAATCCCTTTGACATTCTACAAACGAAACAGTTAGAAAACAAAGCGAAAGGAAAAATAACAAGAAAATGGAAGACATCTTCAAAGAAAGTTAGTTGCGACTATTTCATTCATGTCACGTGATCGTAGGAAATGGCCACTCCAGTACATTGGCGCGTAAAATTATCACCAATTTGAACTCATTATCTCTGGATTTTAATAGTTTTTTATCACACCCAAGTGCAATTGTTTTTTTTCTAAATTGATCGCACCCACGTGCATTGTTTTCTCTTTGAATATAAGTGTGCAGTGATTTTCCGGTACATAATGCCGGAAGTTCCAATAGACATTAATTGCAATCAGGCTTTACTAAGCCAAAATAATAGAATGTAGCAATACAAGGAGATCAGAAAATTTTGATATGGACATCAAGTTGCAGTGATTTCAGTGCAAATATACGTCAATACAAATGGGATTTTGGGGATATTATTCTACAGGTCCATATAGGCTAAGCATTGGCATTTTATTCACGAAATAGTCTTATTAAATACACCTCGAGCTACAACTTATCTCTAGCCCCAAGCTGCTCGCGAATTTATTGATAAAAGTTGTAGCTTTAGTTATGATAAAAGATTATATCCATGAACCGTTTTTAAATACAATACCTCCATTTATTAAATCCTTTTTTTTAACACTGTATATGTATAATCATTTACTCAAACCTAAAATTTAAAAAGAAAAGTTTTCTTAACCGCTAAAAATATCATTTTTACTTTTATGGGAAATATTGGTTAACCGAAACCACCCCTTGTTCCGGTTAACATAGATTCTGCTGCAAACTTTAATAAATGATATCAATGGCAACAACGACAAGGTTACCTTACATAAATATTAATCTATAGGCTGTAAAATATGTAAAATATTAATTTTGCCCACCACGCCATTAAATTTTAACATCTTCGCCGTTCAAAATAATATTAAATCTTATTAATTTTGTTGCAGAAGAGACACTTAGGTTAGGAAACATGTTTAAAGTCCCCTTATCCTTATATACAGCATACAACGAAATGAAAAAAAAGAAAAAAAAAGAAAAGGTTTTGTTTCCAAACAGTGCTTTTAGCTAAATTACTACCAAAATCCTCCACAGCACTAATTCTCTTGATACAATTATATGTTTTATGTGCACTAATGTAGAAGTTGGGGCGGTAACGAGTTCCGGGTTCGTATCCCGGGCGCGGGTTATTGCTTTTGGGAAATGGTGTGGGTTTGTGGGTGGCCTAGCTCAGGGTTTTTAGTAGCATGGAAATTATTTCAGGTTGTGGTGAGACATAAGTGCTTTATTAATTTAGTCCGGCCTTTTTCCGTCGTCGAACACACGCGTATACTACTTAATGTTCTACTATGAAGTTACACTTTACCCACCCGCAACTATTATTATGTATTAGTATGATGCAATGATATGTTTTGTGTATTCGGGTGAGTATTAAAACAACTATTTCCCTCTCCTTCACAGGTAGCCTGTCGACTCCACCACGGAATCCAAAAATCACATCTTAGTCGCGCGGAGGTTCTTCGTCAAGTGCATCAAACATTGTCTCCTGGCCAACGAAGATCATTGCTTGCTGTCCCGTTATGTCCCCTCGGGCAGGGTCCATTCATCCCTTCGGTTCAATGCTCGGACGTAACGGGATCTTGTGCCCCGAGCTCGTGACTTAAACGTGTTTAGAGTCTTTCTACCCTTCCCATTTTCACTGTACATTTACATTTTCTCTTCTTGATGTAATTTATATTTTTAGCTACGATTTATATTTCCCTTCTGAATAATTCTTTGCCCCGGGACAAGACATGTGCTGTCTCAAAGTACGAATCGTATTTTGGAGGACAAGGATTTGAATTCCTTGGCCTGCCTTCCTGAACCATAGGACATTTCCGTGGAGAAAGTACATTACAAAATATATGCAACTTTATGTGAACTCATTTCTACAATTAAGGTGCTCAGAATAGCAACGGCAGATCCCAGCCGACATCATATTTTGAGATAGAAGCATGGTTATGCATACCTGCCATCTACCTTGCATGTGACGAAGTATCAAACGAAATGGGATATGCTAAAGCTCTCATTTTCCACCTTTAAAATTTTTCCATAGTGAGAACGAACATATTCTCAGCGTAAAAATGACATATCCCTACTATGAGTGCTTTACTTTATGCCTGATACACATTCATGGCGTTAAAGCGAACGGTAGTTAATATGGCGCAGGTCTGCAGATGTTATTCCTGAAACTCCAAAAAAAAAAAAAAAATAAATAAATAAAAAATAAATAAATAAATAAACGAGTGAGAAACGCAACTGAATGGGTAACAAACAGAAAAAAAGTTGTACAGAAATAGTACTAAATCATATGTAACAAAAAGTTCCATAGTGGTTTTATGGGGGGGGAAAAAAGAGTGAAAATTGAATTAAATGTTGTAACTTTCTGATTCAATTTCTTTATACGTTTGCCTCGCGATGTAAAGGGCACGTTGTTTGTGGAATTTTATGGGCTTAGTGACTATAATAAACAGAATTGTTTAATTTATAGAGCTGGATTAGGTATTTCAAGATGTTAAATGAAGGAAAGGTCAATTTTACACCATTTTTCTGTTTTGTATATTTTTGTTCTAATAAACATCACAAAATCAGGAAAAATATTAATTACAATGGTGCAAGTATTTGCATATAGACTTTAAATCCATTAATTTAAATATCCAGCAAATATCAACGCGTAATGTTAACTACTTTCCACGTTTTGGAAAGAATACAAAACAGAAAATGACGTTTATCTCAAAATGAACTTTAGTTGGAATCTGATGTTTTTATTCAAAGCCTCTCAATTATTCCTGCAAGTGGTGCCTCAGTTCAAAGCTCCTGTTCTGCATTGTAAATAATTTAAACCCATGGGAAGAATTCTCAGAGGGAAGAAAGAATGTATGTCTAGGCTGTTATTACTCTCAATGGAAAATACGTTTTGTAGACATTCATAGAAATAAGGACTTCTACCATCAAGTTATAGACGATACTGCTGATAAGAACTAGGGAATCGAAATTTTCTACAAGAAAACATCTGGAGTTGATTTTCACTTTATTAAAATATCCTTTTGTTATTGCCTCTCCCATTTAAAAATGCACAGCACGTCACTGGTAATAAGTTAGTATATACGCACACACTAAACTAAAATTATATACATGCCATATCGTTACAGAGTTGGTCAAATATGCATAATGCAGTTTTGCTAATTACGAACAACGAGAAACACGTTTATGCTTTTTCTGCATATCCTGAAGTTTAAAGAAAATACTATGCAAATGTGCAAAATCCGTGGCACAGTCATAACGTTTTAATCAAAATAGCTCCTTAAACTGGCT
Source organism: Hymenopus coronatus (assembly GCA_030762935.1). Taxonomy (NCBI): domain Eukaryota; kingdom Metazoa; phylum Arthropoda; class Insecta; order Mantodea; family Hymenopodidae; genus Hymenopus; species Hymenopus coronatus. Next base: position 63,897,343 of record CM060900.1, read on the forward strand.
TCGAATAATCTCTTCCTGATTTTACTTAGTTACAGTATCTCTTAGTATGAGTGTTTTAAGTAGACGACTCAGATGGAATCAGTAGCTAGCAAGTAAAAAAAAAATTATTGATTTTTTTTAGTTTGTTACGGTCGTTCCATTTATGTGCCGTTTGCCAAGCGCGATCCGCATTTGACATGCGATTGATTTTCACTCACACATTTATTCTCTCATAATACCTCCCAGACTCTGGGGAAGGTAAGGATCAATCTTGGTGAGAGAAAAATTCCCACCACCCCACCCAGGAATCGAACCTGGAACTCCTTGTATAGCAGGCAATTGCTCTACTGACTGAGCCACGGGGTCAGCCACTTTGTACGGATTCAAATGCCGATATTGTACACAGTTACTTTTATTTCTCGCAAGCAAACAAATGCATATATCAGGTATCTTGTTATCTTTGGATACAGTATTGTTGTATCTTCTGTTACATATAAGTATAGAACTGCTCCTTGCAGAGAAACCACGAAACGCCGCACAAACAAGTACATATTGCAATAATAGCAAGTTGAATTACAAAAACCGTATGCACCTGTAAGTTGAGTTCGGAAATCGGAATTTCTGTGCATAACAAGGTAAAATGTAAACACTCACCTAACCCTACTCCCAATGCACCGTGATATGTTTGTACATTCACAACATTTGCATTCTGCTGTACATCACAAGGTTTACTTTTAAATGTAAAATGAAATCACGGGTCTAATTGCAGAAGCACTGGACTAGGTGGAGTACAGCAGTGGAAATTGCAGAGATAGAAGTGTAAATAATAAATGAGTAAAATGCGAGAAATCTTCCCATCCGGATTTGAGACGTGAGAAACACATAAAGCAGGTGTTCAACACGAAGAAAACAGAAGATAGAATAACTGTTTTGAAGGGGACCAATCTCTGAGCTTTTTTAAAAGTTCTGAGAAGTATTGATTCTCTGCTTTGAAAAGAGGCAAGTAGGTAAGTAGTTCTGACACTAAAGGTATTAAACAAGCCTGCCAACATCGCAGTGCAGTGTTTTAACAATCACCTCTACAATCTTAACTTGTCGCCTTCTGTGGTGTAATTGTTACCATGCTAACGTTATACACCCAAGGTCGCGGGTTCATACCCGGCGGAGGACAATGGATTTTTTCGGGTGTAAAAATTCTTAGCACTGCTTCCTTAGGAAGGGAAGTAAAGCCGTTGATCCCGTGTTGTAGATTTACGGTACGTAAAAGAACCGCAAGCCTTATAGAGAGGCCTCTGAGCAAAATTAAGCGGTCTTTCACACCCAGTATAGAATGGGACGCTGAGAACCACAACAGTTAAAGAACGTCCATAATTAACACACCATTTATATTTATTTTATTTACAATCTTAACCTTATATTTTGCACTATTTTATTCTCTTCCTGGTCATTAAAGTTTCGCCTTGTGTGAAAATTTTGCGAGGTAATTTGAATTTCTCACCAAGGAGTTCTAAGATGACTATAAATAAAATTCATCGTTGCCAATATTCAGTAAAGAAAAATTACATAGAAAGTGTAAAAGACAGAGTTATATAAACAGATAAAATAATATTATAGTAATGGTAATGCAAAAAATAATGAAATATTGGTATAGGAAATGCGAGTTATAACAAGATAATATTTTGAAGAATTATTTACATTACCTAGAAATTAGAAAAACATCTAGTCATAAAAGCTGATTGAGTAAAATTAAAGAGCTCTAAGCGGAAATTGGACTAAGTGATATATGGTAGCAAATAACATATTATACAAAGGAAGGTATGAGGGCGCTGATACGCATGAGTTGAGGGGAGGGATTACTGAAACGATATCATTGGTATTTTGAATAATGACAAAGACGAAATTAGGAAAAGAAGAGTATGTAACATTTTGTAAATAAAGTGAAAGAGAAGTAATGATAGGATTTAGGCTAGGTATACAAAAACTTAAAGTATAGGTACTAAAATATTTTAAAAAAATAAAACTATTCCTTTAAGAAACACGTAATCTCTAAATTTTAGAGGTTGGTTCAATTAATAGAAATCGTCACGCTGAGCAAAACAACGCATTCATTGCGCCTTTGATGCCTGGATATATAAAAACAGATGTTTATTGTATCTCCATCAGTTCATAAGCGTAGTTCATTAAAATTGAGAAACAACTAGGAATGTAGTAAACGGTGATAAGTAGATTTCATTTCACGAATACCCTTTGCTCACGAATTCACAATAAATAGGAAAGTTGCTCATTTGATTAATATTGACACTTTTTTCCACACCAGGGTCACATTCTATGAAATTCTACGTTTTAATTATTCCCTTTAATATTCATAACGGGAACATAATTAGCATAGATCTCAGATTATGAAAGTGCACATTTAACGTTATTTTTGGTAATTGTATCTAATTTTTAGGACGTTTTCTTAATGTCACGTCATTATATTATCCATTTCACCCACGTTGCCTCTATATCCAGTCACGTTTTGCATTTACCTACATCGAGAATATAAGTGAGTATGTATTATTGAAGTCATACCTCAAGGTGACGTTTCTAATATCTGAAAGTTCACTATTCAGCTAACAATAAAACATTCTGGATGGGTGATAATAATTTAACATATATCCTATGAAATAGGTTCGTAACAACAAATGAAATATTGCAAGCCTTAATTTTCACACGAGAAACACCAATTGGTGTACCTCTTACCGAGAAATTGGATACTGTCATGTGGAGGAAGTGCCGGAGAAGAAAGAAAATGAAAAGTACCATCGTGATTACGTTATAAAGTAACTTGCATTGAAATTATCATAAAAAACGAAAACGGCAGGGAATGGCATGGTTAAGAATTGGCGCTAGGAGATTAAGAGATATAAGAAAAGCATCCCACAGAGTCAGTGTCCCATTTGTGGAGGGCAGGAAGAGCTAGAGTATATAGTATATGAATGCCAAGGAACGGATCTATGGAGAACAGAATGGGTCAGGGAGAATAGGAGAACAGCATAGAGGGGGATTTTTAGAAAGAATTGTAGAAGCTTGTGTCAGTTTATAAGCAAAGTTAAGAAAAACTGGATCTGGTCTGTATAAAGCAATTATAGTTAATAACATTTTCTGTTACCAATTAATATTTCATATGTTTATACTATCAGAATCTAAAATGTACGTAGATGATGGGGGATTATGATGAGCTAAGGGAATGGGCTGAATGTTCGTCACACTCAAGTATGTTTTTGTTTAACATAAATAAATGAATGAATGTGTTAAAAAGCTGTTCTGTGATCTTAACAGGTCACACGACACACAGCTTAAAATGTTCCAAGTGAGGTAACATTTTGGTTGGACACAACCAATTAAACTAACCTTAAAAAGAACAAAAAACAAGAAAAAAAACGGAAAGAAAGACAGTCAAACACTGAAGTAAATTAAAAGAATGGGAGATCTTGTAATTGTGACTAATCAGTGCAACTACAAACACAAAATTTACTATAATTGTACCTCGTCCTGTATTTGTGCTTGGCTAACCCCAGTAATCCCGTAGGCTAGGTAATGGCATGAGGTCCAAATAGCATACGTTTGCCATAACAATAGTTATGTTAAGAAAGGTTTGCTTTTCCAATTGGAAATTAGCTGAGATACACGATATTTTAACCTGAAATTCCAGAATTTCATAATTTGGGAATAATACCTGGTATTACCAATGTAAATCCAAGTATAGTACCTATTACGGGAAGGTCGAGTGTAGCGAAGTGTCATGTACTAGCTTTCAGCGACGAACACACAGCCATCGCGAGAAAAAACGCCCCTAAACCTATCTCACCTATGCTAAATATGGTGGCATAATCCTAAGTAATTGAATCTGGTGTATTATAGCACAATTACACTAAACATTATTAATTGTAATAGTGGCCTACACAAACTTGCATTAGGAATGAATCAGAGTTGTAAAGTGGGCATCCATGGTAACGGCTAGTTCTGACGTCACACTTATGGAGTGTAGTTCTTATCGCATCCCAAGCCTACGGAAGGAGCGCTGATTTTTGTACTGATAAAGCTTTGTTATACTTAAGGCTTTATTAAGACCCCAGAGAAAACGTTTTAAAATCAGTCATTTCACTTGAGTTGCACAAAGTGAAGAAATTGAGCAGGTAAGATATATTAGAGAGAAAGGGATAAATAGATAGTAGTAAAGGGAAAGACTGCGAGAAAGTGCAAAAGGATAGGTGCAGAAAAAAACCCTACGTTTGGCACAGTAATGTACACAGCCACGGTTCTAGTCAAGAATAAATATTTTTAGGCACAACGACAAGACTAATAATTAGTGTAGAGTACGTTCTAACCTATGTACACTTGTAAGACCTAGGTTTATCTACCTTATAGTGACTTATTCCGTATATACTTCATCATTCTTGTTGTAGGAAATAATGCTGATACTTGCCAAATCTTACTGCACAACATTAACCTCTGCCATGGTTGTTAAATTTAAGTAGCACAATTTGAAACATTTAGAGAGCGACTCGTTTGCAGTAGCGAGCAAAAAACTAAATTTAAAATAGCGTGGTGATGCATGGTGTTTATTTTGTTTAATGTTAGGTTGCCAGAGTTAACTTATCAGTTGTGTTCCAAATCTATCCGGCTTCTTACTGGATTGAATAAAGTGAGCGGCTAAAGGGTTAGGAAACGGGAGCGTATTACATTAGTGGCTGTAAGACACTCACTAGATGTCTCTATATTCTATTGATTGTATATACAAATTCTGGCACACCTAATCAAAGAATATAGTTCGATTCCCAGCTCACAAGCGAAGAAGACAGTGACGCAAGATAAACACTATATAAAGTGGTTACACGAAATTACCTTGAAAACATTGCTCCCATTATTATACGTGCCGTTTGAGAGGAGAAAAAAAACATGGACGACAAACTGGAAATTGTTTCCCTTATTTAGCAAGACTATCAAGCTGCCGAGCTATATGGAGCGCTTTCAAGAACACCGGCAAACTGGTGGAAGAATTACAACAAATGTGGTTACTGGGGAAGTTGGGTATTACACATTTCAGCTTTTTCTTCTTCTTTTGCTATTTGCTCATCTCTTATGGATGACTTACACCCCCAGGAGCTAAAAGCCAGCACCTAGGATCAGAGTTACACATAAGCAAACCACATAAAACTTAGAAAGATTACAAACAAGTCACAGTTACTCATTACTTAGAAAGGGTTGGTGACCTTCTTTATGACCATTTTCTTGTAAAAATGCGGTAATACAATTTATTAAATTTCCAAAGAAGTTTTGAAAATATATTCGATACCTTCTATCTCAAGTTTAGAATGGCCAGGAGCAGGTAATAGCCAACTACAGCAAGGCACCATCCAAGGCAGAAAAGAACTACAGCGTTAGATGACGAGAGCTCATGGTGCTGGAGCACTTCCACAAGTAACTGTCAGCCATTCCACCCTAGAACTGACCATTCTAACCTCACGTAGCTGTTTAGATTCAAAAACTTGGGGAGCCGGACAGCCCGTTGGGTCCCGAAGCTTCAAGAGTACGACTTCAATTCAGAACATCGGAGAGTAAGGAGCTACAACAATGCAGATGGCATATCACGAAGACCCTGTTTAGCGGAGTGTGCCAAGCAATTAGACGAAAGAGAGAGAGAGAGAGAGTGAGAGAGGGGTCAACTCCTGGGAGAAGTGGAGGCTAAGACGAACCAAGCTGGGAAAATATCGCACCCAAGAATAGTGTGTACTAGTGCTACTGGGCCCAATGGGAATCACTTAAGACTAAAGAAGTAATGATCATAATATGGGTAGTCACCTGATGGGGTGACCCAGAGAGAGCATCTAATCCACCTTCGAAGTCAAGTCGCGAAAATGTTGGAGGAAGTATATGTGAGGACTCTGGGAGCCCAACCGAACCATCGTCAATCTCCGAGAACGTTACTACTGGCTGAGGTTACGGGCGGACGCTGAGAGGAGGTGCCACCAATGTCATGTGTGTGTGGCAAGTCACGGCCACAGACTAGGAGCCGGGATCGCATACTGTATTTTGACGTGGGAGCACATTTTTACTCATAACCTTTATAACCTTTGGTGTACCTGGCCAATCCATGATGCAGGCAGGGGCAACATGTCTCTGTTGGTATCCATGGATTGTTTCACAAAGTGGCCGGAGGTGTACGCCATCCCTAACCAGGAGATCAAGATAATCGCGAACTGTCTCGTAGAAGAACTGTTTTTGCTCTATGCGGTACTGTTAGAGCTACACAACGATCAGGGGACTAAGTTTGAGTCCAACCTGATGACAGAAAGACTGAAGCGATTTGGAGAAAACAAGACTCGTATAACACCTCTCCACCCACATTCAGGCGGCATGGTGGAGGTACATGAGCATCTGGAAGAGCATTCGAGGGTGGTTGTGGCCAATCATCAGAGAGGCTGGTATGTGAGGGTGCCACTTTTCTTGCCGGTCTACCGCCCTTCATCCCACAACACCATCGCAATGGCACCAGTCAATTGGTCTTTGACAGGGAGCTGCGTTTACTATGCGACCTGATTTTTGAGACTCCTCCTGGCAGTCGCCTCCGTAGAGGATCTCGTAGACCAACTTCTCGACATGCATGAGATGGCGCTCAACACATCCAGGTAGCGAGCAACCGTATAAAGAGCAGTTATGATCGGCAGGTCAATAGCCGAGAGTGATTTGATGTGGCTATATTACCCTACCCGGACCAAGGAACGCTGTCCCAAGATTCTCTAACATGGCAACGCCATACCTTATAATGAAGAGAATAAATAGCTTCATCTAACGAATCCTCACGTGGTGAGTGGCTTGTTTCGAAAGTCATAGCGTATTATTACTTTTACCTATTGGCTTTCTTTCACTATATAATGCATTGTTACCCTTGTGTGATTGAGCACGTGTGCAGTCGGCGAGCACTTTATATCAAAGCTCTACACCTTTGTGTGAGTTTGTGATACATGTGGTGGTTTGCAGGTGCAACAATAATGACCACCTTTTCCAGTTTCTTGTATACCTGTCACGTATTTGACAGATATAAAAAGAGGACAATTTGGCCTAGAGAATCAGTTTCATCAGGACATTTTAAGAATACATTTGTAGATATAGCCTCAGTGAGTATCAAAGAAAATTGTGTAGCATAATTGTACCGCAAACATCGAATGTGAATTTGTAAACAAAAGTATTATTGTAATCAGTTGTAAAAAATAAAGAGTTGTTTGTTTGACTAAACACGAGCATTTTTTTTGCAATACCATAGATTTACACCGTAACAAATTCGTTTTCTTACATTCTGATTTCCTACCGTTGACTATATTTCTTACGAATGAGATGAAGATTAGGAATTGAAAAGCATGCAGGTTAGCGAGCAGCTGTCACGAGCTTAATTGTATAGTTCTACTAATTGTAAGCCATTTCTGTCGAAATATATGTAACTAGGCCATATCTAATCTGTGATTTGTGCATATGATAGCAGCACGAAGTGTATAATTACAAATAGACCGCAAATTTTAAGGTTAAATGTGAATACTCCAGAAACATTTTCACTACTGAGGTCAATATTTGTTTCACTGCTGTGATAACTAATGTGTACTCAACATGCCTCAGTCTCAAGAATAAGGTTAAGAAATCTAAAAGTCACAAAGAAAAAAATCCCCAGTTAAAGAAAGAAACTCATTAGGTTAGAGTTGACAGTTTTTACTTCTTGATGGTGTTACAACATTTTTGACTGCCAAAAGAACAAAATGGTACCTAAACTTCCAGATATACTTCCACAATTTCATAACTTGTGAACAAGGTTATCATTCTCTGAATAATGGCTACGTTTGGCTGGAGAACGAATTTGCTAAAGCTTCGATTCAAGTGGATTCTGCGTATCACTGATTTGAGAGAAACAAATTTAATGTATGACTTTTTAAAGATGGATGCGGAGGTCTAAAGAAGAAGGACACTCAGGCTTCCATGCTATGTTTCTGGCACCAAAAATATGATCCACAGAGCGTTTCAGATATTCAGGTTGTTTCTGCTATTGTGGAGCACTCATTTATGCTACCGGATCATTGTAGTGCCATAAAACGGCAAACCAGAAATCATCACACCAGGAGAATATGTGAGCACCATTTCTTATCACGAAACCGTGGTTACAGTTGGAAAGGATCGTAATGTACATGGTTCTAAGAAAGGCACTGAGAAAACTGGAAAGAAATTGGGACTCCTGGTATTTCCAGTCCAGTCCATGTGAGAGATTTGTAATGCTAATATCCAACAAAAATAACGTACATTTTATAAGTGGAACACACCGGCTTCACTGATTTTGGAGTTACAAACTATTTGTAAAAGTGGTAGTAATTTTGTAACAATGACCCCAGAACAAATAACTTGGGAATATTTATAAATGCAGCCAAGCTTAAAGATATTGTGTTTTTCTGTAGAAGCATTTTACAGACAACTGGATAAAATATGGTCACTTGGCATTCTAGACATATAGGATGCAATTTGACAAGGAGACAACAGAATATGACTGTGTTGTGTTAATGGAAGTTGAAATTGATGTTAATGTGTGAAAACACAATAAAGTATTGAATTTTAAAATTAAAACTAAAATAACAAGTGAACCATTTTTATAAAATGATCATTAAGCAATTGAGGGACGAAAACCAAATATTTTTTTTAATTTTAAAATTGACAACAGGAATTTTAAATTTTCCTTCTCTATTTTAGATGTCGACCTACTTCGCAATGATGATGTTTCTATTTTCATTAGTTTTTGAAAACAAATATTTACTGAAAAATACTTTTATAAACGTTCTTAATACAGTGGTTAATTTCTGTGAATTATTGATAGTAGTTCTATTACCCCAACTGAATATTAAGTTTCATAACCCATTATATCTAAATGAAAAAGAAGAATTCATTAGATTTGAAACAATACCATTGTATGGTTTAAATGTCTGCATATTAAAAATATAATTTTATATACCCAAAACAAAGGGATATACAGGTTTTTCTTTGTGGCTTCTAAGAAAACGGTTTAATGTGAACAAAACATTTTGGAAATAGATAGATCTTATTTAATACCATTATCTAGTAAACCAGTATACAAAAAGTGAATGTTATTTTAGATTCAAACTGCACATTACTGTTGTATTTCCAAACTGAGAATATTTGTGGTGAATATTTTTCACGATTAAGGGAAATTATAAGGATATTCAAGCATATCTGTGGTTAATTTGTAAAATAAGCATGTAAAATTTGTATATGTTAACCTTTTCTTGTAATTCTAGCACAAAGGATCCTGTAGTACAAAATGATATATTGCGTGTTTGCCCGAAAATGATAGAGGGCATTTTGAAATAATTTCTCTGCTTTTAAAGAGCCACTAGGTCGGAAGGTCTGAGAATTCCAACCTAAGCAGAAAACTATTTTAAATATAGATGTTTCTCTCCCTGTTTTGGCTTATACAATACAGTATGTCACTTCGATTTCTTATTTCTTATAATCAGATCTTGGTTTCTATCCATTGCTGAGTCTTTGATGTACTTTCAAGTACCTATAATTTTGAGAAAAACACGTGTCTGCGTATGACGCTTTGATGTGGAAACGGAAATTCGATAATCCCCTATCTTAGCGACTACACGTGCTCTCTAATTAAGCCTTAAATGACACGAGCTCTTTGTGAAATTGTCAATTACGAGAGAATCACGTGTGCATACCTGTGACAAAACTTCAGCCGTTAAAATATTTTAGAAATAAACTACTTTTGATTATCTTCTATTTTGCAAACACAACGTAGGTTAGCTAATATAAAGAGGTTATCATGAAAGAAAAAATATATTTTTACAGCGACGGTTTCTAACGCAGCGACGTGCTAATAACCTACCAAGTCCAAACATCGAAATATATCAATTATTGCATTTTTGTCATAACTGTTGCACAACAAAGTATTATGACAGCTGTTGTTATTCTATAATGATTTGGATAGGGTTAGTAATATATAATTTCTATGAATGCAAGTTATACAATAATTATACAGTTCTTCAAATTGTATATATAAATATCTAAAACAGCTAATATGCAAGGCAATATCTTTCAGCTAATACCTGAATTCTTATAACAGACAAAAGGAACATAGTGTAAGGTCAAGTCAAGTGTTGTAGGTGTTCAAAGCCTCTTTTTACTGTATGCAATTCTGGCGAGTGTGCGGAAACGTGCCGATTCTTGAGGTCACCTGTGTTTTTCTTTATTTAATATTGGTAGAATTTCCTTATCTGTGTCCAACTGCTACCCCAGGTGAGCCAATCTCTTTATTACTCTCCCTCTTGTTAGGACTGACCCCCCCTAGAGCTTATAAGCTAATGCCTAGGAGTCAGAAACTTGTCAAGGAGCTAATGGCACGAAACCACAGCATGGAGAACCTGGAACTAGTGGTTGGCCTGTAGCCAGTAAAGAGCTTAAGGAAGTGGTTACCAAATGCAAGCAAATTGACGATAGGAAAGGTGATGATGGATAAATTCGTAGAATTAGCGGTGGGGGAAACCGAAGGACCCGTAGAAAGCCCGCCCAGATGCCGCTTCGTCAACCAGTAATCCCACATGCAGACGCTCGGGATCAAACCTGGGCTGCCTAGATGGGAGGCGAACGGCCTAACTATTCGGCCACGGCACCGCCGTCAAATTTAAGTCCGGCAAACACACATTAGTGTTTGACTAAGGGTGAACGGCAATGGGACGGAGTAGGGAAGCATTTCACTTGAGTGAGTGGAATCCAAGCTTTTCGATGAAGCTCTATACCAGCTCTTAAATATGTCCGTCTCGTATTGGTTTGCTGTATAATGCATTATGAAATTTGCTTCATATTTGTCATATGTGTGAATTTCAACTTCCTTAACTTGTTTTACAGCTTTCCATTTTAACACACTTACTAAGTACATAGTAGTAGTATTCCATTTAAAAATTCGATATCGAGATTTCACCGAAAATACATATTTTGAGACTTCTTAAATTCGAAAAAACAACCGTTTTCTGAAAAATATTCGCACGCGCCTGTGTGTGTGTCCGTCTGACATTTGGCCGTTACATTTCAAACTTGGTATTTAAGTTCAGTATTTTCCAAGGATGCAACACGATAATTTTCAACAGAATTCCCCACCCTCAGCTAGCCTTTACATGGAATATTTTTCGAACATGTTGATTTTCTCAAACATGGCTCTAGCGTTTTGATTAAAATACCATAGCTGTAAGATCTGTTCAGGAAAATCGAAATGTATATTTCGAATTTTCTGGGAATAGCGTTCGAAGATCTCCTCATTCTGGATTACTTTTGTGTAACTGGTAAACCGTAAGAGCTAAGCAAAAGATTACCACACAACCGTTTTAGATCTGTTAAAATATACATTTCAATTGCTTCACACAGCGATAGCTTTTTAAAATATTTGACTATCACGTTAGCCCACTCTACTCTCTTCTAATTACATGGAGGCAAACAAAAAGATAATATGCTAATGTTTATCTCGATTAGCATTATGTAATAAATGGATAATATTTTATACGAATAGTTTGTTTGTAGAACAGGTAGTGAAATTCGCGTGAATGGAACGCATCAGACTTTACATGTATAATGTCAACATAAAAAGAAATCGACTGTGCTGAAAGGTTATGAGATTTCCGTTACTTAAAATTGCAGTTAAATTATTCATAGCTCAACCATTTAACAATTTTATTGATGGCTGTAACAAATCATTGGTAATGATTCTTATTGTTTTTGACAGACATACAAAATTTCTACATGTTAATGTGAAAGTCATATTCATAATTATTCGTCTAAAATATATATATCAAAAGGTAACGTGGGTTCTAATACAAACAAATAACACTTCAGCACAACGAAACTAGGTATCTCTGAGTAAGAGTATTTTTGGGAAACCGTTATTATAATTTTTACCAAAATAATTAATTTGGTTTTAATTTTGTTCAATATTATGGAATCAAAAACATGCAATCTTTGGTACTAGAGAAAAAGTGTCTCAGAAGTTGTCGTTTTTACTTTCTCTACACGTACATAGTGTATAGAGAAGGTATTATATTCCACCCAAAATTTCGATATTTCACCGCAAATGCATGTTTTAGGTTCCCCTGAATCCATAAAAAGCATTTTTATAACAAAACCAGTGAATATGTGCCTGTGGATAGCATAGTTGAAAAACGAAAAGACCATTAAATACCAAACTTGGTAATGGTTTAGCACCTTCTATGTATGCGACAGGAAGATTTTCAGGAAAATTCCCGTACCCCAACTACCCTTTATACGTGAAAATATTCGAAAGTTTTTATTTTTTCAAAAGTGGATGTAACGATTTTGATTAAAATACTGCATATTAAAGATATTTAGATTAATTTTCTGGGAATGGACTCTGAGGGCCGCTTTATGCTGGATGAATTTTGCTGAATTTTGTATAAATGGTAAACCATAAGAGATAGACAAAAACTTACTACACAAAAATTGTAGCTATCGTTAAAACACACAATTTATGTAATACACATTTTGTTTCTCATACGTTTCTCATACGTAAACTTGTCAACTCCTGGTCATACAATAAAATGGTTTTTAAAAGATTTGACTATCGTTGTAGCCTAATTTCCCCTTTATTGTAAGGATCTCAGTAATAAGACAATTTCTTTACAGCCGCGCTGTGGCCGAATGGTTAGACCACTGGCCTCTCACCTAGTCGGCCCAGGTTCGTTCCCAAGCGACCACATATGGGATTTGTGGTGCACAAGGCGGGTCTTCCGGTTTCCCCCTCCATCGCATTCCACCGGTGCTCCATCTTCATTCCATATATCGTCAGTTACATCAGCTGCGGTGCCATTTGTAGTTAAAGCGGGCGTAAACACTATAAAAGCAAGACAATTTCTATTAATGTTTAGCACAATTAATATAAAGTAAACATCAGATTACGTTTTTTAATAATAATTTGTTACAGAGCTATAGAAAAAGTCATGTGAATGAGACACATCAGATTTTTAGAAGGTCCCATAATATCTTATTTTTATATAACTATTTGTTATATGCATGATGTACATATGTAAGGGTATATGTACTATGCAGATGAGAATCTATTAACAAGGCGTTAACGGTTTTAACTTGGGACTCAAATAGCAAGTGTGTAGCCTACAGGTTAGGTGACTTGATTGAAATACATTGCCATAAATCACGATATACAGGATGACATCAGTAAATCTAACACGTATATTATGTGATGTAGGCTGCAGTATTGTGATCAGTAATCAGGAATTACAATCCGGTGGAACGAGAACTGTATCTTGTATTGATTGCATAATGTTCAGCGACACTGAATATCGCTTGTTACTGACCCAACCAACCACTTCAAAGCACCAAAGATGGGATCGAAATTGCAAAGGTTCGAAACCATAATTCATAATAACGATAGCATAGCATTAATTGAAGCATTCCGCTCATAAATAACACTGAATTACAACAAAAATTTGAAGTATAACCCTTTCGCAGCTACAATCTGTGTGGAAGCAGCTGATTCGTCTGATCCGATCTTTCCCGATCTATGCTGAACAAGTATTATAGAAATTGAAAGTCCTTCATATATATCAGGTGGAAGGTAACTTATTACATTCCAATATGTGCTTCATAGAAGCATTACAAATAAAAACGTCTAATGGCATTTTGTTCTTTGATCAGCCGATTGGTTTTTGTTCCAAATGGGATGCGTAGTTCCACAAGAATGTACAGAGATACTAGTTTGTTACTTCTAAGATGCGTAGAGTAACGTAGTTTCGGTACTAATTATGGTACACCACACATAGTTTCGAAATAATTAATCGTTTGAAATCATTAAAGGAATATTCCGAGCAGCATTTTCAGGCGTGAAGTAACTCAGCAACGTTGCGTTGAGATTGGTCAGGTTTCTGAACCGGCTTCTGAATATAAACACGTCGGTCACTTGCAAACACGACGCAGGGTGGTATAATGTTTTGGGAGATAGCGAATGCAACAGGCATTCTGATTGGCCTACACTGATGTGCTAGCGGCAGTGTATGCCACATAGCTACTCTGTAACATCTAGTTGAAAATTGATAAATTGAAACGTTAAACAATTTCATCTTTTAATTATTACTTTCTGTACACGTTATTTTATTAATATACATTAAATGACCTAATAGTTGCTTAACTATAAACTCCGGAACTTAAGTACTTACAAAGTTTGCAAGTTACCATTGAGGAATGACATCTCAAAATGATTTGAGATATCCTTGGTTTACCAGGAAAAACGCGAGCCAGTTGAAGAATTTAGTGTCATGCTCACATGTCGCCATGGTAGCTCAGTGGTCAAAGTAACTGCATGGGAAATAAGAGATTCGTGGTTCATATCCCGGCTCTGGCATTGTATTTTTTAGTCTGGCACTACCTCTGCCAACATTTGACACATTTTGTTTTTGTACGGCAGACAGACATTTTAGTTGCATACAAGAGGATCAGATGCTCAATAAATACTAAAAAGTAGCACATGTGTGGTAAAACCCGGGCGTCTGGTCACCATAGTTGAAAATGGATGCACATATGCTTTTGGATCTTAAAGATTAGCAGTATAAATCTTCCCATCCAGAATGTAACAGAATAGTCTCGATTATCCATGTGTTTTAAATATGTTTGCTCTGTGTTAATTGGAGCTATGTTAAGATTCAGTAGAGCTAGCAAACATGCTGGAAAAATCTAAGCAAACAAGCACGTGTTAATAAGGAACTAAAAAAACAAACACAGCATAATATCCTCAGAAAAAGTAAAGTCTAGGCGCAAGAGTATTTAACCTACGACATTCGAGGACAGTATATCCCCTAGCACACAAACATCACAAGAAAACACTGCAGGTGCCTTGAAGGAAGAAAAATAAATATATCCGTCGTTAGCAGTGTAGAAATATTTCCTCTCCAATAAAATTAGTCAGAGAATGTACATAATTACCTTAATCTTAGGTTCTGTGCGACAAAATGTGAACTACTTTATGAAAGGATGGATGTAGAACTTCTAAATGGAGGTTTAGAGGCTGACAATTACCAAACAATTAGCTTTATGTAAGCTATTCTATGGATACATTATGTGCAGATGTCAAGTGTCCGGACCTGTACCAGCTAGATAACTAGTTGAGTTATGCTTAAGCAGAAAAACACTGTTTAAAGTATCTGATTTACTGTTCTCACACGTATTATTCTGTGAACTGGTTGCCAGTTTAAGGATGTTAAAGAGAGAGTTCTGTAGATTGACGTAAGCATTGCCCATATACATATATGTACATCTACGGTTGTATATCTACGCTTCATAGAGGTACTACAAGCAAACCTAAAATAGCATTTTCATCTGTAATCAGTCCTCTTAGGAAAAAAAAATTATAAGTTTCATTCACATGACTTTCTCTACTTATTCTGCAAACAAATTATTTTATAAAAGATTATTCTTTTATCTATATCATGCTAATCTAGATACAAATTAGTAGAAAGTGCTTATTACTTGCTTACTTATAAGTAAAAGAGAAATGAGGGAATACACTAGGCTAAGGTATTGTCATGTATTTAAAAGCTGGCCACTGTGTGAAGTAGTTGGAATTCGGTTCTTTTTGTTTGTCAGGAGTTAAATATATGACACGAAAGAGGGCTTCCCGTTAGAGAATAATTTAAGTAGTTTGAAATTGCATCCAATAACATGGAATATCTCGGAAAAGTTTAACTGCACCCGTGAGGTCCCGGGTTCGATTCCCGGCTGAGGCGGGGAATTTTTCTTTAACCAGAATTTTTTCCTATCCCCCATACAATCTGGAAGTATAATTGTGAGGGTAAATGTGCGTGTGTTTAGTAATATAAAGTTTATTAACCTAATGTTCTGAACCTACATTTTCACAAGTCAAAGCCCCCCGATATGATCATTGATGTTAAAGGGGGCTATACAAATGTAACAATAAAAAAAAAGCCACACAGAATCAAGAGGTTATCAAAAGTTCCTAGGAAGATATATTTCATTTGTCATGTAAATATCTGAATATACGGCATTTTAATCAAAATCGCTAGATCTGTTTTTAAGAAAAACAAATTTTCTAAAATTTTTCCAATTGAACGTAGTTTGGAGTGGCGTATTTTCTTGAAAACCTTCTTATAGCATCTGTGGAATATACTAAACCTAAATACCAAGCTTGGTATTTAATAGGCTCTTAGTTTTTTCAGCTTTGCTGTCCACACACACACATATACACACAGGTCTTTTTCTAAAAATGCTTTTTATACTCAGAAGACTCCAAAAAGTACTTGCGGTGAAATCTCGGAATGGAATTTATAAAGTACTTGTAGAGAAAGAACAATATCTTTTCTTCTAAATTAGATGGTTTATTGTAGAAGAATATCTTCCTTGTACATGCAATGAGTAGAGTAACCTGAGTGTGAAACTGAGAAAGCCATCCCGAGCTACACGTCGGCTGCCGCTGTAATGTTGTCACCGTGTGCGCTTCATCTTCGCAGAGAACGGCAAAAAATCTTATGTGTACCTTTTACATGAGTTTCACTACAGTTTCTGTAATAAACTATTCCTAAAATATCTGTTGTTTTACTTCATGTTAATCCAGATAAAAATAGGCGGAAATGGCCTTAAGACTTAGTCCCTTATAAGCAAAAGGGGAATAAGGGAATACATCGGGATATAATGATTGTCAAATCCTTCCAAAGCTAGTATTTTAAAATTGAAACCTATAACAGGGAATATTTCGGAAAAGTTTAACTCCACAAAATATGTATATGACATAAATTGTGTTTTAACGAGATCTATATTTTTTGTTCAGCAAGTATCTGTCTAACTCTTACGGTTTAGCAGTAATTCAAAAATCATTCAGAGTGAAGAGGACTTTAGAGGCTATTCCCAAGACATTGAAGATATACATTTTATTTGGCATGTAAGTATCCTTTGAACAAAATCGTTACAGCCAGCTTTGAGAAGATCAACATTTTTGGAAATGTTTCAATGTCATTTTCCATGTCCACCCACCCACACACACAGACAGTTGAGCTCTGCAACTGTTTAAACGCAAGAAGGGCTATCTGCACACGTGAAATGCAGCGCTGTTGGGCCACCTAAAATGCCTGAAACGCTCTTCGGCAAAACGTCGGAGAATAAAACAGCTGGTCACGGCCTAAAAACCCGAAAAGGTTATAATACAGCTTTAATATTTCTGGATGAATATCCATTCTGAATGGAGTGTGAGCCTAAAGGTTTAATTCGATTTTAAGGATACCTGGGTTCGATACAGAAACTGCTCTGTGTGCCAATTGTGAAGATTATCCATTCGTTGAGATTTATTATGGAAACTGCGTTGACCTACAGATTACTATGTGCAGGTTTGCGGTAGATACCATGACCTTGACCGTCCATTTTTCTGAAAGCAGAGACTTCTAAGAAAGGGAGGGAGGTGTTCTCAACTTACATTGAAACTATTAATCCTGCTAGAAGCTGAGAAAATTGAGAGAGTTTGTTGTTTATCACTGTAAGCCAAAAAACAATGATATAAAGTAAAAACCATCTATGCAATTATGTGAAACATCATTGACCCTTTTATATCTTTACTCTGTTCTTATATAAAGCCCCTAGACCTTGAAAGTTTACATTGAACATATTAGGAAGCAAAACCGTAAAAATGAAGGTATAACTCGCCAAGAAATCTACCTTTAGTGCAGAAAATTCAAATGTTTTAGCAGTTGCACTCCTTATCATATTCCAAATCAGTGAAACTGTATTCTTATGTCAACCCGTTCAAGTCGGATCTATCCAAAGAGAATTACATAGGCCGATCCCTGGCTCATGGAACTGTGTCGATGCAGCTTTGGGTCGACTAAACTCAAAACCTATTTATTCCACCAGATGAGTAGAACCTCACTAATCCCTACTAATTGGGACCAGACCTTGCTCACATCAGAAACTATTTGGAGTATTCAAAATGCACGGTTAAACAATCTTCGTTTCCGAAAAGAAACTGAACGTAGACTTGGAGATGAACATATTGATGTTGGTGTGCTGGTAGGTAAGCGTAAATAAGCTGGTACGTTAGTGTTGATAGCTCCCGCGCTATGACGTTACGACGCAATCATTTCCTTATTGGAAACCCAAACAACGAAAAATAAGAGATAAAAAAGGAGAAAGCAATGTCCGAGCCAACATTAACATGTAAAATCCCATAGAAAATATTTATCAGATTTTGTTTCTACAATATTCACATTTTCAAAGTATGTACTTAAGTTTAAAGGAGCCGAACGATTCGGCCCAGGTGATAGGCAAGTGACTCGCATTCGTAAGTTTGTGGGATCGATTCCCTTGACCAGACACCCTAACCTATGGGATTTTGGGGGGGGGGGTTCTCAGGTCACAAGGACATTACTGGGATGCTTTATTACAGCCCCAGAATTTCCTGTTTCTCCATTTCACTTTACTTCTCATTTGACATCACCCTTCATCTGGTTGGTCTTTTAAAGGCTATAAATGTCGGCTGGAGTTGCGGAGTTGCACGGTAGGGGAAAAAGAATTTCCTCTGGTGACCTTTGTCCTCCTAGCCCCCAGTGAGATGTCTAACCCTAATCCTAAGGATGGGGGGGGGCCGCCTCTTACACGTCGCTGCCGGGGAGTTTCAATCTGAAAATGGTAGGTACCCCGCCACCTGCTCTGTCGTGGCTCCTCGGGTCGGGTCGCCCTTCGTGGTGTAATGGTTACCATGCTAACTTCATATACCCAAGATCGCGGGTAGAAACCTGGCAGAGGGCGATGGATTTTTTCGGGTGTAAAAATCCTTAGCATGGCTTCCTTCGGAAGGTTAGTAAAGCCGTTCGTCCCGTGTCATAGATTTACGGCACGTAAAAGAACCTCGATCCTGATAGAGAAGCCCCTGAGCAAAATTAAGCGGTCTTTCGCCCAATTTAAAATTGGACGCTGAGAACCACAGTAATTAAAGAGCGTCCATAAATAACACGTCATTTTTCCCCCGCGTGTCGGCCGTCCTCATTTTCCTCTTGCGTCATCCTTTCGTGTGTGCCCCGTGATGGAAAAAGGTACAGCGCATCTTCTGGGTCGAGGTGGCAAATCCCATTCGCGACTTATCCCATTATATGCTACATTTGAAGGAAATCGAGCCGATTCTGCGGCCAATAAGGTTAAGTTATCTGCAAAGCAAAATAAAGAAAGGTGGAATGAAATTCTAAAGTAATGCAAAAGAAAATTAGCAATCTATGCAATGATCAGAAAATGATGTAATAGTTGTTTCATACACAATTAATAAACAATAATTTTTTTTTCAATTATGGAGCAGAGTGTGGGATAAATTATATGTTAACCACAATAGAAAACAAACGAGTATGGAAATATAATTCAAATTAAATATACTACCATTGATTCCAGTAAACACTCCTTTGTATAAAAAGGAGATATAAGAAACATAATTATGAAATATATCATAAGCATTTCCTAATGTGAATATAATGTGGTGTAGACTGCAATGTGTAGATGAATGTACCTTTTACACATCAAACTAGCCAAAATTACCAGAATAAATAGTTTTTCAGCAGCTCTACCTCTCACCAGAAAAGAGATTCGCACTCTATTAATCCTATGTGAATTATCATTGTTGATGCTGACGTAAACTATAATTAACTTACAACATAAATATTTTACATGTAGCAGGCTTAAAAATCTTAAACTCACACGATTTTCTGTAACTTCTATCATTTAGTGGCATAGAAATTATACTTGCGCAAACTTTGTTATATATTTTCTTTGTTCTAATCGAGATAAACCTTTGCAGAAATGGCTACAATACACGTTTTGTTTAGATACAAAGGGAAAATAGCCATAGTTAAATGTTTAAGAACTGGACGCTATATGCTTGCCTTAAAATTGCATACTTTTACCTTGCAATAACGGAAACAACTGAAAGTCGAGAAGACTAAAAGAATGAATTATTGAACAATTCGAAAAATTTGTAATAAATCTCCCGAAAATGGCTCGTCAGGAAAGGTTATTTGGAATAAATTGTGTAATTTAAGGATATCTACACTTTTGTGTAGTGCGTTTTCGAGTAGGTATTGCTTAGTATACCAGGTAGCTCAACAGCACCGTATTTCACGTCTGCAGATAACTCTTCGTGCGATAAAGAAGTTGCAGCATTCAACAGGGCAATTGGAAGCAAACACCGGTCAGTGGCGGGTGAGCAAATAGCGCGGGCGACCTTTATTGCGCACGAAAACGGCGAGGGAATCGCGCTCATCGAGAAGCAGATTTACACCAGGGTCTGTGATTATAAACAGGAGACCGAAAACGCTGTAAATTGTCTTCCACTTCAGTCACAGAGCATTTCTTTTTTGGAGAATCAATTCACCTACTAGTATTCACCAGTAGCTAGTTTTTATTTTAATTACATATTTGAGTTTCATATTTAACATTAGAGAATCGGTAAATAAAACCAATAAGTCACCGTAACATTATTATTATTATTATTATTATTATTGTTATTATTATTATTATAACATCGCATTATAAATTAGCAGACTAAATCAAAACATTAACGAGTGATAACAAAAAATATGCAAGCACGAAAGCAAATAAAACTTCATTGTACTGCGTGCTCTCATGTATGCATGAAACCAATAACAAGGACTATTTGGGAAACGGTTAACTCTACAAAAAGTTTAAATGTGTGTTTTAAAGAGACCTTCATTTTTTGTGAAGTAAGCTTTTACCTTTCATGGTTTACGAGTTGCACAACAGTCATCCAGAATGAAGAGTCCTTAAGAGGCTTTTCCCAGAAAATTTAAGATACGATTCGTTTATCATAAAAAAAATCTAGAACACATGGCATTTTAACTAAATTGTTAGAGCGATTTTTGAGAGAAGAAAAAAATTACGAACATGTATGTTTGTGAGGCGGGAGGGGGGTTGGCTAGTTCCTGAAAATCTGCGTTTCACATCCTTGGAAGATACTGAACAAAAATACTAAGCTTGGTATTTAAGTCTTTTCGGTAAACGCTTACTCTGATCCATTATACTTTACTGACTTCCAATGGTTTGACAGGTGAATGCTGGGGTGGTTCCTAATCTATTACGATTTCCTTTCCATCATTTTCCCTGCATTCCGTTTCCCTCTTATTGGTTAGGCGTACTTTCAGGTTTCATGGTATGTAGCAGGGCGGTAAGATGGCGCGGAAGCATGCTTAATGGCAATATTATTCTCCTTGGACACTATGTATCTGCCAAATTAACGGGTTTCTTGCACACCCTCTCTGGCAATCCAGAAGCGGGATGGGTCATTGGGCTTGAAAACGTTAGGGACTTCCTCGCGTCTCTGGTTGCCTGTCTACTGTGGCCTGTAACCTCCTATCGTTCCTTCATCTCATCCCATCCTCTTGGGGGCGTTATTCATAATAGAGCTGGATAGGTCGCAGTGCGCAGTGGGTAGTTAAGGTATTGAATCCCATCCAAAATTCGATACTGAATTCTCATCGGAAGTGACTTTTTATACAGCCCTGAATCAAAAAATGACTGTTTAGAAATATGCCAGTATATGTGTGTGTGCTCGCGTACGCGCGTGTATGTAAACAGCATAACTTAAAAACGAAAAGTCGCTTAAATACCGGATGCGACACATCTCAAACTACCCTGTACATTGAACATTGTTCAAAACTTTCGATTTTATAAAAATGGCTCTAGCGATTTTGATTAAAATACTGTATATTAAAGGTATATACTGCATATTACATGGGAAATAAATGTACATATGTCCTAAGTTTCTTAGGAATTGTCGCTGAAAATCTCTTTTTCTGAATGACTTTTGTATAACTGGTAAACCGTACGAGATAGAAGCTTAAACAAAAAATATACATCTCTTCAAACATACAAATTTTGTATAACTGGCCAATTCAGAGTTATTCCCTGTTATTGGTTTCAATATAAAGATTTTAAAAACGTTTCTCAAACGGTAAGTCTTCGTCTGTTTCCCATCTCTTTTGTTTTTTTTCCTGGCCATGACATTGCATACTGTTAGCTTTTAAAAGATTTGCCTATCGCTGTAACCTAGTGTATTCTCTTGTTTTCCTTTTATTTATGAGGAAATAAGTAATACAACCGTTTCTGTTAATGTTTTTGTTCATTAGCTTTATGTAGATAAAAGAATAATCTTGTTTGCTGAACAGCAAGAGAAAGTCATATGAATGGAACTATTCAGATTTTTTAAGATAACTGACGTAGTGGGATCTGTACGAAAAGTTTACTGTAATGGGTAGTGAATAGATGCTTCACCAAAACGTGAATATCCAGAACATTGAGTTTGCAAAAATACAAAATACTGATATTTGTCATACAACAAAAATATAGGAGAATTTTCAATTTTCCTATAAGAGTCACACGAAATATTAAAAAAAAAAAAAAAAAAAAAAAAAGAAAGAAAACCTGAGTTGACGTGGAGTGACTCAGAGCTGCTTGGTTGCATGCCCGTTCGTCATTCTCTCTGGCCAGCTCCAATCTGGATTTTGGAGGCAGAAACTCTTTTAACTTCCTTGTCTGCCGTGATGGCCTTCACATCATCACTTCCTCCCTGTTTTTTTTTCGTGGTGTAAACGCACCGCGGGCAATAACACTGGTGATAGATGGAATTAAGATGGAGCGCCGGTGGAATGCGATGACGGGGGAAACCGGAGAACCTAGAGAAAACCCTGTGCCGCTTTGTCCACCACAAATCTCCCTGGGGGTGCTCGTCGCAGTTGATCTCCCGTAGATCGTAGAGAGCAAAAACCGTTGTAAGCCTCATCCGACCTTGGACTCGCCAAGAAGTGAGACTTTAAAACATCTTTTTACTAATGAAGTGAAGTCTCAGAAGAGTACCTCTATACTTTTTTAGAAAAATAGCCATGGGCATATGTAATATTCAGGGGAGAAACCAGCATTCTCTCTTTCTCTCTATGGCATTGTATAATTTGGAAGTTTTAATGCTAGTTCCCTAAGCATCGGAGAGAATTGCTGGAAATCTAACCAGAAAATGCTTTACAATTTTAACACTTTCGCTGTCTTTGTAACTGTTATATAAGTTTCCAAGTCTTTCAACTAATTCCTTAATACGATGCGAAGTGGAAGTTGAAGCTTCTTTACATTTGCAACTCAAAGCGCTTCGTTTTGCAGACGCACCAGCACACATTTATGGGGGTATAAAAACTAAAGCATTATTATGAGCCTACATAAACCGAGCATTATTTGTCGAGCTTTTAAACATCATATAAAGTTCATTTTACACAGGTGGTCCATCTGCTCCGTATTTTGCATGTACAGTGCGTTAAAACACTTGCAGAACTCAACGGGGCTATTTAAAGTTAAAACCGGTCTGCGGGAAAATAGCGAGAGATACTTCGTATTACCCCTCTCAATGAACACGACGCCTCACCGTCTCCGCGATAAGCAAGAGAGGGTAAATGAAGGTCGCTCAGCCATTTCTTCACTTGCCGGTTTAACTTGAAACACCCCGTTGAGCTCTTCAGCTCTTTTAACGCACGGAAGAATTATCTGCACACGCCAAATATGGGGCAGTTGGGCGACCTCGTAGAATTTCTTTGACCGTATCAAATGTAGGCAGAACTGAGTCAGAATTGAGGTATTGTTGAAACAGAGGGCCAGTGATAACAGCCGAGCGTAGGTATACATTTTTAATTAGAACTTTTCAAGTTCTGACAAAAGAGAAAGTTTGCATCTGTAGTGTTTTTAATATTAGTATATAAGAAAAATTGGTATCGATTTTTTAGGACGTTATATTACATTATTTACTACATGTTTACAACTAAGCTTTGCTTTTTGCCCTTTTCAGTATTTGTAAATGAAAGAAAACATACCTAGGGTATGAGTTTTTATTGTCAGAGGCTTTCTGAAAATCAACAATGAACTCAAATACGTACCTATGTATTTAGACAGGAAGGAATTTTTATTGTATATTTTATTTGCTTAAAACATAGTTACAGTGAACTTAAACGGTAGTGATGAGATTTCAAGTGTGATAAAAGTGTTAAAATTATATGCATCTTCCTGAATCAATTGAGTGATGTTACTAAAGTGGGAAAATCTGTCTCGAAGTATATTGCGTCTTATTTCGCGTGTGCAGATTACCCTTCGTGCATTACAACATTGCACAGCTCCACGGGTGTAACCTAAGCATACGCCGCTCATTGGCGTTGAGAGAGAGAGGGAGAGAGAGAGGGGAAGGGCGAGGGGGAGGAGGAGAGGAAGAGAGAGAGGGATCTTCGTTCTTCTTCTCTTGTATATGAGCGTAAACGATGAATGAATTGCCACGTTCATTGCGAGGAGCTTGCACTGGAATCCAGATAATATATAAGAACAATGTAAACACATGGAGAAAGTTAACCTGATTTCCACTTTAATTATAGAACCATTATATTTTAGAGAATAAGGTCACTTGTTCGATTTAGGGTAATTAAAAAGTCTATTTTATCTACCAATATACGCCAATCAGGCAATGTGGGCTAAAATTCCCGCACTATTGGGATTTTATTAAATGTTCAATATGAGAACCATTGAAATCAATACACGTCTGTAAACAGTTGCTTATTGTTCCGAAGAACATACTCGTAGAACAGCAAGTTTGACGCGACAGCACGTCAGTCTGCTACAACACACTCTCGAAGATGTTTTTCATCGCTGACCTTCACCTCGTACATTTTTGCTTTCAGCTACCCCCATATCGCAAAATCAATTGATTTAAATGAGACGATCGTTAGCCCACTCCACTTGTCCTCTACGGCCTTTCCACTGTGGGAAGTTGACCAGTCAAGTTCGTACTTAAATGCCGTAATGTGGTGGTGCACCATTCTGCATGAACCACTCAGGGTGGGAAGAAATGGCATTTAAATCGTGCAATAATGTATCTCCCATCATTTTCAGGTAAATTTCAGTGTTGAAATTTGTGTCAAAGAAGTAGCTAGTGATGCGTTCTATCAACAAATCATACCAAACTATTACCCGGGCACCTCCTTGTTCTTTGGTGCTAGTAAACCAATATGGATTGCTATCGGACCAGTAACACAAATTTTATTTGTTAACTTCGCCATTCACATAATTGCTTAATCTGGAAACATAACCGTTGATAAAAAGAAACAAACCTGAGAATTATCTTACATTTGGATCAAACAGAGAATCTGAACCAAGTGAGGACCAAATTTTTGAAAGAAATTCTGGGTGTAGGGAGGGGTACTGCCAACTGCGGAATATTGAGGGAATTCAGGGAGCATATTACAAAATCGGAGCAGTTAAATATTGGATGAGAATCGTTCACGGAAACGAATCTCTAATTAGGGCAGTCTGCTACCGTGGACAGTTGCAAATAGAAGGTAATTCGACGTGGGCATCAAAATTAAAAAAAAAGGTTGGAAACCATTGGCTTGGGATATATTTGGATTTTGGGGCATGCAATCAGACGGAATATTTGGAGAAAAATTAAGAACCGCCTCTGTGATATTGACAAACAGCAAATAATTGCGCAATACACGGAGAAGGTTTCATTAGAAGTACAGCCTGGGCTAAAATCGGAGTGGGGTATGGAGCAATAGATCAAAACGGGTACCAAACTCACTAGAGAGGGGCTCGCATGGATTAGACTAGCAGCAAGGAGGAGCACAACAATTTCTGACGAGAATGGTATGAGAATCTGTCCCATTTGCGAGGAGGAAGAGTCGTGGACCCATATCTTGGCAAGATGTACGGGAACGTAGGAATGAAGGGGAAAATATTTACCGCGATTCTTTACTACCGTGACTATAGAGCTAGAAGCATGTTGGACACTACTGGCAGGCACGGAAGACGTGAACGGGCTAGGTAAATTTATACTTAAGGCAAGACAGCTAAGATATGAGAAGGCTACCAATAGAGAAAGGGGGGGGGCTAAGATCAGCTAAACGAAAGTGACTATAATGTTTTACACACATATATTTTAAGTCATACTTATGTCATTGTTGTGTTATGGTTTTATATATTGTGTATGTATTATGTGTATATATTTCTCTTAAGTGTATTTACATATTATAATAGGGTACATTTATGCTTCTGAGTAAGGTGTACTCTGTGCTGTAAATCTAAAATGCTGTATTTGAATATCTTTATCTTTTTATTTTCGTGTTTACTCTTTTAATTGTTGTTTAATATTGCTTTTTTATTTTGTGTATTACAAAATCACGTACGGTCTGTGAACCCGTACGATTGTTGAAGTTCAATGTATGATATTGTTATGTCAATAAATACACGTATTCATTCATTTATTCATTCATTCATTCATACATTTGGATCATCTTCTGTCATGGAGTAACATCTGCAACTTTTACGGATGAAATTTGTGCCTTTTCAAGATACGTTTTGCCAGGAACAGCAAGTTGCATGCTTGTTCGGTGAGTTGATTTTGTGGGGCTTCCTGCTAATTTCACCAAAACCACTTCTTGCGTTTCTGCTGAAGTGCGTGGGCGCCCGGATCGGGGAGCATCCTTTATACATCCAGTACTCCAGCATTTAACAGGCAGTCTCCCAACTGTGTTGCGCAACACTGGCTCTCGTTCAGGGTGCCCCTGATTAAATTTAGTTGCAACATCTCTTTGTGCGTGTCCTCTTACACAAAGGAGAATAAGTTCCAAGCGTTCTTTAGTCGTCAACATCGTTTACCTGAAGAAGAAGACCAATTATTATACCTCTATGATGCGGGACCTTTGACCCCATCAATAGTTTTGTAATTGTGAAATACGCTGTTCTTATTTAACATTAGAGATTAAACACACTGTAGGGTTAAAGCAAAATATTAACATGCCGCAATAAAAACCACGCATGAGACTACGTAGCGTTTTACTGCATTGCATTATTATTGTTATTATTATTGTTAATATTATTGTTGTTAATATTATTATTATGATTACTATTATTATGATTACTATTATTATTACTATTACCACTATTATTATGATTATTATGATTATGAATTACATATGACTTCACTGAATAGCAGCCAAGTTAGATTGGAATCAAAGAAATCCAAGCTTTCGACCATCTTCAATCTGTGGTCTTCGTCAGAGTTCCCAGAGTTCTTCATCATCAGTAATAATCAGCACTGAGAAAGTTTCAAATCTCTAATCAATTAATTTGTTTTCGTAGGCTTCCGCGGCCAGTGCCGTGCATAATATGACTGGCTTTTGGTAATCGTCGAGAGGACAGCCACGAACAACCGGCCAATCACGGAACAAGGAAGCTGTGATTGGTGGTGTCACCCGGACAAATAACAAGAATGGAATTCTCGTGTCGTCTAGCATAAAAGGGAGACAATCTGCAGCTGTGTAGCCCTGAAGACGGTCTCAATAAGAGTTTGAAACGTTGGCAGAAGTTTATGCAGAAGATTACGATGTCGCGGCAGCAACCAGAAGCCAGCCATATTATGCAATTAATTGATTAATCTATTTATTTATTGTTTTTAGTGTGAAATCAGTCAATTCTGGGCTTTTTTAGCCTTTGATGGTCACCTAATAAGTATGGCTAAATGTTCAAAGTTCGGTTAAATTTGTGGACACATGTTGGTGCCATGTAATTTTGCTAATTATGCTGATGGTGTCAAACCCTAAATATGAGAAATTCCGCTTTTTAAATATCTTAGCTCTCTTGGAAGGCAGACAGGCTGCTTTACTCCTGTCGGGCAGAACCCGAACTAGACAGGCTATGGGTGGTGCAAATGATATGCCTAGTTACCATCTATACTACGTAAACTAAGTATGGGAGGCATTGTGTTCCACTTAAAAATTGAATTGAATACCGATATATGAAGTACATGTTTTGAGATTTCCTGAATAAAATAAATTGCGCGTGTGTGAACAATATAGCTGAAAATCGAAAATAGTGTTACATAGTAAACTCGATGTTTAAATTTAGTTCCCTCGAAACAAAAGACGCTCAAAGTCCCTTTTATATAGTCGAACCTACATTCTTCGAAATTTTGATTTACTCTAAAACTGCTCTAACAAATTTCTTTAGAATGCCACATATAAAATACTTACTTGACAAATAAAATGTATATCTTGATTTTTCTGGAAACGGCCAGTGAATTTCTATTTTTTCGGAAGGAATTTTGTATAATCTTTAATAAAACCGTTAAGTGATAGACAAAAATCACTTCACAAAATGTAGATCTGTTTAATACACACAATTTATTCCCAATAATGGGTGTGTCGAAATGCATTTCCAGAATATCCGTAATTGATAGTTCAAATTGCTCAATAATTTTTCATTTTTTTTTTTTTGTAATTTTTTGTGACATTCTCTTCTTTCGGACGACTGGATAGAAATAGAGTGGAATTTTAAGGCCAGCATGTAGGGGGTCAGTTCTCATACATTTGGCTATCTCTATTTTCTTTTTGTCAATAATGAAATGTATGTAGCTGCTTCTACAAAAATGTATCCTAATTAAATTGAAGTAGATAAGAAAATAAAACTTCAGAAGAATAGTTTGCACACCAATTAATACAGGATAGATGGTACATAATGTAATATGTGTGTAATATATCCGATATTTTTTCTTATTTTTTGACGTAGAGGAACAATATGGCTATACTTTCTCTGTCATCTGAAAATATAGTTAATGTAGGGATAAAGATGGAATGTCTGTTTCGTTTAATTCGTACTTTTGCAATATACGTATGTGGATTAAATATCGGTACACTGTACGTAATTTGGACAATATTTTAAAAAGGCATGATTCTTATAAATTCTCATGTAAACCAATCCTCAAATGCTTTAGAGTTTTGGCTTTCTTACCCTATGATAATGGTTTGTGTTTAAGGGCGCTCAACTACCATGGTCATTATCGCCCTTTTTTTCCTTCTAGGCATTTAAATGACAAAATGAGGCGTTTAAAAGCACATATGTGGGTTTGTGCCACTAGTGTGTCAAACTTGATTTCCCCCTTGTCTTTTTGCATAACGTTTATTTTTTTCAATTTAAAAACTATATTTAGTTGCGGCACTGCTTCTGTTTGTTTCAAATATACGTTACACGTAAATGAAGTGATCCGAAGGGTATTTTCCTGATATAAAGTATGGTTTTGAGTTTTGGGCTTTTATAACATAACGTAACTGATTTTTATAAATTTAAAGCATTACGTAACTTATTATTTGTTTCATGGAAAGGTATTAGTTATACAAAGTTTAATTTACTAATGCAATAAACTATATTCGAGAAACAAAATAAGGTTTCAAAGTCTAAAGTGTTCAATTTTATAGCATTAATAACCCTTTTACATATTACTGTTAGCTGTTTTTAAATTATATTCTTTGAAGCATAGGTAAAAAGAATCATGGAAATCAATATTCTGTTAGTTGGTTTGGTAAAATCCTGAAAATAGTTTCAAATAAATTGGATGACATATATTTTATTAAACAGTTTCAATAGAGATTACTCTTAAGATAGTAGGTATACTAATTTACACTAGAGAACAAAATCTAAGGACGAAAGTAACATGTACATGCTCTACCACTGCCAGCGATGCTCAATGTAGCTTAAATCATAATTTGTTGCATCAGGTAACTAAACGAATACGCTAAGAGATGAACAGAAATGACAGCTTTATTCACAGAAAATAAGCTACACTATCATATCATGATCCTCTAGATTTCTAAAAATAGACACATGGTGCTTAAAAGTGTGTATGATCACCATGGACAGCATCTCACAATAACGTTGACCAGTGAGCGCTCATGCACCATTATTCGCATCATAACACTCGGACCTAGAGAGCGATCATATTTGAGGACATATAAGCATGAAACAAATTTGAAATTCCCAACTAATAATACTAACTTTTTGAAATTTATAGCACAGATGTAATATAATGCAAATAAGTTACAGTGAACATTTCATCCATTTTACTCTAATGATTTGGAGGTTATAGCCAAATGTGTTTGTTTTTGTAACGTCACTAAAATGTCCCTTGCGAAAAAAAAAAATTAAAATGTTGGTCTAGCGTTTTAAACTTAGGTTAACCGTGCATCTACTTTTTGAAATTTCCGTGACTTTCTCTGCGTTAAAGCTATGAATGTTTTCTTTTTCAAAAATATATAATGTTTTTGCTTGAAAATTGAAAACATATGCTTAAATTCATCTGACCGTAAAACCCAGGACAATTCTTATTCACTGTAGCTCTGTAAATATGTACATCATATTTTATTTTAGTAACACAAAAACTACTCCTCAAGGAGCATTTTACAGAAAGAAGAATGCTGAAAATATAAATAGTAAGAAAACAAGGAAAGATTTGAATGCATGGCTCACATTAAATCCACCAAGTTGGTAGCTTGGACCCTCATCTTTCCTTTTCCTCTCCTCTGCTGCTCTTCATGCATTGCTGCTTTTCTTTTGCACAACTTTGTTGTTTACTTTCCATGATGCGAAAAAGATCTTGTCGAACTGGCTTTTCTTGCAGAGTCCAGTACAGTGGTAGCATTGCAGGCATTTAAAACTGGCGCCTCATGGCCAATTATAGGTACCCCTTTTAGTTTCAGGAATGGTTAAATTGTTTTATGGAATTGAATTAAAAAGTCAATTTTCTCTGATTTTTTCATGAAATTTCAGTCACACATACCCTTAAGGATCTTTCTGGAGGCATTATATGTTCCCACCTCTCGCCAGATGAGGATGTCTCGAGAATCACTACTTAGACTGAATCTGCTTTCATCCGAGAAGAGCACGCGACGCCATTCCTCGTTGGTACAATTCTGATGCTCAGGGAACTATTGCAGATGTGTGGGTGTTACGGAACACAATGTACTGGCCGTCGGGCAGCGATCATATCTATGCAGTCGCCGTGCCAGTGTGTAGCGTGAGATTGCGTGCCTAGCCGTTTTACTAAACCTGGTTGCTATTGGTCCCACTGTTTAACGTGGATCCCTTCTTGCTGTTTCACAATGTAACGATCATCTGCTGCTGTAGTCAATCGTGATTGTCCAACTCCTATCCTTGTTACAGCAGTGCATGTGAACCAATGCAGTGAGCAATACCAAACTCCTGGGCCACACTATCACACGTTTTCCTTCTTCCAATTTCCCGATGAAACTCCCCAGTGTAATGTTGTCTACGGTACATGTTGTAATGAACAACACCACTACAGTGCACCGTAACAGTTCACTGATTGCCACCCACTGCTTTATCCTGTTTCTTCTACTGCCCCGTGTTGCGGGACCAGACCCATTTTGCTCTTTAGTCTCGCTACTCTCACGCCATTTGACATACATCTTTCTGTGTACGTGAGAGAGACCTCTGACAAAATGATCCCGCAGTTGCATTTCAATTAAGCAATTCATATATTAAGTTAATTTATCCATCTCATCCTTAGGTTTTGCACATCAGTGCATTTTTCACTACACGCATTTTTGCCTTCGTATTGCAGCCATTCAAAATAATTATTCAAAAAATAAGGTTTAAAGTTCCTCAAAATTAATTATACAAAAAGCCCTTTCAGCTGAATATTTTACTATGAAATATAATTGGATGTACGTACGGTTGTAAAGATAACGTGTTATGTAATTATTCGAGATTAAAACCAAGGATATGTATACCAATTTCTAGTGAAATAGATAACGTTTCAAAGACGCTTAAGTAACAAAGGTATTATGTGGCGTCTAATGATTATATAAGAAAAATTATCAAGAGTAATATTTTTATTGCGGAATTTGAAAATGTACATGGAAAAATTTAATGTTTTTACAGGATATTATTATATGGACAATTATTATGGGGTAAGAGCATTCATGTTCATAAAATTTTAAAACTAAAAATAGTCAATAACTAACTCACTAATCAAAGCACACTGCAAACTGATGTTAATAAATGGACCAATAAAGTTTGCCACTAATGTGTGTATCTTTCAAGATGAACTTATAATATAAATGCTGACAGGTTATCTTAAGTGATATTCACTCCTATAATACAAGAAATAGCAATTTGTTCGATTACCAACAGTAGATAGTCAAAAAAAAAGGTTTTTAATAGCTTAACCCCTTGCTATTTGACAAAAAAATCTTTTTACCATATTACTGACTTTTTAATAGTACTATATAACTAACAAATTTTAACACACGACTGTAATTTTAATTAGTAAACACCTCTTAAATATCATGACCATGTCCATTATACTAACAAGGGTTCCCTGACGGTACATTGCAAACTAATAAACTATTTAATTATTTGATACCTCCTGATAAACGTATGAAAAACTTTCCGTGCTAGGCTACAGTCCCCTTTTGCTACAAATATTAATATATACTCTGAGGTAAGTTTATTCATTTTCGTGCAGCTTACACCATTCACTTACTCAAGTCCAATGTAGGAAATACGGGAACAATTTCACACAATGGCAGCAGACTTTTGACAGCTACATTCTTGCGCGGCGGTAAGAACAGGTACAATGAAACCTGGCAGATTAAATGTGTCAGATTTGGTGAAAATGAGTTTCTGTGCTGAGTACGAATGCACTTTAATGAGCAATATATTTCTGCAGAAGCATATGAAGCATTTCTGATGTTCCGCATTCGAATTCCATCGACAGCCCTTTCTGAATTTGGCTTCTTCGTGGTTTTACCTGGTCGGTAGGTGTATTTTAGAATGATATCCCAAATATCATGATTCCCTTTCCATAATTCCAAATTCATTCCATTCACTTCTTATTTTACATGGTATGCTTCAACGTTTCGTGGCTATGGAGATGCCAGGTAGATGGCGCGAGTGTTCACTCAAATGAGGGATTAGGATTAGGGTTGCTCATGGATAGTTCACTCATTGGGACACAGCAACACACGTAGACCCTTGGGGTCCTTTGCGACATACGTATCCCCCAGTGAGGGTATTTGCAAGAAAAACTTGTTTGCGGAACAGCTAGAGAAAGTCATGTGAATGGAATACATCAGAGTTTTTTTCTCCCCGTACTATGTATATATTAGGTAGAGAAGGAATTATATTCTATCCAAAAATTCGATGTCGAGGTTTCACCGGAAATATGTTTTGAGACAGACTGGGTCCAAAGAAAGAATATTTATATGAATTTAGGTATGTGTGTGTCTGTGGACAGCATACTAGTTTTAAAACTTTTTACATTATATTTTGCGCATTTTGTTTCTAGGGCTTAAAGCTACAGTATCTGTAAGTTAAGCAATATTTAGCAACACATTTTATTTTTAATTTAATGATGAGTACAGTGTATAGGTTTTGGAAAAATTAAGAGTTTTTATTTTTGTCATAAAAAGTATACAACAACAAAGAGAAGCAGATATGATGGATATTTTAAGAAATGTCTTTACTGGCTCAAAAGTTTTTTACAAATAGTCTTTAGTATAGTGCTGTAAACAATTCCCTCAACGCGTAGTTAGTGAACAGCATTCTCATCCGTGGCTCGCGCACCACTGCGTGCTAACACTGCAGTCGAAATCTGACTCACGATACACAATTCATTCACTAGCACACACTGGCTCTCAATTCTTCCTCATGTTATAGCTATAAAATGACGTGACAACTTTTTGGAAGCTTGTCGAAGTGACTGGATCATTCTAGCACCTGTCGCGTTCTAAAGTCTCCGGTTACGTTGCGCCGCATTTCCTAATTTTAGCGTTCCAAGGCCTCCAACTACGCCGACTCGCATACCAAGGTGAACCTGAAAGCGACCACTTTACGCACTGGCAGAATATTGTAGATATAGCTGACACAAATATACAAAAATTCTTATCTGTTACATTTACAAGACTTTCTCTAGCTGTTACAGGGGGCAATGTCTTTTTTGGGCGTAAAAATCCTTAGCATGGCTTCCTTTAGAAGGGAAGTAAAGCCGTTGGTCCCGTGTTGTAAATTTACGGCACGTAAAATAACCTCAAGCCTGATAAAAGAGACCTCTGAGCAAAATTAAGCGTTTTTCACACCCAGTATAGAATGGGACGCTAAGAACCACATCAGTTAAAGAGCGTCCATAAATAACACTCCATTTCCATTTGTTACGCAAACAACTTTCCTTACAAAAGATTATAATTTTATCTATGGGATGTTAGTCCAGACAAAAATTAGCAGAAATTGTATTATTGCCTTCTTCCTTGTAAAACGAAGTGATATAAGGAAATACACTAGCCTAATTGTTAGTCAAACCTTTCAAAAGCTAGTCCTATGTTAAACAATTGAAGTTCGGTTCGCTTTCCATGACCTGCAGTTAAATAACAGAGATGAATCGAAAAGTCACTTCCAGTTTGAGAAAAGTAGTTTAAAATTGAAGCTAATAGCAATGAATATCTCAGAAACGGTTGATTCTACATAACACATGTGCATGTCATAAATTATGTGTTTTAACGAGATGACGTACTTAGAGTAATAAGTTTTTGTCCATTTCTTACGGTTTAACGGTTGTGCAAAACTCTACAAAACTCATCCAGAATAAAAAATTAGAGCCATTTTTGAGAAAAAAAGTTCAAAACTTTTTCCATGTAAAGGGCAATTTGTGTTGGGGAATTTCCTTGAAAATCTCAGTGTCGGATTCTTGGAAGATGCTAAAGATGACTAACAAGTTTGTGATTTAACGGTCTTTTTGTTTTTGAGCTATGCTGTTCATAGGCGCACACACGGACCTTTTTCTAAAAAATTCTTTTTGACTCAGGGGAGCTCAAGATATATATTTCTGTTGAAGTCCCGACATGTAACTTTTGGATGGAATACAATACCTTCTCTGTCCATTATACACATTGTGCATACGCGTTAGAGAGAGTAGAAAGTTAAAATATATGTGATTTGTAGTTTTGACCTATCAGGGAAACTGATCTCTGACTTATTAAGGAACCCGAAAATGAAACTTGAGGGAAATGACCACTAAGCTTTTGTTGACATGGGCGTGGCACTCCTCATACATACGCGCACCTTGATGAGGCTTCTTGCATCTTAAATCAAAACCTGAAAACGTTTCAGGTATTAATAAAATTTTGAAATATTGAATATTGAAATAAAATTTTCAGGGAAGTATTCTGGAAGATTTCTATAAAAATGCTTTTATAAATATATGTATTTTCTTGAAGTTATTAAGCTGTATCTCCCTCCTTAATTTGTTAAGGTTCCAACTTTGATATCAAGGCCTAAATCTGTGTTTTAAGTGCAAATAAATCATTTACGACCATTTTGGTTCATTAAAGAGTTGTTAGGAGTGCATAGCTATGGAAATATTCAATTATTAGAGTTTCTAATTCTCGAACAGCAGCAACAATTATATCTCAGCAGTGCAGTTTTTCTACAAATTTATTATTGTGTTAACCTTGTTATAATCTCAACAATTTCAAGCCGAAAAATATGGCAACTAAAGAATTAATATTTAATGCATACCTGGTATACCGCTAATAATAATTTTGCAAATGGAAATTGCATGTGATAGTCAAGCATGAAAGAGCGTACTTTTCTTTTTTGCACCTCTGGCCCTTTCTTTGTCCGAAGAAACTTTTCATAATGCTTGTTTTGGAAGGGATAAAACATGATGTTCAGGTCTAAACAATATTATTCACTCTGTATAACTGTTTAATAAATCAGAATAGTATTGCATTGCATTGAAAATCTGATTGCAGTGCTATTTCATTCTATACCTTTGAAGAACAATTTCCGTTTTGCATCATCACTTAAGTTCCATTCTTTCCCACAAAAATAACACAACTGATGGAAAACTGAGTAAATTATACTGGAAATATTGCAGCAATGCTGAATATAAAAAGAAATCCGCATCAGATTTGTTTCTCGAAGTTTGGCTGTTGAGGTTAGCAGCCCGAAAGTTGGTTGGAACCGGGATTGCACCATGAGATATACCACAACCCGACCGCGGCTATAGGTTGAATGATACCGCGCTGGTTTTCCAGTGCTTTTCACATAATGGAGTTGAAGGAACACAAAACCCAGATTTGGGAAACGGCGGGGATGAATTCTGGTTGGGAGAAATCCCCATAGTCCCACTGGGAATAGAACTTAGCGCCCCCGTATCAGAAGCAGGTGTACTATCACCGCGATTACAATGTGTTCCGAGGTTTGGTTATGGGTAGACTTTGGTCCCATTTGCAATCGACGTTAGGTTAAGAGTTATATACTTGTTTGCTCTTCATGTTTGTTTACAATAGAGGACGTAAGGAATGGGACTATACACACCAGTATAGTCCGGTGAAATTAACATAATACTCTTTTCTATATAAGCATAAATTTTGTTTACCCTAGAATGCATGGTGTTTAAAACACACATGGATGTATATGCAGGGCCTATGAGGCCCTATCCTTATTTTATTATTTTTTTCTCTTTATATACTCATTTTTTGGAGTTGAAGACATATTATAATGTCCCTAAGTTGTACTAAAAGAGTATGGTAGGCTTATGAAATATTTTATTATTTTTTAAAGAACTCTAAGAATCCCGATTTATCATGTACAACTACTTACACACAGCATACACAAATATTACATTATTGTTGCATTTATAAGTTGCAGTTATACCTGTTATAAAAGTTATTGTCAATTCCTTGAATTACAACATCCTTACTTTTCACAGTAATAGGAATTACAAGCTACCTTTGGAAAAATAATTATGCATTTTTCAAAATATCTACATTTTTTCTTAGTTTACAGCTTTTGACAAACAAGAAGCACAAAGAATGCCACTATTTCTTTGCAGATGTTGTATTTTACACTTCATGCATATCATAGTGTCTTTCCGATGCTTGTTATATGGACAGTAATTGCACATTTTTCTCTTTCCTGATACAAACAATTGTTACCCCGATGAATCATAGTTTGCACACCACATTGATACATCGCATCAACTGTTTTCTTTGGGACATTAGGGATATGAATTCAAAGCTCCATTAGTGCTCTTACCATTTCCTCTACTAATTCTCTTAGGAACAAACGCCTTGTATCAGTTCTTCCAATATGATATGTCGGATGTTGGGCAGAAAAAAAAATTCACTGTTCATTGCTGTGACGTCCATCATATTCATCCACAATGCAAATGGCCATCCCCTTGTTTGTCTCTTGCAGGTGTAATATCGAACCTTTTGGTCCATTTGATCTACTCCATCCTTTGTGGAGTTATAGAACGTTACTATATCTGTTTTTTTCTTCTTTTTTTTTTGCATGAGCTTGATCAATATCTTTGTCGTGATGCATTGTACTAATGGGAACGACTAATTGTTTTCTTTTTGGGAACATAACTGACCATTGTTATTTCATCTCTGAAGACAAATAACAAGGAATGCGCTGTTCTTGAGGAGAACGGTTTCATCTCATTGGGGATTTGTGGTTTATTTAGTTTGATTGTCCCCACCACAGTAATTTGCTTCTGAAGCACCTCTTCTGCCAGCTGAATGCTGGTGAAGTAGTTATCAACAGTAATATTTCTGGACGATCCTTCTATACTTTTAGCAAGATCTTTCACCACATTCAATCCAAGATTTTTCTGAACAGGTTCATGTGGTTTCCTTCCCGTGTACACAATTCCATCTAAAGCATACTGGATAAAGCTGCATCTTCCACGGAATGGGAGTAATTGTTCGCCAACTGTGAGTGAATCACTAGGAATCATACTATTTCTACATTTGTAAAGAAACAGTTCCAATATATAACGAACAGCTGCATGTTTGTCGTCTAGAAATCGAGCTTCACGGGTGCACCTGCCATTAAATCTTATTATTTTCCCATATCCTCAAATTTATTTACTGACATTGTGGCCTTATACGTAGGATTTGCCTTTTCATCCAAGAACAATTCTCTTACAGGGGAATCCCAACTCTTCTCAACACCAGTAAGTAGTAAAATGCCAAGTAAACCCTCCATTTCAACAAGTGAAACGTTGTTCCATGTTTTACCATGCGAAGCGGCAACTCTTCTGCCTTGTATATTTTTGCAGTTGGTTACTTCATCTAGGATTTCCTTGGAGATGATATAATCCAGGCATCTTTTGGTTTACAGATTTACAATCCACGAGTTCCTTCTTTATGGTATTGTGAACAGGCATACGAGAAGTTGCAGGAGGATCCAAATTTCAAATGGTTCCATTACGGCTAATGTATGTGCTAGCATCTCTTGAGTTGTTGATGAGGAACCTCATTTTCAAAATCTGACGAAGCACTAATATGAGTACTGTAATATTCCAGAGCATTCGTATCAGCAGGTTCAACATTTGATCCCTCACTTCTTCTATCTGCAAAAATACTTTCTTCTTCCCATGATTCAGCTTCTTCAAATCATTGAGTACTAACTTCATGAAGCCATGACCGCATGCACGTGTCCCTCAAACAGCTACTGATGCAAGACTAAACAAGCCATGATTGTAATAATACCGGCACTGGGGCAACAATAAACTAAGCAAACCATGGCTTTGAAAATAGCAGCAGAGAACAACAATGCTGTGCAACAATAAAGCATGCAAAAGCAAAAACCTCAAAGGTATACAAACTTCTCCAATAAATGATGGTAGTTTCTATTATTATTTCTCTTACACTACTGCTACTGGTGCTGCTGCTAATGTCACTACCACTACCACTTCTACTACCACCACTACTACTCAATAGTTATTGTTGAATTAATAACTGTTCCTGAACAACTGTAGAAGCCAATATGAATGAACACACGTATAACTCTAAGGGGGCTTCTAAAGCCCTGCATATGCATTAACGGGGTTTTGGCAAATATTTTGAATCATGCAAAAAACCTAAGTACAGTCTAGCTCAGACTTTATAAGAGGGATGCCAAACGCCAAGTGGAAGAATACTGGAAAGGAGTTTGAAATTAATCAAGAATTACAAAAATAATTAAAAAGCAAGACTGTGAAGAGCTTTCGAGGTACTGTATATGCATCCCAGGGTTAAAATAAAACAAACCTTCCACCCTCAGTAACATAAACTAATTAATAATAAAATAAATTTCTATTTGCAGTGGAATCTGTTTCGGAAACGTAACTAAAACAAGATTAAATTAGTAGCAAATAAAAGCAAACGTTTCTCGTTTACATAACTCATTTTAAAAGTTGTATAGAGGTAGTGTATTACTGTATGTATAAGTATATTTTGTTAGTGTATGACGTGAAAATTGCTTTCTATTATCAGTTAGGATAGTTTTGTATTTAGAAAAGCTTCTCTCAACGTCACATTATGTGACTGGTGCAAACAGGAAATATGGGACATCATCAATGCTTTCTTATGAATTTATACTCACTGCTCAAAATTGCGTCCCTTTTATGACACATAGTTGCACATATAACAGTTTTTTGCACATCATTTTCGGATTTTCTTCTCACTTTTATGGTAACAGAATTTGATGGCGCTTCCTTCATTGTTTGCAGTAATTTGTCTACTATGTGAAGTGCTTCGGATATTTTTAAATTTGCAGACTCAAGCATTCTTATTGTTTTATATATATATATATATATATATATATATATATATATATATATTTGCAAAGATATTTTAAATTAATAGTAGCGATTCCTTTAGTTCTTCAGATATTAGTGATTTTGATATGTCAATTGCATACACAGCCCTCGCTGTCTAAAAATGTAGTAGATTAATTATTTTATCATAGTAACTTTAGTATTTTGCTATCACTCAACAAACACTACTTAACACAACGCTCTCCTAATTACAACCGGTGACACGACTGTACCACCCCTACCCGACGTGTGCCGCGTTACAAATCCTCCATGCAAACAAAACTAAATTTTCGACTACATACAACCGGCATCGAAACCTAGTTATAAGTATTGCAACAGTTTGTTAACTATGGTTTCTTTTTGTTTCAATTTAGCAATAATTCTTTAAAATTGCTAGTACGATAACGTCATGTTTAAACGTTGTATCTCTTTGTACCCTTTAAAATTTTACAGCATTTGAGAAGAGACAACAGAAATAAAGGAAATATCACTTCTATTCGAATAATTTGCCTGAATATTGAATCGCATTGGCTCCAGAAGGAGAGAAAAGAAAACAGTCCATTTTGGTAGCATTTGTGAGAAAGGAAATATTTTAAACTGCATCCAGAAGCTGGAACGCAGCGCTCCAAAATAACAACCGGAAACGACCAGTGCGTTTCGCTTCGAGTACCTTCTCTTAACAGCCCCAATAACGTGCAACTAGTACCGCTAGCATTCTCGTTACATGATGGTATCGTATGATCGAAGAGAACCCAAACCTACTGCAGGGGTCCCTTTGGTTTCTCTTTCACCGGTTTGGCAGTGTGCCATTATAAATCTACTGTTAGCTTAAAACATAATACATAAGAATACACTCTGTACTATGTCATCTGACCAAGAAAGTGAACAGCAGCGTGTGAGGGTTGCATTCGGGAGGTCCGGGTTCAATTTCCATTCACTGTAATTCTAACCTGGGTTTTTCGTACCTTTTCATGGTCCGTAGGCGGATGTTTGGTGATTTCTTGCCTTCCACGATGTCCTTTTTTGCCATTTTCTCTTTCATTCCGTTTACTTGCCATGTTTCAGCCGTGCTATTAAGATTCCCAGTGAGGTGTAATGCCTGACCCATGAAGCAGGATGTATGCTCCAAGGAAAGTGCATTTGCAATGAACACTGCAGGACTATCTCGTTGTACGAGCCGCTAAATGTCCATTCTGGATAGCTCCGAAATGGACCGAGCCTTAACATTTTTGCGCCCCCTGGAGCTTGTCTAAATGCGATCTGAAGCCTACTGTGGTTCCTTTCCTTCTTGAGAGCAGCAGCCGCAATAATCTATGTAGGTCGCAGTGCGAGAGGTGTCTCCTCCATTGTCATAACTGTATCTTTATAAACCTGGCTACATTTTTGTTGTTTGTGTATATAATAATGCTTGACAGTATCCCACAGGGAATGTCCACGATTAAAAACTGTTTATGAAAAGGATGAGGTGAGAGTAACTTCAAAGGTCGGCCGAAACCGGACGGTGGAGCAAGAAATACCGCGGAGAGCCCCTAACATATTCCAAGCAGTTCTTCATCCCGACGTGAGGAGTACTAAAGACCACGCCCCAGATTTGTCCAAATTCTTTGGACCTACGGTAGACTACCAACGTCATCTCGCCGCCGAGAGTTGTATTTCCAGAGCGCAGTCACCACCACGGTAAGGTGCCACCACCGCAGTCCTCTGAAAGAGGCCGATTGGACGAACTGAAGATGAAATGAGGGGACAAGAACTTCGGTGAATTAAGAACCCTACTCTGTATCTGTCTAATGCTCAGGAAAAAAAACACGAAAACACCCACAGGTCAGATACTTTGGTCTCGGGAATCGATATTACAACTTCCTGAATGCCAACCCCAGAAAAACGCTTGAGCTACCTGGCTTGGTGGATGTGAAAAGTACTTATAAATACAAGCACGAAGGAAATCAGGAGAGCAGGATAGACATGTGGTCTATTTTAGCCCCATTTGCTACGTTGCCTCTCCGCAGAGCATTGTAGCGGTTAGTGCCAATTCCAAAGAGTTTAAGCGTAAAGATCTTGAAGCATTTCGGTATAAAGGGCGGAATACTATAATCTCGCTTCTTTTGGGATTATGGTAAGTATTAGAGAAAACTACGCAATTCGGAATGGATACGTGCAATGAATCGAACGGAGGTTGTACAAGTTTCACTTCCTCTATTTTTCTATTTTACCCACTTTCTGTGCATCTACCCGTATAAAAATGTTATTTCGGTACTGCCTCTCATTTCCTATCGTTTGCCCTGAAATGTCCATTCATTTATAATTCCTTCCAGTGCATGTTAGGCTCGCTCAATGTCCAAATCACTTTTATTTTTCTCTTATTCATCTGTCTAGTTCATGACTATATTTCTCTGTGAGTTCCTTTCAAATGCCTTCAAATGCTTATCCTATCTCGTGCAAGCCTAAAGTTGGCACCCTCTACAATATCATAACCGCACAATATACTTTATAACTTGTTTCGCAAATTTTCTAGTTTACATAAGAAACTTAAAGACACAGTATATACTGAATTCTAATAATAATAATAACAATAATAATAATAATAATATTAAAAATAAAAATAATAATAATAGTAGTAATAATAATAATAACAATAATAATAATGTTTGTTAACGACGCTCAATTACTGGGATCATGTCAGCGTCTACGATGCACCGGAATTTCGTACCGCGGGAGTTATTTAAATGGTAGTAAATCTACTCTCATGGGGCTGTCGTATTTAAACACACTTAAAACCATCGGTCTATACCGGTTTTGAACCGCGAATTACCAACTGAGCCACCCAGACCGACTGGTCGGTTGGTACATTCTGGTGAGGGTTCCACACTGCAACCACCTTGGTATGATTGTGCGTCACACTCCAGGTGGATATGATAAGAGAGCATCCGATGGGCGGCTATAACCAACCGTGGCAAAAGAGCCACCGTGGTGGGTCCCTAACGTACACCAAACAGTTCTTCATCTCAAAGCTGGGCCTGACTGAACTCCCCAAGTCTTACTGACAACTTCAGGGTTACCCTGCCGCCGAGAGCTGTATTTCTAAAGCGTATTCACCACAGAGAGGCAGCACCATAATATCACCTACACAACCCTGAAAGAGATCGGCGGGAATGAAATGGAGATGAAATGAAGGGACAGGAAGTCCGGGGAATGTAGAAACCTCCACAGCATTCGCTGGTGACCCAGGAAAATCCCAGAATGCCACATGGGTCAAAGAGGCCGGCGAGGGAAATCCAACACACGGCCCCCCAAATGTCAGTTGCAGACGAAACGCCTGACCGGCTGATGCTGAATCCGCTTAGATGGTCTCGAACCAAAATGATTGGACTTTAGGAAAAACTGCATATCAGAAGAACTGAGTAAACATTAGCAATCTTATTAGAAAAATGTACTGCTGAACCTTCAGTCTTGTGCACTCGAAATCATGAGGCACTGGAGATCTGCAGCCTCGTTAATTTGGGTTTCTAGTTAAGAGTTCTGAATAGCCAAAGTTATGGCATGAAAATAGCTAGCATCTACGTGCCGTAAAGTAAACACCCTTTATTTGTCTCAAATGTCTAATGAATCAAGTATTTTCTCAGTAGGTAACGCTTCCGTATGCAAAGATTTAAGCTCAAGACTGCAACTTACATATGTTCTCGACGAATATCTCAAACTTATTTACGTCGGAAAAGGGCTAAGTCATGCAACATCGTTTCAAAGATGGTGCCTGTTTAATCTACGCATTATAAACATGTGCTTATATTACAGAAGGATTTGAAAGTTTGTATCTCAATATCGTTTAAACTATAACAATACACGGTATAGTATTTGAAGCTAATACATCTGTGACTTATAGTACAGCCAAAGGGTGCATTATGCACTTGGTGTTTTGAGAGTGTCGTAACTGCCCCTATGTTTCCATTAGGTTGTATATCTAACGTAATCCAAGATTGGTCCAAATGTTTTCGAATATTATCCTAAGAATTCTCACGTTTTCAGGGACAAAGTAACCGCCACCGCCACCGCTGCCACCACCACCACCACCACCACAACCACCACCTCCACGTCCTTTATTTTGAAGATTTTTTTGACTGTACAAAGCAGACGTGAGACCCATAATTACCCATGGGTAACTGTATTATATATTTGTATTTATGTATCAAAAATACTGCGAAGCTTGGAGCATATCGGCTGGACCTAAATTCTTATTGCTATAACAGGGAAATACTACAAATACAAATGTAGTCAATCACTCTCAACTCTAGATGGAGAGTGATTATATGATACCAAAGTTATGTTTTGATAAGTCGTTCAATATCATATTAGAATGGAGTCAAAACAAGACAAAAGGCAGTCTGATTTCGTAAAAAGACGGCTCCAAACCATGGATCAGGAGCTGGAAGACATGGGGAGGCACCAAGGTGCTACATTTATGTTGCTGTTAGTCGCAATACCACTATATTCCAAGTCTAGCATTTGCCTTTGAAATCTGTACCAGGAAAAATCTAGGAAGGGATTACAAAGGGGCCAACGTTTGGATTTTCTCTGATAATAAGGCAGCAAGTTTATCACATAACTTCGAAGTTACTCTGAAACTGGCTATTAAATCTTGTACAACTAGAAAAGCAGAACAAGGCTACTCGTGGGTGGGTGCCAGGACACAATGGAACTTTAGGCAATGTAAAATCAGATGCCTTGGCAAGAAAGGGCTCTGCTTGATCATTCAGTGGTTCTGAACCAGTTTTTGGAATCCCTGTAAATTCTGTTAAAAAACACATCGATGAGTGGATTAAATATTACCACGAACAATAATGGGTGCAAACAGCAAGATACAATCACAGTAA
Organism: Hymenopus coronatus; assembly: GCA_030762935.1. Classification (NCBI taxonomy): domain Eukaryota; kingdom Metazoa; phylum Arthropoda; class Insecta; order Mantodea; family Hymenopodidae; genus Hymenopus; species Hymenopus coronatus. The sequence continues at coordinate 63,941,758 of CM060900.1, forward strand.
GAGAATGATGAGTAGAACATCTTCCTTATTACTGAAGACTTAGTTAAAGTCAATCCCAAATAAGCCTGGTAACGGGGTTATAAATGTAACATACATTAAGGAAACATCTGCAAACTAAGGGGGTCTTCAAAGAAAAACCAGTAGGTAGGTTTTACAATGTAGAGGAAGAAAATGCTTCCTATATAATCTTCAAATGCGTAGCTGTGGTTAGAAAAATGTATGAATTGGTGGACAATAAACTCATTAGATGTTCTTTCCAAAGAAAATCTAAAGATATGTGAGTATCTAGCTAAAGCTATACAGAAAGGACATAGTAAATAAACCTATAAGTTTCAATGTTAAGGGAAAGTAACCCCTAAGTTAATTCAGATTTCTATCTCTATAATTATTCAAAACACCAACACATCTGTAACAAAGTTTGTTGTTACAATATCGTCCAACACATAAATTTCTTCGAAGATGGTATTATTCTACCTGTACGAGTATTCTAATCAATAACTAGTATAAGACTGGAAGGAGCTGATTCCACCCAACATTGCCTTTGCTGGATTGTTATGATGCAGCAGAACAAATTACTACTTATTTACATCGAATTGAAAGATTCAGTATTTATTTAAAAAGCTCATCGATATTCTCAAATTTCTTATTAAAAACGATCTACCACGTCTAACTCTCTACAGCTATAGAATTTTCTAAAAAAAGTTTCACATTGCACGAAAATGAATGCGTGCTGCACTGCGAAAGTCTGAATAGCTGCTAATGATAATCACTCTGCATTCATTCACGGTTCTCATACAGGAAGAATTCTACTTACCTGCCACAAGTAGGTCCAGATGGAAACCGCGACAGCACAATAACTCCCTTGCATACTGCAGGACTCAACGGAAATAAGTGATGATTCTCTCTCGCCTTCCGGTCTTGCGATGGTGCTGCAGACAAGCGGAAATTACAGGTGTCAGCGACTGTTTCTGTACCCGAAACAAGGACATAACGTGGAGCGCACTGGGGTTCTGTTCCGTTTAATGGCCAGTAGAGGCATTTATTCCTATTTCGCTGCCAAGGTCAGCTAAAACATCGACGTTTTACAACCCCAGAGATCCGCATTTGACCTTCAAGAGCTATTTTTCAGGTTTTAATCAAAGCCGAAGCAATTGCCTTCGCCTGCAATCTACAAATTTATTATCAACAATGTTGCTTCCTTTTAAATAGGAAAGTTACCGTTCTTATCTTTATTGTAGTTTTATCGGGTGCTGCGCAAAGCTTCAGCAAAATTAAGCGCTTACAAATCATTAATCTTATAAACTCATATACTCCAAAATTACTAAAGTACATAGATCAAGTATTATGCTAGTACTAGTAAAATTACGATTTATAATTCTCTCTCTGTACGTAAACTAATCTCGTTAAGAACTAGTTACATACATATAATATACCAGGTGGCCCAACTGCCCCGATATCCGTTGGTGCGTTAAAAGAGTTGCAGAATTCAACAGAGCTATTTCAAGTTATAACTAGCAAGAGTGACCGGGGTTAGCACGTGGTCAGTATGGGCCTGTTTATGTGCCGCCACATTTATTTAAAGTATACACTAGATGGTTCTCAAATAGCCTACGAGGCTGTGTAGCTTGTAGCGAAGCTTCTAAAAGGGAAACTATTCCATTGCATAGACATAGAATGTACCCGTGTTCCCTAGCAGGCAGCTGTTGCAGCGCTATGACAACTGCTTCCATTAAAATAAGCATTTTTCCCTACATGATTTTATCATCTGAACGTAAGTTATGAGCTGTATGCAAAGGAGTAAATTAAAATCTGCAGAAGAAACATGCAAGCAATTGGGAACTGTTATATTTTTTGGCCATAAAGAACTACTAGCATCATTGAACATTTCAAACCTTCCTCCTATATACAGCTGTTTTGAAGCTACTTTAATTGAACAATCTGAACTTAACATAATTCATAGACAGAGGTAGGAAGTTCGTACCAATTTCTCTATGCAGAGTAAGAACGGCCAGGGTTGGCAATACTTGCGCGAGCAAAGGTCAACGTGGAGTGCAACCCATTACTGCAAAACAGCTATCACTGCATAACACAGAACCACGTTGGTAGGGAGGAAAGAGGTCAAGAAACATCTTTGTTCTGCTCAAATGTGAGCAAAATTAATTTGTTTTACAACTATAGTAAGTTTTCTACCAGTGTATTTATTCATGTACTTATTTAGAAACTGATGGCAGTTCTAGTATACAAACTGTTAAACGTCTAGTAACAGAATAGGTTCACAGAAGTATATTATTGATTGCAGATTTATTCAAAGAGATAACCTACAGCTATCACACTCTTACTGTCCTGAGGTATGGAGCTGAACTGAATCTGTAGGCGTGTAGAAGAACTGTCAAGACGGATTTACTAGTCCACGAACATCTGAAATAAAGATGAAAATGAAGAGTGTAATTGAAAAGAATGCAGGGTTCAGTGTGATGTATCGCACACAGTACTTTAGATTCCAACACATGCTATTTACTTGGTGATACTGATACATCATGCGAAGTGGAACGAATTTTTTACAAATCTTGTTTGTCGGAACGTAGAATGAGATTTTCATTTGAAAGGCTTCAGAAGTACATATAGTTTTCAGTAATACGGCTGCAGGTGTGTAAAGATTTAGGTTAATTCTTGCTTTCGTTTTTACCTGGTAAGAGTCTGAAAATATTTAAGGAATTGGTTTTATTATTTGGATATTGTTTTACATTCGATCAGTAAATATTGCAATTCATGTTATAATTGCTTAGGTGTTTTCATATATAAAGAAGAAAACCAGTCAGTCAGCCATTTATATGTAGCTATTTGCCTGTTGTACATAATGATCTAAATAGGAGTGCTTTTACGCAGGTTTCACAAGTCATTTTGGTTTTCTGGAAACAGCACTGTTTACTTGACAACCGCTTTATTTACCTTTCCACCCTGTGTTCTTATGAATGACTTGTGATGTGGCGCAGTCTATATTCGGAACGGCGAACGGGACGAACTTCCTAGCTCTGTTCGTAGATATTAGGGCTGAGTTTAGATACAACTTAGATTTTTACTGTGTTACATTAATGTTTAATTATTTGGTAAGTATTTTCAGTCAGTAGAATGGCCAATGATAGGAAACAAGGTGCTCATGCCAGGTCTGTTAGTCAGGGCGGTACTTTGCACAGCCACGTGACGTCCTTATCTCCCCTTACACTGTTTTAAAATCTCCTAACAAAGCATAACTGCCATTTAAGCTTTATTCAATTAAATAACGTACAAACATTCAATGACATTTTACTGATGGTTTTAGGTAACATTCCTAGCAAATTCATTACAAAAATTAAAAAATTTTACAAGTTGATTTCTATTACACAGTTTATATTAACATATTTTTAATTCAGGTTAAGAAAATTCTTGATGAGCAAATATTTTTATAGCTGGTTTATAAAAACGAGCTGTATTTTAAAAAACGCGTTAATACTAGAAATAAATTATTGAGTGCGTGTGAAGCTTTTCTATACTAGAATGATACGCAGTGTTTATTGAAGTGGGATTTAATTAACTATTGTGGGGGCCTATATTAAAATAACGTTGCTCTGAAAATGATTTTTACTTTAATGCTTTTCTAAACACGATTTACAGTCTTTTCCTTGAATTTCGTTACACTTAAATAAATAAAAGCCAGTTACTGTTCTTTGTTGTTGTTCTCACTTATTCCAGCTTAATATTTTCCCATTCTTCTCTCCAATTCATTAACTGCGTTTCTATGTTGTTGGTTATATGTATCATCACCATCGTTAATATCTACTACTTTTTCTTCGATTTATGCTTTATTTGCAGAAAAATCACATTGTAAGATCATAATGCTTCAACATCACAATTTTTTAAATCCTCTTCTCTTGAATTATTATTCGCCATTTACTTCGTTGATCTGAAAAGCCACAATTCACAGGTGATAGTAGTCATGCATTTAAATATATTGTAACAAAAACTCTCAGTATTGCTCCAAAAACATTTTATTTATTACACTGATTACAAATAAAACTCTGTTCACAAATAGCTGTCCTTCTTTGATGCTTTAGTAGAAATTCTGTCTTATAGTTTTCTTTCGACGTTCTACGGCGGCGTCTACTACTACTCACTACAAACTCGGTCAGCTGCTGCCTGTTATGCATTCGCAGTTGAAACAAAATTCTGGGCAGTGTTCGCTTTCTTTTTATACCACGTGGCAGGAAACTTCCAGAAGCAGTCGCACGTTCAAACTACCGGAGGTGTCACAACCTCACAGGTGTAGCAATTCGATGTCAAGGAACGTGCCGAAAGCATGCGTGCTCCATTCACACAGATGTAATAATCGCAGCTTCGATATCAAAAGTGCTCGCCGGCGGTACATGTGGCAATTAACGCAGGTGTAACAATGGACGTCAACAATCTGCTATTGCCTCTGAAGCAAGCTGTTCACACACTTGTGGCGATTACTCCGTAGAACGAAGTAACAGCATTATATACGAGGTCAACAGGTGCAAAACAGTTTTCATATTTGTCTTTAACTTTGGTGCAAGCAAATATTACGAGTCCTGGGACTGTGATATACCAGACCGGTAGCTCCATTTTTATAAACATTCTCTCTCTCTGAGTGTTTGTTTATGGAACCACTGTTTCCTTCATGTATAAAGTTATGCCTTTTCCATAACCTGTGTACCAATTCCTCGCTGCCAAGCCCGAGCCGTTCCTATCGTGATCCATTGTGTTTGTTAGAAAAGGGTAGTTTAAATAATAACTTTGTAAAGAGGCTGCGACAATATATAGCATTTCTTTGTTATAGTGTTTTCATTTTCGGAAATACACTCAAGGTTATTTTTCCCAGCTTGCTTACGTCCCCCACTCACTCATTTGCCCTCTGGCAGCAGTATTGTTGTAGCAGTGGTGTCGAGTTTTAACTCTGGTCACCAGCTATGAGGGCTGGTAAAAACAGATAGATGTATAGAGCAAGAGTGGGGATTACCTTGCGTGAACTTGACTGGACTGGCTAGAGTGAAACCGCTATAGTAGTTAAACGCTCAATAAAGTTAGTAGCTAATGAACTCCAATCCCTTATTCAATGTGCCGTTCGTTTCGAGTTGATACTTAGCAGTAGAATGGATTGGCTACCCGTGCAAACCGCAGGGGCTTACGATATACTGCAAATTCAAATAAGATGTTCAAAATAAGCCCGTTCAACTTTGCACACAATCTCTCTCCACATTAACCCTTCCGGCACCCTTATATGTGTTTGTGTTCTGCTACAATTCCATTTAAGAGGCCATCGCTATCATTAGGGTAATTATAACGTCCTATAAATGTTCGTAGAAGAAAATCACAATGGATGTAATAATTATAATCCTAGTAGCAGGTTATTTTTACTTTCTCTACGCCTGCCATGTACATAGTGTATAGAGAAGGTACTGTAATCCACACAAAAATGGAATACCGAGATATCAGCGGAAATATGTTTTCAGGTCACCTGAGTTCAAAAAAAAAAATAGAAAAAGTTCCTTGTGTATGTCTGTGGACAGCACAGCTCAGCAACAAAAAAAACCGTTAAATTCATAACTTGGTATTTAAGTTTAGTATACTCCAAGGATGCAACACGGTAATTTTCAACAAAATCCCCCCAACTCAAACTACTTTTCTAAGGAAAATTGTCGCAAATTTTGCTTTTCATAAAAATGGCTCTAGGGATTTTGATTAAAATACCGTATATTAAAGATATTTACATCACAATAAAATTTATATCTTGACATTTCTGGGAGTAGCATCTGTAGACATCTTCATTCTGGATGAATTTTACCTAACTACTAAACTGTAAGAGTTAAACAAAAGGTTACTTACTATACATAAGCTACAGATTTTGTTAAAAAAAAATTGTTGTCAAATATATATTTTTTTTAAGAGTTGACTTTCAAAGTATGCCTTATCATTAGTCTCAGTTTTAAACTACTAGCTTTTCTCAAAGTGGAAGTCACCTTTCGTTTCATCCATTTTACTGCCGGTCGAGCAAAGCGAACCCAACTTCAATTGTTCACATAGCGACCAGGGTTTATAGGGTTTGACTATGGCTTTAGCCCAGCGTATCACCAGATTTCCCTTCTGCTCAGAAGGAAGCGAGTAATTACGCAATTTCTGTTAATGTTTGTCTGAATTAGTGTGATATAGATAAAATAATCTTTTGTAAGAATAGTATATATGCAGAACAGGTAGAGAAAGTCATGTGATTGGTAAATATTAGATTTTTTCTGGGTGTTTTGTAAAAATAGGGTCAAAATCCTTATTAAAAAGCGGATTGGAGAAATATTTATGTTTAGGAAAATAATAGTTACTGAACTTTCAGGGCATTGTTCTCGTTTAGAATAATATATGTTTAATAGAGTGTAAACAAGAGTACCTAAAGCCAAACGTGTTAGGTGTAGTATACAGAGGGAGGGGATTCGGTAAGATTCGAGTTAAGGGGATACACCAAGTGACCGGAACCATTAGCGAAGGTATAGAAATAACAAGGTACCAGTTTGAAGCTCTCGACAGTCGGACAGGAAGACTTGGGACCCACTTAGGGTCAAAATCTCCCGTCAGGGATAGTCCATATCCTGGCAACGAGCTGAAGTTGGGGACGGGCATAGTCACTTTGAGCATCCTTTTTCCCTGCCTTGCCGCACCGAGCACCATCGCCGATACTTCCAATCTTGAAAGAAACCAACAGGCTGGAAGATGAGTGAAACGACAAAGAGGGACAAAGCACGCAGCATGTACTGAACTAAGTGAGTCATTCGTCCCAGGGATTGAATCCGTGGGGCCGGTATCTGTTTTATTACCCGGCTCTTTGCTAATACAAGGAAGGAAATGGATACGCCTCTTACGCGCGTCAACCCAAGAGAGGGGGGGGGGGCTGACTTCCGAACACCTCGGTGAGGGCGACTGCTACCAGCTTCTGGCCACCAAGCTCTCCAGGTGAGGAGCCTCACAACTCTATCCAGGCAGCACTTGTCAGGCGTACCCAATCTCTAATGAATTTCGGGATCCATTGCCTCTCCGAGTCCAACCCAATCTGAGTAACAGTCTTTCGGGAGGGGCTGAGATGTTTGGCTCGACATACTTCTAGTAACGGGTGCTCGGAGTTCACAGCACTCACACCAGAGCTGCTGAAGTTGTCGGAAATTCTCTCCTAAGGGCAATATGAAGGGGTAGAAATTTCGGGGATGAAAGCAGTCTAGAATTCATCTGGTGGCCTGGGAAATCCCAAAAAATCCCATGGATCAGGTAGACTACCATGGTGATTGAAGCCCGACCTCCCGTATGCAGGCCAGAGACAAACGATAAACCAGACGTGTTACTCAAGACAGAGCATTTATTCAAGAGAAACCAAGTTGCCTCAAAACACGGTTCATTTAATGAACTAAATAACCCTGATTTGAAATAAAAAAGCAAACAAAAAAAACCCTGAGTAATTAGAATTAGGTAGTATAAACTTCGTACTTTATGATAATTAGGATTGGTATTTCAAACTATTGTCTCTGACGGGGTTCAGCATCTATTGTGAGGCCGAGCCGTGGTCAAACGGTTAGAGCACTCGCCTCTCGCCTAGACGATCCCAAGCGAGCGCATGTGAAATTTGTGGTGTACATAACGGTGCAGGGGCGAGCGGGATTTCTCCGGGTTCTCCGGTTTTTTCCGCCATCGCATTCCACCGGTGCTCCATCTTCATTACATATATCACCAGTGTCATCGCCTGCGGTGCCACAAGTAGTAAAAGCGGGCGTTAAACACTACCAAAAAATGCATCTATTGTTTTAGCACAGACTGAGATTGAGAGGAACCGCAACACTTTACTCAGTTCAACGGACCCTTATTTTGTTATAGCATCTGTGTTAGTATTGCGAGTTGCTCAGCAACACAGCTACGCTACACCCTGCAGTTAGAAGCGAGGCTGGAGTCGAGCAACTCCTTAGTTGCAACTCGAGCAACTAGGAATGGAACAGCGGAGGGACACACCTCGCGCACTGCCACCTATAGAGATGTGGCTAACACCTCTCCCCCAGCAGATTGGCCACCAGAGACGTGTGGAAGGTTTCCAAGTCTGATGACACGTCCCTGTACCGGATAGCCAGAATGCACCTGCAAGCAACCCGACGCCACCTACATAGTTTCCAGTGGGAACACACACTATTTTTCAGAACATGATAACCCTCTCCCACTCCTCTGCCAAGGTCGGTGTGATTTAAAGTTTTGGATTACGAGGTACGCGGCTGGAAACCAGCCCTTGCAGTTGCCAAGTCTTCCACTTACTCATCCCTTAACATGTTGTGCAGTAACTCACTGGTTTGGAAACATACAACAACACGAAGCTGAACTGTCTACAGAGTCTCCAAGAAACAGAGATGTTACTACGTTGTCTCTCGCCCTTTGTACAGATCGTCTTTTGCTTGCTAATGGTTACTGTCAGTGGCAGGTAGGAGCGGTTCCGTTTGAAGGCCATCATGTTTTGGAGAAAACTATAATCTTGCCGTTGAGCATGCCTCCCGCCATCTGCCCGCATTGTCATACACCACGAACCTGGAAGCACTTTTGAAAGCTGACATGAAAACGGACTGTAGGGGAAATTATGTAAAGGAAATTGTAATAGATGAGAAACCACCCCAGCGACCTCAGATAAACAAAGAAAAACCCATGGGTTAGAGAGGACGGCCACCAGGTATCGAACCTGGGACCAGTTGCACACGATACAACAGGGCTACCTCGCTCAGTCTCGTATTACTAACACAGATTTCTATAAAAATACCATGGGTTTAGTATCATTGAGCACATTAGAAATTACAAGTGTACGGCAAGCAAGAGAATCGGAATTATGAAACCATGTGAAAGCTTAGCAGGATTTTGTGTCAGCAGATGTAAAGTCAGATGCCACTCCCAGATTTGGTGATGTCATAATGGTGACGTGTATATATATATATATATATATATATATATATATATATATATATATATATACACTTGAGAAAACTTTTTGGTATACTTGAATCACTGCTTCCACTACCTTGTATTATATTAGGGAAATCCTTTTATGTGGTAGTAAATGCTTCCAATCCGGAAATAAACAAATGAGGATTGCAAGCGTTTCTGCTCCATAGCTTGCATATAAAACTCACGCAACGCATGTATTCGTGACATACCATAGCTATTTTGTCATCCCAATTGTACCATATAAAATTAAATTGAGTTTTATTTATGGGCGCTCTTTACCTGCGGTGGTTCTCAGCGTAGCATTCAATATTTGGGGTAATAGACCGCTTAATTTTGCTCAGAGGTCTTTTTATCGGGCTTGAGGTTCTTTTACTTGCCGTAAATCTTCGACACCAACGGCTTTATTATCCTTACGAAGGAACTCATGCTAAGGATTTTTACGACCCAAAAAAGAAGCTATTGACCTCCGCCGGGGTTCAACTAGCCACCTCGGGAACCAAGGGTTAGCATGTTACCCCTAGACCACGGAGAGCATCTACCATATGAAGAAATGAATTTTGAATATACTTTAAATTAACTGGGGTCCATAGACCACAATATTTATGAAAATGTCTCACAATAGTCAGTTGACATAGGGGACATACAGCACCTAGATCCCCTGCGGATGCTTTGTGTTTAAATCCCCGGGAGGGACGGATGAGCTGACGAAACCGCAAGTAACGAATACGCTGCAGCCTGGTGCAGAAATAAAAAACGTGTAGTTCCCGAATATTTCCAGATTTAATTAACCGACCACGAGATGGACATTCTATGATGCCTACTAGCGGGACCGGGGAACACAAACCAGCAGTGGCGGCTCGACAGGCATCCTTCAAACAGGTCGTCCAAACAGCAAGTTACTGCACCACCTGAGCGACACCAACCAAACCACAGTCCTGTAACTTAACCCGAAACAGGAAAGTAAAATGAAATCAGAGGAAGAAAGAAATGAAAATTCTTGGTAGTGTACATTATCCTAACATTCGCTTTGGCAGCCAGGCGAAAATCACGAAACATCCCATGATCACAATGGACGACCACCGGGAGTTGAACCCGGTATCTCCCGAATGCGATCCTTACACACTACCGCAGAGCCATCTCGCTCAGTTTTGAAAGTTTAATTCACTTTGAACCTTTTGGCTATACATAGGCTGTTATAAAATCGGAATTTTACCTTCTCTAATACGCATACATAATACACATAGTAGATAGAGAAAATATTGTATTTCACCCAAAAATTCGATAGCAAAATTTCACCGGAAATATATATTTTGAAACCCCTGAAGATTTACAAGGAAATCCCCCCTCCCCAACTATCCTTTACATGGAACATTTTTCTAAGATTTTGATTTTCGCAATAATGACAATAGCGATTTTGATTAAATGTCTTACGTTTGAGATATTTTATGAGAAACGAAATGTCTATCTTGAATTTGGTGGGACTAGACTCTGAAGACCTTTTTATTCTTTATGATTTTTGCATAACTCGTGAGCCATTATTAATTTGTTTTTTTAAACCTCGGTAGAAAATATGTTATTTTTTTCAACCCATTTGAATTACAATTTTTGTTTATCAGTTCGTTTAGTTTTGTTTTGAGTGTACATGTGTGGTTAGCCAGCGAAAGAATTTATCACTATTTTAAGGTATAGGAATTGCACGTATGAAATATACGCCAGCGACATCTTAAGATGGTGAAAGATCTTTTTCTGCCTATAGGAATATATTAAAAAAGAACAACAAATTTACAAATGTGGCTAGTTGTGTACGGAAAAAAAATTCTGAATGTGAGTTTGATTTAAATGAGTGTTATACATTAAAATTACGTGTCAATTTTTTTAGTAAAATATTCTAGCATAACTTCTTCTACTGTGTAATAAATGACCATAAACTATATTGCATATTAATAGCACTCTTCCGTGAAGTAAAATAGTTGTTTAAAACCCTAAAAAAGAGAGAGCAATATTGTAAGGAAGCTAGAAATATCGTTAAAAAATCTAAGGAGGTTAATAAAATGTTAAAACTGCATGTATAAAAAGCTAAAGATCCGGGTCCTAGTAATAACACAAGATGACCCATCGTTTAACGGTACGTATATCCCAAATGCGTTCGCAGTACACGGTTTGAATAAGCGATATTAATCGTTAATGACACACCTATACTTTGTATTACTATGTGCACATATATTTAGATTACAACCGAAAATGGAATTACTTTTTGCAACATAAACGTTTTGGAGTGATAAAATATATACACACATATTTGTAATAAAAGTGGAGACCACGTTCACATAACTGTAGATTCTGTAATACCACGTTTCGTTTTAAGCCCTTTCCCTAGCATGGGTTATTTAAATATTATCTTTAACCTGGTGGGCTATTTAAATCTTAAATCTTTAAACAGATGAATTAATATAACTTGCAGAAGTGATTATGCGATTTTCCGCGCACTACACCGCAGTCTTGCTGTTAACGAGACTTATGAGTCTTGCGAGAATCGAGACTCTCGTACTCTCGTTGGACAACCTCTCTCATGCCAGCTTTGAGTTCAGCTGCATCTACCTGGCTGTGAGAGCCGCGCTAAGCGACAGCGAGAAACGAGCGAGGCTGAAAGCTGATTTGACTGGCTCTAGTAACAACTCTTGATAGTCTGAAAATTGCTCAACCTGTAGGTTTGATCTAAAGGAACATTGTCCCATTAGAGACCAGATGTTGCAAGGGTAAGACAAAAGTTGTTTAGATAATACAGAGGAATGTTTTTCTCAAAAATGAATGCATGAATACAGTGAATGAACAGCATTTAAATTGGTAAGCCATATGAAGGAATCCCGGCACCAATAGCGATGGTCGATGGCGTGGTTGACGACGTTCTGCCGCGAAAGGACCGCAAGTTTCAATCCCGCTTTGGGTATGAATGTTTCGAATCATGGAATAAATCTGGAGCACCTGTGGAATGCGATGGCGGGGAAAACCGAAGAACCCGGAGAAAAACTGCTCCTACACTGCTCCTTCCACTACAAATCCCACATGCGGACCCTTTGGGACTGAACCCGTCTTGGTCAGAGGCGAGTGATGGCGCGGCCGTTTGTGTGTTTTCCTATCTAATCATTCTCTCTCTCCCCTGATGCCTAATTAGGTCAGCTTGAAGACCAATAAGGAAAAAAAAAGAAAGAAGGAAAGCAATGCGAAGGTGGATGTAGATTATTACTTATTAGTGAATCTATAAGCTGAATTCGCCTACTTTAGAGGATTTTATATTAAGGGAATGCTTTTTTGAAACTCCTGATTCAAACATTTTTAAGTTATATTTACTTTCCGTACTTCTTCTACATCAAGTTGAAGTATTGGGATACATTAAAAGTTCGATACAGAAATTTCAAAGGAAATACGTGTTTTGAGGTTCCATAAATAAAAAGCAAACATTTTTATCTATGTGTATTAACAGCATAACTCAAAAAAGAAAAGTCGGAAAATATCAATTCTAGTCTCTCGATTAATATTTTCCAAATATGTGGCAGGAAGATTTTCAAGGAATTCCTCCATCCTAAGCTATCTTTTGGGTGGATAATTTTCGATTATTTTTTAATTTATAAAAAATAGCGTTAAGGATTTTGATTAAAATAACATACATTAAAGCAATTTCCATGAAAAATAAAATATACACCATGAGTTTCTGGGAACAATTACCTTGTTCGGAAGGAACACTTGTAATCTTATAATTGATAATAGTTAAACAATGGATAAAAATATAGTTCTCTTCATAACACACCATTTTTGAAAATATTTTTGTGCTATAATCCTTTCCGGAAGAATTCATTATTAATTGTTCGAACCGTTCAAAACTTTTGGCATTCATTTAAGTCGCTTCAATATACCATTATTTATCGCCACTGGATGAAAATAGGATGCACTTTTAAGGCCAGCATATAGCGGCCAGTTCTTGAACATTTAGCAATCACTATATCCCTTGTGTTCATTACGAAATGTGTATTTAGCTATTTCTGCAAATATTTGTTCCAATTAATATGAAGTAGATGGTAAAAAACTTCCTAAGAATAGTTTCCATATCTAGTGATAAATGATAGAGGGCATAAGATGTCTCATGAATGTAAATAAATAAGTTTTTATGTTCAAAACTTTATCCTCACTTGCCCTAGTAGCATAATAAGCGTTACTTTAATTTAATTTTCAAATATGTTTTACGCAACATTAAATGTAATTTTAATTTATTTATAGCACCTTAATATTCAATATGGCGGCGCCATGGGTAAGTGATTAGACCGCTCGCCTACCATCTAGGTGGCCCGGGTTCGTGTGGGATTCGTGGTGGACGAAGCGGCGTCCGGGCGGGTTTTCTCCGGATCCTCCGGTCTCCCCCTCTACTCATTCCACCAATTGTTCCATCATCACCTTCCCAGACGTCAATTTCGCTTACATTTCATATAATCCACTTCATATCCATTCCTGGCTACGTAACAGGTTCTCCATTCTGTGGTTTCGTGTCGTTGGCTCCTCAGCAGGCTTTTGACCTCTAGGCATTCGCTTGTAAATCCTACAAATATGGGGACGGTAACGATTGCAAAACGAAACGAAACATTCAACACGATCTATTGATTTCTGTTTTTTAACACATTACTTTTTCTGCATTAATCAGGATTTTAGCCATAAATATTAAACGAAACGTAGTAAAACCTGCATCCCGAAGATTTCATGTACCAAAGTACATTTTGAAGTCAACATATTGTAATAAAAACTGAATAAAAAAAAAAGAAAATTGATAGCTTAGCAATGGCTTAGAAGCAAATATTACTCACAAAAGAACTAAAACCCATCGTAAATCATAAATATGCGCACAAAATATCAAATTGGAAACCTTCAAATGTTTCCTTAATCGATTAAATGTAATCGGTGCTGAATTTTAGAAATTTCTAACGTAAATTGTGTTTTTAAAATTTTAATAGAAACATGCTCAATGTAGAACAGCACTGTAGATCCGATTGCACTTTCCCATTAAGTTCTCTTAAATGTCCAAAAGCGATATACAGGTTGCTTCAAAAATACGGGGCATAATTTCAGGTATGTATTTCCCACATGTAGACAATCAAATTAGTTCACTATAACATGTGTCCGGAAATGCTTCATTTCCGAGTTATGGCCTTCACAACATTGAAATTCACTGGAACGTTTTTCTTTCCGCAGATTGTTGTTATTACAGAAGATGTTCAAAATGTCCGCCTCCTGCTTGAATACAGACCTCACATCTCATTGACCTGCGAACACGATCCCAAATTCCAGGACTATTGCGTATGTCCTCACAACTTGCCACAATTCGATTCCGAAGGGATTCAAAATCCGGCACCGAAGACGAATAAACCAATGATTTTAAATGGCCCCACAAGTAGAAATCGAGGGTTCAGATCAGGTGGAGGCCAAGCAATTGGGCCACCTATACCTATCCATCGATCAGGAAACCTTCGATCCAAGTACCGGCGAGCCGTAAGACTGAAGTGTGTAGGAGCGCCATCATGCAAGAAGTGAATGTGTTGATGATTGATCAGTGGAGTGTCTTCGAAAACGTCAGGTATGGTGTTTTCCAGGAAGTTTGTGTACGCCTGCCCCGTAAGTCTGTTTACAAGTACATGGGGTCCAACTAATCGATCACCAATGATACCGGCCCACATGTTGAGGGAGAACCGCAAATGGTGATGAGATACAACAGTTGCACGTGGGTTTTCATGCGACCATACATGCTGATTGTGGAAATTTGTTATGCCATCTCTTGTGAACTGTGCTTCATCTGTAAATAATACGACGGCAGAAAAGTTCGGATTTACACCACACTGCTGCAAGAACCACTGACAGAACCTAACTCGTGCAGGGTAATCTGCTGGTGACAAGGCCTGTACACGTTGCAAACGATAAGGATACAATTGATAATCGTTCAACAGTCTCCAGACAGTCGTATGAGGAACATTGACTTGCAACGCTAACCGTCGTGTGCTGATAGAAGGAGTCCTGTCCACAGCCTCCAGAATCTCCTCTGCACTTCTGGAGTTGTAGATCTTGGTCGTCCCCTTCCCAAACCAGGAGAGGTGAATGTTCCATACTCGCACAGACGGGAATGGAAACGTACAAATGTCTTCCGGTCTGGACATTGTCGCTGTGGGTACCTCTCCTGGTACAAACGACGAGCCAGCGCAGCATTGCCCGCCGCCTTACCGTACATGAAGTGTATCTCTGCCAGCTCTTGATTTGAATACATGTCGCACAGTCTTAACGCCTAAAGAACACTGAATGTAACCTTCCTCAGAATGAACTATCAGAGCGCCCTCCTTTGACGGCAAAGACCTGCGGAAAGAAAAACGTTCCAGTGAATTCCAATGTTGTGAAAGCCATAACTCGGAAATGAAGCATTTCTGGACACATGTTATAATGAACTATTTTGATTGTCTTCATGTGGGAAATACATACCTGAAATTATGCTCCGTATTTTTGAAACACCCTGTATAATCGTTTCCGCAGGAGTGTCGACACAGCACATGTAATTTGAAGAATTTATTTTCTCGTAATCTGGTACACATTTTTCAATTTTAAAGTGTTTCTCATGTTTCTGTTTTTTTTTTTTTTTTTTTTTTTTTTTTTTTTTTGATTTCCTTCAACCTTCTAATATTTTTTTTTTCTTCGAAAGGGAATGTGGAAATCTAAAGGCACTTTTATCAGCATAGTTTTCTATCTCCAATGATAACAATTAAAAAAATATATTTTTTAGAAAATCATAAGTGCTTAAAAATATTTTAGAAATTGTTTTTAAAAAAGTACCAATGGTAAAAAAAAAACTACTTTTTTTATTGAATAAAAGTGCATTCTTGAAATAAAAGTATAATTACTCTAAGTATCAATAATGAGGGGTAATCTAGATTTGACTCAATTTAGATTTGAAAAAAAAATTCATTGCATAATTGGTTACATATCAACAAAAATGAATTTTTATTGCACTTACGTTATACTGATCCGGCAGTAATATTTCAACTTAATTTGTTGAAATTGTTACAAATCATCTATTCCATTATCAAGGATTCTTGAAAATAATTATTTGAATAGTTACACATTTCCTTGAAATGTTGAAGAGTACCTTGTAACTATTTAGAACCATTTTACTCTTTTTTGGGTAGTGTTTAACGCCCGCTTTTACTACTTGTGACACCACATGGTGTGATACATGGAATGAAGATGGAGCACCGATGGAATGCAATGGCGGGGAAAACCGGAGAACCCGGAAAAAACCGCCCCTGCGCCGCTTTGTCCTCCACAAATATCACATGTGGTCGCTTGGAATCAAACCCGGGCCGTTTAGGTGAGAGAAGAGTGGTCTAACTACTCGGCCACGGCGCGGCCCCAGAACCAGTTTACTGCCTCCGTCTGCTAAAGGGTGGTGCTGTGGCTTCAAGGCCACGAAATGCACTGAGTTCGATTCCACCCAAGGGGGTACGGATTTTAATATCTCAGCATCGTGAAAAAATGAGGTGCTGCGATAGGCATCGGTCTCAGCCAAGAAAATATAATTACCGGCTGAAAAATGCGTTAGGTTAGCCATATCACCTCCACGTATCGGCTAAATGATCATCCACTTCTGATGTGCGTGTACGGATTGGCAGCCTCATGCAATCTGTCTATCCATAAAATGAACCATTTTCTTTGTGGCTGGGGAAGAACTGTGCTTCAAGTAACACCGATGACACACAGGCATTCCTAGTACCCAAGTTGGCATTGGACAAGCCATTTGAGGTGCCTATTGCAATTCAAGTGTTCATGGGAAATGTGTTCTTCATAACAGCTCTCAACTATAAAATCTAGTGAACTCCAACTATGTTTCTTCAAATTTTTAGGCCGTAACACACGGATTCCGTTTGAATATTTGAATCGCTGCCTACCTCTTGACTGTAGATAACATAAAGTCCAATCAAGAATATGTGCGGCCTGGTGAGAGATCTTCCTGAGTTCTCGAAAAATGTTAATAATTGAAAACCATTTCTGAGTTTGCTAGATATGTTTAATAGTGTTTAACGCCCGCTTTTTCTACTATGACACCGCAGGCGATGACACTGATGATTCATGGAATGAAGATGCAACACCGGCGGAATGCGATAGCGGGGAAAACCCGCCCTGCGCCGCTTTTTCCACCACAAATCTCACATGCAGTCGCGATTGGTCTAATCACGCGGCCTGAGAGAGAGAGTTTGCTAGTTTAATAAAACGATTATCGAGTGCAGATATATAAATTCTATAGTCATAGAAAATGACTAGAAACCCACTACCAAAACATTTATCACGTGTTTCTCTTAAACGTTCTAAAATATTCTAGCGAAAAAGAAATGAAAATGACTAACCTAATTAATAGGTGTATATATATGCTCTATTATCCATAAAAATGCAAACATACGAACGAAGAAGGGTGAATATCATATTGTTTTTATTTTGCGACCTGCATGGTTGAACAGTCTATTGGGCGCCAGTAGGTTTACAAGTCTGTTAGCACCAATTATTTTCCCTCATGAATCCAAATGGTGTGGATAGTTCTTAATATAAACCTAAACGATGTTGCATAAGGGAATCCCTCTGTTGTATGAAATTCACCGGTCAAAGCGCAAGTTTATCCTTTTTTGATTTCTGAAATTTTTCACTCAATTCCGAGCTCACTCACTGAAAGTGTACGTCAGATATAATGGTGGGCCAAGAATATCTGTAGTAACACTAAAGGAATATCTCATCTTTTATTAATCTCTTGATTCAGTTTCCAGTCTCCTATAATAATGAATTCCCAAGAATGTTTAGGAATTAGTTCGAAATTGAGGGCAGGCATTCCTGGTCGCTCTTTATTACATGGAGAAAGAAAACGAGCGACAGCTGAATAACAACGAAACTAGGAACCGATGTGTTCCGATGTGACCCGATTCTGCTGGAGCAGAACGCTTGTACTGCCTTCTCCAAGTCAGTCTCCAAAGCGTGATCGTGCACAACGGATGGATCCTCCGCCTCTACACTTGCTGCTCATTATACTTCGACTCTTACAATCAGGTACAGGCTCAACAGCATGTACACTTGCCGGGGCTGTAGCATTTCCTAAATACTCCACATCTACTTACTCTGCTAGCAAATTTCTCTCACTTTTGATATCCTTTTAGGAAATTCAATTTTTATCGGAACTTCAAAACTTTCATTAAGTCTCGTACCATATTTAAAATATCATTCAATCTTTCAAATATATTTTCGAAAACTAAATTCTATGCGTTCTTTTCGGTGCAGGTATTTGCGCACGTTTTTTTTTTTTTTTTTAAATTTCTAAAATAGCGGTCTTCGTTTAAAAACTCAAAATTATTTTAATTTAAGCTATCGACAAGAAGACATTGACCTTCAAACGTTAAAAATTATTCAAAAATATGTTTAAACCTATCATTTACAGGATATTTATTTTTGTCGCAAACTTAGTCCTAAATAAAAATGTATCTAGGTTTCATGTTCATAGTCATTAAAGATGCGCAGCCCTGGAAAAATTTCCTTAGAGAAGTTTCTGTAGACAAATAAAATGCATGTCAAACGTTTGTAGAACAAATTACGTAGCCTCATGTTTAGGTCACGCAGTGTACCATGGTAGAAACTTTTAGACAGTAGAGTAGAATCGTTTAGTAAAAGAATTTTGTCTTGGAAAACGTATAGTGAAGAGATTAAACGAGGGTAATTTTGAAATTAATGGCGAAAAAACAGCACACGCGGTACTGAGGAAGTAGGAAAGAAACTTTTAAGTGATAAAAAGAAATAATTAGGAAGAGAAACACTTCGGTACACTGTGGTTTACCGGCAGTGTTGAGTTATTTAGTCACGAGGGTTAAATGCCTCTGCTTCTATTTTACTTAACGTACACGAAGTTAACGCACGTGTTACGCTGTAAGAGTACGTAGTAAACCATTCAGAATTTAGAGTCGTGTGTTGCTGTTAAGCATTATTATCAAAGTGTAGAGTAGACCAACGTGAGTTATATTTTAAATTCATTTTACATCCTAGAGAGGGGACGACATAAGTTTATAGTCTGAAAATGTCGCGCTGTAATAGATTTTAAGTCTTCTTATCTAAACATGACACTACTTTTGCGAGAGAAACTGTTTTAATCCTAATTTTCATGCACAGCATTGGAACTCGCTTAAACAAGACCATTAATGAGAATTCGTGATTTCAATATACTCAAGGTTTTGTTATGCCGAGTAAGAAATTTGTGCATCAGTAAAATATCACATTTGCAATATAAGCTCGGTGTCGTGTATTTCGTGTTTCCTTAAACCAAACTCTTGCTAGTAACGTTTGACTGTCATTTGCCAAATTTATGTAACCGTACTGTATCGTAAAAGTATACCGGTAATCCTACATGTGAATTAAATTTTATTTAGCAAAATCCTAAATGTCCTTAAATATTAAAGAATGGCCGTTAATTATCTTTGTAAAATAGTAGCATTAGTCGAGATGTTTTTTACTGGCAAAAAAACTAACGAAATCATTTTATAGTTAGTAACTTAGCTAGAGAGCATATAACTGATTATAAGTAATTCCATGTTATATAATTACCTCTGTTATCTAGAAAAAGTTTCACTAACTCTCTTCTATAAAATATTTCCTGTATTGATCAGTGTATTTATTTTGTAATTTTATTCCAGGTACGCCCAGCTTAAAAAATCTCTCTAAAACTAACAAAACGTTAAGTTTCTCGTAGAATCTGTAAAATCATGCGCTACGTCCAGCTTATCAATACCCTATAAAACTAAGAACACGTAAAAGTTCCCGTATAATCTGTAAAATCATGCTCTACGTCCAGCTTATCGTTAAGCTTTGCGTAGAATCTGTAAAATCATGCGTCTAGTTTATCAATACTCTATCAAACAAAATGTTTAGTTTTGCGTAGAATATGTAAAATCATGCGCTACGTCCAGCTTATCAATGCTCTATAAAACTAATAACACGTTAAAAGTTTCCCGTAGAGTTTGTAAAACTATGCGCTATGTCCAGCTTATTAATACTCTATAAAACTAGCAAAAAGTCAGGTTTCCCCTA
Source organism: Hymenopus coronatus (assembly GCA_030762935.1). Taxonomy (NCBI): domain Eukaryota; kingdom Metazoa; phylum Arthropoda; class Insecta; order Mantodea; family Hymenopodidae; genus Hymenopus; species Hymenopus coronatus. The sequence continues at coordinate 63,961,894 of CM060900.1, forward strand.
GAATTTGTAAAACTATGCGCTATGTACAGCTTATTAATACTCTATAAAACTAGCAAAAAGTCAGGTTTCCCCTAGAATTTGTAAAACTATGCGCTATGTACAGCTTATTAATACTCTATAAAACTTGCAAAAAGTCAGGTTTCCCCTAGAATTTGTAAAACCATGCGCTATGTACAGCTTATTAATACTCTGTAAAACTAGCAAAAAGTCAGGTTTCCCCTAGAATTTGCAAAACCATGAACTATGTCCAGCTTATTAATACTCTATAAAACTAGCAAAAAGTCAGGTTTCTCCTAGAATTTGTAAAACCATGCGCTATGGCCAGTTTATCAATACTCTATAAAACTATCAAAATGTCGGGTTTCCCGTAGAATTTGTAAAACCATGCGCTAAGTCCAGCTTATCAGCACACTATAAAATTAAGAAAACGTTAACGTTTCCAGTAGAATCTGTAAAAACTATGTTCCTGTAAATGCTGAACTTTAAACAAGCTTTTAACTATAAGACACTGCAGCTCTAAATACTATTTTTTTGCCTTAAGGTGAGGCATATGTAAAATTTGACCAAAAATTATGAAAAGTTAAGGAAATTATTTGTTTTCATTGTAAAATTATATGAATTCTAAACTTTATAAAGAAAATATTGCTTTTCTCAATTGGCACACTTTAACTCACAATTAAACGGAACTGTAAATGGGTAGGCGAGTGTTTATTAACAGATGCGTCCAACGTTAAACCATATTTTCTCGCAAACTTTTCTCCAATACTTTTCCATATTCAAAATGTTCCACGCGGTGGACTTTTTCTCTACTTTGTTTGAATATTTTTGTACTGCCTCCCAATAGCACATTAAATAAAATAGAGTAATTTTTAGGAATAATGCTGCAATGTTGATCAATAAATTATTAAATTTTGATAAATCTAGAGTTTTAGAGCTTATGAAAAGTAGTGCTTTTGTTACACTACTTAGGTGTAATAGAAAAAAAATACGACAGCTCCATTTATGAAATCATTTTCATTAAAACTGTATTTTTATGTGCATATTTTTAACAATGCATTACGTGTCTCATTTTTGTCAGAACAACGGATTTAGATACTGGAAATTTATTATATGAAATAACGATTAAAGCTAATATTTTTATACGTGGCAAAAATATTAATGTCTATAATAGCTGGTATAAATTTCATTAAAATATCTTATATATTTGGAGTTAAAAATTTCACAGATACATTAACTTAAGCCGCGAAGTATTTATCACCTTGTATATTTATATGCGACGATAAATTCTAGGAAAAGTAATAACTAAGACTTTCTCTTAAATTGAGTTAAAATAATTATTGGAACTTTCCGTCTAAATTATTCATCGAGAATGTTAGACGCTTTTTATGTATACTCTAAGGAAAGTTTTCTTAAACGTAATACAGATTTACTTAATTGAGCTTGTGTAAAATATAATTTGAGCTATGCTCTATATACTATACTTTATCACGAATATGCATTGATTTTTATGAATACAGTGCAAAGATAATCTATACTGTTTTAGCCAAATAGTTTCACCTCGCTGCTGGTTCTTTTGGCCTGAAAATTTCAATATTTGAAGCGTGGAACCGACATAAATCGAACTGTTTCTTCTGAATCAATACGTGAAACCAGGCATGTATAGAATACGCTTAGAACGTGAGTTAATTAACATGCTTATACAACATATCTGCTAGGTTTACGAAACACGAATTTTGAAAGGTATCGCAGTGTAGTGTCTATTGTTTGCTGCAACGCTCTTCACGTGTCACGGCGTGACAAACAAAAGTAATGAATGAATGCAGCTCAAGACACTGACATGCATGCATTCATCTGTTTTCTCGAGCAATATACTTCTCTGTGGGATTACAACGTAATATTTTCATTGTTTTACTGCTATGGTATCTCACTGTTTGCTCATTTTAGTTAGCCTAAACTTTTTGCGCTTTCTCTGCATAATCGTATGCTAAATATTTATACCGCTGAACGTTTAGTTTGTAATACTTCGGTAAAATGCGCCATCTTTTTATATTAATGCGAGCTTTAAGAGCAGAAATATGTTTAGGAAAACATGCTACGATGTTTCCTTTTGAGGTATGCTAGAGAATCCCAATATCGTCTTCACGTATGTATTCAGCATAAATACTTTAAAGCATATTTTTAAATAACACATTCGCAAATTATAGTTTTATTACAATGTTGTGGAATGAAGTAAAACTGTATGGCAACTTAGTTCGTAAATTAGAAATGTAGCAGTTAATGTAGTCTTGTTTATTTATTTACAGTTACCTATTATATTATTAAACATTTCACCGATATAACTAGCACCAGCTCGGTAGAAATAAAATTAGCATATCAGATCTCCCTGACGTAAATGTTTCATATCTTTCCTGCTAAGTAGATAATGCAACTAGCCAACAGTCCTTTATATTTTTAACTGTAAATTGTTTGAAAACTTTGTTTATTATTTAACAAGCTGTGTATCGTACTAAAATACGAATGGTTTAATGATTTTTGACAAAACTATTTCCCCTCACATTGATAGAGCTTATGTTAAAAACTAGCAAATTAAAGCAATTACTCGTTGGATTGAAGTTCAAAAGCCGGATATATGTTAACCCCAGAAGTCATCATTAACTTATTAGTCATTACTTGATAATTATTTCATAAATCAATAGATTTGGCCTAAAAACTACTGATAGGGTGTTATTAACTGGACCTTAAAATAGCGAGAACGTCTACCTGCAGTTGCGAATTTGGTATATACCTCTGCTCAATACGATATTTATCTGATCCCGTTGCATTGATAGGATCTACTGTAGTATAAATGTCTAACCATATTTAAAGACATAACTCTCCCCTCCTAACAGATAACCTCATTTCATCGCATATTCATACTATAGGTTACTAGATTAAGAACTATTTTAAAATCCTCATGACTTATTTATTTTTTATACACAGTCAATAAAATTTCGTTGAACATTATATATCAGTTTGTGTAGAGCCTTGCATGTGAATGTGGACCGTACTGAGAGGCGAAATTGTATTCAAATTAAATTTCATCGTAGTACGTAAACACAATAACAAAACTTATTCAAAACAGGACGTTAACGTGAGAGTAAATATCAATAAATAACTGATGCTACGAATTTACCATCTGTAACCGTAATAAGTAGTTCAAATGTTTTTATTTTGTACATTGACTAAAATAATTTCTCTGCATCTATGCAGTGGATTATTTACCGTTATGAAAGCTTCGATTCCTGTGTATGTTATGTATATGGGCATAAAATAATGTATATTTGATGACTATCTACGGAATATATGTGACTATTATACCTAGGTAGTAGATTAACATTAGAACTCGGCATTTACCTGTTTACCTATTCTGTTTCTTTGTTTAGAATCGTAGGCTTAATATACATAAATATATTTTTTAGACAGACACTGTTAAAAGTAAGCCTTTTAACACAAAATGCTCGAACTAAAAATTGTTCTTTATAGCTCTAGGTTTATAAAATATTTATAGCACTCCAATGTTACCTACTTAAGTTTTGTTACTATCACTGTATCCTTTATACAGAATGTTGTAGTTTTTCAAGAGTTACGTTGCTAGTGGAGTCCGTTCGATATATCGTTATTTTTCATCACAAACACATCATGTACTCATCACAAGGAAACAACATTTCCAATTGTAATAATTGTACAATAAATATCAAACTTTCATCATAATTGCACAGTCAAGAACTTAATGCTGCCTATTATTAATAAGAATTGTATATGCTTGTTTTCTGTGGTTTATCTGTATACAAATAAATGAGGTTATGTTCCTGAGAAAAAAAAAATAAAATCAATAATAGTACCACCGCCTTCTTTGCTAGTCCGTTCTCGTGTCTAAACATGCTCAACTAGACAACAATTTTCTTCGATTGGCAACTTCAAACATATAAAACGTGTTTGCTGGGTATTTGATTGTAACATACTCTAGTTTATCATTTAATAGCTGAAGGAATGGAATGGCATTGTTAATTTATAACATTTATGGTAAAGAGTAAAGAACTAAAATTGCTAATCGATTACCAACGAATTACGAATTTATTCCCACATAGGCACATGCGCCTCCAAGCGATAGGAAAGCGTACTGTTCCTTGAACAAAAGGAATGTTGGACCTTATACTATAGAAATATACTGCTGTCAATAGTGTATGACACTCAAGTTAAGTGTTTTTATTTTGCTTATGGCCTCGTTACGCAAAATTTCCTTCTCACAAAATAAAACTATACCTTTAACTCTTGTATCATAAATAATTATCATGCTTACTGCGATAAAATTTACTACTCTAATAGCGTCTATAGTTGTCTATTTTCAAAGCTCGCAACTCTCGTAGTTTAAGCGCCTAAATATAGTTTTTGTGTTGGTAATAAGTTTAATGAAGGTTTTTTCTATCGTAATTTGTTGTGTTATTGGTGGTTATTTGCTAATGTTGTTTGTTAATCTTGGTAATCCTAATATTTCGCATCCTAGGTAAAATTTTTATTGTTAATAATATACTGAGGAAGTTTTTATAAATGGCATTCCTTTCAAAACGTCAGCAGTTGCATCTTTTCGTGCATTAATACAATAATTGCTACTCAGCACAATAAAGCTTACGCTAGATGCTTAAACACAAAAAATTGTTAGTTTGCGACCGGGAAAACGATCATTTCACTATTACCTCATCGCTTTATTCATTTATACGATGGCTTTGTTATATTCTATTCCCCACACGGGTGAAAGAGAAGCTGACCTAAAAGGACTAGCGTATTTCATTGAAAACACAACAAAAGCTGGTTTAACAATAATACATAATGGGCTTCAACAGTAATCACAAACCAACGTGGGAGTGTAAAACGTATTGAACAGGCAAATTTCTTAAAACTAGCAACTTGAACAAAAAAATCTGATGCCTTACACTCACATGATTCTTTCTAGCTACTCTACAAACAAACTTCTTACAAAAGATTATTCTTCTTTCAACACCATGCTAATCGAGATAAACATTAGCAGAATTTTATTACTAAGTTCCTTATTAGTAGAATGGAACCAAGGGAATGCACTAGGCTAAAATGATAGTCAAATGTTTTAAAAGCTGTTGTAATGCGATTTTCATAGCAAATCGCTTCCTTGCTTGGCCAGGAGTAAAACAAAACAAAAACGAACACTTCCGTCTGAGAAAAGTATAGGTACTTCACAATTGAAACTAATAACAAGGAATACCTCGAAAACGGTAAGCTCCACGAAAAAAATGTATGTGACATAACTTGTGCATTTTAACAAGATCTACATTTTTGTGTAGTAAGTTTTTGTCTATCTCTTACGGCTTACTAGTTATGCCAAATTAGGCAAAATTCATCCAGAGTAAACAGATCTTTAGATGCTATTCTCATAAAATTAGATATACATTTTATTTGTGATAGATATGGCTCTAATATGTGGTATTTCAATCAACATCTTTACAGCCATTTTTAAGAAAAACAAAAATTTCGAAACATTTTACATGTAAATGGTAGTTCGGGGGGGGATGTTCTTGAAAAACTTTGTGTCGTATCCTTGGAAGATACCAAACTTAAATGCCAAGTTTGGTATTTAAGTCTTTTCGTTTTTGAGCTATGCTGTCCATACACACACACACGGACATGTTTCTGAAAATGCTTTCAGGGGGTCCTAAAACATGTATTTCCGGTGAAATCTCAACATCAAATTTTTCGGTGGAATACAATTCTTCTATATCCCTATGTACATTGTACTTATGGGGCTAGAGAAGGTAAAAACACGTAGAACAAATTTAGAGAAATAATATTTACAATTGATATTCTCCATTAAGGGAATAGTGAAATTTAGTAAATTTAGCATATGGCTTATAGATATTTGATATTTATAAACTGTTCCATCATGTCTAGTGTTTTAAAGCGACAAACGAATAAATGATAGTGCCAACTTCAATGCCTATCATTACTCATAGTGCCTATTTTGAAATTGTTGCCGTGCCTATTTTCCTGCCCATATTAAGCCCTATTACACCCAGCTATTATCATAGTTATCTTCAAAAAATTGCAGTGCTTAATACAAAATGTCAAAAATTAATAGTATCGCTACCTGTATGTTTGGAGTAGCTGTTACACGTTTCGATGCCCAGACCGTTTATACCATTTACTTTTAAATCTATTTGTACAGAAAGAGTGGCATACAAACTGAATACTTGTTATTAATACTGTTTAAATCTAGCACTTTGTTCTTCACATTAACCTATATACGATACAAATATTTGCAATTATTTAGACAAAAGTAGGAATATTACTTTATTTGGCTTTATGCTGGCACTAATTACTATTTTGGTTTGGTATATTATTTTATACACCAGAAGTATTTGCGCAAAAATTATATAAAATGAAAAAAAACACAACCATGAACGTACGACATAATTATAGTTAATTATGTGTATATGTTATGTTTGGCATAAACGAAATGTATTTGTAAGCATAAAGGCACATTTGTATTTGCAGGTTCAGTATTTTCAATTATAGTTAATGCGGTGTCTCCTCGCTATTGATAAATTATCTACTTTTGTGAAAGCAATTCTTTGCATTTATGCAGTGCTGTTGATGAGGCGAAGTTACGTAAGTTTTTAACGGTTGTATCATGTGATTACAAAATTATTTGAGAGACAATGAGAAATTAGTGCTGTACACCATTATTTATTATTCTAATGAATATGAAAGGACTAAAGCAGAAGAGGCCGCGCCGTGGCCGAACGGTTACACCACTTACCTCGCACCACGGCGCCTCGAGTTCGATTCCGGCGGCTCAGGGACGGGTTTTCTCCGGTTTCCCGCACCATCTCATACCACATCTTCATTCCATGTATCATCAGTGTTATCGCTTGCGATCCCTGTGTACTAATGGCGGATGCCTTAAAACCATCCCTGTAAGAGGTCTAGTCCTACTAACCGAACTTGCTAATGTTATTTATTCTTAAGATAATGCATCAGTAAAATTTGGAAATCAATGTATGTAAGATATCTTGAATTTTATCAGTTAACAGAGATATTTTGCTATAACTCAAAACTCGCAGATGCCTAGAGAAAGAATTATAGGTTCAAAATTGTATTTAACACATGCTGCATTAGTTAAAATCAAGCCAAGAAATAACTTCCACCTTGGCAGCTTTCAATTATCACACTTATAGTTAACCTAAAACTTGGTGCTAATAAAGTTACCAAAATTTGCGACATCTGTTTGAATGATTTGTTTGAAAATTTTTATTAAAAAATTACAGGTTTAGACCTTATACTTCTTTACACTGATACCCTCTCATTTTAGTCTTCATGGCTATTTAAATAATAGTATTTTAGTGTCTAAATTAACTTTAGTAATAAAGTGTCATACACAATGCATTTTTGAAAGTATTCACAAAAACTAAGTTTTTTTTCAATAAACGAGTTTACAAATAGATCTATAATATATATTTTTGTTAAGCTCCAATTAGTGTAAAAAATTATTTCTTTTTGCTCCCCAAAATGCTTGGTTTTCAAAAGTTAATACTTTATTTCTCAGAAATGAACCATTTTTTGAAAATGTGTATGGCCATTTTGTTGAATGTAGTTCTAAGAGAACGTGAAAAAGTTTTGAAACCTTTTGGTAAAACATTGCGTCGTATGGAATATTTTGAGTATGGAAATTCTGAAAGTAGTTTTCTTAACAAGCTTGCACCATCCCATTTATGGCTTCAGTTAACTGGTAATTGAAATACTCTTAAGTGGATAAGAGATATACTTTCTGAAAGATTAAACATTGTGTTATTTTAATTTTTCAATTTGTGTGCTTGATTAAAAGTAGTACAAAAGAAAATTGATGAGATTTTTACTAATATCACCAGTGCTTGTGTAATTAATAAACTTCATATTTCTATAGAAAAAAATAAAAAAATAATAAAATGACAATTAATTTGTTTCTCCTAAACTAAAATTGAAGAAAACCGCTGCGGAGGGGATAAGGAAGAAGGAGGGTCCAACTTATGTGTGTGTGAAGGGATTTAGACTGTTCGAACGTATGCAATTTAGAGGGAAAATATTTTGAACTTTAAAACTTGATTTACTCGTTTACAAATTTTTAAACATGTTTTGCCAATCAGTGTTCCACACGATGCAGTTTTTATTCAAGCTCTCTTAAATTTTTAGGATAAGTTTCTAACAAGCAGAAAAGGATTTCTGCGATATGATTTATTAAAATTCCTAATTTTGTTGTAGATATTGATTTTTAAAGTCAATTGTAATATAACACTTCTTGAATTTTTGTCTTCTTCTTCCTTTAATATTTTTATCTCTTGAACTAATTGTGATACAATAAATTCAGATGACGTTTCTGTTCCTCATACTTAAACGCATATTTTGAAAGATAAAAAAAGTAAATTTTGCATTATTTACATCGTGTGAAGTGAGTTGAATTTTGCACCAGATTTTTAATTTAAAAATCAATAACTCAAAAACTACTTATGACACATAAACCACATTTTAAAGTATGTAACTACTGTACAATGTAAATTTATGTTTACAATTTCAGACTGATTACTTGAAAACTATAGGATTTAGAAATTTCACAGATGCATTACCCTAATTAGGCTTGCCTTACATTTATAATGTATTCAAAAAATGCGCAACATACACTTAAGGATCTCTGTTGATATGTTTGAAGTCATAGCTGCAGTATGTTAAATTATGCTTAGATGTGATGTTTTCAGAAAGCGGTTCGCTGTTTTGTTTGCCTTGTTTCCTTTTAGCAAGAAAATGTTATCAGCAGTAAATGGCTGCTAAATATGATAAATGATTCCTCAGAGTTTAAGATTAAATTTTGCCTAAAACATTTACTGTCAATTATGCGAGTGGAATTAGTTAATTTACTCACGCGCTTATTCAAACTTCTCGTTATGTCAAAATTTGAAATTTGAATAACAGCCGCGTATTTACAGTTCGTTGGTGTGATACTTCTTTACAATATTAATTCACGTTCTTGCTTCGGCTATATCGTGTGCAATTGTCATTAAAATTTGTATAAGGCTATAAACGTAAAATCTCTGTAATTTAATCTAAATGCATCTCGTGCATAACCGTACTTTAATAAATATTATTTGTAACAATATAGTAGGGTAAGACTTGAAGCTTTCGCGGCGAATGTTATTCATTATGGCTTCACGGGTGATCAGCCGTGTCAGGTATATAAAATCCAAGCTTTCGACCATTGCACACTCCATGGTCTTCATCAGGGCCTGCATGGTGACACGGCTGATCACCCGTGAAGCCATAATGAATATAGTAGGGACTGTAGAATTCCAAAAATTGGAAGCGCCATTTGAATAAGCTGAAAGTCAGTTATTTATCAAAGGAACCTCGATTAACTTCTCATTATATAGTACTAATCGAGGGCCATTAAGTGGAAATTGGCGCCATCTTAAGGCTATCAGCAGTTAAGAAATTCCTTTTTGCAAGTCTTTGCAGTAGTAAAACAAATAATTTTTTTAGCTTCTAGCTATAAACATTGTTAAGCAGTGGGATACTTATGTATTTAGATAAATGCAGCGACCTTAATAATGCAAATCTGATGTATTCCATTCACATGACTTTCTCTACCTGTTCTGCAAACAAAATATTCTTACAAAAGATTATTCACATACCTATATTATTGTAATCGACATTAGCAGAAATTCTCTTATTACTTGCTTCCTTGTAAACATGAGGGACATAAAGGATAACGCAATAGTCAAATCTTTAAATGTTATCGCTATGTGAAACAATTAAAATTCGGTTTTGTTTGCATGAATATGAGAAAAACAGGAGGAGGTATAGAACGATAGATGATTTCTCGTTTGTGAAAAGTCTAAGTAGTTTTAGTTTAAAACTTAAACCAATAACGTGGAATACCTTGGAAACAGTTAACTCTACAAAAATGTATAACATTAGCGGAAATTATCTTATTACTTAGATCCCTGTATTTGAATTTAGGCTAAATACGTTAGGCTAAAGCAATAGTCACAATTTTTAAAAACTGTCGAAATGTGATAATGTTAAAATTCTCTCCTCTTTGCATAGCGAGGAGTGAAACAAAACAAAGAAAACAAAAAAAAAAAATGTAACGAATGACAACCTGCCGTTTGAGAAAAATATAAATATTTTAAAATTGAAATCGATAACGAGGAATAAGCTGGTAGTTGTTATTCTACACAAAAGTACATAGCAAACGTTTCTGTATTTTGGCGAGATCTAAAATTTTATATAGCAATTTTTGGCCAAATATGAGGGTGACTTCAGGGGCTGTTCCCAAAAAAGTCAAAATATACATTTCATTTGTCATATAAATGACTTTTAATATACGGTATCTTAATCGAAATCTTGAGTTATTTATGAGCAAATTTAAAATGTCTAAAATCAGCCATGTGAAGGGTAATATGAGGCAAGGGGATATCCCTGAAAATATTCGTTTAATAATGTAGGTAATTTTACTAACGTAATTATGCGTTAAACTCACATGTATTATTTCATAATATAATTCAAATTTTAAGGAACGATATACTTAGCCTCTTTAAATTTTTGGTTTCTAATTTTACTACATGTACTATGTACATAGCAGGTAGAGATGGCATTGTATTCCATAAAAGTGCTATGTCGAAATTTCAACAGAATTATATGTTCTCAGGTTCCCTGGATCCAAAAAAAAAAAAAAATATTACACTTAGTATTTAAATTTAGTTAATTCCAAGAATGCGACATGAAGATTTTCAACAAATCCCCTCACTCCAAACTAACTTTTACGTGGAAGAAGTTTTGAAAATTTTGTTTTTCTCAAAAGTGGCCCATACTCTTTTGATTAAATTACGGTATTTTAAAGGCATATACATCTCAAATAAAATGTATACCTTGAATTTTCTGAAAATAGCCTCAGAATGCCTGCTGCTGGATGAATTTAGTTGACTTTTACTTAACTGGTAAACCTAAAGATACAGACAAAAGCTTTCTACACAAAATGTAGATGTCACTTAAACACATGATTTATAATTCGCGTTTTTTCTAGTAGAGTTGACCGTTTCCGCAATACCTCTTGTTCTTTTCAATTTTAAACTACTTAAACTTTTCTCAAACGGGAAGTCACTTTTGCTTCATCTCTTTTGTTTTACTGCTGGCCATGCACAGATTTGACTATCACTTTAGCCTAGAAGCAAGGATCAATACGACAATTTCTGCTAATATTTTGCAGAACAGGTAGAGAAACTCATGTGAATGGAACACATCACATTTTTTTATTTGCGGTTATAAGTTTTCTAAAAGGTGTATTCAAATAAATAAAGCTATGGGTGTAATTTTGGAATTTGTTTCTTTAAGAAATTATATATTTGTGCCTCTTCAGTGAAAAAACACATAATAGTACTTTGGTTTTATGCAAAAAATAATATTGAATTCTGCTTAAAATATCCAAATTACTTTACATAATAAGAATAAATTACTGGAATCATGAGATGTGCGTCTAACAACCAACAAATAAATCCATACATGTTTCAAGTTTCTCCCAGCGAAGATTATACAGCAGGGTCCGCCAACTCATCGACGTTTGACGTAAAGAAACATAGGTAAGACGTTCAGGGAGAATAATGCCAAGTTAGCTTTAGAACTATTGAGCTCAAGGTACAACATTCACCACCCCCTTAACCCGCTGTTCCATCTCTTACATGTTTTCCCTTGCCTCACCAACCCAAAACTTCTCATGGTGTACCAGAAAGTTATAGGAAGCCGTATTCTTTGACGTCACATGGAATTCGTTGTGTCCATACTGTTTCGTACGTTGTAGGTTGCGAGTTGAAAGAGACCTTAAAGATACTAGCATCATTATTCTGATCATGTCCGTAGTCAGCCCACATATTTTGGGGGTCTTTCATGAATTCAGAGGGAGACGAATCAGTGAATGGTCCACTTACAAACTATTATGTCCATAGATACGATTTTAAGATTACTAAAATCAACAAAATCCACTTTTCATAGAATTAATTTATTTACCATATATTCGGAACCCAAAGTATTATGGTTGAGAAATGGTTTTAGTGAACTTATAAAAACCGTTGTTAAGACATTGTAACAAAAACTCTTTGCTGCAACAAACAAGTTTTTAGTTCTTCCACAAACTGATTACAATCAGAATCTGCTCACAAATAAATCTGTAATTTATAATTTTCTTTCGAAGCTCTTTGGCTGCGGTTCCTATTGCACGCTGCGAATTTCCCGTCGAACTCGCTTAACTGCTGCACGCTTTGCATTCCCAGTCTGCAGGGCTTGTTCTCCTTTTTATGCCTGTCGATCAGGTGACAGGAAACTTCTAGAAGCAGTCGCACCTGCAAACCACCCCAGGTGTGACACTCTCAGGTGCATTAATGTGCGGCTTCGACCTCACGCGTGTCAACAAATGCAGGTGTAACAATGGATGGCAACAATCGGCTCTGATTTCGGAAGAAATCTGTTAACACACGTGCCACAGGGTCTAGTCGCAATATTAACTTTTTAATTTGTAATTTGTCATTTTTTTAATTCCTCCAACACGTAAATACATAGAATGTACAAAGTAGCTAGAGAAGGTATTGTATTCCTCCCAAAAATTCAATGTCAAGATTTCACAGGAAGTATACCTTTTGAGCTCCTCTTGAGTCCGAAAGAACATTTTTAGTAAAAGGTGTGTGTGTGTGTGTGTACAGAATAGTTCAAAAACGTAAAGGCCGTTAAATACCAAACTTTGTATTTATATTGAGTATCTTTCAAGGATTCAGCACAAAGATTTCCAAGGAGCTGCCCTCATCATAAACTTCCATTTACATGGAAAAGTTTTTGAAAATTTAGTTTTTCTCAAAAATGGCTCTAACAATTCTGATTAAAATACCATATATTAAAGCTGTTTACGTCATAAATAAAATTTAGATTTTGAATTTTCTGGAAATAGCCTCTAAAGACCTCTTTATTCTGAATGAGTTTTGCAGAAGTTAGCATAATGGTTAAACCTCAAGGGGTGGACAAACTTTCTGCACACAAAATGTGGATCTTGTTAAGACACACAAGTTATGACAGATTTTTCTTGTAGAGTATACCGTTTTCGATATATTTCTTATTGATGGTTTCAATTTTAAACTACCTAACTTCTCTCAAAGCGGACCATGCTAAGCGAATCGCACCTCAATTGTTTCACATAGCTACCAGCTTTTAAAATATGACAATTGCTTTAGACTAGTGTATGCTGTTATTTCACTTCTACTTACAAGGAAGCATGTAATAAGACACATTCTGCTAATGTTTATTACGATCAGCACAACAAAGATAAATGAATATCCTTTTTCACTAACAGTTCGTATATGGAACAGTTATGTGAATAGAATACATCAGCTTTTTGTATATGCTAATACGAATTTATCCTTGAAGCTTGCAGTTTTTAATATCTTTCCAAATTTATAAATTCAGCTTGGTATACAAACCTGAGGAAAAATTAGAAAAAGGTCTGGTGTGCATGTGTGTGTGGACAGCATAGCTAAAAAACTAAAGGCCCGTTAAATACCAAACTTGGTATTTTAAATTTAGTAGCTTTCAATAATGCGAGAAGAAGAGTTTCAAGTAAATTCCTCCGCCCCAAACTAAACTTTACACGGAAAGATTCTTGAAATGTTTGATTTCCGCAATAACGGCTGAAACGATTTTACTTAAAATATCGTATACTAAAGCCATTTCCATCACAAACAAAATGTATATCTAGAACTTTCTGGGAATAGCTTCTGAAGACCTGTTAATTCTGGATGAATTTTGCTGAATTTTATATAACAGGTAAACCATAAGAAATAGACAAAACCTTCCACAAAAAAAAAAAAAAAACACGAAAAATATCTTGTTAATACACTCAATTTGCCATATAAATTTGTGTTCTAGATTGCTATTGGTTTCCATTTTAAACTACACATCTTTTCAAACGGGGTCACCTATCGTTTCATCTCCTTTGATTTACTTAAAATGCAAAGAGAACCGAACTTCAATTGTTCACATATCGACCAGCTTTTAAAATATTAAACTATCGCTTTAGCCTAATGTATTCCCTTATTTCCCTTCTTCTGGTAAGGAATCAAGTAATAAGACACTTCTACTGATATTTATCTCTATTAATGTGATGTGGAAATAAGAATAATCCTTTGTAAGAAGAGTTTGTTTGCAAAACAGAGAAAGCCATGTGAATGTAACCCACAAGCTTTTTTTTTTTTTTGTGTGGTGAGTTATATTGGTGACGCACAGCGTATAGTTAATGAAATGAGGATTTATACTTAATATTTGTCATAAGTTTCAGTGTTAGACGTATGGCTGTTTTCTGAGCGTTATAAGTTTACATGTTAATACTCAGTAATCGTAATTTCAAGTATTAAGATAAACGGTTTAAATAAGACTGTCTTGATCACAGATATTCTTTGAGTGTATGTCTGAAAAGGCTTCAATACTGATCATTATTAATCATGATTATTACTGCTTTATACGAAAGATTTTGAATGGCAATAACTTCACGACATTCACATACGCCGCTTTTGAATTTCCCAAGCGGAGACTAAAATTGAGCGACCGCAGTTTCAGAGCTTCATGGTAGCGTACTTGCGCGAAATTTGTTAAAACAAATATTGGCTTTCTGTTCTGTTTCTGTGGACCGTTCTAGATTCCTTTAACGACATTACCTAAAGGCGCGACACAAGATTTATTATTTCTCCAAATTTTATAATTTATAGAGCAAACTTTTTATACTCGAAACTTCTGAAAGGATCGTATGTCTGCATTTGCCATAGACATTCATTCCTGACGTTAAAGTTCTTAACAAGATCATTGGTTCGTGAGAATAACGATCAGCAAGCAATAGCTTCATGAGTAAAAGACTTAATGCTTCTGATAGCTATTCTTTTTTCAGAAGAAGACTTAGAGGAGCATAAAAGCAAAGACAGCTAAATTATTTGGAAATATATTGGAAAGGCGTGATAAAGCTTCAGTATTCACGAAGTAATACTTTGCACTTAAATAAACTAGACAATGTCTCAGTTTAAATAATTTTATATAACATTGAATAATTGGGGTATTCTAGAAATAAAGTGATATTGGTTAAACGTACGAGTACTTGTCAATCTAGGCATAATATAGTTCATAAAGACAAGTGGACACATGTAACTACTGCATTTGAATCTTAAAGTAAAGTGCAAATGCAGAAACGAATGTATTACGTCACCTGCATCCATGAGTAATATAAAACTTCGTTCCATTCGATGAATGATATTTCATCACAGAATAAAACCATACTTTTTGGGATTATTTCTCTTGAGTTTCTCATACTTCAGCTTTTCTCCTTATTATTACCACGACTATTTTTATTTTCAGTTATAATGCATCATGATCTAAAATGGAAAATATATTACATGCAATTCATAGGATTCAGGATTCGTATTCACAAAAATAGTGTTTTAACTTACATTTTGGTTGTTGAATTAATATTGGAACATTAATGGTTAACGTGTCGTAATACATTTTGTAGATCAGATTTTTTTTAATCTGTTCGTTGGAAAACTGAGTTAATATCACCTCATATTACAATCTTATACTATGGCTAGTGAAACAATTTAAAAACACATTTATATCCGTGTCAGGAAAACAGGTGATATTATTTTTCGATATCTGCTATTAATGCAAAAATGTCAAAGTGCTTTTGGCAACTAAAATCGCTAGCATTGAGATTTTTTCAATATAAGCAATTCTTTGCATATCCTATCACTGTGGCTCTCTTTCTATACATACATTCCATAAAAAGCTATTGTTATAGCCATTTAATCTTGCAAATGTTATTTCAACTCCATTCATCCAAAGTTTTCATAAAATTAGTCATTTAGACCCACTGCGTTGCATCTTGAGCTTTTAATGGTTTCTTTAAAATATATTGTAATTAAGTGCCAACTGGGGTCAGGACGACCAGCCCTGAGGAGGGAGCAATGCGACGTTGCCTCTGTGTGAGACTGCTCTCAAGTTCGCATTGGTATACGAGTTATTGAAGACCTTGGAAGGCGTGGGTGCGTTGGGCCAGTTATTTTTATTCATAACGTTATGAAACTTTTATGCATTAATAGTAACTTTGCACATTTTTTAAATTCTTGCGTACTTTTGAAATACTACCCCTGGGAAAGATGGTCTTAGGTCGTATTCGATATTTCGTCTGTAGTATACGAATCTAATCAAAATGCACACAAGCGAGACTTAGCCCAAACTACATTTTTTTTTTTTTTTTTTTTTTTTTCCCTCTCCAGTAGTGAAGTGCGAGTATATCTATAAACACCCTCGATCTTTGAATGATAAGAATAATGCACACATCAGTAGACTGTTTGAGTTTGACTCTTGTCTTTTCAGTCTATATGAGTTCAATATTGTAAATATCTGATATGTTCCATTCACGTAACTTTCTATAGCTCTGCCATACACAAACTATTCATACAAAAGATTATTCTTATATGTATACCATGCTAATCGAAATAGATATTAGTAGAATTGGTCTTATTACTTGCTTCCTTGCAAGTAAAGAGGAAATAAGGGAATCATTAGGTCAAATACATTAAAAGCTGGGAGCTATAAGAAACAATAGAAATTTGGTTCGCTTCGCATGGTCCCGTCAGAGGAAAGTTAAGTAGTTTAAAACTGAAATAAAAAACAAACGGTATTTTGAAAATGGCCAGTTCAAGTAAAGAGTATATGATGGTTGAGCTCCATGATGTAGTGGTTAACATACTAGTCTCATATACCCAAGGTCGTGTGTTCAAACTCGGCGGAGGGCGATGGGTTTTCTTTCGGGCGTAAGAATTCTTGGCATGGCTTCCTTCGGAAGGGAAGTAAAGCAGCTGGTCCCGTGTCGTAGATTTACGGCATGTAAAAGAACCGCAAGCCTGATAGAGCCATCAATCAAAACTAAGTGGACTTTCACGCCCAAAATAGAACCATAACAGTTAAATTTAACTGAATTTAAAGAGATCTAAATTTTTTGTGTAAAAAATTTTGACTCTCTTTTACGGTGTAACCGTGATGTAAAATTGTGCATAACTCGTACTGAATAAAGATGTCTTCAGAGGCTCTTCCCAGAATATTGAAAATGTTGTTCATTTTATTTTTGAAATTGATATTTTTATGGCAGTTTAATCAAAATTGTAGGAGCCATTTTTGAGAAAAGTAAAACTTCCAAAGATTTTTCCATGTAAAAGTAGTTTGTGGTGTGGGGAGTTTCTTGAATCCTAATGTCGCATCTTTGGAAGATAATAAAATTAAACACCAAATTTCGTATTTAATGGTCTTTTCGTTTTTGGGCTATAATGTCCACACACACCTTTCTTTTTCTAAACATGATTTTTTCGAACTCAGGAGACCTAGAAGCACACATTTTCGGTGAAATCCCGACATCCAATTTTGGATGCAATAAAATACCTTCTCCAGATACTATGTGCATTGTATGTACATACGTGCTAGAGAAGGTAAAAGTCTACATACACCTTGCTTTCGATTTCCTATAAACTGTCTTTATTCCATTTAAGATGATGAATATATGTATAGATGCTAATAATGGTATCCTATTCCTGTGCTCTTTCCAGACTTAGAAAAAACGCCGGAAAGTCCTGACTAAGGCGTAGCAGTGCAATATAACTTTACGCTCGATTGACTTCAGAGGGATTAGAGCCAAATTGCCACACGCAGATAGAACTGCGATTTCCTGACCACCATTAGCAGCTACCTCGATAGTTCAGATTTGAAATATAGGGTTACTTAAGGCCACAAATATCGATACCTTCCCAGCTGTATTAAATACCAGATAAAGGATTCTGCCTTATGAGCATAGGACATTTATGGTCTAAAAGTGCTATTTTTCAAAGTTTGTTACACGGGTGTTCATTAAAAACATTTCTCAACCAACAATTAATGAATGCTTAACATAGACCAGCGTAAAATATGTGACAGAGTTAAATTAAATGAAGTTTTATTTATGGAGGCTCTATAGTTTTCAGGCATCCCAATCTATATTGGACTTAAGGAAAATTAGCTGAAATAGTCTTATTACTTGCTTCCTTGTAAGTAGAAGCGGAATAAGGGAGTACCATAGGTTAAAGTGATTATCAAAAACTGGTTGCTATGTGACTGAAGTTCCTTTGTATGGACAGGAGTTAAGTTCTTGAATGAGAAAAGATTTTCAAAGCTGAAATCAGTAACAATGAATATCTCAAAAACGATCAACTCCACGAAAAAAATGTATATTACATAAATTGTGGGTTTTAACGTACTCTACATTTTTTGTGGTAAGTTTTTGTCCATCTTTTACGGTGTAGCAGTAATGCAAAATTCCGTGAAATTCAGCCAGAATAAAGTAGTCTTCAGAGTCTATTCCCAGAAAATTCAAGATATACATTTATTTGTCAAGTAAATATGTTTAATATACCATATTTTAATTGAAAATTGTTAGCCATTTTTGAGAAAATCAACATTTTCGAGAAAAAAAAACTCCATGCAAAGGGTAGTTGGGCTGGGGGATTTTCTTGCAAATCTTCGTGTCGCATCCCTTGGAAGATGCCAAATCTAAATACTAAGTTTGGTTTTTAACGAATTTTTCGTTTTTTATCTATGCTGCCCCCATCCCACACACAGAAAGACAGACACACACTCGGAAAATTTTCTAAAAATGCTTTTTTGGATTCAGGGAGTCCCAAAACGTTTATTTCCGGCGAAATCTCAGTATCAAATTTTTGGGTGCATTACAATACCTTCTCTATACACTATGAATCTAGCACGTGTAGAGAAAGTAATAATCTGTATTACAATATAGAAGTTGGCCTGGTCAAGGTGCTGGCGAACGGAAGGACTCTACCAAACGGGACAGCATATAGGTCACACGGGTCTCTTGGTTTCTACCGTGACTCTGGGAGGGGGAAATGAGGGTCGACACCCTAAGGGCGAACAGGTCTGGATGACAACGGGCGAAAGCATGGATGAATTCCTAACATTTGCAGCTCGAACGCCTCTGCCCCCCCCCCCAAGCTCCGAGGCTGTTCCCGAAGGAGTACTAGGTGGTGGATCCTAATTGAATTGTCCCACAACGTCGCCCAAAGCACACATCCACCTCCCAGCCGAAACACGCCAAGCCCCGTCGCCTAGTCCTGCAACCCTGAAATGAAGAACGTTTATGAGTACAGGACATTATGGCCAGGAACATAAATGAAAGAGGAACTACAGCATTCGTCATTCGATCCGGGGAAACCACGAACCACGGCGAGAATCAAACCCACGACCTCCCGAATGAGGATCTCAGGCGTTACCGTGTTGCCATCTCACTTGGTGAAGTTGGTGTGAAAAAAAGTTAAATATTTCGTGAAGGAAAGCGGAGGAGATGGATATATTGTCTTCTCCATAGCTTAGACACGGTAAGTATTGATTCTATTCCAGAATAAAATTCGTTTTCTGGAAAAAAAAACCTAGTTAATAGTCATGTTGCATAACTCTAACAAGAAAGAAAAAAGAAAGAAATTCTATTAAAATTAATAATGGCGCTCTATTTATGGTTCGCCCTTTAACTATTGTGGCTCTCAGCGTCCCATTCTATATTGGGCATGAAATACCGCTTAATTTTCCTCGGTGGCCTCTTTATCAGACTTGAGGTTCTTTTACGTATCGTAAATCTACGACACGGGACCACCAGCTCTACATCCCTTCCGAAAAAAACCATGCTAAATTCTTTTATGCCCGAAAAAAATCATCGCCCTCCGCCGGGTTTGAACCCACGACTTTGGATAAAATATTGAAACCACTACACCCCGGAGGGTAACAGAAAGTAATTTTGCTCTTGAGTGGCGTATTGTTTAAGAATATCTGGCGAAATTGTCAAATTCTCCTCCACAAGCTATCGTTTACTGGAATATGTTTTCCTTATTTTCTGTTTTCTTGTAATAGGTTTAAAGAGCTTGATTAAAATGCATTTTCGAATATTATACACAAGCAATAAATTGCATACATTGAATATTTTGAAACAAGAGAACTAAACTTACTATAGCAAAATGTAGAAATGTTTAAAATTTGCAGTGTATGTCAAACAACCTTTATTCATAAAGTCCAATTTCCAAAATATCCGTTATTATGTTTAATTTTTTCGCCTTTGGAAAGAGTGAAATTTTATTCCCCATGAAGCAATTAGAAACAAATGAATCAGTTATTGCAGAAAGGTCATGAGTCAACTGTTTTACGAATATGAGTTATATACTGGCTAGGCAACTTTAGGGGCCGATGAACCAGTCTACACAGAAACAGCATTATATCGCCTGTTAAAATTAAAAGTTAAACTCATTAATGACCTAGCTGTGAACATTTTGCATAGCTGTAAAGGTAGACAAAGCTTGCATATCCAATGGGTAAAGTGTCTATCATTGGGAGGAAAATGGAGGACGTATTTAAAGGAAAAAAGAATAATTGGAGTTTCACGCAGAGATTTTAAAATGACCAACGACACTGCTAATGCTTAATATGGTAGAGAATATTAGATTTCGCTTCATTTTACAGATGTTGCCTCCTTTCAGTTTTCATGAAAGGGTATCAAAATGTAAAAACAGATTTCATTTGTTAGTGAAGGCTTGTAACGTTCTCAAGAGTAAAATGTATAATGCAGAAATCATTTCGAACAGTTTAGCGTTTTAAATATAACCTGTAGGCTATAAACTAGGTAGGTAGCCATTTTTCATGAAAACATAAGTAAATAATATAGATACAGATGGCGTATGGTATTTTGCATATCATTACTTTAATAATAGTGCATTCATTGAAAAATTATCATGCATTATGACAATTAAAACCGTACTTTTGAAACGGTAGTGTTAGAAAAGTTTGTAAATTTGTGTTTTTACACAAGTCCTGTGTAGAACAGGAGTTGGATAGGCAGCGTCGAAACCGAAAAAATCAGTGCCTTAGCCGGGATTTGAATACGGATTTCCTGGTCTCTGGTAGGTTGCACTTACCGCTACCATGACTGGCACTCTACCTATCCAAAACTATTTGTTACTTCTTCAATCCTAGTATAGCCTTGCTAAAACCAGATTGAATAAAGCAAAAATAATCATTAATACTGTTAATGTAGAATCGTGCAGAAAGTGCATGAATCCAGATAATTAAAACTGCATTTTCGAAAAGGCAAGCTATTAAAGTTTAGTGTTCCCATATTGGTAGAGTTATACTAATAATGCTAGTCCCATAGCCACGCTCGCTGAGGGCCCAGTTTTGGTTTATCGTGGCGCAGAGGATTGCGGGTTCGAGTCCCGCCTCGAGCATGGGTGTTTTTCCAATCTGTGTATGTGTCAGTAAGTGAACAGGCAAACAATTAGGAAAACAGAAACGTAAATATATATATATATATATATATATATATATATATATTCATGCTAATCGAGGTAATCACTTGCAGAAAAGGTTTTTATGTGTAATAGAAAAAGACATTGAGAACAGTAAAATAATCAACTTGTTTCCTTTATAAATATTTTTGCATCAATGCTATAAAGTTTGAATATAACAACTCCTGATCTTTCTGCAAATATTAAATTACTGTGAATATAAATAACTGAATTTTATATACGCGCCTTTCAGGGAAATGTCAGTGTTATTTAATTTCAAACTGTTTCAATGGAAAAGCTTATCATAGTTAGCATAATATGAGAAGACAAATATTTACACGAATGAATAATGGAATTCATAACTGATTTTTGAACATGAATGTGTAAAATGTATCGCGTGAGTGTTACATATCAAATAGGTTGCCCATTTTCACATTCCACTTCACTTAGAGATAAAATAAATCAGTTGGTTACAAAATAGAAGTACTTATAGTAGAAATAGGACTAAGCTGAAATATTTAATTCCGATCCGCTATTACAACTAGGCATCTTCGGCTTAGCGTACAATTGTTCTAACCAATTGAACTATTATGGGAACATGCTGACACGATATTAAATTCCCCAACTGACTTACGTATTTCCCGCTAATGTTCAAGAGGACCTCTAATTAATTTTGAGATAACATACCGTAGTTTTGACTCACAATTCCGTAAATACAAGTCTTTTAAGTCCTAGGTTTCATAGTTAACCACTAAACTGTAAAGAGTATACCACGGAGATGGATACCTCGCACACTGTGAAATACACTGATCGATTGTGGCTAGTATCCCCCAGGAGGAAGGAATAGATTTTGGGAACCATAGGAGGCTGCAGACCGCAGGCAGTTAGGCAGGCAAAAGTGGCGCGCGGAAGTCGCTTATAATGAAACCAGTTGACCTGTCCAATTGCTGAGCCACCAGGGCCTTCCACACGGACGTGTGCAAGCTAAAGTTGGAATAGTAGAATCGTAGAATTTAATCTTGTGCCGGCATAGTGGATTTCACTCTGTTGGATAGAGCAGCAGCAGGGTAAGTCGAAGATCCGTGGTTCAAATCTGGGCTATGGTATTGAACTTATCAGTTTTATTCTACCTTTCTAAGATTGAGTTGCAGTTGAATTTACTGACGCTCTTTAGCTGCTGAGGTTCTTAGCGTCCCATTCCCTACTGGGCGTGAAATCAAGTGGCGTGTTATTTATGGACGCTCTTTAACTACTGTGGTTTTTAGCGGCTCATTCTACATTGGGTATGAAATACCGATTAATTTTGCTCTGAGGCCTCTTTATCAGTCTTGAGGTTCTTTTATGTGCCGTAAATTTACGACACAGGACCAACGAATTTGCTTCCCTTCCGAAGGAAGCCATGCTAAGGATTTTTGCGCCCCCCAAAAAAAAAAACTATCGTTCTCCGCCGGGTTTGAACCCGCGACCTTGGGTATATGAAGTTAGCATGGTAACCATTACACCAATCCGGCTTTACTTCTCATCCGAAGGAAGCCATGCTAAGGAGTTTTATATCTGAAAAGATCCATCGTCGACTGGTTTGAACCCACGGCCTAGGGAACCAAAGGCTAGCATGTTAACCCTAGGATGGCTCTACCTTTTTTTACAGATTATAAACGTCATATGTTTAGCATTTCTTTAATACGATAGCAGTTTTATCTTGGATGTACGTATTTAAGGTCTTGTAGAAACAGATCAACGTTTATCATCCTGAATTTCGAGTACATGGAGAAGAAACGAAATTTACGAGATGGAACAGTTAAGGGTTCTGTATTGTATTTAATTCTGAGGGGATGAATAATCGAAAACAAACAATGCCAGTGTAAATAATGATCAAAATAATTATTTGAAGAAGTAACCTCATACTACTAGTATAACAGGCTAACTCCTCTTCCAAGGTAGGCATGAGTCTAAAAGTATCTCATCTACAGTTTATAATCCCCCCCCTCTTTTTATCAATTAATATAATGACATCACTCTAAAACAGCTGAGAATTAAAGTAGGCAATCTTACAATAAAATCACGCAGAAAATAATGCGATGATAAATGGAAATAATACGATTTTGCGCTTCAGAGTGCAAAGAGGAATTAGTGCGTAAATTTTAACAATTTCTAAATGAAGCTTATATCTGTTAGATTCTCGCTGATTTCGTCGATTGAATAAACCTCTAGGTTTCTGCCCTCGTAGGCTCATATTGCCGCAAAACACATGCTCTCCAATCTACGTTTATTCAAGTTTATATTTTAGTTAATTTTCTTCCATACTACTATATATATATACTGCTGCTTCTGATTTCAAAACAATTGTGGTTTAAATAAGCTTATAAACCGGCTGATGCGAGATGGAATTTATTACCTGTCGTGTGTTATATTAGAAGTGCGCGTGCGTGTATTTGAACAGCATAGCTCAAAAATAAATATTCAACATCTTCAAAGAATGTAGACGAAGACTTTCAAAAAAAAACTTCCCTCCGCGGAGTACCTGTTTTTGGAAAATATTTGGGTCATTTTTTAATTTATTAAAATGGTTATAACAATTTTGAGTAAACTAAAGATTTTTGAGGAATTTGAATGAAATTTATATCCTTAAATGTATAATTGCAAACACCATTTATGTACTGTTCATTCTGATAAAATACACAAAACTTTTACACAAAATTATATGGATTTAAGGAACACAATTTTACGTTAATAAAACGTTTTGCGGCGTACATCATTTCCGAGATACTTTTTGTTATTTTTTCACATTCTCTACCACATATAGTAAGTAGGGGAAGTATTATGTTCCACCTAAAAATTTGATCCCGAGATTTCACCGAAAATAGATGTTTTGAGGTACCAATGTGTGTTTGTGTATAACATACATAACACAAACAAGGAAAATTGTTTAAATTTCTAACTTAGTTTTTAAGTTCAGTATTTTCCAAAAATGCAACACATCAATTTTCAAAAATCTTCCACCCCAACCCACCCTTTACATGGGAGGTTCTTAGAAATGTTCGATTTTCTAAAGAATGGTGTCAATTGTTTGTATTAAAATAGCACATTCTAAATATATTTACCTGATAAATAGAATTAATACGTATTACACTTTCTGGGAAGGGTCTGTGTACGCCTCTTCAGTCGCAAGAAATTTTGTATAATATTGTATAACTAGTAAATATTAACGTGTTGCAGAAAAGAAAATACATTTTCGTTGCCTTAAGCAATTTCCAAGGTATCCTTTGTTATTGATATCGAATCGTTCAATACCTGATCATTCTTTCAAAGTTCTTTCGATGTGCAGTTGTTTCTCGCGATAGCACGGAAGGAGTATGGAATTTTAGGATCAGTATAAATTGTGTCCAGTAGTCAAATATTGATACACACTATGTTATTTGTATCTAATACGAAATATGTACTGTAAAACTTTGTCCAAATCATAGTGAAGTGGAAAGAAAAATACTTTGGTAAGAACGGTTGGTGTATCTACTAATAAACAATAGAAATGTATAAAAATTTATGTGAATGGAACACATCAGTTTTTTGTTCAACTGGAAAGTTGCTATTCTTGAGCTTTCAATACATATAAATTAGCTTGTAAAATCTGAATATTGCTTGGACTATTGTATCTTCCTTTACACTAAAATGAAAGACACACATGTGTAATGAATGTTTATCACCATTAACATGAGACCGTTAATTAGCCTCGTCGTAATAATGACAATTATTCGAATAATTATCTAGATGTATATAAGTAAAGAAAGTTAACATGTATTAATTTGTATACATAGGAACCAAGAAGTCAGTTGTTGACTTGAAAGCTACACAGAATCCTGACGCCAGACTGCAGAGAGGGGTGAGAAGGTGCTTCGTTTGTGTAAGTCACGTACGAATTTCTTATACAGGGGCAGTCGAGTTTAAAACCCACGAGGGGACTTCTGCTTTATATTCGTAGTATCACGTGGTTATTGTGACGTATTTTGGGAGATTCGCAATGGTTTTTGGGACATGATGGTGTCATTTTGGCGGACTTTCTAACCAATCAGGAAGAAGCCACCAGTATAAAAGAATTAGGGTTTGACACATCGTGTTCGTTTGTCAAGAATCTGCCCGCGAGAGGCAACGTCGTTTGGCCAAGAATCTGTCCACGAGATGCGGTAGGTCGTCGTTCTGTAAAAAAAACTCTGTTCGCGAAGTAATGACGTGCAACTGTAAAACTCTGTCCGTGAAGTAAGATTGTTATAAGAAGAAACTGTTAATGAATTAAAATAACGTCGCTCACCTATTTAATATTCGGCTCGTGATTACTTGAGAGTGAATTGTGCCATGTACTTGACGTAGAAACAGTGTAATTGAGATTACATGCGAGTGAGTGGTAAGAGTACCAGTCAGCAGGATAACAGTGTACAGCAAGGTGCTTGTTTTGGAATCTCCTTATAGAATAAGTAATAGTAAAGGTTCACAAGTGTTTTCTTCACAATTAAAATATCACTCCTACAACTCCTCCTACTTGCCAAATCCACGCCAGAGGGAGTCAATGATCGTGCAAGACTGAACAACCCCGAGGCAAGAAGAGCTTCAGTACCAGGTACGTGAGTGTAGTGGAGTTGATTTGAAGTGACACTTAGGTACGCCGCACATAAGCACCCACGTTAAGGCGTAAAACTCAACAACGCAAAATTCCTCTTACATATAACTGTCCGACGTGCGGTGTAAACTACAAACCACCACCATATAAAGTCTCGTTCCATATAACCTCCCAACGAGGGGTAATAACACACAAAAATTCCATTACAAACAGAAGAAGATACAATGAGTGTTTTTATGGATAGTCATAGTATTAATTTGATTCCAGTAGAAGTAGAAGTTTTACATGAACTTTTAGATTTTTGCAGGATACAGCAGGCTTTATTACATGTTCTATTACTTATGTACAACGTACATAGTGGGTAGAGAAGGTATCGTATTCCATCCGAAAATTATATACCGACATTTTTCCAGAAATATGTTTTGAGGATCCCTGAATGCGGAAACAATTTTTAGGAAAGAGTGTGTGTGTGTGGGTGGGGTTAGCCATAACTCAGACGGAAAGTCTATGAAGTTTAATATCACGTAAGAATTCATCACGAAGCTTACTAGGAGAATTTCACCTACCCAAACTACCCTTTACATGGAAGAATTTTCGAAATTTTCGATTTTCTCAATCGGCCCTTAATGATTTTGACTAAAATAGCGTAATTATAAATATTTACATGACAATAAAATGTATTATCTTAATTTTTTTGGGAATAGCCTTTGAATTTCTCTTCATTCTCAATGACTTTTGCATAACTGGAAACCGTAGGAGATAGACGAAAACTTGCTACACAAAAAATGTAGATCTCATTAAAGACCCAATTATGTCGTATACATTTTATTTGTTTTGTAGAGGTAACTCATTTTCAGATATTAATTGTTATTAGTTTCAAATTTTAAAAATACTTTTCTCAATCGTTTGCTTTACTCCTGGCCATGCAAACAATACAGAGTTTGTTGCATGGCAACCAACATTTAAAACATTTGAATTTCGCTTTAGACTAGTGTATTCCCTGTTCCATTTTATTTGTAAGAAACTAATTAGCACAACTATTTCTGCTAATTTTTAAGCTGGTTAGTGTATATGAGATGTAAATTTTTGTAAGAATAGTTTTTTTTACAGAATGGGTAGAAAAACTCACGTGAATGGAACACATCAGAATTATTTATGTACTACCTGCATGATATTCGATTACCAAGCCTTCGATGCTAAGGATTAAGTTAGGCTGTAAGGTGATAGCATACCGGAAGATTCAGTTCGATAACGGCGACAGGGGGTCTTCCATTGTCTGTTATCCAATATGGACATGATGGCCATTCAACGTTATACCTCGAGTACCTGGATGAATTATATTATGATGAACAGCAGGTAGCTTCCTTTCCTAAACTATTACCCTGAATATCACGACAGCCCTTCTAGATCAGCAGGAAGTCGTATCTGCTGCATTATTTTGGAATACAGGAACAATGTGCATAAACACAAAATTATTTTACGTACAAAATAATCTCTTAACCGACTATAATCGTATTTTTACTTTCCCTACGTGAACTAAGTACATAATGTACAAAGAAGGTATTGCGTTGCACCCAAAAGTTCGATATGGAAATTTCACCGAAATACGTGTTTTGTAGCCCCTGTATTCCAGACCGTGCCGTGGTTAGACCACTGAACCCTCACCTAAGTGGCCCGAGTTCGATCCCAAATAACCGCATGTGCCATTTGTGGTGGACAAAGGAAGGGCGGAGTTTATCCGGGTTCTTCGGTTTCCCCCGCCATCACATTCCACCGGTACTCACTCTTCATTCCATGTGTCACCAGTGTCACCGCCTGCGCTGCCACGGTAGTAAAAACTGGTGTTAAACACTGTCAAAATAAAAGGTCAAACCGAACCAAATTAGTGTGTCCACATCTAGGGAAATCGGAATACTACTTCAGTACTCATCACCTGATTCTCCTTTTCTTTTTCTTGCTATTATTAAAAAATGGGCAACAGTACGGACGGAAGCGAGGGCACTCAGAAGTGTCTCCTATTGTATTATGAACTAATGACGATTTGTGAATATAACATGAGAAGTGTAACAATTCAAAAAAAAAAAAATTGTTCATCATTGGTTTATCCCATCTATCTAGATAAAACGTTGCTGAAGACTGCCTCCGTGGTAGATTGGTCAGCGAACTGACTTCTCACCCGGAGGTACCAGGTTCGATTCCCGCTGGGGCGAGCGAATCTTCTTTAACCTGAATTACTCCCTATCTCACACTCAGTCCGGAAATATGAATGCGAGAGTAAATGTGGGTATGTTTAATGATATAAATTGAAGAACCTAATATCAACAACCTACAATTAATACAGATTTGCTTCACAAGTTAAAAAGCCACTGGTATGACCGTAGCAGTTAAACGCGGTTGTACAAATGAAACAATTAAAAGCATTGTTCCCGGAGGTGTATTGTGTGAATTTGTTTCATTTTGTATAGTAAACCATTGCTCTGAAATATTGAATCAAGAAAACATAATTGTAACTCCTTTACCATCTCT
The DNA here is from genome assembly GCA_030762935.1 of Hymenopus coronatus. Classification (NCBI taxonomy): domain Eukaryota; kingdom Metazoa; phylum Arthropoda; class Insecta; order Mantodea; family Hymenopodidae; genus Hymenopus; species Hymenopus coronatus. The sequence continues at coordinate 63,990,511 of CM060900.1, forward strand.
GATTTTAAACAGTAGTTTACAGAAAGTATCGAATTATAGGACATTTAATATCACTCGACGTCCACCTTCCTACTGTCGGCGAAATAAATGTGCACCATCTAACCCTGAGGGTATAACTTCGAATTTTCGGTATACGTTACATATCTTTTTTCTTTTTTTCATTTGTATAGCCCCCTTTAACTGCTATTGGTGAAACAACTATATACTATCTGTAAGTTGACATTTTAATCAGTTTATATCATAAGACACAGGCACATTCATACTTCCAAATTCTGTGGGGTTAGGGAATAAATCTGGTTAAAGAAAAATGCCCCGCCCTAGGCGGGAATCGAACCCGGTACCTCCGGGTGAGAAGTCACCTCGCTGACCCCTCGAAAATGGATACAGTCTTCTTAGACTTTTTCCTCAAGAACTTAAGTGAGCTAATATGGGTGATTCTTCTCTGATTCCCGTGTTTCCCTCCAAGGTTTTGCAGATTTATGTTTTCAAATGGGAAGTCGATGCAGAAAAGCAAATAAACACACACAAAAGGCTTTGCAGACGACTAGAGCAAAACCAAGTAAGACAATTATCAAATCGATGTGGGAAGGATTCGAGTTCTATTGCATCAACTGAACGTTGTTACAGTGTAGATGTCATTCGAAATTAACTTAATGAACTTTGGGTCTTATAGTCGTTTATCGCTACTCTTCAGTTAATAGACACTACGATGTTTCTAACTCAGTGACAGCAAACATAACTTTTCCCTTACCTCATTTTACGTTTACTCCGGAAAGCACATTTTTGTCTGCTGTATCTAGTAATGCGTTTATTTTGTCACATTATTCCTAATCTTGTAATTACCGAGTGGTGTTCTCTCCGAGAATTAGCACTTCTGACCCCAACTCTGTGAAAGCTAAATGATGTCAGCAACATCAGAAAAAGGAGCTCACTTTCTTTAAATGGAGACGCATTTCTTCTGAAAAAAACTAATACTGCTTTTTGCAGCGTAAAATTAGCATCGGGAACTGGAAGTATGCGAGAATTCGCGCCATGCCCATCGCAATTGTTTCTGTGCAAAGCGATTTCTTTCAGCAAATGGCCGGATTCCTTTATTGTGAGGATATGTGAATTCAAAAATCCATAAAAATAAAATTTCAGTCCAGGAAAGATCGGATAAAATCTTTCTCACTATAATACTCTTGAATATTTGCATTTTAATAACACACTAATAATGAACCACATTGTCCTACATTTTAAACATTTTTAGCAGCCTAGTTAACAAAAGATATCATATACAATTTTTATCTACGCAAAAGTAGCAAAACACATTAAGAGTTAAGTGTTCTGATGTTTTCCATATTTTTCGTTTCAATGATTTTTGTATCTTGTGTTTTGTAAAATGTTTGATAACATTATTAATAATGCCTGATTTTGGGTTTTTTCAGTTCCTTCGATTAAAAATGTAAGTTTATCTCAATGGTATTATATAGAAAACATTTGTCTGCTTAATGCATGTAAAATAATTTTGTGAACACCATAAGGAAAAGTAAAATCGATGCAATATTTAAAACGCAATTACAACTAACAAAGTATAGCAACGCGTTAATTAACTTCGTATAACAACATCTTCTTTACAGTTTTGGCTAGTCCTGTATAAAATACCATAAAATATTTTACTTCTCGAAATGAATATCATTATACTATATTAAAAAAATGCAATCACGATGAAAATATACTTTGTAAAATGTGTTGGAATCCTTGAATGAGGTATGTTTGAGCCCTAATTCTTCAGTTGTGTAAATCGCCCTAGTAAATGGTCTTTCAATGGTGTTTTTAGACAATTAACGGTGTGCATATTAAATATTTTCAGAGTTATGGATAAGAGTGTTGAGAAATGTACTGTATATAAGAGGTAACCAACTATATCATAAGTGTGTGACGAAACACTATTTCTGAGTTTTATAGCACGCGGTGTGGAGGGGAGCCATACAGTCACGTGGGTACGATGTAAGTTAAGTTCGAATGGTTACCTAGGGCCGAAGTCCCCCATCCTCGGTACCAGGGAGTACAATACTACGTGGTTCTTTCCATTAGGGTAATATCTGATTTCTTAAGAAGCCCGCCCCCACCCCGGCATGGGAACGTACCGAGACCGAACTGGATACGCCTTTTACGCGCGTCAACCCATAAGGGAAGACTGCCAAAGAACCTTGGTCGGGGCGACGGACGTCTAGCATACTGTCTACTAGCTATCTAGGCTAGTGCCGGAGGACACTGAGGTGTCTACACAACCCCGTCAAGGCAAAGCCGAGACCTACCCAATATCCCATAGGTATCGGCACCACTACCACGTCGAGTCCAACCCAGTCCGAACAATTCCCCTACGGTAGGGGCTCGGATGTTCGGCCCGACTACTTCTGGTTACGTCAGTTGTACGATATCCAACATACACTCCCGTTATCCGTTAGTCATTTGTCAGAAACTTCGCTGTTCACCTTACTACATCTGCCCTACAGTCCCCACTGAGAGCCGGCAACAGGAATTTGCTGATCAGCCTTTCGTATTCTAGTCTCTTATATTCTTGAGCAACCAGGTTCATGCACAGAAAGTCTGCTTGGTAGAATCGGCATTATTGCAGATACACCATGTAACAATCAAGAACATAAAAACATATTCAAGGTCGGAATAGGTCCTCTATGCCTATGATAAAATGAAAGATTTTGGGCAACTAAATTTATATTAACATCTATTATTGTTATGGAACTTGTCATATCTTAGGTTCTGCTTAGAAAGTAGACTGTGACATTTTAGTATTTGTCTTAAAGGAGGTATTCTAATGGGACGCAGAATACTTAAACAGAATATTTCTTATTATTGTGCTCTTTTAAGGGCTGTAACATATATAAAAATTATAAGCACAGTGATTCTAAGTATATATATATATATATATATATATATATATATATATATTTATATTATTTAAAATCTTCATAAAATTATATTTAAATGATAGTTATTCCGGTGTTACTTAAACCGGTTATCACGAGGAACAAAATAGTTCAGCTCTACAACCGAACACAAGTTTGTGTACTGTTGAACCGTTTACTTAAGTTTTAATTTTTATTAGCACACAGAAAAAAGTAGTTTATTTACAGGTTTTAAAAAATATTTGCATAAAGTGTACAAAATGGAGAGAAATAGTGGGATGAAGGAGGGAGGAGAAAATTGCATGAACTGAGAGGCGGAGAGCTGAACGGAAAGGAGCGGATAGGGTGGCAATAGAGAGGGGAATGGGTGAGAGAGGGAAGGGAGTGGTAGAGAAATGGAGAAATGATCAGAAAAGAGAAGGTAATCTGCGTATAGCAATAGACGAGTAGAGCTGCGAATTGAATCTGTAATTAAAGAAGAGCTTGTATTAAAAAATCCTATGTGTAACATTCACATAGTTTTCTCTACATACTACCATTAATTTTATGTTTAACAGCCGTCAATTAAATGACCTTGAAGTTTCATGTACCTTCCATGACTTTGCGGGAAACAATTGATCAGCAACAGTACTATTAAAATGACAAAGAAGTGGAAATGGACCCCAATAATATCGGATACATCGGAAATAGCTGATGGCACAATTGTTTTCTTTTTTTTTACATAAAGTATGTGTTCTAAATAGATCTTCATTCTAAGGTTTTGTAAAATTACGTGGGGCGCCGTTGCCGAGTGGTCAAACCACTCTCCTCCAAGGTGACCTGGATTCAATCCCAGAGGACCGCGTGTAAGATTTGTAGTGGACAAAGAGGCGTTGGGCAGGTTTTCTCCGGTTTTCCGGGTTACCCACCATTCATTCCGCCACCTATGTCATAATCACCTTCTACTCCTACACTTCACCGTAATTTCCTATCATGTTCCTCACTCTCATATCAGGCAACGGGCTGATCACCCATCGTAGCTACTCGCTCTCTGATCCATAACCCATCTGGTTTTCAACACGCATCTGACTCCAGGTTGGTTTGTATGTTTTGGGCTGTAAATTCTCTTTACAAGGACGACAGACTGTATAAGAAGGAAACATTGTAACTCAAAATTCCTTCCAAATGAAGAGTGCTTCACAGAAATTTCAAGATATAGGTACATTTTATTATTGATGCGATATCTTAAGTGTGTAATATTTTATTCAAATTTCTTGAAACAATTGTTGTGAAATCACCTTTTTAAAAATATTCTTTAATTGCTTGACAATCTTCATGTTGCATCTTTGGAAGATACTGAACATAAATACCAAGTTTGATTTTCATACAATTTTTTGATTTTGAATTATGTTGCTCACACTCGTACTTGTTTTTTTTTTTTTTTTTATTTTCAATTTTTTAAAACAGTACCGGAGTCTGATCAGGACTCCGGCGCTGTGTCCCCATTTACATTTCCCCCGTAGGTTTTACTGATTATTGGTTTTACTGTTCCTTTACAAACATAGACACATTGCACAAACACATAACACCCATGCCCATGGCGGGACTCGAACCCACGATCCCCTGCCCACGAAGCACCAAAGCGAGACGCTTTAGCGAGCGTGGCCATGGGGACCGAAATTCAGACAAAGAACACAAACATACACACACAGACACACGGGTGGATATTTTTCTAGAAATGATTGTTTTGAAATCAGGGGACCTCAAAATTATATCTTTGGAAGATACTGAACTTCAATGTTTCATCCAACTTTGAGTTTTTGGGTATTAATTTGTAACTTAGTTTTATTTGTGTATGCTCTTTAACTACGGTGGTTCTCATCGACTCACTCTGCGTTGGACGTGAAAGTCGGGTTACCTTTGCTCGGAGGCCTCTCGATCAGGCTTGAGGTTCCTTTAGGCACGAAGGATGTTTACGGCCGAAAAAAATCCATGTCCCTCCGCCGGCTTGAACCTGTAACCTTGGGAAAACCAGGGTTACCCCCAGGGCCGCTCCGTGGCTGGGTGGTTACACCACTCGCCTCTAATCAAGGTGGCCCGAGTTCCATCCCATGCTACCATAAGTGGGATTTGTGTTGGATAAAGCGGAGCAGGGCAGGTTTTCTCCGAGTTCACCGGTTTTCCCCGCCATCGAATTCCACCAGTGATCGATCTTCATTCTATGCATCAGTGTCATCGTCTGCGGTGCCATATATAGTAGAAGAGGGCGTTACGTAATATCTAAACAAACAAAAATCCAGGTTTACCTCCAGATCGCAGACGACAGCAATTTTTGTTTAGTTCACAATCGTACACACGAACAAACCTTTTTCTAAAATTTCTTACTTTAAAACAGGTGGCCTCCAAAGGTGTATTTTATTGAAATCTCGATGTGGACTTCTTGGTTGAAATGCAGCTGTACTTGGTGTATGGTAGAGAAGGTAAAAATACAACCTAGCAGAAAAAAATAGAAGCAGTTATGGCAGAGAATAAAGAGTTTTTCTTTTCTTATGCTCCTGAAGATTTTATTAAGGTACTTATCATATTATGTACTTACATTCCCTTGTGTATAACTTTCTATTTTACGAACACAGCAGTTTCAACATAATCACTCGATTTGTTTTTAGTAGATTCGGAAATGACGGTTCTCATTTAACTAAATATTTTGCCGATTATTAATGCATCGTAAAATATGATAAAGTACATCATATTATTGTTATGCATTTTAATGTGTTAAAACATCATGGACGAGTTAGTTAATGATTTGGATTTATAAAACAATTAAACATATACCTATGGGCAATTCGTATTCAGAATCAATAGAGATCCAACCACGATTATTGTGATGAGTGTGCATAATGACATAAAATAACACAGTAGCATTGGTCATTGGTTGGGAATGTTTAAAATATAGCAATCAAAGAATAAAAGTGAGAGAATGAATAAAGTTGTTGAATATAGCCATAATAAAGACAATCGATGTGGAAAAATCAACGTGATGGAAAGAATACCCAAGAAACAGTTTTAATCAACATAAATAGCTGACCTTTAAGGTTTTTAGAACATAGGTTTAGTTTTAAATATTCATTTCAAACTTATGATATTTCTGCAGATCCTTCAAAAGCAGAGTGTAGTAGTCTATGGACCGGTTTCACATTTTAAGCTCAAGTCAAAGCTTTCCTCTTCTTCATTTACGATACTGGTCCCCGTCATTTCTCCGGGTGCACTTCAGCCTGGGGCTTATGCATCGTTTAGAGCCAACACATTACACCTGCATTCCCTAAAAAGAAGTGCAGCTTTGCAGTGGATATGGATGGTGCTTGTTCAGGCTTTACGAAGATTTTCCCAAAAGCTTTGTATCATGCATAACGTGTGTTGGACTGTTTAAGTTTCCTTCCTGCAAAATCTGCAGTCTAAGTAGTCCTAAAGCATCCCAATTGTGTTGAGATGCTTTTTCACAGTGGTGTGCTTTGTGAGGAAAGCAGTAATTGTTCTCAGCTGAAGTCTCCTACATTTTAGCAGGCTCTCAGCTCTTTCTTTACATGGCCCTTTGATAAATAGTTTCCCATGTCTGTTTTCTGGGGTTTTACGCCAGGTCTTGTAATATTCTTTTGGAACGAGATAAAGCCAAAGCTTTAGTAAGCTACGGACGCCAGGCTTACGCTTTGGTTTAAGCTTTGCTAGTTTCACAATAGGACAAACAGTTTCGACTCCACTGAGTTGAACTACTCTGCGAAACGGTAAAGTTGGTAACTCTTGCATATCAAGTGAATTTTCATCTTTTGATTTTAACGTTGACGCTGTTCCTAAATAATCTTTTGTAGGTTAACCAGCAACATACAGTTAAAATAACTAAAAACTCTAATCAAAACGTTTTGTGAACTTTGCTTAGCAAGATGTAAGCATCCTCTTACAAATTGTGAAATGCATAGCATGTAATAAAGTACACTTTGTTATGGAGAAATAAACACCAAATATGGGGGTGAATTGCGATGCAACTAGTGACTAAGAGTGCGAAACAGTTTTGACAGCTCTGCTCACTGTAGATTTTTAAATTCCTGGAAAATGTCATTGCACAGCTAGTGTGATAAAGTATACGATGACGGCATGAAGTATAAAATTTGGTTTGATTGCCAGTCGGTTTGCTTTTTTTAATTTTTTTATTGTAGCTTAACTTGAATGTAGTTAGTCATATCGACGATGAATGTAATTGATGAAATGACACTCAAATAATCTCGGGGTCCATGGAACTTAGTTCCTCGACATTCATCTTCTCTGGATGGGGAAAACCTCGAAATAAACCTTATAGAGGTAATCCAGCATAAGAGAGACTCGAACTTGCGAACTTTTGAATGTGAAGCAGACACGCTACCACCACACTAACCAGGCCGGCTAAGATTTATTTATTTGATAATACTTATTTGTATCATGAATAACTTCTGGTGGCATCATTGCCGGCTGTTTACTTAATCGAAATCACTCGTTATTGCAAGCGTGAGAATATTAGCACACTAAATATTTTAGCTATTGTTCTGTTTCAAGTTAAAACTTACTTGTCTGTTAATGACGCTGTTAATTGTCAGTACAGCCGGTGTGGCGGTATTTCTTCCTGCAGTAGTTCTTTTATATGCCTGTAAGTCTGACATGGAGCTGTCGCTTTTATGCACGCTTAAAAACCGTGGGCCGGGTTTGAACTCGCGACCTTGATATCAAAAACAGCGCCTTATCTACTGAGCTACCCAAACCGAGTAGTGTTCAGTTGTGCATATAGGTTAAAATAATGCATTTATTCATCACTGTCCTGGATATCAGCATTGGATTCCCTAACTTAAACCGCAGTTCAGTACGGTTTAAGTCAAACCACGGGTAAGCTCGGCTTCAAAACTCCACTGCCCGCTTGGGTAGTGTGGTGGTAGCGTGTCAGCCTCTCATTCAAAAGGTTGCGAGTTCGAATCTCGCTTAGGGTGAGTTACCCGGATAAGGTTTTTTTTAGGGTTTTCCCTTATCCTGAGAAGACGTATATCGAGTAACTTTAAGCTCCGTGGACCCCGGGATCATTTGAGCATCATTTCACTAGTTTCATTCATCGTCCGATATGTCCAACCAGGTTAAAGGACGTTAAACTAAAAAACAAAAACAACAAAAAACAAAAAAACTCCATTGTAACTTAAGCCTCCTCTTAAGCTCGATTTGGGGCTTAAGCTTAAACTGTGAAACCCGGTCTCAGTGTTGATGATAAATTTAAGATTTATATTGGGTATCCATAGAGTCCTAATACGTTTTCATATTCAGATTCCTGGTCCACTGCAACATAATAAACTTATCTTGGGATAGAGTAGGAACTTCGAAAACTTAACGCAGCGCAACATTTCCATATTTTAGAGTGGGATTAGCATGCATGCCGCTCTTATTCTTTGTTTCAGCTTATTCACGTCTGGTACACCAGCAGCGTAAGATATTCTTGGTGCCGCTTGTAGTGGGAGTAGCAAAGTAGTAGTATTTTATTAAGTTTACATTAATACAATATTTGCATCACACAGTCGCATCGTGGCCGCGCCGTGGCCGAGTGGTTAGACCACTCGCCTCTCTCCCAAACGGCCGGGGTTCGATCCCAAGTGACCGCGTGTGGGATTTGTGGTGGACAAAGCGGCGCTGGGGCGGGTTTTCGCCGGGTACTCCGGTTTCCCCCACCATCGCATGCCACCGGTGCTCCATCAGGCATGTATCATCAGTGTCACCGCCTGCGGTGCCTTAAGTAGTTAAAGTGGGCGTTAAAAGCTACCAAAAAAAAGTTGCATGGGTCGGGTGACCGTAAATGCTGTCTAAAAATACTAGAATTTAAAATATTACCTACATATATATATTTTGTACATCCTAGTAACTTTGGAAATACACACACATACACAGGCTCGCGCGCTACGACAACAGAACCACAGAACAGTAGAAGAAAGAACACTCTGATATCACACACGCACACATACATACACACTTGCAACTCACAACTACACCACGTATTCATAATATAAATTACTCAAACACCAAATAAGTTATACAATATTTACACAAATATTTTATCCCTTAGTGCACGTACTTCCATTAAGTATGTGCCCAGGCTTGGCCAGGTTTGGCTGATTAGAATCAAATCTCAGAGTGCTGTTCTTTGTCTGTTTGAAGCTAAAAATATTTCCGGCAATAAATTTTTCCTAACATCCTCCATCTGCACGCAATCTGTCAAAATATGTGGCCAGTCTTCCTGATACCCGCATAATGGGTAAATCCGCCTACCAGCTTCATCAGCTACCTTACGGGTTTTGCACCCTCTCAACCTGAGCCAGGCTATTCCTGATCTTTGTTTCATACCCAATTTTATAAGTTCTAATATAATGTTTGTTGTGCTGTAGAAAACCAAGAACAAAAAGATGTATTTGGGCTCTATGGACACCCTGTATATGTTTTACAAAGCATTCACTTATATTTCAGCGTGAGAAGATTATAGCATATGTATCTCTATAGTTTGTTTAAAAAGTGATGGACCAAAATGTAGGAATGAACGGTACAAAGGAAGAGAAGCATAAAGGCTCTGTCAAACATGGGTCCGGAAATTAGCCGGTTAAGAGATAATGTCATTTTGTTGCTGATTGGGACCCGCTGAATACCGAGTACTGATTTCTGATTCCAACAAAAGCAGTGATAAATTGATTTAATTGATCAATCACATTATTCAAATGCAAACAGAAACAACCTCACAAGATCCAATAAACATTGGTCCGGAAATTAATTTACAGTGAAGATGTACGTACATATATACATACAGACTGTATTGCATCTTATTTAGTTTAAACTTTATTGCTGTCCAAACAAAACTGTGCATACTTGAATCAAGTTTGTGGTGTTTCGTTAATAAACTAAAAAAGGCCTACCTCAAAAGTTCAATGAATTGTGGTCCATAAAACTAATTAGCAATGAGATTAGTGCACTTTTTCTGTAAATAGACTTACAAACTGTAATTCTAAATACTAGAGCAGATGTTAAAATGCTGGGCACGTATCGATACCAAACTTTTACAGCAAAGTTAAAAACCTTGTAAACTGGTGCATCCCGCATTAAATACCTATATCATTAACTGTCAGAGAAAAGGGGACTAACGACCTAAATGGTTCTGTTCACTATAGGTCACGCTTAGCGTGTGAATATATTTTAAGAAATTAATAATTACTTTGCAGTAAGATATTATTTTTAATTTAGTTCTAATCGAAGGTAGAAAACATTGTTTATTTGTTGCTTTTTAGCAAAAAATCACTGAGTGTTCATAAATAGGCTTCGGCGTCGGTTGCATGTGGTCGGAAATTCAGTTGTGTTTTCATGGAGGTTTAGTGACGTGTACACGTCGGTCAGGGTTGGTACAATCCGGTTGTTATTGAAGGAACTTTGCGTTACCTGTGTTTACATTTAAAGCACATTCATTGTGTGTAAGTTAGTATGATAAAACAATCAGTACTAAATTTGTTAGACAGCGAGGTTTGTGCTGCAATAAACATATCAAAATCACTAATATCAGAAGAGTTAAAAGTATCTGTGGTATACATTAAAAATAACGCTACAGATCTATTTAAAATAATAACAGTGCTTGCGTCTGCAAATTTAGAAATGTTCGAACACTTCGCTTAGTAGACAAATTACTACAGACGATGAAAGAAACGCCATCAGATTCAGTTACTACTATGTGAGAAACAATTCGAAAATGTTCTGAATATAAATGTTGGATATACAAATATGTGTCATATAAATGACGTAATTTTGGGCAAAGAGCATAAATCCATAAGAATAAACATTGATGTCCCATAGTTCAGTTTTGCACTGTTACACCATATGACGTAAGGAGACGCTTTTCTAAATACAAAACTATCTTAAGCGCTTTTCACGTCATTCACTAACAAAATATGTCGTTACACAATGCATTTTAAAGTAAGGTATGTACTTGGGGAAACATTTCTTTTTATTTGTTCATATTAGGTAATCTTGTTCTAATCTATGTCTGATTCGATTGCGAAGAGAGGTTATTTATTTATTTTATCAGGAGTTAAGGTATGTTTTATTTTGATTAAAGTTGTGCTTGCACAGAAAAGATTATGATGCTATATTTACCTACGTGGAAATAACAAATGTCTAAGAAACAACCGAAAAATAAATCCAATTGGTCTATCAGCATCAGCTAGCAACTTTGACTGGACCATACTGTTTCTCTTTTTTCTTACCACCTCTACTGAAAACAAACATGAAAAGTAAACGAATACAGTACGGTAGCTCTCAACCTAACTTCGTTTGCAACCGGTGCCTAAGCCTGTTCATAAACACGAAAAAATGGAGTGGACCTACATTATTGTTTAAAATGTTGTTTACTTGTTAGATAATACTTGCATTAGCACCGATTTGTTCAAATATTTTTAAGGTGTACTAAGCATTACCTTAGTGATTCATTGGGAGCAAAACCATAGTTTTAATTACAATGTGGATGAGTCACAGCGATTCCTCCATAATGGCACTTAGGAAGATAAAAGTCGAGGCAGTGCATTTGACCTTGCCTGAGGTCCATTTCGCTGAACTGCCATTTAGTTAATGCATCTGTAAAATTTGCAAAATCCACAGTATGCCAGATATGTTGTTATAATTTATATCAATCATTATACGAAATAGGAGAGATATTTTTGCCATGTTTTAAAATTCTAGCTTCCATGTTTAAGTAATTCATTGTTTTCTAAATTTATTTTTATAATAAAATGCTCACCAAGATACATTTTAAAAGGGTATTGACATAAAAAGTTAAAGTTGTACGGTAACTAAATTTAGAAATACGCCTGTCATACAAGATGTATTATATTAACTCCTAATTTTTGTATAAAATTACTACTAGACTGCAAAACTTGATTTTTAATACATGCATAATCTATCTCAAAATTAGGGTATTATTTCGAGAAAATATATAGTAATTTAACACAATGTGCTTTTGAGAGGCAGTATAACATTTTCGAAACATTTTAGTAAAAGATTGCATCATGTGGAGTATTTTGAGTGTGGGAAAGCGCTGAAAAAGCTTTTGCTAGAAAACAAGGTTTAAAGTTGAGCCACTCTGTTAATAAGAATGCGTCTGTTTATTTACAGCTTTCGTTAACTATGGTTCAAATGTGACAAGTGAGAAAAGCGTAATATTTTCTTAAGCCTTAGATATATTGTTTTATCACGAAGATTTTTTAATTATCCTCAATTGGTGGTTAAATTTCACAGATGTATTACCTTAAGGTAAAATACGTTCCTCAGCGTTGTACTCGTAAACAGAGTCGGTTGTGCTTCTACAGTGAGCGTTCAGAAGTGTCAAGTTTTGCAAACTTTCTCACATTACACTTTATTTTACTCTACTTGCTTGTTGAGATGTTTCAAATGGGGTTACTGCTGAAACGAATGTCCTCCTCGTAGTGGGTTCTTTAGCATTTTGTACTTTATTAAGCATATTCAAAATAATAGCTTTGTTAAGTGAACTGTGCCAAAGAAATGTATTCTACATGAACTGTAACTCGGTGGAGGAGTATTATGGACAGGATGGTTCGAATAGTTTTGTGCAGTGGTTTGGGTAGTTAACTCACCGGCCGCTTTGTGATGTGCCCCAAATTCAAACTGATGTTCAAAATAAGACCCTCCGGATGGATTCTTCCCGCAACCTGCAGGTCTTATAATATCATTTGTTGCGCGAAATCTGTTTGAGGTGATTATGATAGGAGGTAATCCTTGGTGACCATCTCGTGTATCCCGAGAGTAAATACTTCATGGGAGTAAAATCTAGGTATTCGGGGCTACTCTTGCAACCGGCTTTGCAGTCCAAACCATCGAACAAGATATTAGCCAGGTATGAGAAATCTTGTCCCGGCATGTCACAGGACCTCCAAATCTTTTCTCTCATTTGCTGTTTACAACACACAACCATTCGCCAATGTGAATATAATTCGAGATACACTCTACAATATTTGAATATTATATATATATATATATATATATATATATGTATGCATACATTATTGGAAACTTCATTTTGGCACTTGTATGCAAGGGCAAATAATGCGCAAACTAACATTTTGAAAAGAAATCGGCGAAAATATATTCGTATTATTTGTCTTCACAGGAGTTACACTAATCATAGACTATTTTTATACTTTCTTAAACAAACTTCTAGCTCAAAAGTAAACAAAGCATGTAGTTGGTTAAGTGTTATGTTTGAATGTATTTGTTAATACTAAACGTAAGAAACTAACAAATAATTGCAGTAAAATCAATTTATTTACACACACCCTAACCTGCACCTAACAGACCGCATTCTAGCTTCGTTCACATGATTGGTGGTGAAACCCTAGGATATTACTAAATGTTGCATACATATTCATTTGTTTACACATTCACCTAGACCTTACAGAGCGCCGCTCGCTTCGCTCGCAGGCTTTTCTGAAGTAATTGAAAATCACTAAAAATTAATCAAAAGAAAATCAATGTATTTGCACAAAATTAGGCTCGGTTGCTTCAGAAAATCAGAGGACGAAGTCTGTTTACTGGCTTGCTCGCTACGGCCTGACGGTCTGCGCTCGCCTCCTACTAGGTTTAAGGATTTGCCTATATTAAATAATTCCTTTGCATTAAAAATTTTTCAGGCAAAACAAACCCCTGAGAGCTTCTATAAATAATTCATTAAGTAAAGCTTTAGAACATACAGCGCACACGAGCCAAGAATTTATAAACCCACATTATCAGATATTTTCCTCCATGCTGCAATTTAGAATAGTCTCAAAGAAGCCAATAGAATGAGGACAGTTGTTAGCTTGTCACCGCGGTATATTTTGTATCAATATTGGCAGGAGCTGCCATGATATGCGATAGCAACAGAGACCTTACAAATAGCCACAAAAGCGGATTTAGTGGCCAAATAACAAACCACCGAATGTGGATATTCTGTGGAAGCTCATTAAATTCATTACCAAATTTAGCATCTCACATTTGAAAGATACCATAAGAAATAACGCACAAAAAAGATATAAATAAAATAAGAACTGATTTTCATGGCACATTTTAGGTATTATGTAAATAATAATATATGCTTTAATTTGTAAAACATGCAAATAACTGTTAAACCTCCACGCGAACATTTACAAAGTATCAACTATTTTGAGATACCACACACAAATGGTGTCTTCCAATATCGCAAGTGCTTTAAGCCCCAGACTTCTAGTTTACCCAACTATTAGACTAGTTAGTGTTAATTTGTTTTTTCACACAAGCCGTGTGTAGGAAGGAGCGACTTACAGTACTTACAACATTGTAAGTCGCCATTGCGGTATGTCATCTCAAAATAATTTGAGATCACCGGGAAACATGCGAGTCAGTTAAGAAATTTAATGCCATGCCGGCATGTTGCCATAGTGGCTCAGTGTAGAACAACCGGTTGCAGACAGAGAGAAACATGGATCAAATCCCGGCTACGGCATTGCATTTTTCAGTCTGACTCTACCAATCCAACTCCTGTCCTACACACGGCTTGTGTGAAAAAACAATTACATTAACAACAATAATAATACTACTGATAATACAAATAATAAAATGACAATAAAATACATAACTAATAACTCCATGCCACGACAGCGCTCGGGGAACCTTGGCCTACCGCCCGACCGCTGCGTCCCCCATCTCGGTCCACTACAGACGTTATGGATGGGGTGAGAAGTGGTCAGCGCCTCGAGCCCCAGGCCAGTTAATGCGGTCCTCATGACCTGGAGCCGCTACTTCTCCATCAAGCAGCTCCTCAATTCGCCCCCCCAGGGATCTTACGAATCTGAGTGCACCCCGGTCCAGGTCTCCCAGCAGAGGAAAAATCCCCACGCCGGTACTGGAGATCGAACCCAGGTCTCCCGCTTGGTAAGCAGCTGCGCTACCACCGCGCTAAGGAGACGACCCAATAAAATGCATATTTTACAATAAAAATCGCATTTAACAAGAAGCTGTAAGGATATACTAGCATGTTTTATTATTAAACAGTATGTTCCTTGCAATATTTGCATTGGTGATGTAGCTATTTAATTATTTATAAAATGAAATGTTACGAGAACCATCCAACAACAGGAAAGAATTATGGAACTTATGAAAAATATTTTTTTGATAATTAATGGAATAGACATCAAGTTTTAGTTGAAATACGGTAAGCAGCTGCGCTACCACCGCGCTAAGGAGACGACCCAATAAAATGCATATTTTACAATAAAAACCGCATTTAACAAGAAGCTGTAAGGATATACTAGCATGTTTTATTATTAAACAGTATGTTCCTTGCAATATTTGCATTGGTGATGTTGCTATTTAATTATTTATAAAATGAAATGTTACGAGAACCATCCAACAACAGGAAAGAATTATGGAACTTATGAAAAATATTTTTTTGATAATTAATGGAATAGACATCAAGTTTTAGTTGAAATACCTAGCCGAAATAAAACAAAGTAAAAAAAAAATACTCTCGATACTCTCAGATGCACGCCTAGCTTTAGTTTTGTTTTATAAATCATCAATACGAGTTTAGATTAATATTTTCCAATGGAATAAGTATGTAACAACAGAAATGTGTTTCTAACGATTTCATAAAAGAATTTCAATGCAGGAATTATTTGTTTATTAATAATATTAGTTAATAATTATTGCAAAAATAAATGAGAGAAAAGAATGTGATAAATAACTTCATTTATTAAAACCAAGCTAATCTTTAAAAAGCACATACTTCAATTTTGTTGCCATGTAAGGGTCTTTAACGAATCAAGTTGCGTTGGAGAGAACAATTAGCTTCAAGTCAAAATCGCTAAGAGATAGGTTCAGCGAAACTCCGTAACCCAGAAATCCATTAGCTCAGAGTTGGTTTGGTGGAATTTCTGAATTCAGATATCCTAAAGGACACCTATAAAGAGCCACTTGGGCAAATTCTGGCAATTGTAAAGAAAATATTTAGTCAAAGAGTATATTGTTTCAAATGTTAATATGAAGAGTAACTATTGGCAACGTAGAACACAGGAACTAGGGTGGGTATTTACGATGTGGGTTAATAAAGGTAATGCATTAATAAAATGCAGTTAATCGCTTGCTATAGTTTTCACAAGACTCATCACTCGTTTAGTGGTGGTTGGTAAGGATTTCACCGCATAACAGTTAAGCGAGAGACGATAACGCAACTCGTTATTCACTACTGAAGAAATGTTTCATATAACGTGGTTCTTAATCCTCTGGAAGTAGGCAGATTATATGGGATGCAATTATAGTTTCTCCTGCTTAGATTCGGTAACAGTTGAACATTCATCTTGAAACAATAGACAACTTCTTGCAGACACATCAGTAATAATTATATTCCATAAAATATTTTACTGGTGTTGTCCTTTTCGCCACATTTCCTCACATCCTGAGAAAAAGATCTCTGAGCATAACATTGGAGTAGGCAGCTGACAACAGAAAAGGAGCACAAAATCTATACATCGAACATAATAATGGACTGAGAACCGCGACTGGAAATATAAAAGCCTAAATAGAACCTTAGTATCGTAAGCGATAAAACAGTCGAGATAGCCAGAGAATCTTCGACTACATCACAGCACGCCGACATCTCACCATATTGATCCGCTACCCTCAACATTTTTATCATCTTCATCTCATCGACACTCAGAATGTCCTTTTGACCCAGAGGCAAACATCGACATGAATCATATTGTTTTCCTTTGTTCCCGTTACAATTCCCAACGTTCTTTCCTGTTCCGCATTCTTCATTAACTTTTCGTCCTTTTCCCCTCTAGCATAAGTACTATATTACAGCCTTGCCAAAAACCAGTTTAAAGTTCCTTAAATACTGCTATTTAAACATTTAGCCTTATATCCTTCCTCATAGCATACATTTCCTTCTCTCTTCTGACGGCCAAGTAACACCTGAAGGCCCAAAAAAAGAAAAAGAAAGAAAAAAGGGAAACCCTTCATCGAATTAAACCTACCTTTAAACCAGGCATGGGAAAGTTGGCTCCAAAGTACAAATATTCTGAAATCTATCTTTGCCTCATTCCACCACGCTTTACCCCCTTCTCCATACGTACCCTTCACTGGTGCTTGGGATCGCCTCATTCAGTGGATATCTGTATCAGGAAGAGTGGCATAGAACATGCTTTCTGACTTACAAAAAAAAAAAAAAAAAACAGAAAGAATAAAGCCTGCTCTTTAATATGCGATGCTCGTATTGCAACAATAAGACTCTTAAAACTCTGACGTACAAAGTGGATAAGGTGATCTTACAGGTATTTAAAATTTTAGAAGGCACTTTCTTAACATTTTGGAAATTTAGAAAGGAAGATACAATTTTGTTATTTTACAGATTTAGTTACTTATAGCTTTATTAAGTGTACGGAATTGAACTTACTTATCTGAAAGCTGAGTGGCGATTAAATATTGAAATCTCCAGAGAGAATATATCAGGCAAAGTTATTGAATATTCAGGCTTACAGCTAACAGAAGCTGCTATTTTTCAAGGGTAAGAATTTCACTGTTACAAAAATAATTATACACTTGAATATTATGTAATTTGACTAACCACATCAGGTGTCTCTAATAAATGTACGAAATATATACTACAAGTAAACAAAAATATTTTAAATACCAGCGAAAAAGCTATCGTTGATTGGCAGAGTAGATAACAAACCTACCACTGCCCTTGACATTTAGCAAAACAAGTACGTTACTCCTTGCCGCTAGACAAAAACCACCTTGCCTCCTTGCATGTCATCCTAATGGCTGCTTTAAACACTTACTCCAGAATATTTTCTATATTCCTCTAAGATTGCTAAACCAGTGTGTACGCACTTTTGAATATGCAAAATTGCCTTTTTTTAAATAAAGTTAGATTCTCGCTCTTACTGCGGCACAAGTGATGTCACTGGTGAATACCTGAAAACGTAATTGTGAAATAAAATTTGAATTCGATATTCCAAACCCAAGGATACCCCCCCTCCCGCAACCGCCAGATGCATACAAAATGATACCTTAACTGTGCTATTTCATTTATCCCTAGTCTATATTATGACCGATATTCAAATCTTCAGCAAAGTAGCGTTGTTAATGAGAAAACATAATTGCAATGAATGGACACCGCGAAAGTGTAAATATTGGTTCAACAGGTTGCACAGAGCTGCAGATTAAACACGTGTGTTTAATGTGGCACAGACAGGATTCGAATCTATGAACCAAGCTAAGAAGGGGCACAGCGTTCAGTAGAACAGTTTTAGCGTCTCTGTAAACAAGATAGATGCTGGAGGTCCCATCTGCAACCTACTGAAGACCAGATCCATTTATTTTCTGCAGGTAGTGTCCGTTACCTTCGATGATACAATGTCAGTGAGGAAGCCGATAGGGTCTACAGCCACCTAACGTGGACTCGAACCTCGGTAGTTCTTTGTGAATATTACACAGGAAGCCATCTTGATGCGAGCACATGGCGTTATTAACTAGCCCGTGATATGCGCTAAACTAAAGCACACAGTGCTATATCATACGGTAGTGTTATGCAATGTTCGAACTTGAGATGTCAAAACAAGATGGTGCAATGTGAGCCTTGCTGCATGTGCAAGCATAGAAACGTATGATTGGAGCGTGTCACCTGAAATGTCCGAGCGCGGACAAATTCGTTCGAAGGGACATATTCAAAGTGGTATTTGTTGACTGGAATGGAAGGCATATCTTGCTTTATTGGCCTGACCTTGTTTGCAAAATATGGCAGGTATCGGTAATTTGTTGTATACATAGAATTGTTGTATACCCAAACCAATTCAACGCTTCTTTATTAATTCGTAACCTTATGATGCTTAATTCATTCCTATTTGGTGTTAGTCACTACTGCAGTCGTTTTCCTTTGGATATGATGCTATTACCTGTCTGAAGAATGAATGCAGACGGCCACAAGTGGAAGCTTGCGTAAATACAAACAGATAAGTGGTATTACGTCGTCACTCCCGGTGCATGCCCAGTACAGTTTCACAATACTGGAATGCAGCAGCAGAGTCTTACAGTGGACGTGTTCGAATCGAGTCAAAATGAAAACACCGCCAAGCGCAGTCATACGCTCGCAAAGTAGAACATTAATATTCATTAGTGATAAAGGGAACGGCAAATTTAACCTAATAACGCTGTGCTGATCTTTTGATGATCAGACTGTATTGCACTATATTCTAGCTTCCCTGACCGCTCTAAACCGTGCCATGCCACACATTCAACTGCATTCTTTCGTTAGGTAGTATTTGTGTTTATTTCACTGCTTTACAATTATTTGGATATATTGAAGCACCACTTACTATTGCAGATTAAGTTTTTGGCTCAACTTTCTTCGCAGTCGCAGGATTTTATGGACTTAACACTATTAATGAAACTACATTCTCCATTACATGTGAAAGGAGGACCTAGTTTTGATTACTTTTTTATGTATTATAACGATGTAATCTTTTGGACCAACATTGTTTCAGGGTTCATCAACGGTTATTTTACATAAGCGTAGTTTCATTAATGTATGAGTGTATGAGATCTTTAATATACCGAGTAGTAAACAATTAGCTTATAATTAGTATTTATTTTCGGTGCATAAGGTTATTAAAGAGCCTTAGGCAGCAAAATATATGTCTGGCAGTCCATGAAATTTATTACCTATTTCTCCGAAAGGCGTACGGAACCTGTACCTGGGAATGAGTTATCGTGAAAAGGAGAGAGGGACCATCCTGTAAACAAGGGGCAAAGTCGAACGAACGAATTCAGCTTACCTATCATAAGAAGCGAATTTGGATAAAAATCATACTAGATAAGTATGAACCGAACACAGCGTGTTTTGCATGACTCTGACATAATTATGCATAATTGTCTGTGGGTTTTCAGAAAATATGTTAAACATAGAAACTTTGGATTAATATGAAAAAGCAAATAATATAAATTGTAAAACTTAAGACTTCTGAATTTAATACTTTGAGGTATCTTTTATGCATTCATGCGACAATGAGCAATTTTTCTCACAGCTGATGCGAGCACGAGGGTAAAGCGGAGGTATACAAAGTGTTTTGTTTACGTTAAGTCTGGTTCGATTATAATAATAGGAAAAAGCTTGTTAGGGGCAACTTAATTACTTGTGAGATGTTAAAACAACTATAAATACTCCAAAACCTTACAGCTTTTCTGATCTTATTTTGATGCGAGTTCGGTGCTCTATGTAGTTTTTAGCAATTTAATTTGACTGGTGCAGAAATAATAAATACTCTGTTGGCAGCGAAGTCTTTGATTAATTTAAACTAGTCGCAGAACTCATTATTTGGAATACATTTTGTATATTTCATTTTTTTCCTGTGACAATTATATGCGGATATGCTTTTTGAGAAAGACCAAATGCAGATGCAGGAACGTTGCAGTGGCAGCAGACCGATAACTGGGAGGGTATGGTATTATCCGTTTCAAAAGCCAGCGCGGTATGGTGCGTGGCCCTAAAGTGTAGATAAACGATTGTGTCCCCACCGTTGCAAAACTTGCATTTTCCAGCGACACTTTTTGCAACATAAACTCAGAATCTACGGATCATGATCCGCTCACTCAGCATTAAAGTTCAATTAGTTTTGCAAATTAATACTGCTAGCTTAATAAACCAAACAATCTTTCCATATGTAAATACAAAAAGATCAGATAGTTAGACTCTTACAAAGTAAACTAAAATGTACTTTTAACATGTGTAGTAAAACACCAAATAATTCAAACGATTCACAAAGGTGTAAATATGGTTTACGTTTCAGTCAAAGACCGCAGAAAGCTCATCGGACGATGAAGGCATTACTTCCATAGCGTTAGTATACACCAACACTTACCAAGTTGTACTTGCATCCATAAAACATTACAATCAGAATTTCGTCGCGTAGGTTGATAGTGCTAGTCCCCCACCCTCACTGTACATTCGCTGTTTTGTTTACGTCCGGGAACTGGTTCTCACGTTGACTTATCATAAAATAGCAAAGTTGACTATGTTTCCAAACCACATTACGTCTACAAAACGGTATTACGAAAAAGAATGTGTAAAACCCTGTAAAATTCACATGGATACTACCGAAAATAGGTCAAAATTGTTAACTCTACCCTTCTCACAATTTACAAAGTGCTAGCTCCAATACACTTTTTGAAATAAATAATCTAATTTGAAAGACACTTTTTTTTTTCTAAAATGGTTGAACAGAGAACAAAACGCTATAAAACTTTTTTGTTTGTAATATCTGTATAAAGCGCATATTGGGAGTGCAAAACCTTCCCTTTCATCCTGTATATTTGATGTATGTTTTATATATATTACTCATACACATTAATTGTATAAATATTGTTTTCATATGTTTTGGTTTCTCAATATGATGTATAGAATTTAATAAGAATACCGTTAATATTTTGCACGTCATTAAACATGGCAGATGAATATTTAGAACAATTTTAGTGCCCGAGTTCGTTTATTGCATTTATACAAAGTAATCCTTAATTATTTATTGATATTTTAAATTTTAATAAACTTCTTTGAAATTACTGTTTAAAGAATTTAATTTCCTTTCACAATCATTCAATGGGGGTTTTGTTCTCCAATACTTGTTGGTGAACCTATAACGTGTACTTAATCTTTCCCATAGAACTATCATATTCATACAAATAGTTTCATTTTACCTGCATCCCATTTACTTATACTTTCTAACTGCAGTGAACTTAGTTTTAGAAAACTTCATTTCCTAAAAAGAGTATGCCGAGTCAGGTATAATTTCAAAATACAGTCGTAACACACACACACACACACAAGGTAAACGAACAGTTGCACGGTGGAACGAACGTGATTTTCCCTGTAATTTAAGGTTATATTCACAAAGTAGCTCAGATGGACCCTGCAATACCTATGGGTTAAATGTCTTCAATGGTCATTTTGATAAGCATGTGTAGTGTTTTTGCTAAAAAAAACAATACTACGTAGCTAGAACATAGGGAACCCATGCTTTGTTCCGGAAAGCTATATTTTCCTCAACGTTCTGGTCCGTGCTCAACATAAATACTAAAACTCTTATTTTCATGTCTTTTTGTTTACCTGTCAGTTTCGAGACGGCTAATTAACTTGAATTTCAAAATCCTCTTCCAAACATTATACTTTAAAAAGGAATATATTTTATTTACCTTTTAATAGTATGTATGGGAATGTATCTCCTTTAGTTCTTACATGAGCATGTGGATAATTTTGAATAAAAGCAATGATACTTGAAAGACCAATTAACTATTATATTCTACTTATTAAGAAAACATTTAAAACACAAACTTTGATTTGGAATAATATCAAAAGTAGAAAGAGCATTTACACTGAACATGAAAGTACAACCCAGTGCGTGGAATCGTGCCAATATTGAACCCAGTGGTGTGATGGTAAGGAAATGCTAAACAGCCTGAGACGCCCAGTTCCCACGTCTTACCTGGTCCATTTGTTGGTCTCCCAGGCCTTACTTGAGCTGGTTGTGGAGCAGAGATGATAAAATATTCCGCTAACATTATATAAAGAAGAATGCTGTAGCAAACCAAACTTCTCAACACTTTTTCGTCTACTTGAATGTACGTGAAATTTTAGAATGTAAGTTAATATGAACATATATATTGTATGGATATGTTATTGCTTAACATGTAAAAGAAAAACTACATATTTTATGAAGTGGTGGCTTTTAATTGCCTCTAAGTTTGTTAGTTGTTGCGGTAAAGTTCATCTTTGTCACGTACAGCTGAGTGTTTATTATGTACCTCCCGCTGCTCCTGGTACCTGTGGGTCGCTGGTTCTGGCCTCGACTGCTGTCAAGAGTTGAGCAAATTTGACTAATCAAGGTGATAAGAATGAATGTAAATAAAAACAAAAGTGTTTGTCTTTTCATCGGTATACTTAGGTATTTTATGATTTCAATAGCCGATGATAAACTGTTAACAATGATTTTACAAACACAAATTCATAAAAGTATGCATATCACTTAAAATGGCGCTGTTTGAGCTCATATGAGCTTGGACTTGACACACAAATGTTATGTCGCAGAAAGTGCTGCAATTGAAATTCCACCGCCTTATACAGCTAAAGCAGATATGTGATCGGAGTCAATGTCCTGTTCTATTATTGGCTATATCTTCACGGCCAACATTGTCATCATAGCGTCATACGCTCCTGCATTTGTTCCTTATTGTTGCTATCACACCATGTCCTGGAAATTACTAAAAAATACTCTGTTCATTGATGTTTGGGGAATGTTCCTGGCCTTGCAGTGACTTTGTTGCATCCAACCGAGCGCAATAACTGAGCCATAAACTACAGCTCTTACTTGCTTATAGTTTCAGAAATGGGTATCTTCGTAGCCCACCAAACTTTGCCTGGCTTTGTATCTTACAAATATACCTACAAATATGTATCTGGCTATTTACATGACAATATTAATAACACAATTAACGTGTATGTCAAAAACGGTTAAAGGTATTGGTTAAGTATACGTATTTGCTTCTGATTCGTTAATGCAAAAGCAAATTGCATATACACACAACTGGATGCTTATGGTTACAACACTAGGAGGGTTTTACAAGTATATATCATAGAGCATGTAAATTGGAACTGTATTGTATGTAAAGATATTGCCTGCAGTTTGAGAGATTTAACGCTGGTGTTTCGTTGTGAACTAATCGAAGATTCAACAGCTGCTCGTTCCGACCGCTTTCCCACCCTTTCAATCTGGCACAGGTTCGGGAAGGGGCGGAGCTTGTGAAGTAATTCGCTTATAAAATGTGACACGTTGAATCCTCTGCAATTATCATTCTGTTGACATTCACGTTATAAAAACTTCTAGATCAAAGCGACACTCGCATATCGAACAATGGCACATCGTTGTAAGAACGACGAAAAAAAAAATCGTATCACGAGGGTGAAAAATAGGGATGCTGATTTTATGCCCGTCACGTACACACGCATTATCATACGTGGTTTGTTGTAGATGTGACCTTGAGTATCAGCTTTACATACGTCCCACTGTCCTAGAAAGGGAAATTTACAATGGGCATCTACGTGTGTAAGAATTCAGGTACTGAAACTGTCGTAATACCATTCGACCTTAAAACAGCTGGAAGAAATTAACACAAATATGAACTAGCCGGCCAGTGAAGAGATAAGAGCATGTATACTACACCCAATCAGGGGTATGGGAATTTTGAAGCGTTTAAAAGTGTGTACTTAAATAAACCCATACATTTCCAGCTTCACTTAATCCTTAGAATTCCAACGCACCTTAACATTTAACTTTCCAACTCTCCTTAACCCTTAACTTTCCAGCTCGCCTAAATCCTTAACTTTCCAGCTCGCCTAAATCCTTAACTTTCCAGCTCGCCTATATCCTCAACTTTCCAACTCACCTTAATCCTCAGCTTTCCAATTCTCCTGGTCCCTTAACTTTCCAGCTCGCCTAAATCCTTAACTTTCCAGCTCACCTTAATCCTCAACTTTCCAGCTCACCTTAATCCTCAACTTTCCAGCTCACCTTAATCCTCAACTTTCCAGCTCTCCTTAATCCTTAGCTTTCCAGCTCACTTTAATCCTCAACTTTCCAGCTCACTTTAATCCTCAACTTTCCAGCTCACCTTAATCCTCAACTTTCCAGCTCACCTTAATCCTCAACTTTCCAGCTCTCCTTAATCCTCAACTGTACAGCTCACCTTAACCCGGAGCTTTCAAACTCTCCTTAATCCTTAGCTTTCCAGCTCCCCTTAACTAGTAGCTTTCCAATTCTCCTTAATCCTTAACTTGTCAGCTCACCTTAAACTTTCCAGCTCTCCTTAACCCTTAACTTTCCAGCTCCCCTTAACTCGTAACTTTCCAATTCTCCATAACCCTTAGCTTTCCAATTCTGCGTAACACTAAGCTTTCCAGCTCCACTTAATCCTTAGCTTTCAAATTATCCGTAACCCTTAGGTTTCCAGCGTCCTTAATATTTAGTTTTCCAGGCCCTCTTTAACTCTTTAACTTTACAGCGACATTCAATCTGATGCTTTTCAGCTCTTCTTAACTCTTAGCTTTCCAATTGCCCTTTATCCTCAGCTTACTAGCGCCCTTTAAACCTTAGCTTTACAGCTTTCCTTTGCTCTTAACTATACAGTACTCCTTAAAGCTTAGGTTTTCAATGCCCTTTAACACCTAGCTTTTCTCAGTTTACATATACTTATGTAAAAGCGCTGGCTCATGTCGTGATTATCATCTGTATTTAGCTTTAACTTCTTCCTCTCTTTTGAACACAAGTGTTCAGGCGGATGGCAAGAGCGAACTTCCCTAACGTTTCCAAACGTGACGAGTGGTCCCATTGCCGGGCCGCTAGAGAGGGCAGCAACCTTGTATCCACTAAGAGTAAGCTTTTCCATTGAGCATGCATCTGCCCCATCTGCCTGCACTTTCATGCATCAGTAACTTGGAAGCACATTCGAAAGAGAGGGAAACGGAATGAAATGTTGGAAGCTGTGGTGATGAGGAACCATCCCAGTAATCGCCTGCAGACCCTGGAGGAAAAACGTGACAAATCCATGGGTCAGAGTTAGACTTCGCCGAAGATTGAACTCGGAGCCACTCTACATGCTCTTATTGGACGGACGCTTGAATATTCTCTACTCCGACACCATTAGTTCAGTATCTTCTTAAAATTAAGTAGGTACTCTAAAGTTGTTATTCTTAACAAAGGAGACATATACTTTAAAACTGCATTATGTACTATATGTATATGAATTTATATTCATATGATCCAATACAATGGACCAATTAGAGGAACTGCTCTTAAGAAATACACATTGCTCAAAATAAGGGGATGGAATAACAATTTTAAAACCATTTACTACAGAAATAAACTTAAACTTTAAATATCTTATAAGTGCAGGTTATCGGTGCATTTTGCACTCAATGACCTTTGCGTTTCCCTTTCCAAAGGGACATTTCAGAAGCTTAGGCTATCGTTAGAAATTAGTAAAGCAACCACATCATCCGGGTGGCAAATTTCAGAGAAATTGTATTTTGTTTCTCTATAAAACGAGCTTTCCATTTTCTTATTTTATTGTTCATAACCACAAAACATTTAAATGTAATTTCTAAACATTTTTATAATAATGAAAACTCAAAGTATATTATGCGTTAGTATTCATTTTTGACTCCATCCCAACTTTCTAGTAACCTACGAAAATCAAAAGTAGATATTTTTAATTTTGTGTGATTCCTTTGGGAATTGAAACTGCATTGCAAAGCGCAAAATTGTCGTGTTAATTGTATTACTTGCGATCCTGTGTGACGACACTCTTTACGCAAGTGAGCATACATATTTTTCAGGATATGTTTTGGAAATTGTGACAATTGAATGGATGTCTGAAAATTGACGTACTCAATTAGTGCAAACCTATTCTGGTGACAAATTATAGAAGGCATGCTCTAAGTGCAACAATTGTTCTGTTGTAGCCGTAAAACTTTAATGCACAATAATACAGACCATAACGCTTGCCACTTGCTTGCCTACTGTTGATAACACTTGTGCAGCGCGGCTAACTGCCTGAAAGTCAACTTGCCATTATTCCTCTTCAACAAAACATGCTTAGTGACTGACCAGTGGTAAATTGTGTTCCAACATGGCGCTTTCTGTATGATTAAACTTTTTAGGGCAGTAAGGCGACATAGACGTCCTGTTTTTTTTTTTTTTTGTTTTTTTTTTAGCGTCTTTGGTCAAAAAATCTATCTCGGTGCAAAAATGCACCATATTCTAAAGCAGGAATTTACAATGTTTAATTCTCCTTCTCCTAGGAACGGATGTAACACAGTTTCTGGAAGGCATTTTGAAACTATGCTCTGATTAAATGAGTCACCGTCAAACTTGAAAGCCATTTTTCTCAGGTTCAATTTTATTTTCCCATACTCAATATCTATCACTCCCGCAGAAGTATAAGCCAGAGCTCTGAAAATTGTTCCCGAAGCACAACAGAGTGTAACAAATATTCTGATTGGAATAGTTTAAATAAATTAATTAGCATAATTATGCGGTTTTTTTTTTTGGTTTTTTTTCTTTTAGTTTTTACAATTTTGATATAATTAAAAATACTATACGCTTTAGGAAAATTGTAAACAGGCAATACTTAACAGTGGCTAACGATTTTGATGAACATATCCTATATTAAAGATATTTAGATCACATATGAAATTTATAAATGTCGAATTTCCAAGGAACAGCCTCTGAAAGCCTCTTTATTGTGGATGAATTTTACAGAATTTTGCATAATGGTTAAACCGTAAGAGATAGACAGACATTTTCTACTCAAATAGGTAGATCTCAATAAGTATATCATTTTCAAATACTTTTTCTTGTAGAGTTAACAGTTTTCAAGATATTCCTTGTTATTAGATTAAATTTTAAGCCACCCAAATTTTCTGAAACGGGACCATGTAAACAGAAGGAACCTCAATTGTTTCACATGGTGACCAGCTTTTAAGATTTGAATATTGCTTTAGCCTAGTTGATTCCCTTATTTCCCTTCTACTTACATGGGAGTATGTAATAGCGCCAGTTCTGCTAGTGTTTACCTTGATTAGCATGATATAGATAAAAGAATAATCTATTGTAATAGTCGGTATATAGAGCAGCTAGAAAAGATTTTGTGAATGGAGCAGATCAGGTTTTTAAAAATTCGTCTCATGGCCCACTTTTTATTAGATCAATGAATTTACACAATATAAAAAGTATAATTTAAACAAATATGTAAGCTAGAATTTTGATACATGGCAAAAGCCTCACAATAGTTAGTTGTAATAACTGGTATTCTTTTTAACTGTGGATTTTCCAAAATTCACAGGTGCGTACCCTTAATTCCGTCAGAGTTTAATTTG
Organism: Hymenopus coronatus; assembly: GCA_030762935.1. NCBI lineage: Eukaryota > Metazoa > Arthropoda > Insecta > Mantodea > Hymenopodidae > Hymenopus > Hymenopus coronatus. The sequence goes on from CM060900.1 coordinate 64,018,438, forward strand.
AAATAGCAAAATATCAAGGCGTTTAGCACTTCACTTTGTTATCCATTTCATTCATCGATAGAAAGGTCAACGAACATTTCCCAAGGAACCAAATTTTTGCTTCAGTGTTTTGTTTGATAACCGCAGTACCTCTATCTCAAAAAATATAATATTCATTTGAAATCGCCCTCCGTGGTGTAATGGTTAGCATGCAAACTTCATATACCCAATGGTCGCGGGTTCAAACCTGGCGGAGAACGATGGATTTTTTCGGACGTAAAATCCGTAGCATGGCTTCCTTCGGAAGGGAAGTAAAGACGTTGGTCCCGTGTCGTAGATTTACGGCACGTAAAAGAACCTCAAGCCTGATAGAGAGACCTCTGAGCTAAATTAATCGGTCTTTCACGCCCAGCATAGAATGGGACGCTGAGAACCACAGTAGTTAAAAAGCATCCATAAATAATTTCATTTCAGTTTTCAAGACTAATGCACATACTTGACACTAGGACTGGTGACAACTTCTTTCGGCTACCATTTGTATCTATTTAAATGCAGTGTCTTAAGTATTATCTGCAATTAATGAACTATTTTGGATTTAAAACAATATAAGTAATGTATTTTATAGTATTGATTCTGTTTAATAAAGGGACTCTTCAATCAAAACCCCCATAAGGGAACTGCGCAACACTGGAGTCATTGCATACCCGGCCTCACAAATTAGACTTCAATTTATTTCCCAAGAGAGAAAAAAACCAAACTTCGTTGATGTCATTTTTATTTAATCAGCTGTCAAAAGAAGGGTTTTAGTGTGATTTGAAAAGTGGATTATAGGTTTTACTAAGTGGGACGATGAAGGTATTTTTATAGCTATAAATGCGCTGCGATGCAAGAGAGCTCTTCTGAAGGGATAACAATTAATCAATTTTGTTTGACATCTGTTTTATCTCTGTGGGATACAAATAACACATTTATCTGAAATAAACTCAATCAGGTATTACAAAATATTAAACATTCTTAAGAACCTGGTAAATGATTTAAACGGCATTTTTAGTTTTACTATACAGGCTTATATACTGGAACTTTCAATTTAATTTATAATATTATTACTCTCATTTGTATTTTAGTATTTAAAAATATTATTGTGGCTATCATTTTTTACTTTAAATCCTACACAAGTTTACAGGAAAAGAAACTCAAATAGTCCTATGCATTTTGAGTAGAGAGATATCTATAGCACACATTTTGTCGCTGGAATTGATACTACGATTAAGGAAGAAATCTCAAGCGTTTCAGATATTTATATGTTGTTTCTGTTTGCGTTGAACAGCTTTACCTGGTATGAATGACCCATTCTTTTTGGTAGTGTTTAACGCCTGCTTTAACTACTTAGGCACCGCAGGTGGTCGCACTGATGATACATGAATGATGGAGCACCGGTGGAATGTGATGGCGGGGGAAACCGGAGTACCCAGAGAAAACCCGCCGCTTTGTCCACCACAAATCTCGCATGCAGCCGCTTGGGATCGAACCGTCTGGGTGAGAGGCAAGTGGTCTAATCACTCGGCCACGGCACGGCCGATCCATTTTCGCGAACTTCTGAAGACATAAATGAACTTTTATAATGACTATTCATTCATGACTCGTGATCGTAGTAAATAGCTAAACATGTACATTGGCGCGTAAAATTGCAAGCAATCGAAATTCATCTCTGCCTTTTAATAGTTTTTTTATCACACCCACGTGCATTTATTTTCTCTCTGAACTAATACTCATCTCATAATAATCGTATCAGTGTGCAGTGATATTCCCGTACATAATGGCGGAAGCTCCAAAGGGTTTCGAGGAAAGGTCTCTCGCTGAAATAGACATATTAATTGAAAACTCAAAGCCTCAGAGTACTAAAACCAACAGAGAATGTGTGTAACCAGTTCTGTAAGCAAAGAGGCCATGATTTATGATATGGACATAGTTGTAATGATTCGGTGCAAATATACAAGACAAATAGGGATTTTAGGTATATTATTCCTCGTGTTCATGTAGGCCAATCATTGTTATTTTATTCACGAAATAATCTTATAAAATACACCCCGAGCTACAACCTATGTCTAGATATATTTGCTCGCTTCAAGGCGCTTGCGAATTTAGCGATAAAAGTTCGAGCTCTCTTTATATTACTTGTGATAAAAACCTCTACATTCCTCATTTGGATCTATTTTAGTATCAATAAGGTATTTTTGTAATTGTTGCTGATAGGTTTTAATAAAGGGAAAGAATAGTTCAGAAATGTAATCCTATGTTCATTATTACCTAAACAAGCACATTCTATAAAAGTGCATTAATGGATTTGAATATCCACATTACGTAAAACTTTCAATATAATATCTTAAGGTGATGCCTGTGTGAAATTTAGCAAATGCACAGTATTTAAGATATCGTATTGAAGTTTATACCAGTTATTTTACACAATATACTGGTATTTTTTCAGATATCAAAATTCTAACTTGTACTGTTAATTAAATAACAAACGTTCTAATAAAAATAAGGCACGCGATGCGTTTGTGCAATCATTTATTTAAAAATTAATGCTTTGCAGTAAACGACGGCCTCCGTGGTCACGTGGTCAGCGAGCAGATTTCTGACGCGGAGTTTCGAGGTTCGATTCCCGTTCGGGCGGGGAATTTTTCTTTAACCAAAATTATTCCGCAGAGTTTGGAAGTATGCATGTTAGTTAATGTGTATAATATAAAATATTAACCTAATGGCCATAATTACACTAAATGAGTTGTTTCACAAGTCAAAGCCTCCGATATGATAACAGAAGATAAAGGGTCCTATACAACTGTAACACTTATAAATAGAATCGCTATATCATATTTCTATATTAGCTGTAATTATTATAGAAAAGTTTTACTTTTCGTTCTGTACAAAAATCTTCATTTTTCAAAATTTAATAACTTATTTCTCAAAATTGGAGCATTATTTCGAAAAAAATATACAGCCTTTGCTTTAATGTACTGTTGAAGGGCAGTATAAATATTTTGAAACAAATTAGTAAACAATTGCATCGTTTGGAGCATTATGCATATGATGAACTATTGGAAAAAGAGAAGGGTTTCAAGTGGGGCGTGTGTAATAATAAGTTTGCGCCTGCATTTTTAGAGCTTTAGTTAATTGGTCGTTAAAGCTTGGAAAGTGGAGAAAACCGATATTTTTCTTAAAGTTTGGAATTCATATTATTTTATTTATTTTTTCACAAATTATGGTAAGCTTTCACAGATCCATCACTTTAATAGTTTAGGATAAACTGGGTTATGAATTTAGGAAATTTAACATTAATGGGATAAGATTTTTAATATTTCTTTGATTCCGTTGAGAATAATAAGGAATAAGAATTACGAAAACGGAAAAAGCAGTTACATAAACTAATGTTTAAAGTCACTATTGATCTGTCGGTGCAGTGCACCTTCAGGACTAGGAAAGTTAAGTGTACTTAAAAGGTATTCGCGCTAAAGATTCAATGAAGGCGGATTGCTAAAGTGAGTAGAAATACCTCCTTTGATCTACAGCTTAGATATCTCAAGGAAACAACCTGATACGACACTCTCTTAGTTTAGAGTTAAACACAAACTCAACCGCCGAGGCACAACTCTACATATATAGTGTTACCACCTGTATAATTAGTGCATACCAAAGCCTCCTACAGGCACTGGTAGACGGAATTTGTCGCCTGCATTTCTGGAACGTACTATCTCACATTTTAAAAGTAAAACCTTTAATAGGATACACAAGTAAGCTTTATACCTTTGAGTATTAGGGTGTTCGTTTTTTGTCTTTCTCTAGCTATTATACTGATATGCCTTTTAATAGTTTAAAGTTTCTAAATTTATTATTATTGTTATTATTATTGTTATTATTATTGTTATTATTATTGTTATTATTATTGTTATTGTTTTTATTGTTATTGCTTTTATTGTTATTGCTTTTATTATTGTTTTTGTTATGGTTTTGTTATTGTTTTATTGTTATTGTTGTTATTATTGTTTTTGTTTGTATTGTTTTTGTTTTTATTATTTTTGTTTTTAATATTCTTGCTTTCTCTAGCTCGTCTTTGGAATTCCCTACCTGAAGACGTAAGGGACTGCCGCGACGTTATACTGTTAAATCAGAAAATTAGGGCATAAATTTGTAATCAAACATAAGTTGCTGCTATATTAATATAATAAATACTTAATTTGAATTTATTGTTACTAATATTTTATGGGCTGGCAAGTAATATGTATTCCAATTGTAAACCTGACAGATATGCGTTTCAAGCTACATTTTGTTTACAGTTGTTTTTTCTTTTTATTTCAGTATACTTGTTGCACCTTTTTATACTTGTTTTAATTAAGTTGCATAGAATTGTATTTTTGTTCTTTATTCATGTAAGAACAGTTTGCCTTAACTCTAACCAGAATAAATAAATAAATAAATTTACCTAAGATAGAAAAGGTATTGTATTCCACCCAAAAATCTGATAGCGAGATTTCACCGGAAATAAATATTTTAAGGTCCCCTCAATAAAGGAATCATTTTTTTAAGAATGCCCGCGTGCGCGTGTTGGGGGGGGGATAGCATAGCTCAAAAACATTAAGACATTTCTTAATTAAAATTTATAATTTAATCTAAAGTTAGTGAAACACATTAGTTTTATGCTATTTACACTATAAACATATATTTATTATTTTTATCAGTTAGTTTCACTTTTATTAAGTTTAGGAAAGGTTATTTGTGTTCGTCGTTTACTTTCCATTCCAACATTTTTATATTACATTGCTTAATTTTTGGGGTATTTTCTTTGTTACGTAATTATGTATGATATGATTTGTTAATATCACATCTCAATTTATATAGAGACTCTTAAACTGAGGTTTTCTCTTTGGGGTGTTCTCATAAAAAAGTCAGTTAAATACCAAACTTGGTAGTAAAATTCAGTATCTTTCAAGGATACGGTACACCAAACTATTCTTCACATGGAACAGTTTTCGAAAATTTCGATTTTTCCCAAAATTGGCTCTAATAAGTTTGACTAAAATGCCATATATTAAGGATATTAACATGATAAATAAAATGTATATCCTGAATTTCCTGAGAATAGTCCCTGAAGTACCTTTCATTCAGAATCACTTTTACATATATGGTAAACCATAAGAGATAGACAAAAACTTACCACACAAAAAATGTAGATCTCGTTACAACATACAATTGGTCATGTAGTGTTTTTTTTTATTTGTAGAGCTAGCCATTTCCGAAATATTCCCTGTTATTGGTTTCAGATTTAGAACATTTAAAGTTTTCTCAGGTGGCAGTCCTCGTCAATTTCGTAGCTCTCTTGTTTTACTTCTGACCTTGCAAAAGAACCGAATTTAATGGCAATCGCATAGCAACAGCTTTTAAAATATTTATTTGACTGTCGCTTTAACCTAGTGTTTTCTGTTATTTCCCTTCTACTTACAAGCATATACATAATACGGCTATATTTTTTCTAATGTTTGTCTTGATTAGCATTATGTAGATAAAAGAATAATCTCTTGTAAGAACAGTTTGCCTGAAAAACAGATAGAGGAATTCATGTGAATGGAATATCAGAGTTTTCTTGGAAATTGGCTTCTCGTGAATCTCAAAGTCTGGATTTACGATTTCTATCGAACGTGTGTAATGGAAATGGGCAAGAGATGTCCACTATTAGCACCGGTATGGAGTAGAATGCTGTTTCTAATAAGTTTCTTTATAGATGACGTTTTCTTCGCTTGGTACATAATTCCATAGACTCATAATGGGTCTTATGTGAAAGACATAATAGATGACTATGTTTCAATGATATTCGTCTTCTTTGGCTTCAGATTGATCTATTAACTAGATTTTTGAGGCTCTTTATAGTATCAGAGACAAACCTCACAGTGTCCCGGTAACTCATGTGAGTTCCGTGAGGTTTTTCATTCATCCCATACCTATTTTAAGAACCCACCTTGAAGGAAGTGAATACGCCACTTACGCGCGTCAACCCAATAGGGGGTTGGCTACCGAATACCTCGGTGGGGCAACAGTTACCAGCTTCTGTCTATTAGGCTTTCCAGGTTAGTGGCCGGAGGATATTAAGGCGTCCCACAACCTCCCCTCCGGGCATCACCGTCCAGGCGTACCCAATCTCCCATGGGTTTCGGGAACCACTACCCGCCGAGTTCAACCCAATCCGAACAGCTCCCTTACGGCTCAGATGTTCGGCCCGACGTGGCGTCGAGGTCCACAACGCTCGCACCGCAGCAGGTGAAGGGATCGTAACCTCCCCCTTAGGAGTAGGAACAGTTGTTAGGTGGACTCTGATTTGCTTGCAGTGATTTTGGCCTGAGCTGCGTTGTGGGCCACGGGAATGATAAGCAGTCATTTAAATTAAGACTAGGACAAATTATACTGCGGGTTTGTGCGTTGTTCGTGTAACTAATATCGACATAAAATAAAAAGTGTTTTTAAAATGTCATCCTGTGGCGCGTTTAGCAATAAATTTCATTTTCAAATCACGAATCTCAAAATTAAGTAAATATATTTAAGGAAAATTTAAACAATTTAGTGGTTGTGTAAGACCACTATAAGTTTAAATTGAACTCTTTGGACAACAAGATCTTAAGTGGAGTATTCCCTTAATAAGGAGACTGCTGTTATGATATTAAATACATTGTAAGTTTTTAATACCATTGTATTATAAATAAAAAACAACTATTTGAAAGTTGGTCCCTAGTTAAAGCTCATATAGGGCTATGTAAACAACATAGTTTGCTCAGTGCTGCTGGCAGTATTGTATAAAATACTTAGTAACCCGTATAAGTTTAAAATTGGAAATAAAATAGGCATCTAAGAGAATAGAGTACACTTGTCGGTTTGACGGGCTATAGAATCCACAAAATTTAATTATAATAATTTTAATACCACAGTTTATAACCCCTTCATGCAAACTTGGATTATTTAAATCGAGTGACTTCAAGTTTTAAGCACTAGCACTTCGTAATGAAGTATTTCATGCCATAATGGACTTAGTTCTTTATCCCAAGAAACTAATTTCTATGCATAGCGGTTTTAGCATATTAATACTACAAATACATTGAAAAAGACTAATTGCTGAGAACAATTTTCACCAGGAAAATCAATGAACAGAATGCTCAACATGCACATTTTAATAGAGTAGCGTTATGTAAATGTTTTCTTCTTTGCCATATAAAACAATAAACATCTTGAATCTTATGATCAAAAGAGAACAGAAGCAAAGACTGGCTTGAAGCGATTAATTTCTTGGGGAGACTTTGCTTCCCCTGAGCGTAAATTCTGTTGGAACAACAAGATGTTTATAGTGATCGATGAGCTGAACATTGAAGGAGATGCCCTGTTCTTTAGAGTTTTATGTTTATCTTTGTAGGGAAAGCCCTGTAGAAATGCAATCAGGTAATTGGATCCAGGAGGAATTTAAATTTTTATTAAGAGGAAACGGAAGTACTCAACCTCGTGTAATACTCTGCTTCATTCCGCATTCTTCATTTCTTTTGGAAGCACGAAATGGGAGAGAACAATTTCATGGTAGTATAGATTAACCCATAACATTAAAGTTGAAAGCAAATGTTCTATAGCTTCTAGCATTCCTTTTTGGAGATGTTGTCTGTTTTGACTCGCCTTCTTGCTTCGAAGGAAGAATTCCAATTTTGGTTATTGCAATTGGGGCCCTGAATTATCTAATAACTTTACTGAAATGTAGTATTTGGCTTGTATGTAAAGGGCACATTCCTGTTGAGATACAGTGGCGAAACCTCTCCGAAATGATGATAAACCAGTAACCTTATCCCATAATCATTACTGTGCGTTTCCAGTGTATTCTGATTCCCGAATATATAGCTTGTTTCCTACTCTTCGCGTCTATTTATTTGTCTTCAGGATTTGAACGAGAGGCAGCTCTATAGGCTCACTAATTTTTTTGTAGCAGTGGCTTTTATTCATAAATCCTAATATATTTATTCGTTACTAGTAATTTCTTTACCTTTGTTACATTTGAAGAGAGACAGACAGAGAGCGCTGTGATCGACCCTGCTGAGGTTTTCGTCCCTGTTTAATCTTCTCTGACACTCTTTTTGCAAACGCTGGACAATAATCTTAAAAGAAAATCATTCTTTCCTTAATATGCGCTTAAAACACACGAGTCATACTATATTTATCCATCTTTCTCGTGTCCAACAGTCCTCCATATTGTCTTCAAGTTACTTTTTCCGACAGATGGCTCCACAGTAACGTGAGAAAGAGACTCGCTTTTGGGAGATCCGCGGTTTAAATTCACCAACACCGTCGTGCCTTACTGATATTTTCCCCAGTCCTTATCACTGGAAAATCCTACAGAGGTACACTAAGCTTACTCCTGGAACGTTTTCTGCTCAAAATTTCTTTCCAGAATATCGCTTCATTGCACGTATCATCACCACCCTCTGTGTTTGTTTTTTCTTTTCCACGTCGCAGTTAAAGCAGGACGTCATTAGTACTTCTTGACTACGAGAAGAAGGTGAAAGGAAAATACTGCATAAATATTTTCTTCCCTTGCACTTTCGCATTGATAAACATAAACATCGTTATCAGATAGCTGGCTCGCAGGTAATGATAACTTGAAAATTACATAGTAGTATATCTCTTGCAAAGTTGTGTCGGCATGGGCGACACTTTTATTACCTGCCTGATGACCATGAGCGGAAGCTTGCGTAAATACAAACAGTAAGCGGTATTATGGCATCACTCCCAACGCATGCTCTGTACATTTCCACCACACTGGAATGCAGCAGTTGAGTCCGTTGAGTTCGAATGAAGTCAAAATGCAAACACCGCCATGCATAGTCATACGCTCACATGGTAAAACATTAATATTCATTAGTGATAAAGAAAACAGCAAGTTTAACCTATTGTGTGGGTCGTTTAGTTTATTCCTGTTTACGTACGCTGTGCTGTTTTGATGGTCAGACTGTACTGCACTATATTGCAGCTTTTTCTGACCACCCTAAGCCGTGCCTTGCTGCACCAGCGACCTCCCCAAACAACTGCATTCTTTCGTCAGACAGGTAGTGTACACATTTCGTAGTAAACAAATAGACTATGTTAGCAATAAGACCCCTCTATTACCTCAGAGCCCGGTCGCCTTCTTCCCTTGATCAATATCATTCTTCTGGAAAGAACGTAATTAAATGCGTATTACTTTAAAAGCTTATTTAGTGGGATTTTAAAAATATACGAAAATTGCTTTTATCTTCCAAAACAAGTCAAAATAGCAATCGGTGTTCTCAAAGAATTTAGTAGATGTTTTAATGTCTCCCAATTTTACTTCTGCAAACGGTGTACACCAGTAATAGAAATTGATAGGAGTTTTGCATCTTAATCGACGGTCCTTGCAAGAGTACAGGTCTTCTTTTTGCACAATCTACAGTCCCTCCTTGGTACAGTTAAATGGTGCAATGCATTAATCACTTACTGTTCATTTACTGCATTTCTACTACGGGTTACGGGAATTTCCACAAAAAGAAACTTTCTCGGCCATATAAGTACCACTTTAGTGCTGTTAGGTAACAGTTGCGCTCATTGTTAATAGGTGGCCTAGTGAAAGAAATATCACTTGTTCTTTATTGAAGCTCCAAATGTTGACTTCAGAACAGAGAAATACTAATTGCTGATTAATGCTTATTACATTCCTAATAATAGATTTTAATGGAAATTAGGGTGGAAATAGTTGACAAGCATTATCTTTAACAGTTGAAAGTATAAATAATATATCATGAGTTAAAATACAAATTCTTTTCCAATATCGTGTTACTGTGCCGCTGATTTTGGGCATTTACATTATTTTTTTCAACTTAGAAACATTAATCTTAGGGTGATGCATTTGTGAAATTTGGAAAATCCGCAGTATGTATGAAATAGTATCGAAATTCATATCAGTTATTGTACACAATAATACTCATATTTGTGATATGCATCAAAACTCTTAACTTTCGTGGTCGTCTAAATAACTGTTTACTGTCTAAATTCATTGTTCTAATAAAAATGAGCCATGGGAGGCATTTTTAAGGATATTAACATAAAATCCAGTTCTTCAACAAATGAGTTTACAAACAGATCTGTGACAAGTTTTATTTTAACCACCCTAATTTTTGTAGAAAAATTTGCTTTTCGTACCCTCCAAAACTCTTGATTTTTCGAAATATAATTATTTCTTCCATATAAGAAATCTACATACATAGCAGAATCAGCATTCGACTGCTGTTGGTCTTTTGTCTTCAGACATAATGTTCATATGGAAGTGTCTACAAGAAGCGGTAGAATATTCTTGTTTTGTCTTCCTCGGTACATCTTTAGTGTTATATTTTTTTCGTCATTTTTTCCCAATATTTCAGTATGCGTTCTTCGAATGTAAATTGAGTTTTATAGAGAGTTTATTTAAGGAATATTTTCGGATTTAAGGTTTCGATTATTTGTCACTATGTAGTTTCAGAAAATTAAAGGTTTCACATTTTTATTGCCTTCGTGAATATTTTAATCCAATCAAAATGTTTGATTGTAAAGAAGTGTATTCGATAAGTAGAGTAGACAATTTAAGATGTTCAAATGTATATAGTTAAGGATATTTCAGATATGATTCAATTTTCATTTTGTAATTTGCTGTAAAAGTTCAAAAATAATAGTAATAATATAAATTATAGCAGTATTGTGACGCAACAGCCCGATCAGAGCCGGGATCTTGCAATCCGACAGCCGGTATCACGCTCACGTACGCAGGCAGAAGCGGACGATCATCCAACCAATACAGGGATGTTTTATGCCAAGCACTTGCACCCTCCCAGTCGGAAAGTAGACTTTTGTGGCCGGGATTGCTGCCAATCGTAGCTCCTCAATTTCCTCATGATGGCACCGATCTTACACCCGGGACTTAAAATCCGCAAACCCATGTGTGGAATCGAACCTAGGTGAATTCAGTTGCTAGGAACCAAATTGGCCACGGTCCAGGACGTAAGACTCGAAATTTCCGCATGGAGGAACCGCAGGAGGGGAGGGGATGCTAAGAACAGACAAGTTAGATGACTCTGCAATAAAATATGAGGGGCGTAATTGGAAGATTCGATTTCTTTCGACAGGTTTTCACCTCGGATATTTTTAAATTTTCCCTGGTTGGCAAGGTAAATCCTGGGTATCCTCATTTAACATGATTTCTTTTCTATCATTACCCTTTCATTCTGTTTACTTTTCGTCTCTTAGCTGAGGTTTTAAGGTTTCGTGGTGTATGGCTGGGCCGGACAGATGGCGCGGATAGTAACTCCAAGGAAGTAGTACTCCCCGTAGAGACTAGAGGGTTGCTTGATCTAAATACCTGAACCAGTGGGACGGATGTATTCGCAAGGGCCCATTAAGGACATCCGTGCGTCTTTCCAACTTGTCTACCTACGATCTTTTAGCCTCATGTGTTTCCTTTGGTGCTTTTCTTCATCCGGGGCCGGTAGCCGCAATAGAACTTCCGTTCGTAGTACGTGAGGTGTTCTCTTTATTGTAAACGCTATCCCATTAAATGAAAATTTACGTGGATCTTATTTAGAAAAAAAACTATTTCTAAATAATAAGATCGCCAATACGATATTGGCACCAACAAATGGAATTCGTATTTTTTGTTTTGGCAAAATACCGCTTTTCCCAATTTCATTTTCTATTCAGTTCCACACTTTATCCTCTAGTCCAGGGATCACCAAATGATTGCACCTTGAGTAAATAAAGGAAAGCAAAAAATGACACTCATAGTATTAACATAATAAAAGCAAATTCCTTAAGTAACCCATTGGATCACCAATAGTATGAGAACTAATTTGTAACGGGAAAACTTTCACGTTTATAGCAGCAGGCATCTGTACAGGCATCTGGGTAATTATTTGGTATCGAACACAATTCAAAAGAAAATATGTTTTCTTAGTAACTCTCGTACTTATTTGTATGGGTTGCGTAATGATGCTGCAAGTTGAATTTTCTGAGTGTAGAACTTCACCAAAAACTAAACACTTGTTCCGCCATTTTCCACAAATAATAATTTAAAAAATCTCCTAGGAGTCTAAGACTTACATGTTGGATTGCTTGCTGTTTCGAACGTTATAAACTGACACATGACGATCTATATAAAGAAGAGAGAATATCCTCTGCTGTCAGTGTTTACACAATGCATACAGGGAACAAAATCAAGGAGTTGGTGGCGTCTGCTCTGAGCGAATATGAATCTCAGCCTTATGTAATTCACCAAATACCAAACAATTACCTAAACTGAAATTACTGTTACAGTTTCAAGTATTCTCTATTCTTTTTTTTACCGGCGTTTATTTTCACAGTTGTTCTCTTATTTCTTTCACTATACTTGCTATGCTCATAATAGTTAAAGACGGTACTGTATTGCACTCAAAAATTCTATGCCGAGATTTCGCTGGAAATATATATTTTGAGGACACCTTAATGCAAAGAAGGTATTTTAGAAAAACGTCTGGCGTGTGTGTGTGTGTGTTTGTGTGTGTGTGTGTGCGTGCGCGTGCGTCTTTGGAGATCATAGCTCATAAACGAAAACGCCGTTAAATACCAAATTTGGTGGATAAGTTTAGTATCTTTCCAGGATGCGACACGAAGATTTTCAAGAAAATCTCCCCACCCCTAACTACCCTCTCAATGGAAGTTTTGGAAAAAGTTATTTTTCTCAAAAATGGATTTTAATTAAATTAGCGTATATTGAGGAAGTTTATCTTAAACTGTACCTAGGAGTAGCCTCTGATTATCTCTTCATTCTGGTTGAATTTTCCATACCATACCTGGCAAACCATAAGACATACATAAAAAACTTACTACACAAAACTGTAGATCTCGTTGTAACATCAATTTGTGTCATATCCATTTTTGTAGTAGTAACCGTTTCCGATATGTTCCTTTTTGTGGTTTCAATTTTGCACTACTTAAACCTTGCTCAAACGAGGATTCAGCTTTTGTTTCATTTTTTTTATTTTACTCCTAGGTCATGCAAAGATAACCGAAGATCAATTGTTCACATTGCGACCAACTTTAGCAAAGTTGAGCATCGGATCAGCCTAGTGTATCTCCTTATTTCCCTTTCGCTTAGAAGGCAGCAAGTAATAAGACAATTTCTGCTAATATTTTTCTCGATTAGCATGGTGTAGATAAACAAATAATCTGTTTATTTGCAGAACAGGTGGAGCAAATCATATGGATGGAAACACATCAGATTTTTAATTCATGTTTTTATTGAGTTGTTTCATTGTTATTTGCAATTCTTAATAGCTTTTTTGACTTTTATTCGGTATTAGAATGAAGAAGAAAGGCTGCCATATGACCAACCCACATTATAAAACACTATTTTCACAGTTCTGACGTCACAATAAGCCCTATTTGTCTTCCAGCCCTAAATCTGGGCACATTTCCAACCCCTGCAGCAAACGAATTTGTTCCAAAAGTTGTTTGAGGCTAGCCACTGTTTTTTGTATGGGCTCCAGACCAAAGGTTTAGCGAAACACAGTTACTAATTTTGCGATAATGCTGCGTAGTTAGTGGTGAAATAAATTGCTCTTAACCTTCTAAATGGCGTTCGGTGGCCATGTAATTAATAGCATATGCCATTCTTTATTGATTTAAATTGTGAGCATAAAGCTATATAAGAACTGGCAAAGAGTTGCTGAATATTCAGTTTTATATGACACTATAATCAGTCATTTAGAAGTTTCTATGAAGTACACGTTCAATTTTTCTGTGAATGCATTATTAGTTTAAAGATATTTATTATTTTCCGTTAATTTTATTATATCAAAATTATTTTCTTCGCAATATCTCCCTTCATAGCGTAACGTTTTAATCCTAAGGATATCACAAGTGCGTTAAAAATATTCTGATATTTTAATATGACTTTTATTATATTCATACATTTTTATCGCTCTTTAGAAGAGAAAACTTTTTTATATAAAACCAAATACATGTATTCCTCTTCATTTAATGCCTTTTTATAGAAAAGTAATAAAAAGACCAGCATATCATAACTATTTGTAGTGATACAATAAAATGAATGACAGTAGGGATATAAATCTGATGTGTTCCATTCACATGACGTCATTTAGTTCTGTAAACGGACTATTCTGATAAAACGATTCTTGTATCCACATCATGCTAATTAAGATAAACATAACCAATATGGTCTTATTAAGGAACTCCTTATAAGTGGAAAGGAAATAAGGAGTACGATAGGCTAAAACGACAGTCAAATCCTTTATAACCTGTCATTATGCGGCTGTCATTGAGTAAAACAAAGATATGAAACGGAAGATATGAAATTATCTTATGATGAAACCAATATCAGGGAATATCTGTGAAATGGCTAGCTCGACAAAAAAGTTATATTGCATAAATTGCGTTTTTTAATGAGATCTACACCTTTTCTGTGGTTTGTATCTATTGCGGTATACCAGTTTTGCAAAAATCATTCTCAATGAAGGACTTCCGAAGCTATTGAGGATATAAATTGTATCCGTTTTTTATAAAACTGAAAATTTCGAAAAACCTCGTGTAAAAGTAGTTAGAGGTGAAGGGGGATTTTTTTTTTTAAATCTTCGTGTCGCATCCTTGGAAGATACCAACTTACATATCACTTAGACTACTGGTCCTTTGTGGATAACACCCTCAGAAATAAGAGAGAATGTGAGGGAACCACAGCGGCCTACAGTGGCCTATAAGCGGACCACAGAGACGCGCGGAAGTCCATAAGAATTCCAGAAAAAAGATCCGTTCCACTGCTGGAACCACCTAGAGAGGCCGAATGGCACCTATCGACCTCTAATATCCACGGGGAGTACTTTTTCCTTTGAGCAAGCTTCCGCCCTATCTTTCTGGCACCGCGATGTGTCACGTTACCTAGTAAAGTATTCAGGAAAGGTAAGAAGGTAACGGGATTATGGGGAATTAACGGAATTAAGAGAATTGTGATAGATGAGGAACCATCCCAGTATTCGTCTAGTGGTTCCAGAGGAAACTACAAAATAGTACATGGGGCAGCGTAGAAGTCATCTGGGAACAAAACTGGGACCTCCCAAATTCAAATCGCACACGTTACCGCGAAACCATCTCGCAATGTATGTGTTAACGTTAAACATTGGCGTAACGTTAAATAATTATCGGCTTAAAGGATTGCATGTGTTTAGTTTTTGTTTCTGTTATTTATTTTAGTGATCTCCACGAAGAATTACAACATTCTGTTTCATGGCAATAAAGCATCGTCAAGTTTCACATTTGTAACGTTTAAATCCCGTTCATTCGAAGTTTTAAATGAAAAAGGTTCATGGGTAGCACCCGATGTGCCAAATTTGAGTCGTCCTCTTGGAATTGTCTCTCAATTTTTCTACATTCAAAATGCCCCATAGGATGAACAGCATTTTAAATAAATGCTTATTTCGTAGAAGTTTATTAAAGCGAATTATCTTTCTAAAGAAGTTTATATATGAAGTAAAAAGGATGGACGTTTGGAAAATTAAAACTTATGTCTAATTTTTAAACGTATAACACGATAGCTAAACTACTAAAGTAAGAAAAACTTCAAAAATGACAGCAATATCTACAGTTTATATTTCAACAGTCATACAACCAGAAGTATGAAGTTTGGCAAAAACAATACTATTACTATATGAAACAGCTTGAACAGGTAACATCTATAATGTGTATCTTCAAATTGCCCCTAAATTACCTAAAGAGTATGAAGTACTAGACACAGTAGCCAACTGTACAGGTTTTAAGGTAGGGGGACCAACATTTAACATCGCATAGCCTTCTCGATAACTGACATCGAATAGCCTTCTCGATATCTGACTTTTACTCTAGAAATGTTCTAATCCCAGCATTAAAGAATCCTCCAGGACATTCTGGGAGCGTCTAGAATAATCTATAAATTTTAAGTTCTTTATGAAACATTGCGATGCTGAAAAGTATATGGAACGCTGGAGGACTTTATGGAACTTCGTATAATAAAACAAATATATTTGTCTCTCAACAAAGCGATTTCTAAGTAAATATCCACTAGTAATTACCGATGATAGAATCATTATGAAACTTATTATTACATAGAAATTATTTAAAGAATTTGTACCCAACTCCATTCTGTCTCGAGGATATTAAAGAGGTCTAAAATGAAGGAATTTAGAGATGCCGGAATCTTGCTGAAAATTCTGCAACTTTACCGAGCTTTCCACAAACTTGCAGAATTTGATGTAATAGTATTAAACCTTAGGGATGTTTTATTTCGCTCATGGAAAAATGTGTTAGCAAGTAAACTAATTAATAAGCGTTTGTATATTAAAATAGTCGTATGCACTGAAAACAGGATAATGCGGACTGTTAACATGAGGAGAGTATTTAACATAACATAAAATTCACAGCTTAGAGGTGTCTGGCCCATAATTAAACATTCCGTGACTTTGTCCATAATTCTAAAACCACTCTAGAGTGAAATAAATATTGTACATCTTTTAGAAGATCTACCGTTTAGAATCTGGAAGTTATTAAATGCTTATTTAAAATCCCACGTATGGCTAACTATCTAAAGTACTGTGGAATTCAAATCGGATGAGTTACGGCGAAGCTGAGAAACAACTCCGTCCATAATGTTCAGTGTCGCGCGCAGACCTTTTAACCTATGTTGTGTCGCGGAGAAACACAGGAGCTCCAGGGTGAGGGGGATTAACAAGAATAATAATCAAAAGATAAATATGTTTATTACAACGGTTGTATAAATTTACCACGATGACCGGGATAGTGGCTACGTCTCATTTGAAATCATTTATGGCACCTTGATACACTCCGATATTAGCTGCAGCTGGCTCCATAGAACGTGTTAATGGTGGAATTGGTTGTTTATTTTCTTTAGCTAGAGCACAGAAGGAAACAAATTTAAAAATAATGTGCATGGCATCAGAAATTAAACGGCACAACTTGTTGCATGCTGCTTCGTTCTGTTTTGGTCTGTGTAGTGTCAAGGACACTCGTCTGTATATTCATGTTCTAAAGACCCAACAAATGAAAGCCCGCGCAGGTTCATGGGTTTTTAGAGTTCCATATTAAGCACAGCAAGGGGCACGTTCCATTAGTAACTCTGTTCAAACCCGTGCAAATGTTTTGCTAAACGTGCATTTAAGTGTTCATATCTGCCTGAAGATCCGCGTCTGTTTTAGCACTAGTGATAGCTAAAATTCATAAAAGCTCTTCAATTCAGAACTAAAGTCGTACAAACTGAAAGGTTTGAAATTTTATGCTGTTTGCATGTCTACGAGGAAAAAGGAATAGCAATTAACAAAAGTAGGAAATCATTTAAAAATTAATGCCAATGTCAAAGAACATTTCACAAATGGTTAACGAATATATATATATATATATATATATGCTGGTTTGCACGAATGAGTGAAGTCATCACAGCTATAAATGTGAAAATATTTCGTTAAACAAATTCTCATATATTAGCTTTACAACGCAACTAGTAATGAGCTTGTGTTTTTACTACGTTAATACAATAAGAACTGGTATCAGTTTTAGGTTCTGCTATGACTACCAATTACGACCAAACCTATAAAAATACGTATGTTATCAGAAATATAAATATTAATGTCAGAAACATAAACAATGATTTTACGAGATAATAAACTAAATCCTAATGCTTCCGCGTTTAGAACAATTAAAGCAAAATCCATCACTACGATAGTCAATTCAATTTGTGCAAAGTGAATTGCTGATTTCAAAAGCAAAATACTGCATATCGCCTATACTCTGAAGGAATCATTTGTTTCGGCTATCTACGCAGTGCACTGTAGGCAATTTGCAGGAGCGTCGAGCAAAGTTGCTCTCTCTGGCTTACTCAAAGAGCAACGCGTTGGTGACTCCTAATATGAAGATAGTTTGCCGTGGGGCCATTCTTCAAATGATGATGATGATTGAGGTATAAGGGCGTTCAACTACTAGGACTACCTTAGAAAGCTAAACGGGGCATGAGATGGGAACTAAATGTGTTTAAAATGGTAAAAGGCGTGCTAAAATTAGACGTAAAAGAAACTGTAAAAACTAAACAGCACAAAAGTCATTAAATCCATAAAACCTGTTAAAACAATGGATTGTAAAAATGGATAAAAACAGGTAAAACTAACTGTTTTGTAAGCTTATAAAAAGAACTAGATCCTGAAGGTAAAACTAATTGTAGATAAAAATTTAAAAACTCCTGTCAACAGCAGCGGGATCATTGCCAAGGACCTCCGCTAAGGAGGCCGGCAGCTGGAGAGTGGTGCGAAAAGATACAAGAGCACCATTCTTCAAAATCTTCGTATCACATACGGGGGAGATGTAAATTTAAATACGTTTTAAATTGCACTTCCAGAAAGGCTATTCAAGGGTCCTCGAAACGCGTATTTTGGATGAAATATCCATATTAAACTTTTGGCTGAAGTACTTGGATAGGTAAGTAGTGGAGAAAATAAGAAACATTCTGTGACAGTATGATTAGAAAAAAAAACCTTTTCAATTGAAGCTTTATGTGAGGTTACAGAGTAAGAGGTAAGGTGCCCAGCTGTTGCATAAGTAAATGGAGTCTTTATCCACATAAGTATCTTTATAACTAGAAGAATTTTCCGGGCTGAGAAGCCGTGGTCTGCTGGAGTTTTCAGGCCCAGACGTTTCGTTCACGACTGCGGTGAACATCTTCAGTGGCATGGACTAAGTCATCTCGGTGATGGTTTGGTTGCAACTGACTCGTTGGCTGAAATAGCGCCAGTATTTATACTCAGTCATTACGCCACTAAAGATGTTCACCGCAGTCGCGAACGAAACGTCTGGACCTGAAAACTCCAGCACAACCACGGCTTCTCAGTCCGGAAAATTCTTCTAGTTATAATTTGGACTGTGGTCGTTAAAGCTTACGACTACTGAGAATGACCTTTACTTCTCTTCTGGATTTATTCCCTGTAAGTGCAACTACTAATTTTGAGGAATGCAGTTCCAAGAGTCAATAAAGTTAAAATACTGTACAGAGTAAGCCACCAAGTACTAAACAATATAGTGGGAAGCAGTAAATGCTGCAATCGTTGGAATATCCCACGGGGAGAGTATACTGAACCGAAAATCCTACTCCTCCCATCTATAAGAGTGGTGTGTGTTAGCGTATCATGAAAGTCAAGGAGTAGCCATCCAGGTTGATGAGATCACGCAATCTTGGTTGCCCAGTAACCACTAAAGGGATTCCGTTTGTGTGGAAAAACTCCAGAGACGAAACTCCGTGTGAAAATGGTCCTTTGCCGTGGCACTAAATCCAATACATCTGTTTGTAACGTGTTCAGCGCCGTCGACCTTTAACACCTCCTACAGGGCATGCAGAGTAATGCTTGGCTACATTGTTTTCTGTTTTCCTTTCCCTGCACATTGAATATCCTGCAGTGGCGTATATACTTTACAGAAGCAAAGAAAAGCAGTAACATATTTTTGTGTTTACAAAACGTTTCTAAATACCTAATATTTTTCGCATTGTACTAGAATGAAGCCAATCTGGAAATATGTTCTTTCCTTATGATCTACATATTGTCTTTTTCTCTCCTTATTTCACTTCTCTTTGTTCTTCCTGGTCATTGTTTACCTTTGGGGTTATAATTTGTCTCTTTGGATATTCTGGCTCTTAGCATTCCTTGTAGACGTACCAGTTAACCTGTATTCTTAAATCAGCTTAAAATGTGTTTATTCCTTAATATTCTCTAGTTTGTTAATTTATCGGAGCTTATACCGGGTGGAAGAGAACATACTACATTCCTTCTGATATGTGATTCATAGACCATTACAAACAAAAAGCCTGATACCATTTTGTTCTTTGATCAGCCGATTTCGAAAAACTAACTGGTTTTTGTGCCAAATTGGATGCGTAATTTCACAATAATGTACAGAGATAATGGTTTGTTACTTGTAAAATGCGTAGAGTAACGTATTTCTGACCTTAGTTTCGGTAGGAATAATGGGACATCGCACAGGGTTTCGAAGTAAGTAATCACTTTAAAGAATTTTGGGATATTCCGAGCACCTCTTTTCAGCCGTGAAGTAACTCGGCAACGTTGCGTTGAGGTTGGCCAGAGATCTGAACCGGCTTCTAGATGTAAACACGTCGATCTTGCCAACACGACGCAGGGTGGGGAGCAGCGAGTGCAACTGGCATTCTGATAGGCCAACACTCGCATAGTAAAACCGGAGGGAATGCCCTTAACGTCCTAGTGAGGCGTGTTTATGTACTGACCCAATGCAAGCGATACCCACACAACCTGCGGTGTTGCTAGCTTGCCTGTCTCTTTTTTTCGAAAAAAAAACTAAATTATCTGCATAGGAAATGGTCGGAGACAAAATGCAAGATACAAAATGTTTCAAATATCGAGATCTATCACTGGTGTAAGTTATTGTAATGACTTCCCTTCCACCTGATATCCGTACATATATATACCGGCTGGGTCAAAAAAATTATGTTGGTACATGAATTATTTAAAAAGGCTTAGTTTCTTGCTTTGTTTAGTCTGTTTGTTGCAATTTATTAAACACGGAAGTCTGTTTGTTGCAATTTATTAAACACGGAAGTCTGTTTGCTGCAATTTATTAAACACGGAAATTTGGAGCGGCGAGCAACGAGGGGAATGCGTTCCAAGAGTTCATAGGAAGTTCGCTGCCACTTTCAACTCGTCGTCATTATCCTGTGCCCTCTGCTCGTGCAGTTAACACCTGTGTTCCCAAATTAGAGAAAGTAGGCTCTTCACTAAAGAGAAAACCTCCAGGTAAAGTAAAATCCGTTCGTACTCCTGAAAATATTGTGACTTAGTTTCTTAAATGAATAGTGCGACGCGTTCGGTCAGAAGACCTGTGACTTAACATCAGCCGCTCCAGTAGAAATTTAAAATTTCACCCGTACGAGTTCCAAACTGTACCTAAATTACATCGCCAGTGCTATTTTTGTGAAAGATTTTTGAATGAACTCAAACTTGATGAAGATGTTACTTCCAAATTATTGGTTGTCTAATGAAGCTCACTTTTATTTGAACGACTTCGTAAATCAGCAGAATTTTTGGTATTATGCACAGTAAAACCCACGGCAAGTATATATTTGAGGATGTTTATAGTTGCGTACAAACTGAGAATGCAGCTAGTTATGACAGAGATTCAAAATTTCTAACGTCACGAATTAAGAAAATTTCTTATTGACAGAACGACCTGGTTTCAAAAAGATGGTGCAATACCATACACTCTACGCATCTCATTAACGGAATTGCGAAATTTGTTTGAATATCATATCATATCGAGAAATAATGAGATTACTTGACCTCCACGATCCCCCGAATTAACAGCATATGATTTATTTTTATGGGGGCACCTAAAAGGTAAAGTACACGCAAACAAACTGCAAAGTATTCAGAACAAGTCAGTAATTCGTGAATAAATTGGAAACATCACAATCGAAGTGTTGCAAGGTGTGATGGGAAACTTCAAAAAACGATTGCAAGAATGTGTACACAGTGAAGGAGAGCATTTGAAGGACGTTATTAATGATTATATGCAAATAACATACTAAGTTTTATATTTACATGTAGTGAAAGTTAAAACAATGCAATATCTAGTTTCTTTTGAAATTTGCCGTTTATTGTAGCCTTTCTGTATCACTTTATGTGAATAAATGTCAAATAAAATACCTATAATTTTATATTATCAGGCTATACTACATGTAATAGCTGCATGAATACACAGTCATGCGTATTATCCATTCATAAGAGATTAATCTGCTTTGTAACAGCAAATTATGAATAAGGCCGAATATCTATCTCAATTTATACAAGAGGAAGTTTACAAGGGGCCAGTGTTGCATTGATTTCACAGATTGAGCTGTAATTTTATGGTGAAAGTACATCAAAAACAAAAACGGACAAGTCCTGGCTTTCGCTCTCCAAGAGTCGCTATTCGGCGGGAAAAATTATACGGTTTAAGGTTGTAACAGATAATTTTGTGTCTGTCATTAGCTCAACGATCAGTTGTTTGGCACTTTGCCAGTCACTGATAAACTTTGACCCGCACCGATGCTACAGGTATTTACGAGCATGCCACACTAAATATTTCTTACCACCAAGATTTCATGTAACGAGTAGAAAATCGGCGCAGTTACGGTTTATTATTTCCATTGTAATTGGTTCCTCCAGGGGCAGGAGGAAGGTACTAAGTGGTTTTTGTAAGTTCTCTTGCTTAATAATATTATCGTTGGAAGGAATTAGATATTACTTTTGGGTCATTCTAATTTGTAAATATATTCTTGGGAAATTTTGACCTAAGGTAGAGAAGGCTATAGTATTAGAATTTTCGATATACTTACACTAAAAGAAATCGCAATTCGTTTTGTAAGATTAATGTGACTTGGCCCATTATTAGATAGAAACCTCGAAACCTTTCACTGAAGAACACTTATGATATTAATTTCGCTTTTGTTATGTCTTGAGGTGAATGAAAGGAGTACCAATTAAAGCGATGACCTATAATAGTATCTATTTGGAATAAGATAAAGTATAAATGTGTGAATTTATATTAACTTAATAAACAAATGTATCAAAAATTGTCTAATTTAACTAGTTGCCTACCTTTTGAATAATTTCTAATGTATAGGTCGTCATAATTCCGATACTTGAGTGTTTCGTTCTAGGTAATTCTACAGCAATTGTTTCATATTCCATCCATTAACAGCTTTGTATTCCAACCCACGATGCAGAAATTCGCTCGCTATTGAGATTGGTGTACATGCTAGGAATACGTAATACGCATGACTGTGCAAGCCGAGAAATGTCCAAGGTATTTGATAATGATTCCATAGCACATATCAGGGTATGTGCATGTCTCCAAGCAGTGAGAACTAATGTGCATCAAGGCGACCAATGTGTGAAACCTTCATATTCAATGTTTCTTAAACAATTACGTTCAGTTTTTACCACGTGCCTCTATTGCTAACTAATTCCGAAATTTTGAGACAAATACATGAAGTAGTTTATTGAGAAAAAATATGTTGTTTCTTTTTTGTTTGTTTTTAACTACCTACCAGAAAAGCTATTTGCGATTCAGTATTCAAAATCTGAGACAAAACTTCATATTTACATCCAGGAATATTGCTTTTAACAATTATTGGAAGAGTTTAAAATTAATTAAATATTACTGCAGGAAAATATTTGAAAAATAATTCTTTCAAACTTTTTTCATTATTTTTGTGGATTAATTAATTTTGCTAATAGAAATATGTAATTAATTTTACTATTTTTATTTATTATGATATTAAGATATTTTGGTAGAAAAATCAAACTGATTGGTGGAAATGTGTATCGCAAGGAGCATTTCGAAGGTTTACTCATTTGTTACCAATGACACTTCCATTTAAAAGATCACAGGATAATTTTTAAATTGCAAGTGACTGAAAATAACTTGGCCATATTAATCTACAAATACCACGGTATACTAATTCGCTAAAATAAAAACTTTTCCAAGAGTATTGGTTAATTTTCACAGGTTGGACCCCTTAATGCAGAATTAAAGAGCTTTAAGACATTAATGCGTGAAATATTGCACCAACATAAGGGCTTATGTAAATACACTGTATCAAGTGATGCACCAGGTTTAACGTTTCACTTTAGTTCATTGTGCACCTGTGGCAAAACTAGTCCTGAGCAATGGGCTACTAAAGGTATTCTCAGAGATTTTAAATTATGAATCTTTTATTTCTAGTGGATTAAATATCTCTCCTCGATGAAGCATACAAGTTTTTGTATTTGACTCTAATTAGAATCCTAAAAGGGTACAAAACCCAATAGTAAAGAGGCTTTAAAGTACAGTGAAACAAAAATGCTTATTCCCTCAACAGACAAATGCCTTTGTTTTTCACACAAACCGTGTGTAGGACAGGAGTTGAATATGTAGAGTCAGACTGAACAATTCAATGCCATATCCGGGATTTGGACCTCGGATCTTCCGGTCTCTAGCCGGCTGGTCTAACCACTGAGCTACCCTAGCAACATGCCGGGTGGCATTAAATTTCTCAACTGACTCGCTATTTCCTGATAAACCACAAGTGATATCAAATTATTTTTTGAGATGACAAACACCAATGTTGACCTACAATGTCGTAAGTGCTAAAGTAAACTACCTTTGGGTTTACTGAGAAACATGAGTCAGATGAGAAATTTAATGCCGTGTCGGTATGCTGCTATGGTAGCTCAGTGGTTAGAGCAACCGGCTAGAGTTCGGGAGATCCGTGGTTCAAATCCCGGCCAAGGCATTGACTTTTTCAGTTTGACTGTACCTATCCAAGTCTTTATTTCTTTCAGTGATTACAAATGAAAATATGGTTGCAAATAAATGCCTTTCTTGGATCCTACCTCGAGAATTCTAACTTGCTGTTTCGCTCGATGGTAGTTATTGCTGCACGCTACGAATTTCCTGTCAAATATCAACTGCTGCTCGTTAAGCATTTCCACTTCAAATTAAACTGAGCTGCAGGGCTCGTTAGGCATTCCCACTTGAAACTGAATTGAGCTGCAGAGCTCGTTATATATACCTACTTGAAGCTGAACTGAACTGATCAGCAAAGCTCGTTAGGTATTCCCTCTTGAAACTGAATTGAGCTGCAGTGCTCGTTCTCACTTGAAACTGAACTGAACAGCAGGGCTCGTTATGCATTCCCACTTGAAACTGAACTGAAAGCTGAAGGGCTCGCTATACATTCCCACTTGAAATTTAACTGAACACTTGGCTAGCTCTACTTTTTATACCTTTTGGTCACGGGTCAGGAAACTTCCAGAAGCAGTCGCACGTGCAAGTCACCCCATGTTTCACAAACTCACCCAGCTGTAACAATGTCCGGTTCGAAGTCACCGAAATTGTTGACAGCAAAGGTGCGACATCGCAGCTTCGATGTTAAAATAACTTCCACGGCGTGCGTGTCCACCAACGCAGGTGTATCAGTAGATGGTAACAATCAACTCTGGTTTACGAAACAAGCCGTTCACACAGGTTTCACGCTTACGGCCGCAGCGCGTGCTCATAATAGGTTTATAAAATACAAACGACTGTACTTTCAGGGGTTACTGAGCGATGGTATACGAACACCTTGGTACAGAACGCCTATGGTCAGTAACGATAAACTATACATTTAAGTACTGATTGTTCTTTTAAACATAGTTTCTGATAAATTTAAACAAATAAATACTGATGCATATGGAGTACAGAGCTTTACTCTAAAATGTTTTATTTATCCTCCACAAGTACAAAAATAGTATCACTGCGGTATTTTCAAAGTTGTGCACCCTCCTTTTTAGGGCGGGGAGCTGTTCCATCAGAAAGCTTCACTTTCATATGAAGAATCATACCATCAGAAAGACAAATTACTAGCTTATCCTTACTAATAGCGCAGTCATCAGCGTGCGGGGCTGTTAATTTTGTGGTGTTGGTTTCGAACTGTTATCTTTCAAGGATTCTTTGCACAGATTATTAAAAGCCCCCTAACCAATACCCCTAACCCAAACTGCCCCTTACAAGAAACACTTTTGTTAGTGTTGATTTTATGAAGAATGGATGAAATGATTTGGTTAAAATACTATATATTTGTTATTTTCATTACAAATTAAAAATATATATCTACAATTTTCAGTGAGTAGCCTCTAAAGGCCTCTGCTTTCTGGACGACTGTTGTATAGTTGATAAACCATAAGAGTTAGACAAAATCTTGCTACACAAAAAATGTAGATCTCACTAAAGCACACGGTTTGTTCACCTTTTATGTGGACTTAACCACTTCCGAGATATTTCTTGTTAATCAATTGAATTTTACAATACCCTGTTATGCTCTTCTCAAATGGGAAGCTGTCATTCGTTTTCATTTGTACTCCTAGGCATGCAAAGTGAACAGAATTTCAATTGAATCATGTAGCGACCAGATCCTAAAGAGTTTGACTGTATTCTTAGCCTAGCGTATTTTCAAATTTCCCTTGTACCATCAAATAGGCGGCGGCGTGGCTGAGGGGTTAGACTGCTTCCTCCCAACTAGGCAACTCGGGTTTGTGTCCAAGCGCTCGCATGTGGGATTTTGTTGGATGAAGCGGCGTCTGGGCGGGTTTTTTTCTGGGTCCTCCGGCTTCCCCGCCACTCATTTCAACAATTGCTCCATCAGCACTTTTCCTATCATCCATTTCGCTTGCATTTATAATCCACTTCCTCATGCTAATGCCTGGTTACGGGCCGTCTACTCGTTCCAGATTCCCCATTCTGTGGTTTCGTGCCGTTGGCTCCCCGACAGGCTTCAGACGCCTATTCATCCGCTTGTAAGTCCTAGGGGGTGTCAGTCCTAAATATGGGGAGGGTGAGCCAACTACGAATCGAATAGAACCATTAAATAAATAAGTAATAAGATCATTTATTCTAACGCCTATCTGGATTAGCATGAAGTACAAGAATAAACTTTCGTAAAAATAGTATATTGCAGAATGTTTAGAGAAGATTATTAGAATGGAACTTGTACATTTTTTCATAATTTAAGCACATGTTGCGGAGGTGTTTGAACATAGCATGGCCACAATTACGTGCAAGTAGCAGCAACTGGAATATTTGTTTGTTTTTCTTATTCAGTGTTTAACGCCCGCTTTTACCACTTGTGGCACCGCAGGCGAGAAGACTTGTTAGTGAAGTAATGCTGGCTATTGATTTAGATCTATTGCAAACAACGGTGAATTCAAATACCTGTAATACATGTAATATCTGTAATATATGTAATATCTGTTATATATGTAATATATAACAAAGTAAAATAATAGCTCCATGGCATGGCAGCGCACAAGGAACCTTGGTCTACCGCCCGGCCGCTGCGTCCCCCATCTCGGTCCATGATAGACGTCATGGATGGAGTGCAGAATTGGTGGGTGAGATATGATTAGTGCCTCAACCCCCCCGGCCGGTTAATGCGGTCTTCATAACCTGGAGCTGCTCTTCTCCATCAAGTAGCTCCTCAATTGGCCTCCAGGGACCTCGCGAGGCTGAGTGCACCCCGGGCAAGGTCTCCCATTGGTGGAAAAATCCCCACGCCAGTACCGGTAATCGAACCTAGGTCTCCAGCTTGGTAAGCAGCCGTGCTACTACCGCGCTAAATATATCAACGTACTTGCTTAAAACTCCTTTATAACCTCTGAAATTTTGTCGGTTGAATTATGTAATACTGTATAACACATACGGTCTGTCTGACCCATGAGATAAATAAGTCACAATATGTAAAAATTTTAAGATCAATAAATAAACCGCT
Organism: Hymenopus coronatus; assembly: GCA_030762935.1. Classification (NCBI taxonomy): domain Eukaryota; kingdom Metazoa; phylum Arthropoda; class Insecta; order Mantodea; family Hymenopodidae; genus Hymenopus; species Hymenopus coronatus. The sequence goes on from CM060900.1 coordinate 64,045,847, forward strand.
CTATTCTACTATACTTTTGCGGTTCTTTCTCTTCTTTCATTCGTTTTTTTTTTTTTGTTTGTTGTTTCTAGCTTTCTATTGTTTATATGTTTTGAGGCAGACTTAGATATGAAATTTACATAACCCGCTGGAGCAGTCCACCTGACAACTAAAGTGCACTTCTGCTGCCCAGGGATTCCTCCTTGGGGCTTTCCATTAGGATGGTACCTATTTTATGCTCAGTCCCGCTGTTTTCGCAGGGACAGAGGTGGATACACCACTTATGCGCTTCAACCCTAAAGTGAAGACTATATAACAACCTCGTTGTGATCTACCACGTATCTACAATTCGCGTAAAATCTCCTGCATATGACCTTCAGAGGCTGTAGCGAATCACAAGCGTGCAACATCGCAAAGTCAGAACTAGCCACTTAACGCTCAGATACTAAATGTTTATTACAACCTTAAAAGTTGCATCAGATATAGAGAGAATGATCGAACAATCATATATGAAAAAAGAGCATAATTTTAGCTTTTCCCTTTCTATATTTATACTTAATTATGTTTTAAAAGTATGCTGTTAGTAATGAGAAAATCTTGAGTTGTTAACAGAGATGTGTTTAACCTTTGTGCTAATGTACCATTATGCTTCCCTTTTCTGTAATAATCCCTAAGCACTCTGACCAGGGGACAAAACAGGTAGTTAATGTGCATTTCTATGAAACTAAGGCTTACAAAATGCCGTTAGTGATTGCGTTAGTGAAATAAGAGAACCAAAATATAGTGTTTTACATAGTCAGGCTCTCTGGCCATCCCTCTGCAATAAGCAGATACGTTAGTTTCTGTTGTCATCTATTTAGTTTTACTAAATAGCCAAATTTTACATAGAATTTTAATATATAGTTCTACTAATACCCTGCCAACAAGCGCACGATATGGCTACGGTGTAGGGCTCTCCTATTGAGTACTACCATATGCAAGAGGTTTGACTCGAACTCTAGTTAGACTACTCGCCTCTCACCAGGTTCGATCCCAAGCAACCGCATGTGAAATTTCTGGCGGACAAAGCGGCGCTGTGTTCTCCATGTTCTCCGGTTTCCCCCGCCATGGCATTCCACCGGTGCTCCGTCTTCATTAATGTATCATCAGTGTCACCGCCGGTGGTGCCATAAGTAGTTAAAGCGGACGTTAAACACTAAAAAAACTCTAGTTACTGTTTACTAAGCTCTCCAGTTAGTACCGGAGGACATTGAGGCGTACCGCAACACCAAAAATGTGTCACCACCCAGAGGTACCCAATCTGCCATGGGTATCAGAAACCACTCCCCGCGAGTGTAATCCAAACTGAATAAATAAAAACAATCCGAATATACTACCCAGCACCTAGGTAACTATACTGAGACATAAGGGATATTCAAATTATAAATATAATTCCAAAAACAAGCCTTACAAAAGTTTTCAGATAATTAACTATTCTAAAAACTAACATTTAAAATTAAATCAGTAAACAAGCATCTAGAATATAAGAAGCAAGATTAAGATGTAAATAAATTATAATAATATAAAGCAAATTATTCTAAATCTAAAATATTACTGGAGAACCAGTAACATTACAGTTGGTATCCAGTTGTTTTCTATTGTATGCTATACATCACTGGTATCCAGCAAAAGCTGCTCATATCCAGCATTAACTAAGCTGGATATTTACTAAAAGTTTATTCTACCTACCAGAATATAATTTATGTATATGTATTTAACTATATTTCTTTCCATATTATTTTATTTATATAATTCAATATTTAATGCTATTATTGTATTGCACTAACAAACTCATTTTTATATAATTTTTATATACTTCTTTAATAACTCTTTAAAATTTCCACTCCTATAATACTCCTTTCTCACCAGCATGACTGAAAATTCAGCAATGATGGTCCTATTCCCTACACCGGCAGCTTTCTGCCTCTCATTTCTATTATTCTTCTCCTTCCTCGCTCACTCAGCTATACATTCAGCCATAATAACCCTACTCACTACACCGGCACATTTTTCTGCCTCATATTCATTCTTCATCTTCTTCCTCGCTCAACATAATTACTGCTGATTAAGCTACGGTAATTCTATTCACTACACCGGCACCTTCTTCCCTCGTCTCCATTCTTCATCTCCTTCTTCCCTCTCCCACTTACCTTCGCAAACTGAACAGCTTCCATTTGGGAGGGGATCGGTTGGGGCTCAGCGTACTTCTAATAACGTCAGAAGTACAACTGCAATGGATCAGCAGCACCCGCAGCAAGGCAACTAAAGAGATTGGAACCATTCCCCTGCGGTTTTGGGACGTCAAGCGCTCGCCTGACTACTTCTGTTAACGTCAGAAGTAATAAGTATACTAGGAATGCGTAGCGCTGACATCAAACCAGATAAAGGGATAAACACCCACCACCATAGGGGAACACTATACACATACATACAAATGTTCATGCTTGCGGCGGGACTCGAGCCTGCATCCCCCCTCTGAAAACAATACCAATTACAGTTGTGTTTAAAACAAAAACAAAAAACAGTTTTTTAGGAATAAACGAGTTTATTATTATACTTCGTTCAGAGCCTTACGGAACAGTGGAAAAGGGAGATAAGGATGTTGCGTAGCCGTACTGGTGACTATCACAAAGTACCAACATATGTAATCACCTGTGAACAAGAAATTTGTTTCCTACCTTCGTCCTTTCCACTGTCTAAAAAAATGCTACATTTTTGTTACTATTTATATTAGCATCAAATAAATCATATGAGGAAACAAAAATAAAATATAAAGAACAGAAATACATAGCGAATGAGAAAACATGAACACCAACCAATTGGAAGTCATTATCAGCAGAGCAACCACACTTTTGCTAGTTTCTGTTGAACAAATTGAGTAACGGTTGCAGTTTTGTTGACCTCTAATTTCAAACAATATTCAAATGTGCATAATCTGAATAATTAAGCAGGCACGTTATCCATTACGCCACAGATGCGGTTCAATACACTGTCGAAAAGACATTGGTTATCTTCGCAGTGAAGGTTCCAGTTGCATTAGTCACATATTGTCCCAATTATAAATTCTTCATGTAGGCAGAATTATAAAACAAAACAAATTCTTATAATTAATTATATTACATGATTTTGTCTTATATTTGTTAACTTGTAGAATAATACAGTTCATCTTCTATTCATATCACGTTAAAAATAATTGTTATACTGGGCGCTCTTCGCAGGCTCATTTCCAGATAAGTAAGTCTTCCTCATTATGTATCCCGAGAAATCGTATATAAATAAAACCAGCAATAAAATACTTAATGATAAAAATATTGTTTTCCAAAAAATATATTTATGCATTTCGTCAGTATAGAACAATGAAACCACAAGTTGGAAGCAATATTTGACGACACAGTATATTCTTGAAGAAAATAATGAACATAATGATATTAAATCGAAAACATATTGACATGAATGAAATGGGTAATTGCCCTAAGTGTGACAGCAACATTTTACAGGGTCTTGGAATGCACCTCACATATTTAAATAATTTAATTGTTTTCAGGCACCTGAGTCGTTGATTAGACAGAAACGTGAAATAAACAAAAATGCATGATGGATATAGCTGGATTTTGCCCCACGCCAATTTATTAAGTGTTATTTATAAGTAGTTTAATTTTGTGCTGATTATGATAAAAATTTTAAGTATGTATTAATGACGTAATCGATTATTAGAACATCAATGACTACTAATTGTAATATTTAGGATTGTTATGGAAAACAGAGCAGTAGTGTACTTCCAATATAATTGGAAGCTCGTATAAGTAGCCACTGTTAGGCGCATCCATGTGAGTCCTGAATCACAATCCTTGGGGAATGCAACCTAACCTCCAATAAATTAATAAACCTTAGTTAAATTAATTTAATTATCTATCACGCATTACAACTTGACAAGGCTTGTTAAGTTATTGAACTATGCCAACGCTTATTAGTTAATAAACATTCTATAATTATGAGCTGACATTAAAACAAATAATATGAGAACAATTCAGCTAATATTTAGAACTTTGTAATGAACACACAATTTCTAATAGTTTGAAATGTGAAAATAAAGTAGATTTAACATATAATTATGTAGTATCATGTTTTATATGTAGGGTTGCTTAAAATAGTCGCTAATCACCTGAGAGTGGCCAAAGTGATATCACTAAAAAGCTAATAATAGATGAAAATAAAGGGAGTCTCCAGAATACTGTCTCCAATCTTTAGGATAAACATTATACAGTCAATAGACTTTTACGCTGAGAGTTTTGATATAAGGAACCAGTGATCGGACATTGATACCTTGGATGTTACGATTTTGAAAATAACTTTTTTCAAGCATCTTTTATTGTAATGCTCATTACTAACCTAGAGGTCACAGCATATGTTCAAAGTGACGACCCTTGTGAAAATACACGCATTACAACAAGCTCATAGCAGGTGTTGAATATGATGACCATTTGTCTCAATACATGCATTACAACAGCTCACGGCTGATGTTCAAATTGACGACCATTTGTCTCAATACATGTATTACAACAGCTCACGGCTGATGTTCAAATTGACGACCATTTGTCTCAATACATGCATTACAACAGCTCACGGCTGATGTTCAAAGTGACGACCATTTGTCTCAATACATGTATTACTACGAGCTCACAGCAGGTCCCCCTAGAATGACGAACGTTTGCCTCAATACATGTATTACAATGAGATCACAGCAGGTGCTCAGAGAGACGACCGTTTGCCTCAATACATGCATCAATCAGTACGAGCTCACAGCAGGTGCTCAGAATGACGACCGTTTGCCTCAATACATGTAGTACAATGAGCTCACAGCAGGGGTTAGTGACGATGTGCCTCAATACATGTATTGCAATGAGCTCATGCCAGGTATTCAAAGTGACAATCACCTGCCTCAATACATGCATTTTCCAACGATGACTAACATTTTGTGGCACCTTCTTCAAAATTCATTGTTTGCTGCACAATGACTGCAGCAGCTAGGAACCTAGCAGGCAATTCCTCTTAATGTCATACATCAACGTTTGTATGTGTCTCTATATCTCTATAACAAAAAAAGAATCCAGAGGAGTGAGAAAAGGGATCGCGTCTACTATGGCGCAAATCTTGCGGACGTAATGATCAAAGTGTGCAGGAGCCCCGTACTGTTGGAGCCATGTCCCCTCGCGGACAAATGGTACGGTTACCAATTCTGGCAGCACATTTCGAAGAAACACGAGGTATCGCTGATCATTCAAATGGGGTGGCAGAAAATAAGATCCTATGAGCTGAATCCGTACAATTCCAGCCCAAATGTTAATACTAGTAAACCTCTGCTGATGACGAGACAGGTGGATGGCATATGTATTGTCACGATATTTGAATACATCAGCACAGCTAACACTGCCTCATCGGCGAACATACGAAATGTAGCTGTTAGCTATTGTAGTACAGCACTGAATAATCCATTGACAGAACTGAACTCTGATTTAAAAATAATCTGGCTCCAATGCTTGTAGCCGTAGTCTGATATTGGCGCAATTCCTGCTCCTTTAGGGTTATTCACACAGAAGTTTTGGAAACATGAAGTTCATGGGCTTGTCGGCGGTTACTTTTTAATGCCTTGTCTGCCACACCATCCAACAGCATCTCCTGATGTCCGAACAATTATTTGTTTCGCTTGAGTGGACCAGTCTCTCGTAGTATTTCCACCAATTCAGATGATGTCTGTAGGGGAAAGCTCTCTCGGTACATCCGTTTGTGTCCCCGGGTGCTGCATTAGTTGCACTATATGTTAAAAGCATGTGTGTAATTTCCTGTGCTCCATTTAATAATGCTCCATTTTCGATAGTCAGCCATGCACTGCAAGCAAAGCAAATAATTTATTAAAGCACCAGAAACACTTTTTATGAAAATTAAAGTAACTTATGGAAACATACCTCACTTAATTTTCAGGAACCCTTAGCGTCCAAAAATGCATTTCCAACTTGAGGTTCCTTATGTCAAAATGCAAAACAGTTATCTACTGTGTGTATAAGTTTGACCCTAAAGATTGAGGACATCTTGAATATTCTTCATACATTCTGTAGTGGCCCCTCTATCTTCAACTATAAGTCGAATTTACTTTCAGTTCCTTCTGATCGGTTTCTCAATTTAACTTATTTATTACTTTTGAATTTTGTGTTTGCTGGCTGCCAAAAATGATTTAACAAATGGTTTAGTGTAGATAGCTTTATTTTGTTTTAACATTTTCAATATTAATGTTTTAACTTTGCTTATATTTTTTCGTATTCTTATTACTTTCTATTAGTTTATGACTATTTTCATTTGTTTAAAATGTTGTGAATTTTAGTTACTCGTCGGTGAATATGTACAATGGCGAATGTATTTAATTGTTTATGAAACCAGATATCATAGCGACGTATAATATATTTGGTTTTATTACATTTTAGAACAGCATTATTACCGAGGATTTCAAGTATCATGTTGGTCTATAGTGCTACAAAAACGTTTGTGAAAAAGCAAAATTGTATGACCGCGATTGTCCCAAAAGTAACATAGGAAAATTGTGGTTAAAGTATACACCTAAGTGTTGGTATCATACACATTTTAGCTCTTTATGTGTTATGAATTTACCAACTGTATCAGAACTTACCTTTCGATTCGTGAATTTCTGCATTTCTCTAGCTCCATTGCATTAAAATACATTTTTTCTCACCTTTAAACTTAAATTTTACCTAGAGGCATATTTTACACTTCTCTGTTTCTGTTTGGAAATTCGCCGAGTTTAATTGCACCATCTTCCACTTCTTCATATAATTGCTTCTATTTTAGAACTTTCTTAAACTGACGGAATGGTTTTGAACTTCTGCTACAGCATCTGAGCAGCTGATGTGTATTCGACGGTAAATGAATCAGGTCATCATTTCAAATCCCCTTCCCCAATGAGACAATTGGAGCAAATAATTACATCTCAATGGTGGAAAATTAACAAAAGTTAACGTGTAAACAAAACTTGTACAACTAACGCGTGGCTCCCGGTCTTCCTTGTTCTGCTCAACTGAGGGAGAGGCAGTTTTAAATATAACAGTTTATATACTGATATCGAAGCTCCTTGGTTAAAAACCTGACATTTAACATTCGAACATCTTTCTATAAGGAATAATGGAAGTCGAACGTATTTATTTCAGTACTTTTATACACGGAAAGATATTTACTCACATTCATCTAATTAATTAGTAGACTTCGAATTTTAAGTCAATTGTTTATTTAGTTTGTTTACTCTCTGTATACATACTATGTACATAGCGTATAACGAACGTATTATATATTACACCCAAAATTTGATACCGAGATTTCACCGGAAGTATGTTTTGAGACCTTCTGAATAAAAAAACATGTTTAGAAAAAAGTCAGTCTCCCACCCCCAACTTCTCTTTACATGGAAGAATTTTCGAAAATGTTTACGTTCTCAAAAAAAGGCTCTAACGATTTTGATTAAAATGTCGTATATTAAATATATTTACATGACAAATAAAATGTATATCTTGAATTTTATGGAAATAGCCTCTGGAGATATCTTTGTTCTGTATGAAATTAGCGAAATGTTACATAACAGGTAAACCGTAAGGGCTCGACAAAAACTTACTTAATGAAAAATGTAGAGCTCGTTAAAACACACAATTTATGCTATATACATATTTTCGTGGAGTTGATCGTTTTTTTTTTTTCTTTTTAGATATTCCTTGTTATCGGTTTCAGCTATAAAATACTTGCACCTTTCTCATATGGGAACTTGTCAACTCCTGTGCATACAAACAAAGGAACTTCAATCACATAGCAACCAGTTTTTGACTATCACTTTAACCTATGGTACTCCCTCATTTCCCTTCTACTTACGTGGAGCAAGTAATAAGACGATTTATGTTAATTTTTTCTCGATTAGCATGAATTAAATAGAAGAATAAGCTTTTTAACAATAATTTGTTGTAGAGCTGCAGAGAAAGTCATGTGAATGGAACACATCAGAGGTCATACGGAAAAGTGATGTTTATGAATCGAAAAAACTCAAACCTAATGAACTGAATGATTAACAGTCGGGATGTGACCTCGATACTCTCGAATACAGGTAGTATCGAAGTAGCTCTAATACCTATAGATAAACCTTCGTTTTCTTTTCGATACTTTAGATGCCCAAGTTTTGTGTTACTAAAGGTTGGGACTTTATTTTATTGACTTTTATATGTCCCCAAAAGTTTCTGGTGGAGTTTTTTATATTCACTGCTTTTTCTGTGGGTGAATGTATGCAACATTCCACAGATTCTTGTGTTTAAATGAAAACTTAGTGTAACTTTAAACTGGGTTTTCAATGGTTGATGTATCTGCGGATTAAATGGCGTTTATACAGCATTCAGATTTAGCAATTCACTCTCGGTCGTTAGGTGTATTTACCTATTCTGGTGACCAAAATGTGTGAATCCAGAAAAATAAGTCAGAACTCCGGACGTAAGAAAATACAGCGCATAAGAATATTTCTTCTTTCCTATTCAAGATAATATATACTTATCATACAAATATCTTAACATATCGCACTTTAATCAAAATAGTAACAGCCTGAGACAGTTAAAATTAATAAACTGAGAAACGATTTCCATATGAAGTAGTTTGGGATGGTATCGAATACTTGGAAGAGTTAAGTATTAATTTTATTTCAATAAACGCTGTTTTCGTGTTTGTAAATTAAATGTTCAAATATCGGTTGAGGTTTCGCCCGTGACTTCAAAATCGAGCATCTTCAGAAGTTGACAACTCCTAACTTCAGTCGCGACCGATGTCCTGATACAGCCGTAGTGAAGTATCGGCGCTTACTGAGAAGAAGGAAAATAGATAAGTAGAGGAGATAGAGAGAGAGGAAGACAGAAGTAACTCTAATGATACATTTAAACATGCCTGTCATAGCTGCTGTGTTGGCAATTATTTTTTGTTAACGACGCTGTTAATTTCCAGGATCATATCAATGCCACCGGTGTGCCGGAAGTTTACCCCGCAGGAGTTTCTTTACACGGCAATAAATCTACTGATATGGGGCTGTCACGTTTAAGCAATCTTAAAAAATCATCGTCCTCGGCCAGATCAGAACCCGTGACTTTGGCGTAAGATACCTGTTTATATTCACTGCTTTAAGTGAGTAGTTTTTTGTTACAAATTAATTCTCATACTTTGACGATGCAATGCGACTATAATGGTAATTTAACCATGTTAAGGAGCTTGATTTACTATGGTATTACTATATGTCAACATTATTTTTTGCAGTTATTTTGTTGCATATCTAAAATATAAATACAAATACAAGAGACATTATAAGCAATCAATTTTTCTATCATTCATGAACCTACTACAGGTGTATCAAGCTCTAAAAAGTGAATTACGCATTTCAAACACAAAATGTTGCATATGCCACTGTGCTGAAGGACTCATCGGTTCTTGCTTTCGCGCAGGGGGTTACGTAGTGCAGAGGCGATTGGCAGGAGCATCGAGAAAATTTGCACTCTCTCCGACTTACTCAAAGGGCTACCAGTTGGAGACGCCTGCTCTAAACTCTAGTTGGTGATACCGTCTAACTTGTATTTGCTGCTTTATCAGATATATTTTTGTTTTGGAGTATTTTGTTTTAATATATTTTGATTCATTTACAACTTAATTTTCCTTTTTATATATTCTAGATCCTTGTTTACTGATATTAATTTAAAATTTTAGTTTTTAGATTATTTAATTATCTGAAAAAAATTATATAATGCATAAAATTTGCAGTGCTTGTTTCTGTAAATAAATTTAAACTTTGTATATATGCACCTAGCTGCCGGGGTAGCATATTCGGATTTTATTTATTTAGTTATTGTTATTTTTTGTCCAACAATTCGATATCGAGATTTCACCGAAAACATATTTTGAGACCCTCTGAATAAAAGTTTTTTCAGAAAGAGGTCTGTGTGTGTGTGTGCGTGCGTGCGTGCGACTAGCATAAATCAAAAACGAAAAACTAGTTAAATATCAAACTCGGAATTTAAGTTTAGTAATTACCAAGAATGCGACTCGATTTTTAAGAAAATCTCCCCACCCCAAAACTACCCTTTACAAAGTTTCGAACAGTTCGATTTTCTCAAAAAGGGCTGTAACAATTTTGATTAAAATACCGCATGTTAAATATATCTACATAACAAATAAAATATATATGTTGAATTAGCAAGGAGTATCCTGTGAAGTCCTTTTTATTTTGAATGACTTTTGCATTACCTACTGCTAAACAGTAAGAGCTACACAAAACCTTATTACACAAAAATGGTAGATCTCGTCAAAATATACAGATTATATCCCTTATGTTTTTATTGTAGAGCCGACTGTTTCGGACATATTCCTTGTTAGTGGTTTCAATTTTAAAATACTTGTACTTTTTCGCAAACAGGAAGTCGTCTGTGTTTCTTTGGCTTAGTCTTGGCCATAAAAAGAAGATATCGCATAGCGACAGCGTTTAAGACATTTCGCTCTAGCGTAGTGTATTGTCTTAGTTCTCTTCTACTTATGAGGAACTAAGTAATAAAATAATTATTCTAATGCTTATTTGAATTAAGGATAATCATTTTTATTTCAGAAATTAGTTTGTATAACACGTGGAGAAAGTCATGTGAACGTAATACATCAAAGTGTTTAATTATGGGAATAGAAAACGGTGTGATTGTTGCAAACTGGCTTTCATTTCGGTATATTTTTGGAAAGCGCCTCAGTTCACTGAGAAGGATTACTAAAATGTGTGCTAATTCTTGCAGGAAAGTTGCAATTAGGTACATTTCAATATAACAAAGCAGCGATTTTAAATAGCCATGACAACATATGCTCTTATTTTCATATAAGCTTTGTTTTCTACTGATGAAAAATTTGAAATGGAATGGTATAATTCACGGCACGTTAATGTGGGCCGTTGCTAAGCTCCGCATGCGCATGGTGAATCATAGCCCTGCTCTAATTGGATCAGTTGCTTAGAGATGCAGAATTTGGGGGCGGATGCTGCCCGCATCACGTACATGTGTACTGTGGTAAACAATAGTTCCGAGGTATACATTCGCGACTGTTGCAAACTGGCTGCATAGGGTATTCGTCTTTCAGCCTGCTGCTAACAATAGACCAAACAATACCTTGCCCTGCAATGACATTCCGAAATGTATGTAAATATAACAGATCACTGCTAAATACGGGAGGGCTGCGCTTAATTGCAGTTACAACCTCATGTAATATAAAACGATAGTAATTTTGTGTTTGTGTGGCCAGATAGTTCTTAAAACATTCTCACAATTATGATTCTTAGGGTTAGAACCTGAACCAGGTCTCCTAAGGCATTAAAATTTAGTTTAAGGGTAGGATGTTTACATACGCTCTTATTAGCGCCCCCTATTTATATATTTATGCAAAAGTTTAGCTGTTTTTATGGAAGCTCTTTAACAACGGTGGCTCTTCACGCCATATTGTATACCTATAAGCGTGAAGGATGAGAAGTTTTGCTCAGAAGTTTTTCTTAAAGCTTAACGTCCTGTAATCTGGTTGGTCATATCCGACGATGAATGAAATTGGTGAAATGCTGCTGAATTATCCCCGGGGTTCAAGGAGCTTAAGGTTACTCGACATTCGTCTTCTCAAGATGAGAGAAACGCCGAAAAAAATCCTTATCCGTATATTTCACCCTAAGCGAGATTCAAACCCCGCGACCTGTTGAAGGTGAGACAAATGTAGAAAAGTAAACTAAATGTAAGCTAATGGGCTCATAATCCTTCTATAGACCTAGTCTCTCTTTTCTAATGCTTAAGCTGGACTTTACTCAAAATATATCATTTTTGTAAGTGGTTACTTCAAAAATGAACAGACACGAAACCACTGGGTTTGCTTTCAAGAAGTCATGCTAAGGATTCCACGCCCGAAAATGGAAGAATAATCCATTACTCTTCGCCGGCTTGTAGGCACCTCTGAAATGAGAACCTAGCTTGATACCCCTAGACCATAATGGAAGACATGTTAATACGCAGGACCAATCGGGATACTCTGAAAAATTTGGGATATTAAAGCTCTTTGTATCTCGATTTTTTGGTAGCTTAACGTCCTTTAACCTAGTTGGTCATGTCGGACGATGAACGAAATTGGTCCAATTATGCTCAAATGATATCGGGATCCATGGAGCTGAAAGTTACTCGACATTAGTCTTCTCAGAATAAGGAAACAACCTGAAAACCCCTTATCCGGGTAACACGCCCCAAGCGAGATTCGAACTTACGACATGTTGAATGTGAGGCAGACACGCTACCACCACACAATCTTGATTATTCTTTGAGTCGATTAGAATAAAATATTGATAACACAAAATTATATTTCTGATTCTGGATTATGCAGTATTTCCAGTATGGTACAACATAAGTTTTAGGGAAATAGTTGTTAATATTTGGCAGTTTCATGTGTTTTACTTTGATTAGTGGATGTCATTCAAACCCTAAGTGGCGAATGGAAGGGTTCAATATTTCATATTAACAATGTAGCTTGGAAACAACCCATTTTAAATGTGCACTATTTCGGTTGTTGGAAATAATAGCTCTCCTTCATTATGAAGACTTTTTCGATACTTCCAAAAATTTTAAAATCGAGAAATCGAGGATTTAGTATCGGCTATTTTGGCTTCCTTTTCATTGAATAAAGACAGGAAGTTTTCTCCCTCCAGCAACTCTGATGGTGCTTTTACATTTTCAGTTACAAGGCAGTTTTAACATTTAAACGTCTGTTCCGGAAATTTACAAAATTTAACATAAAATGAGGTTAGCACTTAGTTCCTAAATATATACTTATATAATTTGATGTGAAAGCGCGTAAGAAAGCGTTTAGTAAACTGTTAAATACTATAGAAACGAAGTGCTTAAATCTTCTATATATTCAGGAAAAAAGAAGAAACAATAAAGAATAAAGGAGAAGAAAATTAATGAGGTGTTGGCCAAATAATTGAATTTAATATTCATAAAGCGCTGGGAATATATAACTATAGTCTTCATACAGAGTTCACTATGATTTCTGTTACGCAAGAGCCGAAATTTAAGCCAACTATTAGCAGTTTTCCAAAATTGTTGCTACAGGAAATATTTGTTTAATGTGGGGTTTTTCGGTAAGCCATAAAACTTAACACGACATAGCAACATAAGGTTGAATGGACTGAAATCTACAAATTCAGAATGTCACACTAAAGGAATGTGTACTCAAGTGACACGATTACGAATTGTTTCTCAAGGTATGATTTATAAAGAGATTTATTGTGTTTCTTTAAAGTTAAAGGCATTGAGATGTTGTGTTTGTAATGCAATTTATAGAATTAGAGCATCAATTTCTAAAATCTCTCTTATATGTTAAGACAGTAAATATGTGATACATGCTAAAGAAAAATGAACAGCTATATTCCATCAGATTTAGAACCCAGTGATCTTAAGTTCATTCTATTTAGAATATTGAAGTTGAAATGTTTAAGTTACACGAGACATATGAGTAGCATGAGGAAATTCTGGAAAGGTATGTTAGAATTCAATATCTTAGCAAACCATTTATACTCTCAAGTTTTGTAACCTAAACAAACTTTCAAATCGTATAAGCTATTAAAATAATCGGAGTAGTTTACATGATTTTAATTGCTAGGTTTCATTATACTTCCCTTTAGTACAAGTTGGGATATAACCTTGTAGTTAAAGATTAAATTAATAACATAAAATTCCGCATGGTGATACGTTCAATACATCTCCAGACAACTTATGTAAACATATACTTAGACAGTGATAAATTTCTAGAACCCTGTTTAATCCGCTCCATTAAATTTAAATAACTTTATAAATATCCATACAGAAATAGTGGTAGCAGGTTTTCTTTCCATAATGCCAAACTCTGCAGGGTCTTTGAAAAAACTCAATGTGAACTGCCAATTGAAATCATGTCGCTAAACTAAAACATAACATTGGCATATATCCTCCCAAAACTCTCCAAAATTGAAACAATTTATTGATAAAATAGCCTACCCAGCCTTTCTTAGCAGAATGATACCTCAACCGATTGAGAGAGAAGTTGACATTGATGTTCTCTGAAATTCAGTGCAGGCTGTTCAGAATGCAAGGCTGAAATATAGGGCCTTCGGTATAAAAAGAGACCACTCACTCGCGGTTCGGCATATGGGTAGCACGACATGCCACAGCCGGCCCTTTCAACACCTTACTTTTGCTTCTTAAATCTGTATATTGTAATTAACTCTAACCTAACAGTAAAAGCTGGAGATGTCGGCATTCTGTAGCTAAACAAACATTGTACCGAGAAAGTCATTAGACTAGCAGAATTTAGCTCGGCCACTATAATGTTTCCCCATCTGAGTTCGCATATTTTCCTTAAGTTTCTCCAATTTGTGAGCGATTTTCTGACGAACGTTCAAGATTTTCGCAAATTTCGTCTAATTGTTCTGCTGTCACTGCACGCCTTCACATATTTTGCATTGTTCCTTGTTTTGCATTGGACCAGTAGCTTCAAATTTATTCACATGATACTAAATTTAAAGTTCTGGCTGGAGGAAATTTTGCAGGAAACTTCAGGATGAATTCTTCTAGAACAGTTTGATACGATTCGTATCCAATATTTATATACTTGCAAATAGTCATTGTTGTAAAGATAGCCGTCTTCTTAAACATGAACGTGGACTACTGACGCTAATGACTCCGTGGTAACTGAAGGATAGGATGTGAGTGGAGCGTGTCGATAGCGGAAGCCAGCCAGCATTGGTTCTGACGAGCACCTCTATTCGAAAGGTCTTGTTTGACACTGAAGACCTTATATAACTAGGAACGTAGCACATAAGGCAGTAAAAAGTACCGTTACCACTTTTATTATCTAACATGAAATTTATAAAAATATTATTTTATTACGAAACACCGCGATGTTGTTTAATTTTTTATATTATTGTTTCAACCCTGTGACGTATGTTTCTCACGCTTGACCTCGATGTATATACGTTCATAATTATCTGACTCAATTTCTGATGTATTTATTTATGTAAAACCAATATTTGTACTGCACATAATATTTTATGGATGGTTGATTTAAACAGCAAGAAAAATCCGACAATTAACCAGTGCCTTAAAATTAATATTTTAATTATAATGCCTGTTTTAACCGTATTGCTATTTTCCGTTTTGTCGTCTATCACTTGCTATTTGTTGATTTATAGCCTTAGTAAATGTAAGACAGTACGTCACATATTTGATTATGAGGCTCTTAAAATGTCCATTTTCTATATAAATTTAGGGAGAAGTTTTTGCGTTCCTCAGCATACTGGACCAACTCAAACATTAAATTTTCATATGAATAAAGTCCATACCAAGGAAGAAAGTTGTTTCCTTATTTATTATTTTAATATTAGGTATTCTTACATTTAAGCTTAAATAAAACAAATGAATAGGAGAACCATTAGTATTTGTTTGCTAATTTTATAGTCTTTTCCAACATAGTCCTTTTGGCTAATCTACAAGATCAGTCGTACTATTTTGATATTCGGTGCCATTGTCCTTCTTTCTCCCTTACAACTTCGTATTTTGAGAATGGTAGGTGTTTACGGTGACACAGTGCTAATAAAGTAGAACAGGCATCACAACTGTTTCCTCTTTGAGTAGAACAGAGGAATAGTTTTGCTCGATGCTTCTACGAATCGTTTATTGTGCACTGCATAATCATCTACGCGGAAAGCAGGAATAGATAATTCCTTCATTGCAGTGGTAGCATGAAACAATTGGCGTTTGAAACCCGTAATCCACCTTTCATAGCTTGACTATCGTAATAATGATGTCGAGTTTTTACTTGCCCTTAACACTGAAACCTCTAGTTTGTCTTATCTTCTATCCCCGTTGTTTCAGTGAAAATGTCCTGTCTATTTATTTACGTTAGTATTTCTGATATGTACATATTCATAGTTTCATAGGTTTCACAGGTTTAGTTCTAATTGGCAGTCGCAACAATAATTATTGCAAAAAATATGGCAAGCAATAGGGATTAACATATTACATAATTATATTATGACACTAACAGTATGAGAATTAATTTGTAACGAAACATGTTTAACATTGGATATGAACAGGATTCTGGTAATTATTTATCTGTCACAATTCAAAAGAAACGTCTTCTTGGTATTTGTCACACTCACTTACATGGTTTGTGCAATGAAACGTCAAATCTAATTGTCTAAGTGCAGAACTTTGCTTTAACGCTTTTTCTGACACTTTCAATGAATGAGGAGGATTCTGCCCAGGCAGGCATAAACGTCGGAGTCGATGGCCTGCGTGTTGAATTGTTTTCTGTTCCCGCCATTATAAACTAACACACGATACACTGTAAGAAACAAGATATCACATTACGTGTTTGCCCACTACGTATAGGGAACAAGCGAGCATGCTCTAGCTGAACATCAAGCGAGTTGATGCCGCCTGGAATTGAAACTCCTTGGACGGTAGGCAAACTGAAGAACTAAACTGGTGTAGTTGAACTGTTCTCTCCAGTTGTAACCTTGTACTGTATTTCTTGGTGTTAATAACTGCGTTGTACTGGATGGGACAAAACACCCGCCGATTTTTAAACCGATCGGAACACTGTGTCCTTATTCAAAGATTTATTTTAGTCATGTTGTAATGTATAGTGGCATGAAGCTTCAGATGACACTATGGTTTTATTTAATTTTTATTTTGTTTTAGACCTACAACATAGTTGATGGTTTTTGGTTATGGTCTGATAATGCACGCTTCCAGTTCATCTGCGATGGAGCGTAGAGCTGTACCGGAGTGCATACATTCACTAGAAATGTGTATCACAACAAACTCAGTAACAGATATTTAGCGGGAATTCCGGGGAAATTTCAATTGATGCAACGCTTCCACCATGAACTCCGTCATTCTGGGTTTGAAAAATGGCTTGAATGTTCTCTACGAGCTTGAGTTTTTTCTGGTAAACGTTTCTACTGAATGAATACGCTCCAGTGTAGGCCGCTAAATCACAACTGCATTGGTAGCACTTCACTTTAGACTATAACCACAACTGACATCTAAAAGAATAAAAATGAAACCAAATCATCAGTAAACCATATAATCTGATACTCCATATCATTGTGTACATTTCAAAAGGACAAAAATGCATCTTTGACCGTGCACAGTGTTCCAATTGGTTTAAAGTTTTAGGTGTTTATGTGTCACCCTATATAAAGTTCAAGCTCGTAAACATATTAGTGGGATTTTACTAATTTTAACGTAAATAATAAACTATCAAGAAAACCAAATCAGAACTCGCACATTTTAGGAATTAATATTCAGAATCTTCAAAACTAGACCGCTCGCCTCTCACCAAGGCCGAGTTCGAGTCCAAGACTACATATGGGATTTTTGGTGGGCATTGCGACGTCTGGGTGGGATTTCTTTGGTTTAGCTCGCCATTAATTCCACCACCTTCTCTATTGTCACCTTTCCTTTCATCCATTTCACCGTCATTTCAAGTCTTCCTCCTCACTCTAATATCAGGCATCGGGCTGAGCATAAATCCTGGCTAAGCTGATTCTCAGACTCCATCTCGGCAGGCATCTAACCTCAGGGATTGGCTTGTAGCTGCAAGAACGCGGGTCCCCATGGCCGTGCTCGCTAAAGTGTCTCGCTATGGTGCTTCGTGGCACAGAGGATTGTAGTTCGTATCCCGCCTTGGGCATGGGTGTTTATATGTTTGTGAAATGTGTATGTGTGTGTATCGGACAGAAAACAGCAAAACGGTAATCAAGCAGAAAACAAAGTAAATACTAGGAAAATGGAAAAAAAAAAAAAAAGTTCTCTAGCGACAGAGGAAGAACACGTTGCGACCAAAGTGCCATCTTTAATGTGATCTCACAGGTATCTGATAAGACACTTAAGGTATCAGTGCATCTGTTGTTGTACTAGAAACCTAATGCCCTGTCATCGCATTCGCTTAGCGTCACACTATATATATTTTCATTATTACCTTCGTGACACTTGGTTATGGTGATGGTCCAAAACCAACTACACGTGTATATGGCACAGGTACAAGTTCTGCTTGGACCAAAGCGACGGTTTAGCTTCATATACGAGTGTACATCAGTGTTAGCGTATACCAGTTACCTGACAACTTGCTCTTCATCACCGCTAACTACAATAGATGGCTTAAAGTGATGTATTAGGAAATAAAAGCTAAAGGTGGGCCACAATAACATTCCGAATGCTATGAAAAATATGCGTGCTAACTTTCAACAGCGTTATTCTAAATCTTGTGCCTCAAGTTTCAAATCAATGCACGGAATTACATTTCTAGAGTGCTTAGTAGAAGAAACTATAGCCTCCGTTCTATCTAGCTTCTTCTAATGTATAACAAGACTTTTTCTGAAAGACAAAAATATACATTAAGAACATTCTCAGACTGTTTCAGAAACAAAGGGTATACATTCAGGTATGCAATCGCCTTTTATAGAGAATAAATACGTTCATTACATGTGTCAGGAAGTGACTTGTTTTTTATTTATGGCCTTCTAAACATGATACTCGCCGGATCCTTGTTGTTCCCGCAGGTACTATTCTTTACAGAAGTATTTCACTTCCTTCTTGAATAAGGACCTCGTATTGAATTCTCATGGCTGTGCGAACACTACCACAAATTTGAGCATTATTGCGTATTTCCTCACAACCTGCCACAATTAGATTCTGAAGAGATTCCATGTCGTCGGAGATGAATACACCAACAAATTTAAATGGTTCCACAAATAGAAACAAACAGGGTTCTAATAAGATGGAGCATATCGGCCAAGCAATTGGGCCACCTCTACCTATCCATCGGTCATGAAACCCGATCCTAGTACCGGTGAGCGGTCCCATTGAAGTGTGCAGTAGTACATTCATGCAAGAAGTGAATCTGTTGATGAATGCTCGATGAGTGTCTTCAGACACATGAGGTATGGTGTTTCCAGGAAGTGTGTACGTCCATAAATCTGTTTATAGGTACATGAGATTCAAATAACCAATCACTAATTATACCTGCACACACGTTGAGAGTGAACCGCACTTGGGGATAAGATGAAACAATGCTATGTGGGTTTTCATCTGCCCATGCATGATGATTATTGACATTTGTAATGCCATCTCGTGTGAACTGTGCAACACCTATAAATAATACTAGGCAGGAAATTTCGGATTTACAGCACACTGCTACATGAACCACTGGTAGAAGATCAATAGAGCAGGGTAATCCGCTGACGACAGGGCCTGTACACGTTGCAAATGATAAGGGTACAACTGGTGCTCTCACAACAGCCGTTTAAGGAACATTCACTTGTAACCCTAACCTTCGTGTACTGATAGGAGTAGTCGTATACACAGAATCCAGAGTGCCTTCCTCTACATCTGGAGTTGAAGATCTTGTCCCCTCACCAAACCAGGAGATGCAAAACCTCCCATGAGTGACAGAGGGCAATGAAAATGTTCAAATGTCTTCCGACCTGGACATTTTCGCTGAGAGAACCTCTCTTGATACAAACGCCAAGCCAGTGCATCATTGACGTCCGTCTTACCGTACATGAAGTGCATTTTTGCGAGCACCTGATGTGTAGAACACTCAGTAAATCGTCAAACACAGTTCTCAGGGTACCTTTTCCCTTGGAATGAACTGTCAATATCCGCTAATATCTTGTCACGTCAACTACCTTTGGGAAGAAAAACACTGCACTGAATATCACAGTTTTCATGGTCATAACTCGTAAACCGAGCATTCGGGACTCGCACTATAATGGGCCGTATTTGTTGTCTTCACATGGGGAATGCATAGCCGAATCTATGCCCTCTATTTTTAAACACTCTGAATACAACCCAGCTTCAGTTACCAAAAGCTATGCAAATTTAACTTTAGCTATGATTTTTCGTAACTATGTGCACAACATTATTTTTCTAGATATTGTGGAAGATGGTATTGCTAAAACTTAACCACTATTAAGATCAGTAAAATGCATCAGGTGGTGTTTTAATTGCTTTGGTTAAAGCTGCTTCAGAAAAAAAACTTGTTTCAAACAAACTTTCAAAATACTGAAACATTTGGCAGTAAAATTTGGAATATCTTCCTTTCAGACGATAAAATTAATGCACAGTCCTTTAACTCAAACCCTATCCTGCATAACGAAGTTTAAAATAATTTAAAATATACATGCACTGTTCCAAAAAGGATTTTGTGCCCGAGCATTCTTTTTGAAACTACATTTTTGCGTATGGTTTCCAAAAATTAAAAATAAATATATACTAAACTCCTATATTAATGTTAAACACTATTAGTGTGCCATAATAGATAGAAAATTATACTAGTTTTAATATGCTTTAGTCCATCCCCTCAGTTTAATGTACCAGTGTGTGCTGCACGTTTTGCAGGACTATTTCTAAATGGTCAGAGTATTTTAAGATAGTGAAAAGGGGACATATGTGTGCACCGGGAACTATCACAAAGTGCCGTCACACGTAACCAATCTGGGCACGAAAAACCTGTTTCCTAACGTTGCCCAAAAGTGTATGTCCAAAGAATAATCTGTTCTTATTAGCATTATTTTTAATACTGAAGATTCTGAATGGTTTTACTTTATATTGACTATTTTTTGCGTTGCCATCTGGAGCAATTTGACTACGAATATTTGTCTTCAATTTAATTCGGCTACTTCAGTGTTTTGACTAAGGTACGTATAATGTTCTAATATTAAACGATCTGGGAAAGCGGAGACAGAAGAACACATTTACAGCATCTAGCATGAAAAAGCGCGCGGCAAGTTATTTTCGTCACCGTCCTAAAACCCAGGTTCACTTTCATCACACTTGAAGATAAGGCAGGCGAACGAAGGCATGCTCGATTTACGCACGCTGAGGTGCTTCTTAATCGATCTTTTTCAATCATTAGGGTTTATGGGAACCTTTTGCACCTTCGAGATGGTCTTTGAAAAGCGATTAAGCTCTTATTCTACAAATAGAATGAAAAAGGCATAACGGTGTGATGCCTGTATGACGACAATTACTTCAGTAAATACATATATCTGTAATAAAAACGCGAATGGCTCTAAGAGAATCAAAAGTGCTGGGATAATTTACGTTATGTAACCTCCATAAAACAAGTTTAAGATTATGATCTATCTTCCTTCTCTCGGTGTATAGAACCACATAACATCGTCAATGGTAAGTAAAAACAAGTAACGGTATTAATATTTTTCAATTTCGTATAGACATCCGTTGGTACAGTTGTGAAAAATAAATATGATTTATTGCTAATCTTGGCCTCATTGAAGTACATTTAGATATGGGACAACAAAGTGATGTTTTAAATATTAATGATAGTTTAATTGACTAATTTTTGCACAGGCATTAAAAGAAGTTTACATGCCAATATTCATTAAATCAAGACTTTACGTTCCAAAAAATGGAATGTTCTTTATGGACGCTCTTTTAACTACTGTGTTTCTCAGCGTCCTATTCTAAATTGGGTGTGAAAGACCGCATAATTTTGCTCAGAGGCCCCTCTATCAGGCTTGAGGTTCTTTTACGTACCGTAAATCTGCGACACGGGACCAACGGCTTTACTTCCCTTCTGAAGGAAGCCATGCTAAGGATTTTTACACCCCCAAAAAATCCATCGTCCTCCGCCGGGATTGAACCCACGATCTTGGGTATATGAAGTTAGAATGACAACCAATACACCACGGAGTGCGACTTATACATCCCAAATAATATATTAAAGCATTGCATTGACTTAGATAAAATTAAAATCTCTCTTCTCGTACAGATATTGATTTATGCACCATTTTTTAAAATTACATGTCTTAATATCTTTACATGTAATATTCAGGGTCAAATTTGCTATAGTGAATAGTTTTTGTTTAAAATATTTTATATCAAATAGCTAAAAATAACTACAAAAAACGGCGCATGGTTATACTAATTAACTTTTTAAAACTAAACTCTAACCAATAGTAAAACTCCCAGCAGGCATTACATTACACACCCTCTGAAATACTTTGTGAAAACGTTTCAAACCTCTAGTAACATTTGTGTTGCAGAAAATGGATTTTTAATGTAGGGAAAAATGAAAGTGGGAATATGGCTTTAGAGTTTGACATATCGAGTATCTTAACCAGCGCAACAGTTTAAAGCGGTGTCCAAAACATGCATTATATCCACCCTCGGAGAAGAAAATGTAAAGATGAAGTTTAATGTATGGTACATGTTTCGCACCAAAAATTTAAAAATTTAGATTTTTACTTTGTCTAGCACGTATGTACATATAATTTATATAGTAGCTAGAGAATATATTGTATTTCACCCAAAAATTCGGTGTCGGTATTTCAAGGAAATATATGCTTTGAGGTTCCCCGTGTGTGAAGCAAAGGTAAAAAACAAAAAGCCTTCCAAGATTTTTTAAAAAAGAATCCCCTTCTAAAAACTACCGTTTACGTGGAACATTTTTTAAATGGTTGTTTTTCTCAGATATGGCTTTAAAGATTTTCATGAAAGACTGTATATTAAAGATATATTCATAAAAAAGCGTATATTTTTAATTTTCTGAGAATAGCCTCTGAATACCTCTTTATTCTACATGGGTTTTACAGAATTTTGCATAACGGTTATACTATGAAATAGACAGACACTTAATGCACAAAAATGTAGATCTCCTTAAAACACATAATTTGCTATATACGTTTTTCTTGTAAAGTTGACCGTTTTCTTGGTGTTCCTTATAAATGGTTTTAGTTTTGGACTACCTAACCTTTCTCAAATGGGAGCAGCTACGTGAACCGAACCTCATTTGTTCACAATTGCAACGAGCTTTTAAAAAATTTGACTGTCGCTGTAGCCTAATATATTCCCTTATTTCCCTTTTACTTACAAGTAAATAAAGCAATAAGACCATTTCTAATAATTATTATGTCCATTAGAAAAATGCAGATAAAAGAATAATATTTTGTAAAAAAAAAAAGTATATATTGAAATTCTAGAGAAAGTTAAGGAATAGAACGAAACATACATTTTTTACCAAAATCGTTAAAATGTACTTCTGTGTCCCCTTAACAGAGCATGTGCACTATGCACAAATCAGTCGCAAATAGCGAAGTGATGGGTTGAACAGATTGTAAATTGTACTTAACCTTGATAGTAGAGTTCTCCGGTACAGATTTGTATACTTAGAATAAGGTTCTCTCCGTAATAGAAATTGCTTAGTAACATTTTGCATTTGATGTTGTGTACTACTCTAGAAGAAAGTTCGAAGCTAACGACCCTGATAGACTTTTTTCATCTTATAAAATTTATAGCGATGTAGATTAGGTCGTAAAATTTACTCCATGGTATGTGACATACTCGTCTACTGTTTTCGCAATCCGGAAAACAAAATGTAATCGTTTGTGTGGTCCCGTTATTTTCTATTACTGTCCTTAATCTTCGGAGCATGGATCCCTCAGTGATTTAAATGATTGACGTTATCTGCCAGTCATTCCTACGACATACTAGAGTTAAACAGCATTAGTCAATCTGGGACCTCAAAAAAATTATGGTTTTCTTTCACCCAAACATTTTCTATTATGTTCAAATCTGCTGATTACGGAGGCTGTGACAGCCTCTCTAAGACACCTGTGTGCTTAGAAAACTACTTTTAAACCTGAGCCGACCTGGGGCTCTCAAGGTTTTCCTGTTGAAGTGTAAATATATCTTTAGGATAACCCTTCGGGTCATAGGAGCAGAGAGTATTCTAGAAGCCCAGTAGAAGTTTCCCCTCTCGGACCCCCAGCCGTGATATGCAGCCTAAGCAGTAATGCTCCTTCAACTACTCCTTGAATGAGTAGCCAAATAATCTGTCCTAACAAGTTCAAATGGGAAAGTAAACAACCACAGTAGGGTTAATTTAATTGTTTCTTCACATAAGCCGTGTGTAGGACAGTAGTTGGATAGGTAGAGCTAGACTGAAAAATGCAATGCCATAGGCATGATCTCTAGTCGGTTGCTGTAACCAATGAGCTAACATGACAATATGCCGGCACGGTATTAAATTCCACAACAGACTCGCATGTTTCTCGGTAAGCCGTAAGGTGATAAATTATGAGATGACATACCCCAATGTCGAGGTAGGTACGTACTTTAACTCCGGGCTTCATATTTTAGCCAACTATCAAGTCAATTGCGTTAATTTATTTGTTTTTCTCACAGAAGCCGTGTGTAGGACAGGAGGAGGATAGGTACAGTCAGATAGTCGGGATTTGAGCCACGGATCTCCCGGTCTCCAGTCGATCGCTCTAACCACTGAGATAGGACGACAACCTTGAGGAATTAGTTGATGAATTTAATGCCGTGCAGGAATGTTTCCATGATAGCTCAGGGGTTACAGTGCCGGCTGAGATCCTTGGTTCAAGGCCCGGCTATGATATTATCCAAGCACAGTAAGATAGTCACTGCAGTACAGAACGTAACGTCGTCGGAGAAAACATTATTTATTTCGAATGGAAGTTGTAATACTGTACTGAAGATGCCAACCCTTTTCAACTTTGTTGGCACTGGTTAACCCTTTCTTTAATCGTGCACTTTTATACCGTACTCCGGCATCTTTATAACGGTTGTTAACCGTCTGCGTACCAACTCCACGGAACATGGACAAAGTCCTGTATTCAGCGGCCGAAAGAAACGGATCTCTTTCGATCTCTGCTAAGACAGACCTGTGTTCACTGTCTTGAAATACTTGTGAGCGACCTTGTACACTTCCTTGCAACAACCTGCCCATTTTCACCATACAAATTTTCCCTCAGTGGACTGTGGAACGCTACCAAAGTTACCTGGTCTGTTTGCCTATAACCCTGTGAAATCAGGGTAAGAACAGCAGCACGATTATTAAAAGCCACTGCAGTTGCTAAAGTATGAATGAATACGCCCTTGTAGGGTACTAGTGGTGATTGACTACCTCTCTCTCTCTCTGATGAATGGAACTAAGCTCAAGTGTTTGCTCAACACAAACTGAAAGGAAACAACGTGCTACCACCGCCAGCGATGATGATAACGCTTATCAACAGTGGTTGGAAGCTTGTTTGTGATATAGCCAAAAGCGCGTGCGTTACTTTTAAGCTATATATGCTTGGACTTCAAGAGTTTTGGTGCCACATCAGTTAATACAACCCGCAAAGATAGCAGCCATTGTTTATATAATACGTCATTTATCTTACTTAAGTACCCGATGGCATATGATTCAGGTCATTGGTTGCTTTGGTCGAATGTGTTTTGGTTGCTCTTTCCATATGTATAAACAACAATGAGCATAGCATCAGACAGAAATAACAAAGAATGGAGAAAATGGTGCTAGTTAGCCGCAGCGTCTCTTTTTTATCAGCAAGAAAGACAAGCTCGAAACGTGATTCACAGATCTATTTTTAGAGGATAACGTATGACACAGAAACTGTTAGTAAACTCCGGCTGCACGCTATAAATATGGAAATCTGTAAACCGCGCTGCTATACGAAGTAAAATTTATAAATATTCTGCTCTTAGAATTCACTCAGACGTTTTTTTCAATGGCGGTATGTAGTATGCTTAAAATTTCATATCGTAGGTTCATAATTATGATTAACAAAGTATACATTTTGTTTTTGATATTAAGTAACCATTTCTTTCAGAATTTTCTATACTATTTATATTTTTTAAAAAAAACATACTTTGCTGAAAAGATTAATTAGCCATTCATCCCGTTGATAGCATGATTTTGGTATCTCACCAGATAATACCAAGAAGCATGACATTCGTCAAAGATGAGAATTGTCTTAAAATCTTTAATGAAATTTAAACAGTTTTCTAGGCATTTCGTTGTGTTATAAGTGCATTTTATATAAAAACCTAGTTAGCCCGCCTGGGTAGTGTGGTGGTAGCGTGTCTGCCTCACATTCAACAGGTCGCGAGTTCGAATCTCGCTTAGGGTAAGTTATTCGAATAAAGGTTTTTTCGGGGTTTTTCCTTATCCTGAAATGACGAATGTCGAGTAACTTTAAGCTGCATGGACCCGTAGATCATTTGAGCATCATTTCGCCAATTTCATTTATCGCCAGATATGACCAATCAGGCTAAAGGACGTTAAGCACAGAAAAAAACTAGTTAGGCACCCAGAGTATTTATATATATATAGAGAGATATATAGATATAGATATTCACATTGCGGATCTTCAACGAACCACTTTAAACTTGAAGCATATAAGAATTCTATTCAGCCCTTCATCAATAGCAGCATTCACAATGAAACTTGTAAAATCTATCACTGCTGCCTTCAGGGAACCTACATTAGGCTGCATTTTCCTATAAACAATACGTTGGGAATCAGCTTGTATTCGAAAGCCAGAGTAGTTAAGAGTTGATAAAACTATAATTGTTAAAAATACCATTAGAAACAGGTATCTCAAATTAGAACTTAAACCTGCCTAATGTGCTTGTATGGAGTGTGTTAGAATTTGGGTGCTCTCTCTTGAACCGAGTGAAATGGAACATTCATATTTGTCTTTCTCCCTTTTGTCAACACTGAATCTGTGATATACTATCTAGCTTCACTTCATACTGTATCACCTATCAGGAAAGTGGTAGTTTCTCTGAATGTTTTATAAAAATGAAGCTCAGTGGGACCCATAACAAACAAGTCCAGAGGAAACCTGGTGGTGCTGGTCCCTCTGAATGTTTGATAGCAATTAAACTCGATGGCACTATCTTGTCTCCCATACCGAACAAATCCAAAGGAAACCCGGTGGTAGTGGTCCCTCCGAATGGTAACAATGAATCTTGATAGTGTAATTTAGCTACACAGCTATCTTGTCTTCCATACCGAACAATTCGAGAAAAAGCCGTTATGGTGGTGGTGGTAGAGGTGGTCCCTGTGAATGTTTGGTAGCATCTTGTCTCCTATGCCGAACAAATCCAGAGGAAACGTGGTGGTGGTGGTGGTGGTGGTGGTGGTCCCTGTGAATGCTTGGTAGCAATGAAACTCAATGGCACTATCTTATCTCCCATACCGAACAAATCCAGAAGAAACGTGGTAGTGGTCCCTCTGAATGTTTGGTAGCAGTGAAGTTCAATGACAGTATCTTGTCTCTCACATACGAAACTTTTCCAATGGAAACCAAGTGATAATAGTTTTTTCTAAACCTTTGATAGAATTGAAGCTGGGTTACAATACCTTATTTCACACACTCTGACATCTCTGAGAAAAGCTATTGATGGTAGTAGTTCCTCTGGTATTTGGGAACGTTTCATTAGCTTCTGTTATCCCAGAATGCACTCTGTATTCTCTCAAGATGACGTGCTTTGTATCAGCAAACTGGTTCCTTTTTTCAATATTATAGCAATGCTCATATTTCCCAGCTTCATTTCTAAACATAAATAGCTTCGTTCTGTGTGTTGATGGTTTGGGTGTAGCTAACTTGAAGCCAATTACCTAAGAATTCCTCAGCCTGATTATTATAAAGCACTTGGTACTCTTATCCTTTATAATACTGCAATGTAGTTTTAGTTAGTTCTGTCTTTTAAGCTAATTGCATGTACAGTTCTTGATTAGACTGGCTGAAAATAGTTCCTCAGTGACATGCAACCATTTTTTTAATTCTAAATTTTGTTCTAAACGAACCCCGCTGTGTAATAAAAATGCTGTTGTAGAATTTTCCTATGCTTATTATATGCCACAAATGTTTGCCTAAGATTCAAATAGACTATTTTCCAACCAAATGTGTTATACTTCTTAACGATGGATAGAGTCTCTAATAAATTACCTTACAGCTATTTTCTCGTAACACCTGTTGCAGCATCTTCTTCTGTTTTTCTTAATATGCAGACTCCATTTTGTGCGTTCGAACTAATTAAGCCCATCCGCCGACTAATTTTGGTGGAGTAAAGAAAAGCAGTAACGTGGCTTCAGTGTGCTCATCTGCATGGTCATTAGTACCCGGAGTAAAGGATCCAATTTCTGCAAGTCGCTGGAGAAGCCTGGTGAATAACTTACGAGACTGGGCCTGGCCTGGATACTTCGGGTCCAAATACCCGACTCTTCCTCTGTTCCAGACATACATTAAATTTGTCGTTGCAATTTTCACAATAGAATAATGATCTCCATTAGAGAAATGAAAGCAAGCATCTGTGGTTCTGATGCATGTGCTAATAATTATCATTCTTCTCTGTTGAGTAAAATAATATAGTGAGCAATAAACGCAATTATGCCAAATTTGGGAGTCGCACAACCACAAAACCTATATAAAAAAAGTGTGACGAAATTAAATCTCTATTAAGTTTAAAATTCTTCACCGTAGTTTTAAAGTTTTAAATATTTTCAATTAAGTATTTATTTTATTCCTAAGTTAATGAATAGTTATGACCTTCAGAATTAGTTACTCACTTACCCATACAGCTGCTGAAGATTCACATTCCTCTTAAGGCACCTGTAAAATTGGATGAAGTTGAAACAGTTGAAGATGTTTATTGTATACAATATATTTGTCTCATATGTTGTTGGTAAGTCAGAGTTTTAAATTTTTATAGCACATCACATTAGCATAATAAATATTTTCTCAGCATTTGAATGGGAAATTAATTAACCTGTTTCAGTAAAGTTTCAGTAATGGCGCTCAAAAAGACTTGGCTTTCTTTACTTTAAGGTGCAAAATTACTTAGCATTTATTAAATGGTTTAATCCACTGTAAAATGAAAAATATAAGCCTGGTGAAGATTTACCTTTCTCGCATAACTAATAAAACAACTTTTCATTTAGGTTCCCTTTTAAATATTTGTTAAGATCAGCATATAGTTTGAACTAGAATTTAACAGACTGATACATGGAATGCTTTTAATGAGCCCATAACATTTTTTTGAATAAAAAAAATTGTAAAATTGGAAAATGCTTCAATATCATTGAAATTGTATATACTCCTTTGTATGACAATAACATAATCTAATAATTTAATTAACCCAGATTTGAGCTCCGTATTTTAAACCTTTTTCAAACATGTTTTGCTGCTAACTTGTTTAAAAAGGGGGGATATTGGTAGCCGAGTGTAGTCGGAATGAAGGGGATATGAGGAATTGGGGCAGTGGTAGCTTTAGGTTTGAATTTTCACATGCAGCTATAAAGAAGAAACTATTAAAGCATAAACCAAACAAAAGAAAAAAAACAGTAAAATAAATGGGTTTTATATTCTTTGCCATTAATGACTTATTTACCTAGCTTTACAGCATTTAATTACCAGGGCTTTAGCCACTTCATTACAGTAATTTTGGAATGTTCGTCCATGTTATATAAGCGCAGTTAAATATCAGATCTCTTGGTTTCGTAGAATGTCCGTTTACCGTCATTTAATATATCTTCATATGCTTCAACTCCTATTTCAGAACAAAGCTTTTTGTCCGCCATGGAATGTTTTTTTAAACCTTAGTGGACTCTGTTACTATGAATAACATAAGTGCATTTAGCATACGACAAACTTAAAGTTGTATGTATATATTCAAAATTAAATATTAAAATCAAATGGGAATGTTGCTTGAATAATTGATAATTAGCTCATTTAAAGGTACAATTTTACCTAACTATTGAAAAGCAAAAAGTGTGCAATAGCAATAATACCACCTATTTAATAAAGGAAGTATAAGTTTGTGCGGCGACTAGACTGTGTTTCTCCGGGATCTCTAGTTTCCCCCCGCGATTAATTCCACAATTGGGCATAACTATATTTTCTGACATCCATTTCACATTTATTTTATATCATACACTTCCTCACTTTCATACCAAGCATCATATTGATCACCCATCCTGACTTCCCTCTGGTCCAGAGTCTCTGATCCATAACAGGCGTCTGATCCCAGGTGCTGGCTTATAAGCCCTGGGGTGTTAACCTTACAAAGGAGGAGGTAAATCGAGAAGGAAGAAATATAAGGTTTTTAAAAGTTGTAATGTTTCACTTTTTAAAAGGATGATTATATGTAATTCCTGACTACAGTATTTTTTTTTAAATCATAATTAACCTGTTATGAGAAAGAGCAAGCTTAAAATCCCTTTGAATATGATCCCAAAAATTTAGCTAACCTTTCAATGAAAGGAAGTCATGAAAATTTTCCTTTAAATTGCTCTTAAACTAAAAAAAAAAAGTATTATTCCTTTTATAAGCTCGTATTTAATTATCCCCTTTAGTAACGAAAAATATACTATTGAAACATTTCAAGTTTTAGTTCAGACGAACTTCATGTGACATTTCTAAAACGAGGCTATATTTTGCCACTTATACAGGGGGAGTGTACTTTTAAGTTGTCCACATAATAATTAATTTGCTAGCCCATGTAGATTTTAATTTACTTCTGGAGTCATGATGGTGGAGATAGCTGCGAACTTCGTCTGCACCACAGCTGGGTAGAGGAGTTTACCGTACCGATAGAATAAGGAGTATCAGTTTGGAAATGGATGGAAAGCATGTGTTGCTGGCGAAAAAAAGGAAACCTGAAGGAATTAACTTTTATTATTACTTTCTCCACACGTACTATGTACATAGTGTATAGAGAAGGTATTGTAATGCACCCAAAATTTGATACCGATATTTCACCGAAAATACATGTTTTGGGTCCCCTTGAATCCAGAAAAAGCATTTTTAGAAAAAGGTCCGCGTGTGTGCCTGTGGACTGCATAGTTCAAAAACGAAAAGACCATTAAATACCAAACTTGGTTTTAGGTTTAGTATCTGCCAAGGATACGACATGAAGATTTTCAAGAAAATTCCCCCACCAAAAACTACCCCATGGAAAACATTTCATAACATTCTGGTTTTCTCAAAAATAGCTAACGATTTTGATTAAAATACCGTATACTAAAGAGATTTACATACCAAGTAAAATTTATATCTTTAATTTTCTGGGGTTGGCCTCTGAAGACCTCTTTATTCTGGATACATTTTGCCGAATTTTGCCTAACTGCTAAACCGCTAGAGATAGACAAAAGCTTACTGCACAAAAAATATAGATCTCGACAAAACATACAAACTATGTCCTTTTCATTTGTGTTGTGGAGGTAACCGTTTCCGAGATATTCCTTGTTATTCGTTTCAGTTGTAAAGTAATTATACTTTTCTCATACAGGAGGTGTCCGTTTTTCTTTTGTTCTATTCCTGGCCAACCAAAGAAGCGATTTGCAATGATAATCTCATAACGACAAATTTGAAAACATTTGACTATTGGTTTAGCATAGCGCATTCCTTTAGTTCCCTTCTACTTACAAGAACATTCTGCTAATGCTACCTCGATAAGTGTGGTTTAGAAAGAAGAATAATCTGGTGTAAGACATTTGTAGAAGTAGAAAAAGCCACGTAAATGTAACGCATCAGTTTTGTTGTTGTTGTTTTGTTTTTTTAACTGGAACTCGCGGACCTTCCTGCGTCAGTCTACTTCCGGATGCATGAATATGCCCTCAAGATATTAGGCCGCGTGGGCTTTGTGGCGCCATCCAATTCTACCAGAATTAAAGGCCCAAAATAAAAGAAGCGTGACATTAATAAACAAAGCATTTCCACATTTGGCACGCGTTTTTCAATCGTCCCTATAGAGAATCCCTCACTACTCTGCTATTTTCCATGCATGGTGCGATGTAAACGCCGCCGGTGCAACTGTTGTTCTATGTGTCTGAAGAGGTGATAACAGCTTCCAGCAAGATCAC
Source organism: Hymenopus coronatus (assembly GCA_030762935.1). Lineage (NCBI taxonomy): Eukaryota > Metazoa > Arthropoda > Insecta > Mantodea > Hymenopodidae > Hymenopus > Hymenopus coronatus. The sequence continues at coordinate 64,077,683 of CM060900.1, forward strand.
AGCCACCATAGTCATTGATCGCACAGTTCTCAATGCTCTGTCATTGCCATTGTTTGCGAACTGCTGCTATTAGGCAACAGCATGATCCTGAAAACAGCATTCATTCAGTTTCGTTTCAATTGACCGCTAATCTGAACAACGCACATACGTTAGTACTGACTAAAGTTCAAAGTATATACAACTTGCATACTCCAGAAGTTGTCTACAGAGCACCTCGTGTAGAAGCTTGTGACTAGCTGTAAAGTATCGTTAGCTTAACGCGGAAGGAAAAATATCTCTATTATCCTTTATAGGCTGGAAAATTCTTTTCTGACAGACACGTACATATAGGCCATCAAAAGGACCTCTTATGAACAGCGTTGATATTAACTTTTTTGTGAAAACGCATGATTTTTACTTTATTCACAAAATAAAATGAAATGGCGTTTTATTTATGGATGTTCTTTAACGGACATGGTTCTCAGCGTCCCATTCTATACTGGGCGTGAAAGATCGCTTAATTTTGCTCGGAGGCCTCTCTATCAGGCTTGAGATTCTTTACGCGCCGTAAATCTACGACACGGGACTCACGGCTTTACTGACCTTCCGAAGGAAGCCATGCTAAGGATTTTCAAGCCCGAAAAAATCCTAGGTCCTCCGCCGGGTTTGAACCCGCGACCTTGGGTACATAAAGTTAGCATAGTAACCATTATACCACGGAAGGCAATACTTTATTCACATGTACTGTGCCCAAAGTAAATAGAGGGTGTAGAATTCCACCCAAAATTAATGTCTAGATATTAACAAACCTATATGCTTTGAAGCCCCCAGGTCCCCAAAAAAAAAAAATTAGTAAAAGGTCCGTGCGTGTGTCTGGTATTTAATCGACTTCTCACTTTTCGTTAGTCCAAACTTGGCATTTCAATTAATTAGTTTTTGAGGATGTGACACGAAGATTTTGAAGAAAATTCCTCACCCTAAACTAAAAAATTTCTAAAATTTTAATTTTCTCAAGAATGACTGACGATTTTGATTGAAATCCTATATATTAAATGTATTCACGGCAAATAAAGTGTGTATCTTTAATAGTTTGGGAATTCATTCTGAAGACCTCTTCATTCTGGATGACTTTTGCATGACTGATAAACCGTAAGAGATAGATAAAAATTTACTGAACGAAAAATGTAGACTTCTTTAAAACATGCATCTGTGCTAAATACTTTTTTGTGTGGAGTTAACAACTTCAGAAAAATTTCTTGTTATTGGTTTGAATTTTACTCAAACTGGAAGTCATATTTCGTGTGTTTTGTTTTATTCTGGCCTTATAGAGAAAAGTGAATATCACTTGTTTCACGGAGCGGTTGGCTTTTAAAAGTGAATATCAATTGTTTCACGGAGCGGTTAGCTTTTAAAAAATCTGACTACCGCTTTAGCTTAGTGGATTCCCTTATTTCCCTTCTACTTACAAAGAAGTAAGTAAAAATCAATTTCTGCTGTTTACCTCGATTAGCATGATGTTAATAAAATGTTTTGTAAACATATTTTGTTTGCAGAAGAGGAAGAGAAGATCGTGTGAATGGAACACATCAGACTTTTTTAAATGTCTCTATAATGTGACGGTAACGTTAAGGCAAGACATTATGTTTTACAGTTGTTCGGCAGTATATACTACGATAAGCATACACATATTAGAACCAATAAACAGACAGTTTCCTCTTTACATACCAAATAACAATAGAACGAACTACAAATTCCGATACCCCCATAGACGTGTGAGCTAGGCTATCGCAGAGCGATTTCGTTCCATACATGCTACAATGATAAATAACCGGCTGCCGCAACTCTCTTCATTAAATATATAAACCGGCGGTGGCAGACGGATATACACATAGGAAGCATGCGGATCATTAATGTCTCATAACGTGAACCATTCATTACATAAGTCATATATGTATGTATGTTTATATATATGTATATACATGTATATAAATGTGTATACCGAGTGGGAGGTGAATTAAGGGGAAATATTTGTATCAGTGTTCAAGGACGATGTGACGATCCAAAAGTTGCAGTTTTTTCGCCATTTTCTAAAGATATGATCATGAAGAAAATTTTTCGTTATTTTTAGGATGCTTATTACTCCCTATCTCAGACGTCCGTTGACTGTTTATGTAGCAGGTCATATGGTTGACCCTTCTTTGTCATTTGCGCTGATTGACTGTAGATGACGGTATGAGAAACACACTGAAACTTCAACTTACGTAGCAAATACGCTTTTCTTTTCATACACTATCTGATTAGGATTCTCAATATATTAAGGGTTCAACTTAAGTGTTGAAAACAAATACGTTATTATATTTTATTTTAATTTGGTTCTATTCAACAAATAACTCCAACTTTTAACCATTTGCACTTCTGTTCTTTAAACTACAAAATCATCCTCATCGCGACCACCTCATGGCCGACTGGTTAGGCCACTTAACTCTCACCTAGGCGGTCAGGGTTCAATCCCAAGCGACCGCATGTGGGATTTGTGGTGGACAAAATGACCCCTGCGGGTTTTCTCCAGATTCTCCGGTTCCCCCCGCCATCGCATTCCACCGGTGCTCCATCTCATCTTTGTTGCATATATCATCAATGTCATTGCCTGCGGTGACATGGCTGGCGATAAACACCATCAAAAAATCATCATCGCTGTTATCGCCCTCCATGGTGTAATGGTTACCATGCTAACTTCATATACCCAAGGTCGGGGATTCAAACCCGGCAGAGGAGGATGGATTTTTTTTTTCGGGCGTAAAAATCCTTCGGAAGGGAAACAATGCAGTGGGTCCTGTGTCGTAGATTTACGGCACGTAAAAAAAACTTCATGCCTGTTAGGGAGGCCTCTGAGCAAAATTAAGCGGTCTTTCACCTCTAGTATAGAATGGGACGGTGAGAACCACAGCAGTTAAAGAGCGCCCATGAATAAAACGCCATTTCATTTCATTTTTTGCTGTTACAAAGGTGGGAAGTTAAAATCAAATCTCTAAACTTAAAACCTTCAATTCGGAAATTAAGAACTTTGATTCACTACAGTTACCAAAGTTCGTCTTTGGGAATATGATAATTTAGAAATTGATTCAGTCCCACGTAGCTTTTGCAGATTCCCTAGTTGGGGAGTAAACTAAATGGATATGTGCTAATTCAGCATAAGTAATGTCATTCATTGTGCAAAGGGAAGTTGACGACAGAATCGGTCTCTTGTTTCCTAACGTGAGTCACGTGAATGCAGATTGGCGGTGTGCGAGTTTTACTAAACACAGAAGCTGGCCATTGCCAGTTGTTTACTTACATCATGTATGTAAGCACGGGAGAGATGTTACGCAAGGTCGTTCAAAACACATTAGACCCTGAAAATTGTGCTTCATTTATGAATATGCTATTATTAAATACACTTATGTGTTACACGCATTGTTCTCTACGAGGTATCAAATTATTTACACTTATTCAACGTCCACCTTGCGAATGGGACGCTGAAAACCACTGCAGTTAAAGAGCGTTCATAAATAAGCTGTACATGCCCTATCCTGTATGTGTATGCAGTGATCACTGCAGTCTTATTTGTATATATATAATGAAGATTCTGAGTTCGTATTCGAAGCTGATTGGTGGAGATAGATTCGAATTGCAGCATAACAGGCTACAAATTATAGTTGTATAAAATGTTGCTTACAATGAAAACGAATTTTGGCTATATTCTAGCTTCATTTAGTAATTCTTAAAACATCTCGCATATTTAATCCTCTTATAACTATAAACGTAGCGGTGATATTCTTTTTTTTTTCCCAAACCGGAAGAAGGTTCTTAGTTCCCCAAAAAGTTAAATTTCGATCATATACAATCAGATGTTTAACGCTGTTCACATGTGACAAAAGAATACTGTTCACATTATTATTATTTCGTAACTAACACCTATTACACCGCTCTTCATATTTTTAAGAAAATCGGTATACCGAAGAGAAATCTGGGATATTGTGGGGGTCAGTAATAGACAAATACTTGGATGCCTCAAAATTCCATTTTAAATCGACTTTTTTTATAGCGTTTAAGACTAGATTTCAAAATATAAACACTGTATAGGATGCATATATTTATTTAAAGCTTTCAGAAGAGTTTCTATGATCATTAAGTACTGAGGTGTATATTTCGGAAGTTAGATTCATTTTTGTTCATCTTCTTACTTTCGTTATAAAACTGAAATATATTTCTCTCTTCATAATTTAGTTGAAATGTTCCAAAGCTACACAAATTTCATATGTGTATTACAGAAAAAATTATCAAGATTAAATGAACGGTTTGCTGTAAAATTAAATATAGTTTTACTTATGGACTCTTTAACTTATGTGGTTCTTAGTGTCCATTCTATATTTGGCGTGAAAGACCACTTAAATTTGCTTAGAGGCCTATTTTCAAATTTGGGCTCCTATTTCTTGATATATTTCTATTACGCGGCACCAACGGTTGTGTTTTGGTTCTGTTCCGAAAGAAGCCATGTTGAGGATTCTTACCCAAAAACAAAAAGTCCACTGCCTACGCCGAGTTTGAACCCTAATCTCAGGAGCCAGAGCTTTGAATGTTACGTCTCGAATATGCAAAACGACATGACTATGTAAAACATTTAGCGCATTTATAAATTTAAGTTTCATATTTATTATTTAAAATGTTATAATAATAAGATTTTAGTGGGTCTATGTCTACGAGCCTTAAATGTGTACATAATTCTCCTTTGATAAGAAGAGTGGTTCTTTTTAACTACTTACTTTAAAAGGCGATAATATTTAAAATGAAAACACTACATGACAGCTTCCTGAAATGTTTCGCTATTGAAGTAACGTATTTTCAATGTATTTAGGATGAGGTATATTGTTTTAAGTGCTGGAAAAATATAAGCTGGCGCAATAAACCAGCTTTTCAATTATCATCCTGTATACCAGTGAGTAACTCTTTTCTAAATTGAGTTATAATAATGGTAACACAGTTCCAGTGTTTCTTGTTAGTATTTAACGCCCGCTTGTATTAATAGTGGCATCGCAGGCTATAATACTGGTGATGCATGGAATGAAGATGGAGCACCGGTGGAATGCACTGGCGGGGGAAACCGGAGAACCCGGAGGAAACCCGCCCCTGCGTCGCTTTGTCTGCCACAAATCTCGCATACGGTCGCTTGGGATTGAGCCCAAGAGGCCACGACGCGGCCTAGTTCCAGTTTAAATAATGATACCCTTATATCAACAGTGCTTCTTTCGTGTCCACAAGTAAGCCTAAAACTGATAAACTAGTGTCGAGAAAAACGCATCAGCGTTCTACTATACACCCGAAAACAGCTTTTGTAAAGCTACTCGCCTTTAAATTGACCAGTTCCAACTCTGTTGTACTTTATACCGAACAAGTCTTGATAACTCCAGGTGGAATAGGGATAAATCGCCATTCACCTCCATTTATTAATTCTCCAGGCTAGGAAAATAATTTGTTTTGTGGTTTCAAGAATCTATTCTTATAAAGGCTTATTTTTATCTACTCCAGCTTATTGAGGAAACATTTGCAGGAATTATTTCAGCATGGATTTCGTGATAATATGCACAAAGTATAGAGTAGAAACTGAATCCAAGTTGGATATTAAAACAGGAAGAAATAAGTCAATGGTGGCAGTACTTTAAAAAAAGCAACAAAAACATTGAAAAAGCCATACTAAAAATTAGCGGATGTCTTCGGAATAGCTGATACCAAAAAACAAGGTTATTCGGAATATTTTTCTGTTTTAATTAGATCTAATTTTTTTATATATCTCTTATAGTATAATTATTATATAATATTATGTACAATTTAAAACAGAAATTGTCTTTATTGTGTAAATAACTTAAATATATGGTATTTGGATAAAAATATATTGAACCTTTTTTTAGATAATTAATAATAACCAATAGTTTCCATGTAGTTTGGGACGAGAAATACTATCTGGAGAATTTTCAGGTCATATTTGGTAGACACTTCCAAGTTTGATATTTACCCAACTTTTTGCTTTCAGTTGGATTTTTCGTAGATAAAAAACGACCACATGCATACACCACATAGAGGCAGACATACACAGAGACAAAAACATCCGCGTACCTTTGTTTTATATATTTATTTTTACTTTCTCTATGGGTACTATGTGCATAGTGTATAGAGAAGGTATTGTATTGCACCAAAAATTCGATACCGTGATTTCACCAGAAATACATATTTTGAGAGCCCGAATACAAAAAAAAACATTTTTAGAAAAATATTCGCGTTTGTGTGTAGCATAGCTCATAAAGCAAAATTCCGTTAAATACCAAATTTGGTACTTAAGTTTGGTATCTTCCAAGGATGCGACACGAAGATTTTCATGTAAGTTCCCTTCACCCTCAACTGCCCTTTACACGGACAATTTTTCGAAAATGTTGATTTTCTGAAAAATGGCTCTAACGATTTAGATTAAAATCTCGTATATTAAAGATACTCATATCCCAAATAAAATGTATATCTTGAATTTTGTGGGAATAGCCTCTGAAGACCACCTACTTCTGGTTGAATTTTTGCCGAATTTTGAAAAACTGCTAAATCGTAGATAGCCAAAAACTTACAACATAGAAAATGTAGATCTCGTCAAAGCACTCAATTTATGTCGTTTACATTTTTGTTGTGGAGGTAACCGTTTTCGAGATCTTCCCTGTTATTGGTTTCTGTTGTGAAGTACTTATTTTTTTTTCAGACAGTAAGTGATCGTTTTTCATTTGTTTTACTTCTGGCTAAGCAAAGAAACGATTTGGAATGCCAATCGCATAATGATAGTGTTTCAAACATTTGACTATCGCATTAGCATAGCGCATTCCTTTAGCTCCTTTCTACTTATAAGGAACTAAGTAATAACAACATTCTGCTAATGACTATCTCGATTAGCAAGGTGCAGAAAGAGAATAATCTTATGTAAGAAGTTTCTAGAGCAGCTAGAGAAAGTCATGTGAGTGTAACGCATCAGAATTTTTTTTTTTTTACCTTTTTTATTAGGGGCGCCTCATAACAATTATTTCCGATCAAAACTTGACATCCAGTTTTTTTTTTTCTGAAAATGAATACTTCCTGCTACTTTGGGCACGTGGTAGATAAAATAACAATGAAGGTAAATGAGAAGTACGAGAACTACGGTTTTAATTCCTGAATGTACAGGCCTAAATACAGAATGGATTTTTAAAATCCTTTTCAGTACGTCCCAACTGTGTCCACAAAAGCAGCAAGTCGCGATGGTTGGCAGGGGGTTAATACATTGTTGTGCGAAAACACAACTTTGTTACAGACCAGTGCATTTCAGCGCGAATGAATAACACCAAAGAGAAACAATATTTTGACTTAAAAAGTTTTGCGTCAGGGAAGTATATTTTTATGGCGGCTAAGATTCAGCTCGTACATTTCGTTCGTGGCCTGGACGAAATTGCACAACGCATTCATTCAGACGCCAGAGGTAGATATTACTGAGCAGCCCAGTAGGAAAGCTCTGAAACTTCCAACAAAAAATATAGTGTGTTGTTAACGATCTTTTCAACGGTAGTGAATAATAGAAATGGTACTTTTGCGAACATAAAACTAATTACTAGCAACTGTTTAATATGACAATTCTATTAGAAAATCACCAAGGTGGTTTGGTGAACTCTCCATTATAAAGCAAATGTGGATTAGAATAATTTATGTCTGAGGGGCCATTCAAAATGAATAACGTAAACTTGATGCAGTCTATTATATTGGAACCATTAAGAATGAATTAAGTAAACATGCAGATAGACATTGAATTAGAAGCTTTCAAGGTTATGTCTACATCGAACTTAAGTAACTAGTCAACCAGAGTGTGATCCTGATCACGTAATTATTCTGCCTTCTCATATCATATTTTCCGTTGTCATGTCTTGAGTTGCTCCTTCTGTCATTATTATGGACCAGGAATTACCAGAGTGCCTACAAAAATCCCAGCAACACAAATTGTGATGGATGATATCGTTTTATGAATTTTATATACTTTAATGGGGTAGCCTTTTTTGGTTTATTTTGTTACATGCACATAACCTCTTTTCTTGCTGATCGCTTCGTAGGCCGCCAAATTAGCTCAGCTGTTTAACGCTGACTTGCCTATGTTGCTGCTGAAGTTTGTGTTTATAAAATTATCGTATTACATATGCCTTAATTTTTATGCATTTATGTATACTCTTAACTTTCATTATAAATGTCCATGGTAGTTGACCTGAAATAACTTTCAGCTCATACTTAACCTCGGCATAAATTAAAACCTGAGGAGATATTAACAAATTAAAATGAAGTGAAGTCCCAGAGAAGATTTAAATGCGAACAGTCAAATAAGACCATATTTTATGCTTACTATAATACATATACAAGAAGTTAGAGGGTAGTTCATACACATGCCCGCGGTAAAATAGACAAAACACACACACAAGTTTGGTTAGCAGCACTTATGTATGTAGCACTTTCCACCTTGAGAGCATGGACGGGAAATGGAACAATACACACTATCCTCAAAAAATAACACTACTGGATTTATTGCATAGGATTTGTTGGCGTTAAGAATTAGCTCCCCGAAAATAGAAAAGTCTTTATACGGGAATATTTATAGACCATCCGGCTCCTTCATAGGCCTTTTTAGATGGGAGTCAAGGGCTGTAGTTTGTGGGCAGACGTGCGAAAGTATTGGACTGAGCTGCCCCAGAGTTTGTGGCACAAGTTTGTTGGGTGTTTGTGTGGTCACGAGGTTCCTAAAACTTTCTGGGCAGCGAACAAGTGACCACTCAGAGCCGCCGAGTTTTGCTTGCATTCAGAGTTCAAAGGACACCTTCAATTGCTTCAATCGGTGTTTGCTTCTTCGATAATAGCTCGATTTGTGAATTCGTGGTTTAGTTAAACGAATGCTAATGGCGAGATAAGAAGTTATATATTATAGTTGACGCTTTTTGGTGGTACTAATAGCTCGTGCGCTATGGACATATATTGCTGCTTTCTCTTATTTTTGATAACTATATACAGAAACCTTATCTACTTACATTTAATGAGCTATATTTAAGTTGATAATTTTAATTGTCTTCTCACAGAAACCGTGTGTAGGACAGGAGTTGAATAGGTAGTCGGACTGAAAAATGCAATGCCATAGCCGGGATTTGAACCACGGATCTCTAGCCGGTTGCTCTACTACTGAGCTACGATGGCAATATGCCAGCAGAGTACTGAATTTCTCAACTGACTTAATTCAGTGCTATGCCATGTCATTTTGCCATGGTAGCTCAGTGGTAGAGCAACCGGCTAGAGATCTGCAGATCTGCAGATCCGTGGTTCAAATCCCGCTATAAATGGATCACTAACAATTACAAATTAAAGATACATTAAAAGTTAGTTGTGTACCAACTTGTGCCTCTTTCATGGGTTTGTTCATGTGAATAATATAATTGGAGTATATGAATGAGTAATCATTATAATATTATTATATTAACGATGATAATACAAAGAAAACCTAGTATAACTCCTTACACATTCCTATTATCGAAATAAATAGCGAAATTTGTCACCAAAGCTATGTTTATAAACTTTTTTTTACGTCGATTTTTTTCACACAACTGGATTGTTAAGTTTTTAGATGATTCAATATTGTGCAACATTAGAAAACTTATTTGCTTACTTTACGCTCCTGGTATGTAGTACATTATTCCCCTTGAAATTACACCCAAATATCTAGTCGCCAGAAGCCTGTTGAGCAGACGAATATTAAATCAGGCAGTGAAGAACCCGGAAAGGGGGATTGGCCAGAAGAATGAAGAAAATGATATGAAGTGAAGCCAAAATGTGCGACAGGAAAGATGACAATGGTGAAATTGATGGAACAAATAGCGGGCAAAACCAAAGAACCCGCTCAAGTACCGCTTCGCCCACCACAAATCCCACATGTGGTCCTCTGGGACCGAACCCTGCCGCTTTGGTGAGAGATGAGCAGTTTAACGACTCGGTCACGGCGCCGCCGTATTTGTATATTATGAGGTTGTGCAACTGGAATATATTGTAACAAATGGCTTTATTTGCTTAAAATATGATACAAATAAAGTATTCAATTCACCGCTACAAACAAATAACTTGACGCTTCGAGGCATAGCCAGTTGACAGCTGCACAACATCCCTGTCTTGCACGCCATTAACACTCCAGTGGAAGTCTGACTCCTGACACACATCTCACTGCACATTACACACTTGCTTGCAATTTTTCTTCCGTTTATAGCTCCGAAGTGTCACTGATGGTTCTGGAAGCTTTTTCGAAGTCACTGGACGATTCTAGCACATGCCGTGTACCAAAACCTCCAGTCAACGTCGCGCCGCTTTTCCTGTTTTTAGCGTTCTCAGATCTCAAACTCCGCCGAATCGCATAGGTTGTCACACTCAGCAATAGCAATAACATCTACATCAACACTTATTAAATATTAGCGTTATCAAAATAAATGGAGATACGTCTGAGAAATAACATGTTTGTGAACATTTGTTATCCAAAATATGTTTCTTAATTGTTAAAAAAAAGTTTCGATGTTTCGATCTTAATGCAACATTGGGAGTAACTTATAATAAGATTTTGATATCGCTATACGTTGCCCTCTTTATACGACTTCTATTTGGATACACACAGGGATGAGTATGGTCCACGTTTGTTAAGACGTTCCATAATCTTCACTTTCACTCTTAAGAAATGTACTTGAGCGCAAATTTTGAATGATAAATAAAATGTGTTAAAGTGAATTAAAGCAAGTTTACACATACGAGGGCCGTTGTTTTTCATCCTCCGATAGGCTATAAATAAAAGAGAAGTTCATGGAAAACGATTATTTTATTACTAAAAGTTTTGTACAATTATGGTTATTTTTCAACATAATCACTTAAAAGATTGAGACACTTATCGAGCCTGTGCAGAAGCTTTGCAATACCCACTTCAAAAAATGTTGCCGCCAATGGTTTTAAATGAGCATTGACGTTGTTTTGAAGATATTTGTACTTTACGACGTTTGCGGAGAGCCGTTCAAAACAAACGAAGAGCAATGCAGATTTCAGGTACAGTCCACACACTGCTGGCACAACCCATAGACTCCTTGAACAATCTATGCGACATTTTCGATCATCCGCAGTACAGTCCTGACCTGGCACCCAGCGACTTTCGCCGTTTCCCTGAACTGAAAACGTGGCTAGGAGGGCAGTAATTTCAAACGAACGAGAATCTTCAAAATCAATGTTCATTTGAAATCATTGGCGGCAACATTTTTTGAAGCGGGTATTGCAAAGCTTGTGCACAGTTTCGATAAATGTCTCGGTCTTTTTGGCGATTATGTTGAAAGTAACCACAAGTGTACAAAACTTTTGGTAATAAAATAATTGTTTTCTATGAACTTGTATTTTATTTATAGTCTGTCGGAGGTTGAAAAAAAAAAAACAGCCCTCGTACATAATATTTGCTAACAACTAGAGATGCAAGTCTGTGAGATTGGCTAGCAATTCTCAGGAACGTAACGTGTGAAACAGCGCGTTTATTGCGTTAGTGGAGGCGGCTGTTCAGCAGTTGTCATGGTGGGAGTAGCTACAAGCAAATGTGTTATTCATACAAATTCATATAAGGTGTGTTAAACAAATATTTGTTTTCTTCTTGAAATAAAGGCAATAAATTTAATACATATATTTAAAAACCGTCACTTCTACAGGATAAATGGGGTAACTAGGGACTGTTTTCCGTGCCGCTTCTCTTTCTCACTTGTTCACTGCCTCTTCCATCTTCTCTAAAGACAACTCGTGTAACTTGTGATGTTTGGTTAGTCAGTAATTAAACGCCTTTTCTGAAGTATTAATACATGCTTTCTAAAACCCTCATATGATTTTATCTTCGGTGTAACTTCCAGTAAACGATGTTGGACACATTTCTGAAGCGGATACATCCAAAGGGCGTTGGAATCGGAGGACCTACAGCTTTTCCCGTGAACTCCAAACCAGGTTGGACTTTCGGAATACTTTACTTGAGCTAGTGAGAGGCGTAGGGTTAGATAGAGGCGACTTAAAATTGCCACCCAGAACTGGAAACCAAGCCATGGGTCCTCAACACCAGAGACGTGAACGAAATCACTTTGCTCTATCGACATGCATATTAATAAAATTATAAATACAAATAAATTTGAATAGTTCTTAAAATATCAGCCCTGAAAATGCAGTAAACACAGTATTTGTCAGGAAAAATGCTTATAAACTTCTAAGGCATTACCACTCTCAAAAATAACTCAAAAGTGAGATGCATAGATTTATTTTTAATTTTATGCCGCTTTAGGGGCTTCATTGGGGAGGGTAACACAATATGAGTAGCCAGTGTATTTAAGATTTGGAATGAAAGAACCTGTAAGGTGGACATCGAATATGGCACTGACCACTTCTGTCAAATAGAACTCTCAGAAGATGACTTCTCGGTAACGTGCGAGGCGTGCACTCTGTAAATCTAAGTTCAGTTTCCATTAGGTCACCCCGACTTTGGGCTTATTGTGCTTTTATTAGGATGATAGGTAAATCGTTTGATAGTTCCACTTCAACCGAGAATGTTCTATTCTCAGCCTTTCCTTTCATTTGTTTAATCTTCATATGTTCAAGGTTAGGCGACCGCAATTGGTGCGTGGTAGTTGGACGGTGGAGCGTGCGCCCTATAAAGGATTTCTTCCTGTTGCTTGACTAGCCGGCTGGCATACCTTCCTGGGAAGCCTGTATACGAAAAATCCTTAGTTGGAGATGAGCAGCCGAAGACGCGCCTGCTTTACGATTGGTATCATACTGGAGTTGTCAAGAGTCCCCGTCCTTGTTTGTGGTTATCATATTTCGCAGCTGGTCTTGCTCCCACGGTCACATAAAATATGGGGCTACCGAGATTGTCTCAAGTGCCGTGTTGGGCTGCAGTGGCCGAGACCCCCGTCTGACTGTGTTATCCTGCACAACACAGCTTGATTGATGAGGATTAGTTTTAGCTCACGGACAGAGTCCGCAACCATTGGGGCAGAACACCGCCTATATGTGGTTAACCAAAGGGCAACCAGATCCGGAAGATGATGAATGCAAGCCAAGAGGGATTCCTAGCCGTTCCAGATTAAACGTCTCCGAAGCCGTCTGGACCCAACCTACAAGCCAGGAATCTACGAGGGACCGCGGAACGGAACCTAGTCCGAAAACACCAGAACGTTGGTACTATTAGAGGGGACCCGTGACGACGTCGGGAATGGATTCTACTGTGGGGAAGCCAACATTCAGCTGCAACCTGTCACACACCGGTGCCTGGTTCTTTAACCCTCCAACAAATGGCGCAGAAATTATGAAACAGAAATTCAGGGATGTGATGAACGTTCCCTGCATTGGCTTAGAACCAAGGAAATGCCCCGAAAAAACTCTTGGATCAGAAAAGCCGGCTGCGGGAATCAGCTCTAGCTATTTATGTAAATCTAAGCAGGATTCATTTAGAAAGCTATATTTTGAATATCCTTTATCACACCGAACATATCATCGTTCACGGGCTCAATCTAGGTCTCGATAATTATTGAAAGCTATTCCTGGAGAGAGGATATAAGGCTTCTGTGGAAATCTTACAGAAGAAAAAACACTATTGCCGAAGATCGCACAAAGTTTCGCGCCCCAAGTATAATACAAATAACATAAAACAGAAGTTGGTGGTAGGGAAAGAGTTTTCGGAGGGAATTCGGCACAGATTCAGTGAACATGTGTACATAAGCCCCTCAAAACGACTCTAGCAGAAGGGATGAGGTGAAAAGAGACACCTGTTCGCCGGAAGCAGAGCTGACGGCACAGTATTGGTGGGGTTCATATGTTTCTAAATTGTGACACCCCGGCAATAGAACACGAAGCCCGGAGACCCACATTCGCCCTAGAGGGTCCATTGTCCCTCTAGGCGGGGTGGCCCATGTACCCCGACAACCAGCCGAAGGTTGAGGGATGGAGAAATTTCCGTAGAAAACACCCTTCCCTGCCACGCCTCACCGAAACACCATTACCGAAATTTTCAACCTTGAAACACACCAACCAGGTTGAAGGTTGAATGAAATGTTTAATGGAACGAAATAGACGGGCAGGAAATTCAAAAGATGAGAGAAACCACTCCAAGATTTGCCTGCCGATCCGTGGGAACTCCGAAAAAGCATGGGTTTTAGTGGACGACCGCCGGGAATCAAACGTAATAACTCCCAATTGCGAGTAGTACGTATTACTGTGGCGCCACCGCTCATGGTGAAATTGGTGATAAGTTCTTATAAATTCTTCTTATTAGCATTTTCATATTGAAGAAGAAATAATATAAACAATGACAATGTTGGATAAAGTAAATCACAAAGGAACTTCAGGTATTCTGGTATAAAATGTTTTAACAAATTGTCATCAGCTGCTGTAACTGCCGCTAATGTAAGGTATACATCAGCCTTAGTCTTGGCTAAAAGGGAAAGCACTTTAGAGTAGACGAATTTGAAAGTATTTGCGCTGAGAATTTGATAATTTACAATTATACCTTTTTTCATTGTGGATTTTAGCATTTTAATGTTGCTGCTGTTTCTTTTGCAATATATTTATTATAGAGTTAACTGTACTTTATTGGTGGGGATCTTTAGTATCTATGATCAATAACCTTTATTAATAGGTACATTCTTATTTGTATTTTAATTTGTCAACTATTGTTACAAAGTGTGCTTAGTGATCGGTAAAAAGGTAAAAATAAACTAAACCATGAATATTATTTTACATGCACCTAGAATTATTTCCATAACCCCTAAATACCGTATTGGATGTGAGAAATAAGAAAAAAAAAAAAATGTATCGTGTATTATGAATGTTTTCATTGAACATCCTCGCTAGCGCCTGGATATTTATGCACCTCACTCTCTCGCTTGTTGACATTGTCAAGTGTTACAAAATTGCCCTAATAAATGTATATTAAACAAAGCCGATATCACAGTACTATAACAAGTTGATAAAATTATAATTATAAAAAATGTAAACCTGTGAAAATAAAAATAAATTACGCTTTCGTTTTTGCATATTGGGACTTCGTCCAGATTTACAACCGATACTTAAGTTCACATTATCTGTTCGTAAATGTGATTTAGTTCAAATTTTCGCTTTCAGTTTACTTACAGTGAACTAGTTCAATTTCCCCATCACTTCACTTCGATGCTATCGAATTTTTGGATGGAATACAATATCTGCTCTACCTACTACATGCATTACACATGTTAGAACAAGTAAAATATTTATTCGCTGGAAGTAATAAAAACAAATAATCTTGAAAGTGAAAACTAAATTTTTGGCCAATTTACGTATATTTATTACGTTAATTAATGCGAGTTCCTCTTCTGAGTGGCCATTATACTGTAAAATAAAACACTGTTAAGTTTGTATATTTCTATGTAATGTATACACACATATAAGCACTATGTAGCTGCATTAGGTGGCGCTGTAATAGCGATATTTAAAAAAGGCGTATTACATTTGTGTGTGTATTTGACTTTCCGCTCGTGTAGTTACTGCCGCTTCACTGCACGCATTTGTAGCTATAATGTATATCATGACAAAAATAGACAAAATGGCAGAAAAAAAATAAAAAAAATGTTAATTTAACAAATATAATGCTGCCTGTTGCTGGCTTAACTCTTTGATGGTATAGATTTGCTATACCACTGAAAACATATTCCATTGCATCTAATTCGGTTTCGCAAGCTCCCATATAAAATCCATTTATAGGATAATAGAGCCGATAAATACGCAGTACCATGAACATTTACCACGTTAAATATTCCTAAACGAATTAAAATGTCGGTAGCGTAAAGCGTAAGGACCCACAAGCGTGTCGGGGATACAATGGAACGGAGCTGTTTATGTTGGTACTGATATAATCTCGCTCCACCTCTACAATGGTGCTCCATCCTTTTTTTCCCCAAGGATAATTTCAGGGTACTTTTCTTCCCCTAAAATATGGCCTAACTGCCGAAGGATAACATTACAAACAAAATACTGTATTTTCATGCTACACTACCGTTTTTTCTTAATATCGGCTTGGTCATTTCCGTTCGATACGGGCAATAACTTTAACCTTCGTTTATATGTCGCTAATGAAGGCTCTCATATAATGTCTCATATTTAACTATACCACTTTCTTTAGAATGCTAAATAATGTAATTAGTTTAGCCTTTCCTTTAACACCCGTCAAATCGTATCAGATTGCTTTTATAGAGACGGTGTGTGAGCCACTTCTTCATTTCACCACGTTTACATCATTTATTGGTTAGCTTTTATGTTCCTGCTTGTTTTACAGGTCAGTCATAGAACTGATACTGATTGGGTGGAGTAGGAAATTGATTACCTGAAGGTGGAAATCTTGTGGAGAGAAAAGCACTATTGTGATAGAGAGGAATGGCCTACCTTTTATTCACGCAAGTTTACGCAAAAACTGTCATGTCCTCTTAGTATGTTTCCCTTGGTAAGGTTTGCATCTTCAGGTAACCAATTTGACTCCATTTAGCAATCATCGTTCTCTGTGTTTGGCCCGAAAAGCAACCCAGAGAATTAAAAATTAATGAAGGATGCTATATTCGATGCGAAATGAAGGGGTGGTTCGGATCTCGCCTCTATGAAAGAATTTTCATACAACTGATGCAAAAGGAAACGCCAGACCAGTAGATGTATGACATAGCTCTTCCTTTTTAAAGGAAGGTGTGCCGTATGGCTGCGCTCGCTAAAGTGTCTAGCGTTGCCGGTTCATGGCACAGGGGATTCCGGGTGCTGGCGCCGCCTTGGTCATGGGCATTTGTGTTCTAAGTCTTTCTCTGTCCTCTGATGGCCAAACAGGTCAGGCCAATATGTGCTTAAAAGTGAGTCAGCGAAAGTGTTGTGGCCAGTAGGTGTGTTGATTTAGACACAGTGGTTTTAATTGACTGGGAAATATAGAAATGTTTAGAATGTGCTTTGCCCTGTTTATTTTGTTGGCATTTGTATCGCAAGGGAAAACTCTGCAATCTGATGCAATTCTTCGCTGATGTGCCAAAAATTGAAATCTGAATAAACAATAATATTCGTTACACAGGTAACAAAATTATCGAAGCCACATTTTTATCTTGCACTTTGAATTACAATAAATCCCCAATGGACGGCGTATCTATATTACCGCTATCTTCCAACAATGTATAAAGCCCTGTGTTTGAAAGTCTTTCAGGAAGAATGCTATTTAAATATAACTGAATTGTAATTTTAATACATTTAAATACTACTGCATTATTATTTTTTTCATTCATGTATGATTTACCCCTTTAATGTTTACTGAAAGTATAAGAAATCTATTTTATAATGAAAAAATCTTGTAAGCAATAACTTCTATTTATATCGCCACGGAAAGTTACTCAGAAAAATCCATGGAAGGGGTATCAGTGTATTGCGCTAATATTTTAACATTTGATTTATCAAGGCCGGGTAAGAAGAAGAAGCCGGGTGAAAGGAACGTCACGTTTTCTCGAAATAAGTATTCGCACTACACATTTCATTCTTAGAAGAAGAATGAGAGGGACAGAAAACAGTAAAGGTGCTGCTAGACTGTATTTTATTCGACTTGGGGTCAACAACCGTGTCATTTGATTTCTTTGATTTCATTGTCTGAGGCGATACGCTCATTGGTGCAATCTGAAACATCAGCGATTCCGAAAACAAGCAACACACGCTGTGTGTGTGATCTCAGAGGCTTCTGATGTTCAAAGGAAAAGAGCATGTTAACCATTAGAGTGGCTAATACGGCTTGCATTAGGCAGTGATGGGTTACGTATATCGAAGCAGCAGTGGTGCGATCTCTAATTCCCATGTTTCAGCAGCGGTACAGACTGATGGTGTGTCAAAATTTGTCTCGATCCAGTAAATTTAGTCATAACAAGAGAACTCCAACGGAACGCAATGGTGGCATCTTGGCAACGCTGCTAATGGTCCTAGATATTAAATAGCAATACATGTTGGTTTAATTGTTTTTTCACATAAGCCGTGTGAGTTGGATAGGTAGTCAGACTGAAATATTCAATACCATAGCCGGGATTTGAACCACGGATCTCCCAGTCTCTATCAGGTTGCTCTTCCACTGAGCTACCATGGCAACATACCGGCATAGCATTGAATTTCTCAACTGACTTCGCATGTTTACCGGTAAGCCACAAGGTGTTCTCAAAGTATTTCGAGGTGAAAACCCCAATGACCACTTACTATGTTGTAAGTACTTTAGACCCAGGATTCATAGTATAGCCAACTATAATTATTCTAACGCGTATATAGAATGTTCTGTGTTTAATACAATCGCTATAACCATTTTTAAGTTTCATACATTAAAGTTTACATTTGCAGAGATAAATAGCATTTTTATGGAAAAATATACAGTGAAAGACCTAGGGTTAGTACTTTTTCCTCTGTGAAACTGCAATTCTAATCGCATACTATTTTAAACATGTTTACTCTGCGATTCTATGCGATTTATACTTTATCTATACTATGCGATGTTAATTTAAAATTTTGAGTTTATTATAATTGAAATTAATTACCACCTAATATAAAAACTCCATAAATCATAATTTAATGAAGTAAATGTTATTATTCTAGCTCCAAGTATACGGAAGAATGATTTGAATAGCTCCAGAAATGTTTATAGCTCCAGCACTTTTACTTTTTTGAGAAAAGGATAATACTTGTCCCATAAAAGGTTTAAAATTATTAGGTTTTAAAAATTTATTTTAAAAGTTTACCTATGATGCTTTAACATGTAAGCTGTATTTCAAAATCATCCATAATACTCCTATTAGCATCGATGTCCTGAAAACATGTTCTCTAGTATTTAATATATGAAATAAAAATGCTAGAATTCATTTTTGACATAAGCTGCGTACATCTCGCCTTAAAATCAGGTTTATATTGCACTTATATATAAAAAACAGTATATTTTACAACAGTGAAAGCTTGTAGCTACATAAAAATATATACATGTTAAATAAACTTTTAAAATAATCAATAAATAGTGTTAGTACAGAACACCATGAAATCTTAGGTTCCATGTTTACGTTGTGAAATTCCACTGCAATAGGTCGTATATGGGTAAAATGATCAGCGTAATTAAAGTGAAGAATGCATCAGAGCACCAACCGAAAACCCTTTGATTACAGTGATGTGATTTCACGAGCAGTGCCCAAGCACACACTCCGCTATTATCAGTTTAATTTTGCTTAACTACGCTAATCTGTCATTGTCACATCAATATCGGAATTTTGAGGACGTGTGCGGATATTGAATTATCGGATCCATTGATTAGGAAAGTATGTGCTATAAAGTGCACACCTGAGGGAAATATAGCGTAATAAATCTTTTGAGACTGGTGACGTCAGGACAAATGAATGTCGTTCAAGCGATCATAAGTGCTTCGACCTCTGTTATTCACCAGCTGTAAGCAATTATTTTGAACATATTCCCTTTCTTTGTTTGTTCTTTCTTTCTCTATTTACTCTCCTCGTATGTTAGGAATTACAGCCCCCAGGACTTACAAGCCAGTGCCAGGGGACAGGTGCCTGTTAAGGAGTATAGGCTATGGATCAGAGAAAAGCCAGAATGCGTGATCAACCCGATGGCTGGTATGAAAGTGAGGAAGTGGATGATATGAAATGACGGTGAATGGATGGCAGGAAAATAATTATGGAGCATTTTGTGGAATAAACGGCGGGGAAACTGAAGAATGTGGAGAAAAGACGCTATTTTGTCCACCACAAATCCTACACGCGGTCCCCTAGGATCGAACCCGGATCGCCTAGGTGATAGGTGAGTGGTCTAGCTACTCCCACAGAGCGGCCTTAAGCATATTTTAAGAAGACTAAATGACAATAATTGATAACTGCAACATTTTTAGTTTTATAAATCATATACATTTGAATTTTCTATTTAATTCCATACATACCTTTATTAATATATTTTTAAAAGTCTTTTGCATCTGTCACTTTGTATTGTAATCAAACACAACAAATCATAACTCCTTCCCACTTTTGAACAGATTGGTAAATGCCAGTCTAACGTTTACGGAAGGTTTTGTTGTACAAGTTGGTAATAATATTAAATATTGCAGCTTCTGTGAGCTGAACTTGAGAGGTTTCTTTCTTTTTAAATTTATGAAGTTTTGTGATCTTCATTTTTGCTTAGAATAACTTTTTCTATGAATTGCATTTTCTGGTACAAATGACCCGTTTTCTTAAAAGGTATTGGAGATGTCTACCTGTAATATCAGGATGACGATAAAAGCTGTATTTCCTGTGGAGCTACTTTGGTATTAATAAGATGGTTGGTTATTTCAAAAAAATAAATGGTGATCAATTTTAATCAATAAAGGCATAAGTACGAAAGGTTGCTACTTTTCTTAATAAATGCACTTATTGCATAAAAGTAAATTAGTAAAATAAGAAGGCATTAATATGAGCGCTATAAAAATTTAATTTTGATATTTTTTCATATTTTCTTAGATAATTGTGATGAAATTATTAGATTTAACTTCGCGGGACAAGCTTTTAAGACTCCCCTTAAATAAATTACCTTAATGATTTATATAAAACCATTATATGTTAATAGAATGTTCTTGAAACCTAATAGGGAAATTTAGATCTATGCATACCATTTTTATTGCGGTGTAGAAGTTATTTTAAAATTTATAGTCTTTTATTTTTGCCTTTGCTCTGTTCCTATATCATTAAAACTTTTGACCAATAAAACGCTACGAAAGCGTGTATTTCAAACAAGAATGCCTGATTATTCCCACTTTGTCCCTTTACTAGTATGTTTTATAAGCTCTGCGCTATTTGTGTGTTTCTTTTTATTTTTCTATTTATATTCCTCCTTTAACGGCGGCATTTCCCTTTAGAACGTAACTGCTTATCACAATGGTGTTAACTCATGTACCGATACCGTTGGGCTTTCTATGTATCTGTAATTTTAGTCGTTAGATCACACACAATTAAAATTCAGACTTTCAGACTCTGAGGAGAATGTAAGTTAATCTTGGCTAGCGAAAAATGTCCTGCCGAAACCGGCAATCGAACCTGGGACCATTCGCACTAGAGCTCTGTTTTGCGTCAGCGGTATAAAGAGAGGGTAATGGGGAGGGGTTTGTAACGTAAACGTGCACATGTTGAGGTATAATCTGTCCCAAAAGTAGCTCAAAATATGTATTAACATTATATGTATCGTTCTAATTGATAAAGTAGCACAATGAAACAATTATTTCATAATATGAAATAAAAGTATGATGCTTCATACAAAGAATTCAGGATAATGATGTGCAGAGCTTTGAAATGACAATGAACATAAATCATACAAACGCTCAGTTATCATTAGAGTGGATTACAAGGTACATCTTTACTGTATTAAAAGAAATTTCTCTCCTCCTGTCACTCAAAATTATATAATCATCCACAAATTCGTTTAGTGTCGACGCCTATCCTTTCGTATTTTCGACATTTTTCAATCTGCGTTGTCTTTCAGTGTTCACTGGTTCATCTATTAGCAGGAACTGAACGAGGCCAGGCAGTCAGCAATGCCAGATAGTGCAACAGTTTCGAAATATGTTATAGAGATCACGCCTACTCCATCGCGTCATAGCTATACTCTGTGTGCACCGAACCTCAATCCGGTAATTTCGTGCACCGCAGCGAGCTCTTCTTCACACAGGAGGCAGTCTACCGACTGAGCTATGGCGCCAGCTCTATCTGCTTGTTTATTGTTCTGTTTACACCCCGTCTTCAACTGCATGGTCTCGGTGGCATTCCCTGTGGAGCAAATTAACTACCTGCAATGGTGGTAACTCATGTAGGTTTGTAACGAAAAAGTTGGTTCGTATGTATTTAATTTTCTTAATTTTGTCTACTTTTTATCATGTAGACTCTTCTCTCTTCTCAGGTTAGTGGTATACGAGACGCGGTTTCAACTACCATAAATAAATATTGTTATTCTTTCTGAATGTACTATAAATCATTGCTGATGCATAAACATACACAGAATCAAGTTATAACGCTTCTTTCTCACAAGAATGCAACATATGTTGTTCTTCTTGTTTCGTTGTTAAGCAAAACGATCTTCCTTTTTCTTTACAGCAATTATAAATAGAAATATCTGTGTTGCCATGCTTTCATTCCAAGACCGTGTAACATCCGTATGTTTTAGCATGACACATAAGTATGTCTTTGTCTCTTTCTATCATTGTTGTGATTGTCACGTCTCCAGCCAACACATTATAAACTCCTTTACTTAAACCTTTTTGCATTAGAATGAACACAAGTCTTACAAATATATTAATAACATAAGTAAAAAAGTCAGCAATAACTCCTCGCACAGAAATTAACAGTTAAACGCATTGCTTTAAGCTATTTAACCAAATAAATTTCAAGTTAATAATAAAATTGCAGAATAAAAACCTCATATCTTGTAGCCTTAATATTGTCACAGTTTCTATTCACCTTACACTTTTAATATTTCGATCATACACATTCGTATTTCCAGACTCTAGGGAGGATAGGAAATCATTTTTACCAGAGAAAAATCCCTAATTTCCAACTGGTACAGGCAGCAGACCAGACAGTGGCTGGCATGAGACTGGGATTATCTTTCCTATTCCGTTTCCAAGGACAAGAGTTGAAACGAACTTGAACATTTCAATTGCACGGTAGGAAATCGAACCACAATCCGCTTGCTGTACGCAACCATAGAGAGATGCCGGAACAAGCACTCCTTTTTCTCGGTAAACCATTAAAGCCACCACAAATACCAGTACCAAGTTTAAAAGAGACAGGCATTTGAAAAACATCACTGTCTGTTTTATTCTATATTGTACACGTTCATGTGTATGCAATTTTGAGTAGGATTACTTGAAGATATTCAATGTACCGTTCTTATCTCCTTCAAGTCTTCTACCATTTAACGGTTGAAATACTGGAATCCGCTAGAGCTTTTTCATCTGATTCATATTTCCTGGTAAGTGTAAATGGTGTTTACCAATACTTCAGGGTATCAAGTCTCAAAGGAACCAGACTTTGCTAGCATTATAGCTAACCAACATTTGAGTATTGAAGTTTTGATTTGTGCTCCTTTACACAGTTTAGTTCATTCAATGGAGGTAGAATCAGATTTGAACATATTGTACATCTATTCGGTATTCCGTGACAATTGTCTGTCTTTCAACTGGTCGAGATGCATGAGCTTCCAAAGTTTTTGTTTTTCAACGGACTTTTGCTTTTTGGTAAATCTACATGGAGAACTCAATACTCAGAGCCACGTGGAATATCTCGGACTCCGAAAACTTGAAAAAAGATGAAAGCTACTGCATTTTGCCTCCTGGTGATAGCAGGAATATTACTCCTGTCAAATAAAACTTTGTCCTAAAATGCCACCAGTGAAAACTCTGTTTTGGTCGGAATTACTTTAAAAGTTGTCAAATTTCAGTTTTGAAAGTGCAATTGTGATAAATATCAGTTTTATTCCAAAAATGCCTTATAAATGCCATTTCTCGTATTTTGTACAGCTCGAAACTTTGAATATGTCATTGATCAGCACATGCAGGTGTTGTTTTCAGTCAGGACACAGTTTATTTAAGATGATTACATTTCAGCAATATCATAGCACAACAGCTGCATTCATGAAGCTGCAAAGGATCAGGAATGAAAATTCTTGATTATAAATGTAAACCTGTAACTGTAATTTCTTCTTATTCCTCAAGTTAATTTATTTACACCTGTTTCACGTACAACTAAGAATACATGTTTTCCCCATTACCTGTACATTTAAAATACTTCTGTATCCGCAATTCCCTAAGATGTTATCCTAGCAAAAAAAAACAAAAAAGAGAGAGAATAAAGACAGCTCCCCTTGGTAGTGTAGGGGTAGCCTATCTGCTTCACGTTTCAAGAGGTCACAAGTTCGAACCTCGCTTAGGGTGAGTTACACGGATAAGCTTTCTATTGGGAGTTTCCCTTATCCTGAGAAGACGAATGTCAAGTAAGTTTAGCTCAAAGGATTCCAATAGCATTTGATTATGTTACCGATTTCATTCATCGTCCGATATGACCCACCAGGTTAAAGACGTTAGGCAAAACTATAAGCTGGCCACTTAACTCAGCCGGCAGAACAGCTGCTTGCTGTGTGAGGGGTCCCGGGATGGATTACCAGCTGTACTACTGAACCACGATATGAATGCCCTTGGAGGAGGTCATCATTGTTTTGTTGACATTTTTAAGATTTGATATCTGAGGAGATTATGTGGAAGTCGTCAGTGGGAGTGTACAGTTGTACATTTGAAAACGTCACTAATCTGCTGCTGTCTTCACAGTAGTTTTCTCGGAAGCAACACTTCTGCACATGTTTGCTTTACCTGCCTGGACTTCCGATGCTCTTTCCACTGCTTAAAAAGTGTTTAGTTCCACCTACCACCGAAAGCATTCATATCTGGTCGATTAACACAGTTACTAAACTTTTTGGATTCAGAGGACCTCAAAATATGCATTTCAGATGAAATCTCGGTTTTGAAACTTTGGATGGAATACAACACCTTCCCTATCTATTGTGCACATGTTATATGCCTGCTAGAGAAATTAAAAATGAGTTTTTGACATAGTTCTCTTGCTTGGTCATAGTAATGTTTGTGATAATGCTTGGTTAAATATAGAAGAAATAGCATTACATGTGTAAAATTTACGACTTTCAACAAATTTATCCGTTCAAATATATGCGTAAGGAGACAAATAATACATTCATTAAAGAGTGTGCAGTACAAGGTTTCTGTGTCTATAGATTTTATTTGGATTTCAATTACAAAAACTGAAATCGAATATGGTTCCGCACTATGTGTAAATGTACTGTACACTGTAAAGATTAAGTGGGTTTGTTTATTTTCAGTTTCAGAATCTGCTAACGCTATCTGCTGCTAACGTTAGTAAATTTTTAATTAGGCCCAGCGAACATCACATCATATTCTTTTGTAACCTTAGTAGCTGAAATAAACTATATATATATTAGTATTTTTTTTAAACGTGTTGTCAAATCATATATAG
This sequence comes from Hymenopus coronatus, assembly GCA_030762935.1. Lineage (NCBI taxonomy): Eukaryota > Metazoa > Arthropoda > Insecta > Mantodea > Hymenopodidae > Hymenopus > Hymenopus coronatus. The sequence continues at coordinate 64,102,861 of CM060900.1, forward strand.
AGTTGACAGAACATTTAAAAAAATTACTGCTTTTTATGTAGTTTAATTTTATTACCAGGCGCAAAATATACTTGTAAAGTTATTAGTTCTTGTTAGATTTATTTGCAACATCTAATTTTCGAACGCACCTTATTTTAGCAGCTTCTAGTTTCTAGCTTTGTGACCAAATGACTGAATTAAAAATGGACTATTTTCGGTTGAATATAAGCTACCCAAGCAGATTATGGCATAGTATCTGTCCCTTTTAGTGTATTTTTTATTTTAAAGGCTTGTTAATAGCTACTTTGCCCATAGAGAAACACAAAACGGAGATGAAATCCCAACAGCGAACAAAGAAACTAATTCAAATGGGTAGTATATAGTAGCCCTGCTCATTTTGGACTAATATCTATATATACTGATTATCTTGGAATAGTGTACGGTACATATTGCAAGGATTCTCATTTCCTGCTTCCAAACAGGAGAAAAAGCCTGGAATACGTTTCATGCTGTGCTAAAGTGCATTCATTAATACCGTTGACAAATCTCGTTTTCATATACGGGCATCCATAGCAAACAACCACAAAGTAAACCAGTCTACATCCAATATGCAGAGCTGACCGCTGTCGTGGACCTGTCTTTGTTTACCAATAATTTCCTCCTATGTTCGTGAAATGCAGCTTCATTTTATACATCTCCTCTACGCAAAAATGTATTTAATTATATCGTACACATTGTCGAGTTTGCCAGTACTGGATTCAGCTGTTTAATATGCATTATAATTGTAAATAGTTTCATGTTATTAGAGAGCAGACGGAGTACTGTTTGAAGGATTGCAAGTTAACAGAACTATAAGCATTGATGACGTCAGAGATAGGGGCGGTGTGGGTCGGTACACTTACTATCCGCTTACAATAGCGAAATTATTTAGTTTTTCTTTCTGTTTTTTTTTTTTGCTTTCTTCAATTGTGCCAAATTTCTAGTTGGATATCTTACCAAAAGCATGAAGATGTGACACTCGCAGTAGAGTTTGGATCAGGGATCTTATTTACTGATATCTTAGTATAAGCGTCGCAGGAACTTCACCCCAAAATTTCTCAAAATGTATATTGTAACAGAAATATCTTCATAAACTTCAAAACTGGTTACGAAATAATTTGTCTATTTCACTGCTATAAACAATTCACTCAACTTTTCGACACGTAGACAGTTGACTGCTCTCTCACGCCACTGCGCGCTTAAGACTCGCAGTGAATGGTTGAGTCAAGACTCGCTGACTTGCCTTGCAATTCTTCCTTAATAGCTGTGAATGTCACAACAGAATTTACTGGAAGCCACAGGCCAGTTGCGTCGATGTGTCTCACATTCAACTCCTCCAGTTACCGGCGTCACTCTTTCTGTATTTAATACATTCTAAGGCTTCTACGAGCGTGAGAGTAACCACTAACACGTGCTGCGTTTTGCGGGCCGGTAGGGAAATCACAGTATTGTTGTCCATTCCATTAAATATGGTCACGATGAAAGGGCCTAAAAAGGAAGCTAGATTATAATATCTAAAATCCACAAACACGTATTGTAAATATACACACGCATTAATGTATACGTTAGTTGTATTAATCTAATACTGTAGGTTACATGAAGAATATGTTTATGGGTAAATACTTACTATACCTTCTATAAAACGCAATTGTGAAACATTTCATCCTGCAAAGACTGTTCTACGCCCGTCTGCGCTGTTCAAAAACCAGTTTGTAGAGCACGTGCGTTTTCGTCTACAGGTAAATATGCAATGAAATTCATCATTTACGTACTCAAAATGCGCTTTTATATTCACCAATACTCCATTTAGTGCTGGAAGTTTTAATTCTAAATCAGCTGTATAAATATAGCGCTTACGAGCAAAACTTTCAGTAGGAAAAGATAAACACGTCATATGTGTATTATTAAATATGTTTAGAACATCAAAATAAGTATTTACATGTCTTGCCTTGGCTACCACTTAGTGAAATTTTGAACGACAAAGTGGACACTGTCCTGAGGTTATATGTACACAAAAACATAAAATAAAGAGTTTTGTCTTGATTACGTGATCGAGAACTTTAGGAGCAACAGGAAATAGAATTATTTTCTATTGGTTTCTTTCCCGGAAATGACTGCTATATACTGCGTGTTTCAAAACGATACCGAACCAAGAAGTGGATTAGATGCCTGTGAAAATATAGTTTCAACAGAAATAAAGATGTACCAACAAAACGCTTCATACTCAGCATGAATTAGGCAATTACCCAGGAACAAAGACGCGTGCTTGGCCCACGCTATTGGAGGCAACAGGTAGGTTGGGAAGCACCGTGTCGCGTGCTGTAGCAGATTTTTTTCTCTAAACTTACCAACATGCTCCACAGTAGTTAGCTAACATTGAGGGATACCCTGACTAACGAAATCTAAACTGTAGTTATTCGTCTATTCTTCCAACGTTCATTCTTTGTCTGTTATAATAAATTGTAAGGAAATTGCTAGCAACATTTGCCGAGATACATAAACCGCTAATGCTATAATTTAGAGGCAGATTTCGCCTGCGGTGCTATAGTACAAAAATAAATTTTATCACATTTGTAAACATTTGATGTGGTAGATGTGAATTAACATTCAATAAAACCTTAGCATGGCCTTATTTGGTGCATTTACCTTACAACTCTGGATGCTTATACACTTAGCAATACTGCATCGAATAGTACCAGAAAATCCAATGTTTATTTTTCTGCTCCCTCCTGAATTTTTGCTGAATGGAGCCGGAATTCCTAATAATAATTCATAGTTCCATAAATATTATATGAAGGTCTGTTTTCTAAAGCGCATTAAACCCGTGTAAACAAATCTTTAGGGGAAAGAAAATACATTTTTGGAGATATACCATCTTATAGAATTGCCTTCAACTATACTTGCAAAAGGAATAAATGTACGTATGAAGGCAATAGCCGCTTCAGTGAAGCATTAAAAGCAGTGCATGATTATATTACTTTTTAAAACTAATCTATGATAAATAACAACCATCCAACCAAATATTTTACTACACACATTCTGTAGTGCTTTGGAAAAAACTTTAATCTGTAGCTGTAGTTTTGTGGGAGAAGATTTTTGAATATGGGAAAATGTGAAACATTGAACCTGAGAAAAATAACTTAATTTTGATGACTCATTAAACCGGCGCTACGTTTTAAATTGACGCCAAAACAATTTTTACATCCACTCTAGGAGAGTGAAGCTTTGTAAGTGTATAGTTTAAACTATGGTGCATTTTATCCAACAAAAATTAAAACATATTTTCTTTTTTGCCAAATACTCCAAAAAGTGCTTCTTTGCCCCTTGTTTTGTTATTAGTCTATTGAAACGCCTACCGAAAAATTCACTCTTGAGCACAGAGTTTTTATGTACGATAAATACAACCCGACAAAGCAAAAAGGCTCATGAGAAAGTATACTGCAAATTCAATACTTGCAACCATGTCATAAGGAAACCAAAGTCTTCCTCATCGGCAGGCACGAGAGATGATACATGTCTGATTGTCGCGAAAAAATGGCTTATTGGAATTGTGAAGTTGGTAAGCTGATTTCTCAGGCCTAACCAACGATGATGAGACGCATTTCAATGGCAATTCAAATCATCCTGCTGATGAAGTATTTGACATTAGTTTTAATATTTGAGTAAATCACCATCTTATTCCAGGTGCAATGCTGTGGAGATAGATCGCACTCCAGAAAATACTTATATTAGAATAAAACACTTAAAATACAGAAGCTGTTACTTAATAAGAAAACCATCGCCTTCTTGTCATGTTTAGATGATACCACCAGCTGCAGTGTCTTCCGTCTCTGTTCTATTACATATTTTCCGCTGAGTTACTAGTATTTTACTCTTCTAGAACACAGATATCAAGCGAATGCAGTGTTCTGATGCTCCGGTCACTTTGCCGTGTATCATGCAAAGACCGAGGCGTATAGACAGGCGTGTAGACAATTTCAGCAAAAATTTTTAGGTTCTCCAGTCCTCTGTAGGGACACTGTGAGACATCTGGTTAATATGTTTAGGAAACGGGATCGCAATATCTAAGAAGCGTAAACGACAGAGGGAAACGTTGATGAATTTTGTTGCATTCTACGAATGCTCTCCTAAGAAGTCTTAAGTCTAAACCGTACTGCACAGAAAGTGGGTGTTTCAGATTTTCTGCCTATAGTTCAGGAATTACAGCCTCGTGACAACGAAAACGAGTAAATTTCTGTAAATGGATTTTACAACTTTTTAGGGGGTAATGTAGGCCCATATTTAATATTTTTTTTTCCTATGAGGCAAGGTTTCATTTAAATGATGATATTGCCTCAATGAGCAATAAGTATTGGAGCACAGAGAATCTTCATTTAATTCATGAAATTGCGTTGCATAATATCCAAATCGGTGTATGGTGGTGATAACAAATGGATAATCAATTTATATTTTTCATGGATACCGTAAATTCCGATAGGTGTCGTAGTGATTATTGCACCTCTTTTCAAATTCTGTCAGATAATAAGAGAGGATATGGTTGTTTCCAAAAAAAAAAAAAAAAATTCTGCCGTAATCCATTTTGCTCAAAATCTTTTGGAACACATAAGGGCGGTTTTGATGACTGGGTAACTTCTAAAGGTTTATGGGCGTCTCGTTCTCCGGTTCTGGCTCTGTGCGATTTGTGTATGTGAGAAAAAAAATGAAGTTTATAAAACCAATCCCTATATCATAGATGAACTTGGGTACAACACCTATAAAATAGAAATTATATATTTTACGCAAGAAAAAGTATGCATTTGAATTATAATTTCATCCAAAGATATCAGCAGTGGTTTCATGCAGAACCACTAGTTATAAGGTTCTCTTTATAGTGTATTTTACTATCATTCGTGAGTAAGTAACAGGGGAATTATGGAACGGAATACTCCCTAGTGTAAATTAGTACACGAAGCACGCATATGCGCGATCCGCGGCCTCGGCATAAAACGACCACACTGTATAAGGGTATTAACTGAATAGTTTGCTAAATTAATTATTATCGTTAGTAGGATATTTAAGTATGTAATTATTTTTAATCCAGAAGCAAATTTTTAAACATCAATGAAAAAGGTAAAATGATACATGTTTGTAATGTTAACACAAAGGTTACAAACATAGAACATTTAGAGTGTGGTACACTGTAAAGAAGGACAAACAAAACTAACTTAGAATTCAGTAGTGCACACAAACTTAGGTATTCAGTGCTATCGGATTAAAAGGTCTCGCGCTTGGGCGGTGCCATATCCCTAACACACAACTGGCCTGCAGAAGCTCCAGTTTCGGTACGTTCGTTTCAATGTGGACAAGTTTTAAAGCATCAAAGGAAATTAGCTGCACACACAGGCATAGCTTACTGTAGTAACGCCGTTTCACAAATAACACCTTTGGTTTATTCCTAAATTATTTTATGGCCATAATTTCAATAATAATATTGCATCTTCAGGTTATTATGACAATTTACAACAACTTCGTGGCGAATGTTATGATTGGACACATCGATCATCAACCATTCCCTCTGATGATACATGATGCCTTGGACTTTTTCGGGCTGAATACTATTCCTTTATTTTTTAATGTTCCACTGTTTATCAACTGTGCATACTCTCGGTAGATCATTCCTTAGAAAAAACGACCCTGTAATTTTCTGGTATACGGGGAGTATGTGCTACATAAAGTTTTAATATTTGGATGGCGGGACAGGCAAACAGGCGGAGTATTTGCAGAAAAATTAAAAACCGCCTCTGTGATATTGAGAGACAGCAAATAATTCCGCAATGAACAGAGAAGGTTTCATTAAAAGTACAGTCTGGGCTAAAATCGGAGTGGGGTATAGAGCAATACATCAAAACAGGTACCAAACTCGTAAGAGAGGGACTCGCTTGGAGCAGACTAGGAGCATTGAGGAGTACAAACATTTCTGACGAGAATGGTACGAGAATCTGTCCCATTTGCGAGGAGGAAGAGTCGTGGGCTCGCATCTTGGCAAGATGTAGGGGTACGAAAGAATGGTGGGAAAAATATTTACCGCGATTCTTTACCACCGCGAATGTAGGGCTAGAAGCATGTTGGATGCTACTGGTAGGCACGGAAGACTTCGACGGGCTAGGTAAATTTATACTAAGGGGGGCGGAGGAATAAGAACAACTAAACAAAAATGACTACAATGTTTTGCGCACGCACACACACACACACATATATATATATATATAATGTCATACTTAGGTCACTATTATGTTATGGTTTTATAAATTGTGTACATATTATGTGTATATACTTCTTTTAAGTGTAATTATCTATTATAAGAGGTTACATTTATGAAGGTGTACTCTGTGTTGTAAATTTAAATTGCTATATTTGAATATATTTGTATTTTTATTTTCGGGTTTACTCTTTAATTATTTATTGTTGTTTTAATATTTCTTTTGATTGTGTATTTCATTTGTCTTTTTATTTTGGTGTATACTCTTTTAATTCCTTGTTGTTATTGTTGTTTTAATGTTGTTTTAGTGTGTATTATAAAAGCACGTACGGTCTGTGGACCCGTGCGATTGTTGAAATGTAATGTGCGATATTGTTATGTCAATAAATACACTTATTCATTCATTCATTCATAAAGTTGTAATAAAAGAAAACGCATTTTCTGCAATATTTGTATTAAAGATTAGGCACGCTTAACTGACCAGTTCTATTGACATGAGCTTCTCTAACCTTACCATTACACGTATCGTGTGAGAGCGGGGATGCACATATAGTGCATCAATGGGCCCTTTTAAACTGATGGCACTTTATAATATGACTTGTACTATTCACAGAGCCCAAATAAAAAAAACGGTATAATTAACTTCTATACTAAATAAACAAGGGAGGGAGTAACATTTGTGTTGCAGAATATCTAGGAACTTTAGCTATAGTGTGCGTTAGTATTTCACAACATTTAGCGGCACATTGCAGTTACTTTCTACCTTCGTTTTTACTTCATAGTTATTTTATTCTCTGTGACTTATTATACGCTGTATAAAGCTACGGTTTACAATAATTGACTTATAGAAATAGGAATCCGTTTTAATTGCACCCGTTGTGCTTGTGAGAGTATAGTGACCGTTCAGTACAGAATGTATAGTTTTCTCCTAAACATGATGGCCTTCAAACGGGACCGCTCCCCTCTGTCACTGGGCAGTAACCATTAGTAAATAAAATACGAGCCTGTATAAGGGATGAGGTGCAATGTAGTAAAATGTTTCCTGGAGACTCGAAGACTCTGCTTGCAAGTCAAGATTCGCACGCCATTTAAGGGACCAGGAAGTGGAAGACTTGGCAACTGCGAGGGTTGGTTTCCAACCGCAAACCGCCTAAACCCAACCTTCAAAGTCACGCCGAGGGTTATGTTCTGAAAAACACTGTATACAATAGTGCATACATGTTAAAGCATTTAAACATGAAAGCTTGGAATGCAGGTATAGATGCAAATTTTATATCCGCGAAGTTACTATTCTGTGGTCATGTAGAAACTTGGAATGCTGTTATTTATGTAGTTCCCTATATTGGTTTTTTCTTTCTTTAGCCTGGATTTTCTTTTCAAGTTTTCCAGGAATTACTATCAATAGCAGTAAGCATTTAATCTGAATCTCGCGTGTTGTGTATGAACGTAATACACATTGAGGAAGTTCGTAGAAAACGCTTCATTTCAGTCCCATGCCACATATGTAAAGATTGAATCCATCAACACATACATACGTTCCGCTACAGAAGCCCATTCCGTACATGGTGATGAAACAAACGAGAACTAGTTGAAACGCCATTATTTTGTTTGTGTCTGGCGTTGGTTTGTTTATTTGCATGAATGGAATGGCAAGTAGTAGTGTGGGGAATCTGTACAGTGAATCCGTTTTTCTCTTTAAAACATCAGTGGCTGCCCAGCCTCATATTGGTTATTGGTTTTGAGCATTGGAATCCTTGTTGGAAATTCTATACAAATTATGAACGTTAGCTTTCGACTCTCGGTATGAACGTATCGTATACTATTTATTCGAGGATGTACAGCGAAACCATTTCAGCTGAATTTACAGCTCTACTTTATGGGTCCTGCGAGATTCAGTATGTATGCGTACTCTGTGCATAATATCCACGGTGGATTATATTTCCTGTCGCTGAGCAAAGGAGTTTTATTGAATAAAACACCTAGGTTTTATATCTTATGTTTAGTATTTAGTAAATGCAGCACGCTGTTAATATTTACCTTCCATCTCAGGGAAAATATACGTATTGAATTTTGTGTTTGTTGCATTGCAGTACTACTATTGTACTCTATGGTAACAACACAGGTCGAGAACGTGCATTTTAAAACGACAGTTAATCTTAACATAAATTGAAAGAGTTTTATTTTACGAGTGTATCCTTATACAAAAGTGGCAAAGAGAAGCAGTTGGGTTAATTGTTTTTTCACACAAGCCGTGTGTAGGTCAGGAGTTGGTTAGGTAGAGTAAGACTGAAAATTTCAATGCCATAGCCGGGATTTGAACTACGGATCTTCCGATCTCTAGCCGGTTGCTCTGCCACTGAATACCATGGCAACATGCGGGCATAGCAACCGACTAGAGATCGAGAGATCCGTAGTTCAAATCCTGGCTATGGCATTGCATTTTTCAGTCTAACTCTACCTATCCAAAGAGAAGCAAGCTTATAAAATCATACAACCAAATTACTACTGATATTAAATACATATTTCGTATAAGCCGTTCAAAGACAATTTTCTTAAGTGCATAAACCTTGGCTTCCACACACTCTTTCAATCTGATACAAAGCAGCAACCATGCCTTTGTAGCTGTGGCGGAATATTTTTTTCCTCTTTTCCTTGCACACTTTTTATTTTAGTATTTCTGATTCTGCGTAATTATTGAGCAATACTTGGAAAATACACTTGACAATGTCAGATTATCTTATTTTCCTACTTACAAAAACTGATATGATTTAAGAACACTGAGTAATTGTAAGTAAAACTTTCGACTGCTGTTTGAGTGCCAACTTTAATTTCATAAAAAAAAAAAAAAACTAACATAATGAAATGTAATTTTAGCATTGAAGACAGCAATTTTTAACACAATCCATGCAAAATTACAGATATATGCTATTAATTAATATTGCAATGCCTATTGTAAATAATAAATACAATTTATTTCTTAAATTACAATTGGGTGCAGTATCCTTATCAGTGACTTTATACACATGTTATAATCGCATGCCATACTTGAAAATATCCACTTAATTTTTCTATATGTCAAGTTAATATACCTCATTTTCATACTGTAACAAATATTTTTATTTACTTAAAAATGTATTAATAATAAAGCTTTTTAATTCCTGCTACAAACAATTCACTCGACGCTTCGACGCGACGGCTTTCTCACGCTACTGCGCGCTAACACTCCAGTTGAAATCTGACTTACGACTCCAAAAACAATTCATGACTCTTCCTTATATTTATTTGTAGCTAAAACTAATGTCATAGAACTTTCTCGAAAACTGTGGAAACCTAAGCTTTAGCGGATTCCAGACAGATCGCGTGCCAAATCTCCGGTTACCGGCGTGTCAAACTAGTTGTATTTACCCATTCCAATGTCTCCAACTCCACCGATTCACATGCACACACTAATTACTAATACATATATCTAAATTCTTGAATAAATTAGATTGGCAATGAGGAAACAGTTTAGCTGATGATTGACCAGTAAAAATTTTATCGTAGTATTTGTCAGGGTTGGACAGATAGTTTCACCTAAAGAAATGCTTATTTTAAAAATATATATATACTTATTTATATACCTGTAACATGCATTTTTAAAATACATAGATAATTTTACACGGCTACTGTTTGGAAAATATTGCTTAAAACGAAAATCGGCATTTAAACAGCAGTCAAAACTTGACTTAGAACCGCCCGGTGTCCTTAAGATGGCTTTATAGAAAACATTTGGGAGCTAAAAGTCCACGAAGCACAACACACTCACAATACTCAGAATGAGGTTTCACTACATAAAAATAAAATTTTATTTTTTTCGATATGAGCCATGGTTACACCTAAAGCTTTACGAAAGACCAATAATTAAGTATCAAGCTATGACAATACTATGATTATTCCTACTAATGATATACGCCGTTACTCAACACACAGTTATTAAATTAGGTTTCTGAAACGAGAGTTTTTCTTAACCTGCATCACTAACTTTCAAATTGTAAAGGTTAGTAACATTTTCTCTGGTGCTATAAGATGCAATCAGATGATTCTCAGAGTTAGGTTATTAGAATTTTAGGTTATAAGAGTTTTAGGGTGCTTCAATTTTGATTCTACAATTAAAAACTAGAAATCATATCACAGATTCCTGTTCAAAATTTCATTGAACTATTTTACAACATTTTCTTGCTGAATTTGATGTAGGAAATTAACCTAGTGCAGGCGTCTTTAACGGTTGCCCTTTAAGTAAAGCAAAGAGCAAATTTGCTCGATACTCCTGGTGTTCGCCTGGTGTGTTCTGCGCAACCAACTGCGCGGATAATCCTTTCATTGCTGTAGCAGTATGAGTAATTTTGCGTTTTAAATACGTAATCATTTTTATTGGTTAATACAGCAATTGCAGGTTCATGATTGGTGAAATTTGTTATGTTGTAATATAAATAATTGCAAAAAAACAATGACTATTACAATATTAGCACAATAAAAAAATAAAAGTTCCTTAACTTAGTTAATACCATTTTAATTTTATTGTAGTACCAACAGTATGAGAATTAATGTATAATGAAAATGTTTCGCATTTATAGCACTGAACATAAACATGCATCTTAATAACTAATTGTAATCGAACACAATATGAAAAAATGTTCTTCTTTGGTAACTATATTTAATTACATGAGACGTAATGGCGCTGCAAAGTGAATTTTCTGAGCAATAATCCAAATCATAAAATACATGTTTGTAATTCATTTTATGTCTATATAGGGCTAGTTCTTATTATATTTCATAAGTCAGTCAAAATTAATACATCGAAGTCCTGGTTATAATCAAGGCATCTTGCTGCAAATGCTTGATTTTCAGCATTGTTTTGAAGTTTGTCAAAATTAATCTGCATAAATTCAACTGTAAAACGCCCGAGGCATTTAATGCGAGCAATAATAAAACTGAAGTATACTCAACACAAATTTTTAAATGTTCCCTCTGTTTACTTGTAGTAAAAATTTCCCAAATTTGTCCAACTCTGCATCATAAAAGAATAAAGCTGCGAAGCATTACGGTTTTTAAAAATTGTCACATAAATATATCCAGGAAAACTGATGAAAGCGGTGTGAGCGAAAAGCTTTGCAACTACTACAGTTGTATCTTGTTTCAAATACAATATGCAAATGTATAGTTCAATCCGCATAATTATCCACCAAAACAAACCTAATACCTATTATTAAAATAAGAATTCTGTTTAACTAAACTGTTGATTCCGTAACAATACTAAAACACGGGAACTTCTTGGCACAAATGTGGATCTTACGCAAATTATTGGCAATGTTATTAATTATCACAAATGGAAATTAAAAAAACAGTTAAGATGAGCAGTATATTAAATTCCGATCTGTTTTCTCCAAGTATTTCTTGCACTCGGTTTGACAAAATCAGTAGCGTTTACTGTTTCAAATACATTACAACTGATATAAGACGGATGCGTTTTGCTGCAAAATTGATTTAAAATGTCCTAATTGTTAAGTTTCGTTTTGTATTTGTAATCGGCTAACCCTGCCCGTATTTGTAGGACTGACACCTTCCTAGGACTAACATGCCAATGCCTAAGGGTCAGAAGCCTGTCAGGGAGCCAACGGCACGAAACTATAGAATGGGGAACCTGTTAAGAGGGGTCGGCCCGTAGCCTGGCCTGAATATGAAGTGGATGATATGAAATATATGCGAAATTGATGATTAGACAGGTAATGATGGGGCAATTGGTGGAATGAGTGGCAGGAATAACCGGAGAAAACCCGCCGAGACGCCGCTTCGTCCACTACGAATCCCATAGGTGGGCACTTGGGTTCAAATCCGGGCCGCCTAGATAGGAATCGGTAAGTCAAATTCTCTAAATATACGGATGCATTACATTTATCGTGAATAAATGTTTCTTATTTGACTTCAAATATTACATTACTTAAATTTTCATTCGTCTTGAATTTCTTAACATCTTCTTCATTGCTTAAAATGCTACTTGGTTTCCTTTCTTGACCTAATACATACCCATACGCACATAAAAAGCCAATACAGAGAATGGGCATATTTATTAGTGCAAAATATGTGACATTATTACAGAAACACATACGGCATGAGTCACAAGATGCAAGTTAAATGTGGCAACCAGAAAGAATAGAAAAACATTGAGATAAATTGTCTCTGATTAGTTGAACAAATTTGATCTGGCTTCGAGCACTTTAGCCAGGAAATTGTCCCGTTTTGCCAGTTCCTGTGGTCAGCCAGCAGCTATTGACAATTGTATCCCTACCACAAAGCGTATCGTTTTTATAGTGCCTATATTGTGCGCCACGTTTAAAATGTTTTCGTGAATAAACGCTCTTCATCCAAGATTTGGTTTACTACGTAGTCCAAAAATATTTCCTTTTATCTAGTTATTTTTTATGGTGAATACCTGGATCATCATTACGATGTCCAACATAAATTATAAGACGGCGTTAGGCGTAATAACTCATTGCCCCGATGAAATATCGAAATTTGCTGTATTTGTTTTAATTATGTCTTATATAATAATTTATTTAGTTTATCTTTATACCAGCCGATCCAACTGTCCTATATTTGTCGTGTGCGTTAAAAGTTGCAAAACACAACGGGGCTATTTCAAATTAAAACCTGCTAGTGGCGTACTGGCGAGAGTGGCCTTTGCTTTACAGTCTTCCTATCAGCGGAGACTATAAGCTAAAGAACCATTTACTTTTAGTTATTTGTTTATCCTGGCAACATACAATATCGTCATAACAGCTAATTAATGACAGGGAAAATAGCCTGGGATACATACGTCACTAATGCCCTTATTTAAAGACAATTTAATGTTAGTGATTTTAAGACTAAAGGATAGGAACTGTTAAAAGACAACAGCGATAAGAATACCATCAGAGGACTGTAGGGCACATTAACCAAACAAAAATTATCTTTGTAGTAAGACGAGGTTTATTTTACTGTCTCTAACTCGTAATACTAAATAAAACCTTTGTACGTTTAACAGATAGACCCTCTAAATATGTACAGTATATTTTTGATAGTTTTCTTTCAGGATACTTACAATGTTATAAAGATAATAAGAGCAAGATAGTGATGGTTATGGCAAAATACTTTCGTTGAGCGTTCAAAAGCAGCCTCAAAGCTGCCAGTCATTAAGTAGTATGTTGAGTAGCAACTGACATTTTACCATGTACCTGAAAGCTAGGACGACTTTGTTGATAGCAATTGAGAAACTCGTTTGTTTTCATGACACTTGCTTTCCAAGAACACCCTTTTAAATGAAAGTGTATGGGTATCACACACGTTGCCTAATCTCAAATTGATATAGTTTTCAAAGCTACATAAACATTTTCGAAGCTGGGACATCCAACATTGGACTACATTTAAAATAAATCTTGAGATTGTTATATACGTTCTGTGTCGTTTCAAAACATTCTGTATATAAATCAAGAGTTTGAACTTGTAAAAGCATAGGCAGTTGAAGAAACTGGAAGTTCTACGTATATTACTTCTAACAGAATGGAGACAGGACAGAACACACATTGATGGTAAAATCAGTATGCTCAGGCGAATAAAGAGCGATTTACAGTGTGCCTTTGGTGTTTTTCCACATATTAACCTTACAGCTTTCTTCTCAATAATAAAAAGAGAATAAGCTGAAACATATTGTTCCATAACACCCGCAGCTTAAACATAAATATAACGTTATAATATGCAATTAAAAAGTAAATTTGATGTAACATTCTTAAGCACCTCTATCATAAAAATGCTCTTGCGTATTTTCTTTATGGTGTCGTTTGAGATTGTACATCTTAAATCGTATTTAAGATGAATAGATAGAAATCCTATTGAATATTCTGGTGTAGGATTGATTCTGACCGTTAATTACTAAAATTACTATCTTTACTTCATATATTTATTTCTACTGTTACTTATTCTAAGTTATATTTTATTTAATTTATAGTTATTTGCAAACCTATATACAGACACTCATCCTAAATCAGGATAGAAAGGTTATTACGTATATCAAAAGCAATATAAGATCAAGGACGAGGCCTTGGGACTGGAGCACGCTGATATATCACTCATCGATTTATACTTTCTCTAGCACGTATGTACAATGTACATAGTAAGCAGAGAATATTTTGCATTCCACCCAAAGATTCGATATCGAAATTTCACAGGAAATGTCGCTTTATAGTCCCCCGAACCCAAAGAACGCATTTTTAGAAGAGAATCGTGTGTGTGCGCGCGTGTGTGTATGTCCATGTGACTGTTAAAATAATATGTCGCAAAAAAAACCAAAAAAGTGGGTTAAATACTAAACTTGGTATATAGATTGATTTTCTCAAAAATGGCTCTGACGATTTTGATTAAAATGCCTTATATTAAATATATTTTCATGACAAATAACATTTATATTTTGAATTTTCTGGGAATAGCCTCTGATGATCTCTTCATTTTGGTTGACTTCTCCATAACTGGTAATCCGTAAAAAATAGACAACTCTTACTATATAAAAAATGTTGATCTCGTTAACACCCAATTTATATCATATATAGTTTGTATTTAGAACTAATCATTTCACAAATATTCACTGTTACGTGTTTCAATTTTAAAGGCAAACTTTTCTCAAACGGAAGGTCCTCACTCTTGTTTTACTCCTTGCACATAGAAAGAAAACAGAATTTCAATGACAAGCGCATTGCGACAGATTTTAAATGATTTGACTCACTTTAGCCTAGTGTATTCCCCTATTTCCTTTCTGCTTGTAAGGAGTTAAGTTATAAGAGCATTTCTGCTAATGCTTATCTTGATTGCATGCTGTAGATAAAATAATAATATTTTTTAAGTATCATTTGTGGAACAGGTAGAGAAGGTCTTGTGAATGGAAAACAGATTTTTATGATTATAATTAGACCCTTTATGGCCTGTTGATAAGAATTATCAGAACGATCTTATTGCTCAATTCCTTATAAGTAGAAGGGCGCTATAGAAATGCTCTATGCTAAAGCAAAAGTCATATATTTTAAAAGCTATCGCGTGTGATTGTCACTGGAATTCGCTTCGTTGCATGGCCAGGAGTAAAACAAAGGAAACACAGACAACTTCCTGTTTGAAGTATAAGCATTTTAAAATTGAAACCAATAACAAGGAATATCTCTAGCTTTGCAACAAAAATGTAAAAGTCGTAATGCCGATACCTACATATTCGTGTAGTAAGATTTTGTCTTCTCTTACGATTTACCAGTTATGGAAAAGGCATTCGGAATGAAGAGAACATCAGAGGCTATTCTAAGGAAATACAAGATATACATTTCATTTGTCAACATTTTCGAAAATGTTTCCATCTAAAGGGTAGTTTGGGGTAGGGATCTTTGCTTCAAAATATATGTATTGCATTCTTGAGAGACACTAAATTTAAACACCAAGTTTGGTATTCACGGATTTTTCGTTTTCGAGTTTTGCTGTGCAAAGACACACACACACACACCTTTTTATAAAATGCTTTTTCTGATTCAGGGTGCTTCAGAACATGTATTTGCGGTGAAATTCTGTATCAAATTTTGGGTGGAATGCAATACCTTCTCTAACTACTACATAAATTGAACATACCTGTTAGAAAAATTAATTAAACCTACCAGAAGGGATGTTTGGCTGTTCAACCTCATTGAATAGCTTTAAGAAAACTAAACTTATTTAAACCTTCGCTTAAACTACACTAAACCTACGTAGGTTTAAGGCTACTTGAAGATGTACCATTATAATATCGAATTGTAGCTTGCGAAGGTTAATAGCAAGAAGTAAGGATGTTCTTGTACATAGGCTTCGAATTACTTGACTTAATTAGCATTGCACGAATCAATTGAAATGAACCTCTTCAATGTTTACTTTATTTTATGATACTGAATTGCTTAGTGAAATTAAGTGGATACCATTACAGGCTAACCATCAGCATTCTCTCCAGTCAATTCTGCACAAGCTTTTAACCACGGTTTTGAAATACGTCTTCACGTGCGCTTTTCCATCCTTTTAGAAAACTATTAATGCAGTTTTAATGATGTTCTTTAAAAGTTGATATCATTTTATTTGAATTGGTTTTTTCAAGCATTCCGCACTACACTAACTTTAATTTTACCGGCGCCAAACTCCTTGGAACAACATATTGGAGCAAAACTTTTTAACGAGAATGCTGAAAGGATGTCATTGAGTTCTGCAAATAAAAGTGCTGCACTTTCATTATCTTTTTTTTCATGCCGTACCTAACTATTCGAACAAGATCCAAAGTTTTTCTGATTTTCGAGGTGTACAATTAAAATGCTGAGTTGGAGCTTAAATACGCGATCTAGAAATTAAAAAGAACTTTTAGGGGTATCGATACGAAGGGAGATGTCTGAGAGAAACATATTGGAAGTCTCAGGTTCAAATGCAAACTTGAGGTGACGGTCATCCTCACCATCTTCTAATTGTCTCGGTCGCTAAAAAAATGACATGAAGGACAAAGAAATGTCTCTAAATATCCAGCTTTTACAGTTGCAGATTGTGGCGCGGTGTACGGTGTATACTGTACATAAGTGTTTAGAAATATTCCTTTAACTTGTCCCTCTACATAGGGAGTCGCTCTCAGGATGCTAAATCTGCAAACGTTAGGAAACCCGCCTGCATTGCACAAGTTATAGCCGCTAAATTTATATATTATAATTCTTTGAAGTCGCTAGGGAATACACAAATGGGAATCCTCTTGCACCCCCAAACTTAAATCTAAACAACCATAGCAATGCACTCAAATAATTACCATCTGCATAATATAAAGTTGTATTCCATTATTTACTCTAATACTAACTGTTATTGAAACATTATCGTAAATATGATATAAATATTCCTAGAAAACTGGTTTTGTCCAAACATCTGAATTTCTAAAATTGTACAAATACCTATATAGCATATTATATATATTTAAAGATACGTCTTTTTTAAACAAAAAAAAATAAAGAAACTGAATATGTTCAATTCCGAGAGCTTTGTTGCAATGAAATGTGCCTGTATGGTTTAAATGAATCAGTACTTAAATTTGACAATAAAAAAGCTGTAAAGTAATGCACTTCATTCATTTTGGCTACCAATGGACTTGAGTGTAGATTCTGCCTTATACCTTTAACTGACTTAGATGACTTCATACTGGAAATTTTCTTATAGCTAATTCAACAAACGGTCGTATATTTATGCATTTTTGGGCTTTCTCACAACTAGCTTTATACTTAGTGATGTCACAGCTTGTTGCTGAGCGTTGCTACTGCAGTATAGAGGCTGGGGAATATGAGCAAAAGAATGTGTCGTATATCATCTTGTGTCGGAAGAGAGAATCTGAAGGAGTGCTTATAGACAAGTGTTAACAAAGCTGTTTGAGTGTATTTCACAAATGCTAGTTCACTGTGATTGCTATATCTCGACGTAATGAATTTCACATCCAGGTCTTTCTCATTTGGAAGTCCTTCACGTCGTCCATACTTTAGTCAAAGTAAACGTTTCAATATCACTGATTTAGTAAATATTTATATGTGAAAACTTGTTCTTAGGAATACGGTCATTATATTTCAACCATTAGGCGAGAGTCCAAAAAACATTGTGTACAGCTACACTTTAGGCCAAACCGTTGCTATTAGAGTATAATCGGGCTTAAAACACGATTGAAGTACAACGTTCTAGCTCCAATCCATTCTCCGGTGAAGTCCTGAACCTTATGTTATTGTTGGGAGCGAAGGACATCCAGGACAAGATGGAAGATTCGGGTGAGCAATACACAGTGGTACGGGGCACTCGACGTCTCCCTCTGTGGTAGCTGTGCCCGATGACAGGTATCAAAGTGAGTTGGTAGTAAAATGTGCTTCAATGCCAATAGTCTATAGGACAAGAATTGGAAAGGTATAGAGATACTGGAGCATCAATGTTATAGCCGGGATTTGATCCACGGATCACCTGGTACCCATCCGGTTACTCTCCAACTAAACTACTACTATGACGACATATCGACCTGACGTTAAATTTCCCTATTGTATTGCATTTTTACCAGTAACAGACGAGGATATCTCAAATTATTTTGAGACGACATACGCCAATGGCAAACTAAAATGTCTTTTCAGTCTGATGCTACCTTTCTAAATCTTTTCTTACTCACGGCTTGTGTAGAGAAAACGAAGAGAACATAATTAACTACCAACGATTTACCTAATATATGGCTAAAATATGAAGCCAGGATTAAGTACTTACGTTCAAGCGGAATAGCTGTGGTGGTTTCGTCTGGGCCCGCAATCGATCCCCGCGGCCTGCCTATCTGATTCATGGGTTTTTCGGTAGTTTCCGAATTTCCAGGCGAATGCTGAGTAGGATCGTTTCATCCGCCTAATTTTTTGTCTCACTTTTCCTGTTTCCATTAATTCCTAACAATCTCTTTCAGGGTTGGAGAACCAGGCGACGAGTTTGATGGGTTGCGGCTGGTTAGCGCTTTGCGCATTGTAAAATTTTATCCTGCCGTCGTCGGTTACACTCGGTCGGGACCCGCCTTCTGGTTTCAGGGCTTGGTGAGCAGAGCCTAGGAGGGCATCGGATGTGTTCAAACTGTAATCATGTTGACTCCGCGCATTTTTGTACCCGTCATTATTCGGTTCTGATCTCTACCCTCATCCCTCCCTCAATGGTGTTCAGTAAAAGACAAAGGGTCTCAAGAACCTACGCCCGGTGCTCTGCCCAAGTGTCTTTGGGGCCGTACCGCTGCGAGTTAGACCACTCGCCTCTCCCCGGGGCGGCCCGGTTTCGATCCCAGGTGACTGCATGTGAGGTTTGTGATGGCCAAAGTGCAGCAGGGGCAGGTTTTCTCCAGTTTTCCCAGTCATCGCATTCCACCGGTGCTCCATCGTTTCATGTAGCATCAGTGCCATCGCCTGCGGTGCCATAGATGTAAACACGGGCGTTAAATATTGCTAAAAAAAGTTCTGTTCTTAATTCTAAAGTACTTAAGACATTTTAAGTAGCCATTAGAGTGTC
The DNA here is from genome assembly GCA_030762935.1 of Hymenopus coronatus. NCBI lineage: Eukaryota > Metazoa > Arthropoda > Insecta > Mantodea > Hymenopodidae > Hymenopus > Hymenopus coronatus. Next base: position 64,122,215 of record CM060900.1, read on the forward strand.
ATTTTCAAATAATTTGTGGTTTACGGGAAAAATAAGTCATTTAGGGAATGTCATTGGCAAATTGCAATGGCAGCTCAGTTGATTAGAGCAACCGGAGGAATACTGAGAGATTTGTGATTGAAATCCCGACTATTGAATTTAATAGTTCAGTCTGACTAACTTTCTGAAATGTAATTCGTATATCTGTAATTACGACTTTGAGATTACTCCGCATGTAAGCATACCAAACTGTGTTACTCCGCGTCTAAATAACCCTGAGGGACTGTGCCATCAAGTCCGCATTTCCTAACACGTGGAGTTTAAGGGACCAACGGACGACATATCCGGGATTGAATTCTAACAACTTGCACTCATACAAATGAAGTAGTGGAATAATGCGATTGTAAAGTGCAATTAAATAATGCTTTAAAGTTACGGAGTGCTTGCTGCGGTGGAATTCCTTCCTTGTCGGTGTCAGGTTCATTATTGGTGGATCTTTCCGATTGCTTTAATTTCCTTTCGGGATATCCCTAAACCGCTAACACCCCGAAAATTCACATATGAGTTCAAATTTTCGCATTGGTTGAACGAAAGCACGTTAAGACGTGTAGATAAAACTACTTTTTTCTCGCTACTGCAAAAAAAAATGTCCCTTTAGGATGTTTGAACTCGCAAGTACCTGCGGATTTTATCATTATACAGAATTAACATACGGATATGGAAATATCGCGAACTTTCAGACGTCACGTTCAACTAATTTGCGGTCAAGCACCAAGCAATGAACAATCTGTGGTAAATTATTCAAAGTGCAGGATCTTCTGCTACCCGAGATCAAGTTTGTATGCCAGAAGTAATGTCCCATACGTTTCACAATACTGGGATGTTGTCACACAAATGAGTCAATGTCTCCACACACTAATTTCATGCATGTGTTTGCAGTTTTGGTATTGCTTCATCAAAAAGATTAATGCAAACCATGTTTTAAACATCGAACTAATTTATTTTGTTATAAGTAGTTATACATTCAGCAAATGGTAAGGAAACAACCGATATATGTGTTTTTGTTGACGCACGGAGTAAAGTAAGAGGCAACTCGGTATAGGTCACAACTCTATGTCTAATATACTAATTGGGAAATATTCTCTCAACAGCGCCACAAGCATTTGAGTTTCAAATCATCCGTCCCATTCTCACTTTCTGCCCAGCCTCCTACAGAATTAAGTCACTGCAGTCTTTTCAAAATAAGGTTCTAGGTCTTGCAGCCCATGCATCCTGGTTTGCTAGGTACACAAAATTACATCGAGAACTTCGTGTATTTACCATTAAGAATTTTATCTGCAAACAGACTCACAAGTTTTCAGCAATTTATCCAACGTGTCAGGCGCAGTTTTCTTTTCTCTGGACGAACGATGGCAGCTTTCCACTAGCATCCGTAGTCAGGATATCTTGCTCGATCACTCTGTACTTCCAACACAGCAACAGCGAGCATAGCTTGACTACGCTACTTCCTTACAGAGGTATCTGCTGAGAGAAATCTCATTTCTCTTACGTTATCTATTATGATGAATGAATTTCTATGTTTCTTATCTTATGAATGCTCATTATTGCACTGTGTGCGCTGATCGATCAATAACATTAACTAAACAAATTTTTTTAGGCTTGTTATCTTAGACGCCAAAAGGGTGGAAAGCAGTACTTCCAAGCTACCTGTCCCTTTGAAAATGTGATGTGTATATACCCAGAAGGCAGGAGTGGAGCGCTCTATATATCAAGGTGGAGCATTTAAGTTGAATGAACGAATGAATAAGTATTTATTGATATAACTATATTATACATTGAACTTCAACAGTCGCATGTGTCCACAGAACGTAATGCTTTTGTAATACACACTAAAAATCAATATAAAACAACAAGGAATTAAAAGAATATACACGAAAATAAAAATGCAAAGATATTCAGATACAGCAATTTAAATTTACAGCACATAGTACACCTTCATAAATGTACTCTCTTATAATAGATAAATATACTTAAAAGAAATATACACACAATATATATATACACAATATATAAAACCATAACACAACAATGACCTAAGCATGACCTTAAATATATGTATGTAAAATATTGTAGTCATTGTTTAGTTGTCCCTATCCCCTCTCTTCTCTATTGGCAGCCTTTTCAGATCTCAGCTGTCTTGGCTTGCGTATAAATTTACGTAGCCCGTCCACGTCTTTCGTGCCTGCCAGTAGCGTCCAACATGCTTCTAGATCTACATTCGCGGTGGTAAAGGTTCGCGGTAGATATTTTTTCCGCCATTCCTACGTACCCCTACATCTTGCCAAGATATGAGTCCACGACTCTTCCTCATTTAAATTAATACAGTACAGTAGCTCCAAACATAAGCGCTGTAGAGAAAAACATCTTTACTTAAAATTGCTTGATATCATGGGGGAAAATTGAATGCCATTAGTCGTATTTTATTTGGAAGAGGTTGTAGTGTTCATTTTGGAGCAACTGATAATTTTTTGAAATGGGAACCTACACACTCCTCATAAAAGAAAACTAAACTGCTTTGGTATAAAGCACTTTACAATTGCTCTTACACTAATATAAATATCAAAGAAAATTCTGAATGGATGTGTACGAAGAGCGCAATGAAATATTACAAATTCTCAACTTAAATGGTCCAGCCTAGATATCGTAGCGCAATTAACTTGCTATATTGACCCCAAGATCACCAGTCTAGTTATTACTAGTAAAATGTTAAAACATAATTATATAACCAACCATTCCACAACAGCTTTTTTTTTTTTTTTTTTTTAATTTTTGGGGTTCTACTGAATCACAATATAAGGATGTATTTTACACTTGTCAAGTCCTTTTAACCTATGTACGCTGATGAAAGCTGGGTTATACTCTATTTATAACTTTGTATCGCTATAACATTTTCCTGTAGTGAGTAGTTGAATGACTTTCTTAAATTGCTTCAACTAGTTGTTTTCATGTTAGTGTCTACTGAATGTGGTCTTTGAAGGATGTCAAAGACTTGTACTTTTTACATCAGGACAATCGCGAGAGTTACATTTTGCTGAGCACGTACATTTTCCACTGTGCTTCTTTTTGCCTGCGCTAATGGAGGTTTATGAATGGTGCTGAATAACGGCTGACGAACATTACAAAAAGCCTTTATTCTCGCATAAGACTTTAATCCTTTCAGATTTAAACCCAATTACTTTTGAATGCGTTTAGTCTTTTTGACCTCTTTTTCGCTGTTGAGTTTTGATTATTTACAGAAATTATACTCTACTCGGGCAGAGCTTCTGAATATCACCTGACACAATGAGCACTTGCATTGCACCAATAGTGCAACTGATAAAAGAATCTCACACTTATACCGTTGGTTGGGCTTTCCACCTATGCACAATATCCAGATACACATCTTTTGTATCTTGTATCCTGTGTTTGGGCAAAAAGAAACACTATTTTATCGTGAACAAAGTTTTTTTATGTAGAAATCACAAACGAAATCGAAATGCAGTTTTATTTATGGACACTTTTTAACTGCATTGGTGCTCAGCATCCCATTCTATATTGGGAGTAAATACCGCTTAATTTTGCTCAGAGGCCTCTCTATCAGGCTTGAGGTTCTTTTAGTGCCATAAATGTACGACACGGGACCAACCGAAGGTAGCCATACTAAGGATGTTTACGCTAAAAAAATCCATCGTCCTCTGCCGGGTTTGAACCCGCGACCTTGGGTGTGTGAAGTTAGTATGGTAGCTATTACACCACGGAGGACGACAAACGATAGATTAGTAAGTACTAGAGGATTTTTCATCATCTGCAAAAGTAACATCATGTTAAATTCAACCAAGTAGTAGCATTTGGTTCAAACCAGATTTCATTTGATGGGGAAATAGTTCTGATTATTGACACTTGCTTGCTCACAGGAACAAATTTCAAACTTGCACGATCAATCTAAATCAGAACGTCATACACATTTAATGAGATTCCGATGAGGCAGTGAGCTGTTTGCTGTTATGTGTGATGTTTATCACAACCTGATTTGTTTCTGTTGTGCTATTTAGTGGCTTTGAGGATTGGGGCTTGTTTGCTGGGGGATGAAGTAGCTAGTGATGACCCGGTACCATAAACTAACCTGAGTTTGAACATTATTACTAAATGTCATGCTAAACATAACCTTAATTATTAGGTTCCCCGCCAGGTGATGAACTATTTTACAATATAGATATTTTTTGGATAGTTAAAAAAGCTTCGCATTCAAGTACTCCTCGGTAAGCGCGTCTTAACGTATCACTAAGCGTCTTAACGTATCTAAGTATATCAGTTCAAAAATGATGTTTCAAATACTGACCAGAATATTTACAAACTAATTAACAAACTACAATTCAGGCTGTCTTTGCATTAGCTACTCTGTAACAAACAGAGCAACTAAGCTCGCTTCCCCACAAAATAAGAGTACACGCTACTGGGGAGAAGTATGTTGAACAAAGATTGTTTCCTTAAAAATGCCAATTTTCGCGGGACTTGTTGTGACTGCAGCGCCTAACTGGAGTATCTATTCTAATACTATTTATGTATTATGGTTGCGTGACACTATGTCTGTGTATTCCGTTCTATGCAGTTCGGCTTGTGAAGAATGAAAACTGTAGAAACATATGTAGACCAAGTATCAATCAGATGGAGAAGAAATTAAGAGGTGTTGAACATGAACTTGTAACTGAGAGGGTTGAGATCTTACTGGGGGTACATTTGTATTGCTTTAGGGACAGATATTTTAATAAAATAATTTTCATAGTGTTGATGTTGGCTTTTCGGGGGCTACTTAGATGATAAATTTATTTACCCGTCTTTTAAAAAAAAGTGCCACTTGTAGTTTATAATCTTTTGCTTTTATAATAAAGTCGAACAGTTACGTGATGCATTGTTTTTATTATCGCCTTTACATCTTTTAAAATTATATTTAATTAATTTGCAAAATACTGTTTCTAAATGATTGCTTTTTGACGGAGTTAAATTATATAGAATAATGCTTTAAAGTGCCTCTATTGGGAAAGGAAGATAATTTATGGTCAAGTAGAATGCTAGTTTTTCTCCATTATATGCCACTTTAACTTCAGGTCATATGGGCTTCTTAATTGCCCATCGGCAATGGTGTTCACTCGCTTCATTTTTCAGTGCATTTTTTACTCTCGCATCCATGCCTCCATCCGGAAGTCGAACTCGGAACCCGTGTTATTGGAAGCTAGTGAAGTAACCACCACACCACAGAGGCAGTCTTGCTGAATATTAACATCTTATTGAAAAATCACAAGCAAGCCCAGTCATGCTTCTGTTTCCTGTCTATGATAATGCTAGATTTATATAAGCAATCTAATCAGGCATAACAGCACGACTATTTGAACCACAATTGAAAATTAATGCCAGGTTATTCATGGTGTATCCAAAAGTGATTTTTACTTGACTCCAGTGAGAGTGAAGCAACATTTTTAAAGTGATAAGGTGATGCATTTGTGAAATTTGACTAAAAGTTTAGGAAATTAAGAAATTGTTACTTTTTTAGGTTTATTAATAGAAAGGCATTTGGGTATGTAAAGACTGAAGTTCACGACACATTTACCAGCAGACTCCAGCAGCACATGCTCTCCGAAATGGTTTTTGATCAGAAAAAATGAAACAAATGAGGCGGGGGTAGTACCCTCAACAATCGTGAGCGGACAGTGAGTGTATAGACCCTGTCCCTCTCTGACGTCATCTATCCCCTTGGCGCTTTTAATTTGAAATCTCTCAAATGACACTTCAAGCTTGAATCTTATTTTCTCGCAAAATTTTCAACATTTTCCCCTACTCAAAATGATCCATATGATTCATATTTTTACTGATTTGTTGAAAAGTGTTCGTAATGTTTCTTAAATATACAGTGAAGGTAATAGAAGGAAAGAGTTTTGGATAGCCACAAATGAATAGAATACTTTTTCTACTGAGGATTAATATAAAAGCAAGACATGATAATTTATATATTAATGTTATATACTGTAAAGCTTGAGTTTGTATCTTGATAATTTAAAGATGTATAAGGTAGAACATTTTAAGAATAACAGTGAATTTAGACAGTAAACATTTTATTGAAATACCTACACAACTATAATTTCGAAACGTGGCAAAAATATCAACTATTGCGTGTAGTAATTGGTAAAATTTCAGCAAGTAATCTCTCATATTAAGGATTTTCTAAATTTAACGGACGTATTATCTTAAATTAAGGCTGAGTAGAGCAGCTTTGCAAATTTAAAATACAGAATTTATACATTTCTAATTCTTAGTCTCTCCAGATATAGTAAGATATCGCGACCATCTAGTAATCCCTGTTGCTGCAACATTAGAGAGGTAGGTTACTACTCTTTACACTCTTCTTGAGGAAGATAGCTTTTCTGCAACTTTACCAACACCCGGACCATTACCGGGCGTGCTTTCTAAGTATACATCTTCATAAAATTGCCCGAGATGGATTTAAGCTGGTTTGTGCCAGTATATGTGCAACATCTGCGCTTTTATGCCTGATGGAACGATCTAGAAACCTCGATATGGGGCTTCTAGAAGCTTTTTCAGACCCGTAGTTTGGATATAAAGGCGTAACAAGAAGCGAAGAAAACAAAATGGTCCGTTGAACATAGAATCAGGCTCGAGATATAATGGATAGAAGTCTTTTGCATGAAAGTGAATATTAGAGCTTAAATATAACATTTACATTCTTAACTAAGGTAACTATTTTTTCTGATTATAGTGTTGCGAAGTTTAATTAAATTGACTAAAATACTGGACTATATTCTTCAACGTAGATTGTGACGAATTAGGTGTGATATTTAGTTTGCTTTTTCCCCGTCATCATTATCACCCCTCTTGCATAATCCTAACCAGTTGACTGGCAAATTACTTGCCAAATTCTAAAACTTAGGTAAAAGTTAGCCACTGAATTGTCAATTTTTTCAAGGTTTAATTACGTTAAGTGAGGAATAACCATAGTGATATTAATTGCCCTGATGATACCCCATTTTGCTCTTCTTTTTCGGGAGTTTGTGGTCATTATTATTATTATTATTATTATTATTATTATTCAATACTAATTTAATTATATTCTATCTAAATGCTTACTGACACACAGTATTTACTGAAGTTGACTAATACATCCAAATATTGTTTCTTAATAGTTTTGCCATAAAGTAGTTTCATACTTCGAATTATATTTAAAATCTGAGCAATCCGAGCAAAACTACAACCTATTTGGCGACTACAGTAATTTTAAATTGCAATTTCTTTTCCGCTTCAAATCAAAGGTTCGAGAGAAATATTGCAGCTCTGGTGCATTTAAAACTGAGTAACTCATTTCTCCCTCGCACGTCCCCCTACAAGGTTGATTTTCCAATACATTACATTGAGTTACTATACCTATCATTGTTTACATCAGCTGGAGCAGAATTGGTTGCAAGACTATTTTACATCACCAACCGCTTTTCACTGGCTATAATGTCACTTATTGGTACATTTTGATTCATGGCATTTGCTTTGAACCTAGTCATATAGAGAAATGAGGGGGCTCTTGTTATATAAATTTGGAAACCTTACGGGATAAAAGTCATTACTTGGATCTACGGAAATGGACCTGAATTTTGCATAGAGCTTTACCCATATATCCACATCGTATATTTCACAAGGTCGAGAAAACCAAAATTCACGTATTGAGTAAAAAAGTCTATGTATTCCATTCCCATGACCTTATTTATCTGTTCCGCAAAAAAACTAATTTTAAAAAGTATTATTATTTTATCTACATCATGCTAATTAAGATAAACATTCCCAAAAAGTTCCGTTCAGTTTGCATTGCCTGCAGATGGACTCGCTTCAGAAAGATTACTTAGGTTAAAATTGAAACCAATAACAAGGAATATTTCGGAAACTGTAAACTGTACGAAAAAAATATATATGATATAAATGGTGTTTTAACAAGTTCTAAATTAATTTTTGTCAATTCGTTACGGTTTACCAGTTATGCAAAATTCGTACAGAATGAGCAGCTCTGCAGAAGATATTCCCAGAAAATTCCAGATATATATTTTATTTGTGATGTAGATATATTTAATATATAGAATTTTAATCCAAATCGTTAAGGAATTTTTAGAAAACAAAATTTAAAGCATTTTCTCTGTAAAAGGTAGTTTGGGTCGGGGGTATTTTATTGAACATCTTCGTGTCACACACGTTTTTGGAAGACACTAAACTAATATACCAAGTTTGATATTTAATGACAGTTTGGTTTTTGAACTATGCTGGTTATAGGCACACACATCTACGGACCATCAAAACATTTCCAGCGAAATTTCCACATCGGATTTTTGTGTGGAATACAATACCTTCTCTATACGCTATGTACGTAGTACGTGTAGAAAAAGTAGTAAATGCTTCACTTAACACATTGGTCGCACGGTATCCGAGAAGCATACTTGGATAAGCAACCTGACTAATCTGGACTGAAATGTACTATTACGAAACGTAAAAAGTGCTAGTACTATATTTCAAATAACTGGAGTGTCGCTAAGATAGCAAGGTCGTTTCTGTACCGCAGGCATAAACCTGATTAAAACACCCTACAGTGCACGCAATGTCCTATGCATCCGACCCATTTGAGTGTGCGTATAACGGAGGCAACAAAATACAATAGGAAATATAAAAACCTGTATTTTCTATGTGGTAAGCAAATTAATCTTATCAGCTTATTTTACTGCAGTACCGACAAAATAAAAGACACCCGCCTGGGTAGTGTGGTAGTAGCGTGTCTGCCTCGCCTTCAACAGGTCGTGAGTTCGAATCTCGCTTAAGTTGAGTTACCCGGATAAGGTTTTTTCCCTTATACGAGAAGACGAATGTAACTTTAAGCTCCATGGACCCTGAGATAATTTGAGCATCGTTACCCGAATGTAATTCATCGCCTGATATGACCAACCAGGTTAAAGGAAGTTGAAATAATAAAAAACAATTTTAAAAAATCATAAATTAAAAAAATAAATCTGGTTTATAGGACACATCTTGAGGACTAGTAAATCATTACTTGAATAGGTATTTATTTCAATTTGTTTAAAGTGGTGGTACACAAAATAGACTATAATAAAAGACAAATTCCGCAGCTGCAGTATTCCTCAAAATTCTTCACACTTAGGTTCCGTATGGATTGTGTTCCGGGACGCGGAAAAACCATTGCAGCAAATTTAGAGTAGGAAGTCTGTACCAAAGTGAGCTTCTATTACATGCGTCATGATTAAATCAGTCATGTTCGTGTCTGGGACTGTGAAACCTATCTTTCGTGCCAGATGTGAACAGAACGCAATATTTTACAGCACTAGTCATTATTTTAGATGATTTTCTATAGTGTTTAACGTCCGCTTTTACTACTACACTGCATGCGACGACACTGATGATGCATGGAATGAAGATGGAGCACCGGTGGAACGCGATGGCGAGGGAAACCGGAGAATCCGGAGAAAACCCGCCTACGCCGCTTTTTCCACCACAAATCTCACATGCAGTTTTGATTGAACCCAGGCCCGTTTAGGTGAGAGGCGAGTGGCCTAGCCACTTGGTCATGGCGCGGCCTATTTTAGATGTTTCCGATGTTCAATATGAAGTTTACTGGATGGTACGGTAACGCCAAACGCTTTCTGGTTCAGTACAAGAAGTACAGAAGAGTACAGGCATGCAACACTCTCTACTGCCCTACGTTCCTAACCTCAAGATACCTAGTGGCACTGGTCGTCCTCCGTGATCTAGGGGTAACATGCTAGCCTCTAGTTTCCGGGGTCACAGGTTTAAACCTGGCAGAGGACGATAAATATTTTCGGGCGTGAAGATCCTTAACATGGCTTCCTTTGTAAGAGAAGTAAAGCCGTTGGTCCCGTGTTGTTGATTTGCGTAAAATAACCTCTAACCTGATATAAAGACCTCTGAACAAAATTAAGCGGGCTTTCACGCCCAATATAGAATGGGATGCTGAGAACTTCAGTAGTTAAAGAGCGTCCATATATAAAACTCCATTCAAAATACTAAAATAATATACTTTTTATAAAATTTAATATATTTTTCCGTCACTTTAGCTATTCTGGAGTGTTACATTTGGAGGAGTTTTAATAACTAGTGAATGACGAACAGGTGTAACTGTGTAACGTGTTGTTTCTTGTGCACAGAAATGAATAATTTTAGTACTTCTCCTTTTTTCCAATTATTTCATCTTTTATAGAGACTGCTTTTTCAAATTTGCAATTGGACGAAATATTAACACTTAATATATAGGTGTTGTACAAGGTATGTATACCGTACTTAGAATCTAAATGACGTAAGAAATTATACTGTGTTTTGTTGCTGAGTTTGGTATATATTCTCCTAAAATTTGTTGTTATTTTTAGCTACACATAACTTTCGGCTTCCATTGTTGACGCTATCAATAGTGCGGCTGCAGATTGTTTGTAAAAGGTAAGATATTAAAGTAATAGCTGATACAAGCTTGGTGGCTGTGTCAAATTAATGTAAAATTGATGATAAATGTCTTGGACAATTTCATTGAGCGGTTTGAGATGGCAGCACAGACAAACATCTTGTTGACATGGGAAAAAAATCCACGAGGCATGAACTGCGTGCTGACATGGAACAGTTTGTCAATATCCAGCAAAATGAACAAGAAAAGCTACTTCCGAGTTGAGAATACCATGCGGAAACACACGAAATGGACCTAAAATTGAGGATGCTGCTCAAAATGATCTACAGAACATGACATGACATACAGTTATGAAAACACCACGGAGAGACGCATTTTGATTCATAAGAGGTACGTCAAAACCTTAAAATAATAACGAGTATATGGGTTTCGATACCGTGTCATTTTGAACATAATGTAGGGGTACACAAAGTTTGTGCGGACACTGTATACTACAGACCTGTACTGAAACAATCACAGAATTAAACCTGCTACAAAATGTCTCCTGTTAAGCAGGCTAGCAAAGAGAACACATTCCTTTAGGACATTATCACCGTTACCTTTGTTCATATCCTGCATATTCAGCATACATTTACATTTTCCACGTTTCACACATAGCTAATTACTCTTGCCTCTGTATTGTCACTAATTTCTTTTTTCAAGCATAAAGGACATTCGGCATTAACATTATACTGTCCATTGTCACTTGAAATACCGGAATGGCAGCGTATTTAACATAGTACATTTTGTATATCTTCTTCCCAAAGTTCGACAAAAAGTAGCTACAATATTAGTCCTGACAATTTGGATATTCAACGATCCACCGAAATAGGTAATCTCAGAATGTCCTCTGGTAGATGGGGCTTCAGCTTCCATTCCTGATAATGAACGACCATAAAACTTTTCTAAGCTTTTTCCTTCCTTTATAATTATAGAACCTTAGTTATTGGAAATGAATTATCTGCCTTGTGTAGTTTTATCCTGTATAACATTACAAAACATATTTCTGTGAGAAATAATCTTGTCAGTTTCAAGTTTCTTATATTTGTGCACATTGTTTCCAATAGCCCTTGCAGAACTATCCACAGTATACTAGTGTACATCATTTTGCTAAAGGAAGAGAAGAAGAGAATGATTTTCAGAGTAAATGTATTTAAGCAATTTAATTAATATAATTGTAGGAGAAAAAAATACTTCTGACTTTCAGAACTCTGTAAGAAGTGAACCAGGAAATGTAGCTAGCGTTCAGTAATATATTAAAATTAATTGGTTTTAAATTTTTAGTTACATGTTTCAAAATGGTTAGATTAGCAATAGCTTAAGTTAATGATATTATATTTATGTTACTAATGTAAAGAATATCAGAAATGTGTAAAATGCCTTTCAAATTTTAACCTGCGAATTGTGCGTACATAAAATACATTTGTGAGATTTGTTTTTTGGATAGTGTTGAACGCCCGCTTTTACTACTATGGCACTGCAGACGATGACACTGATGATACATGGAACAAAGATGGAGCATGTGTGGAATGCGATGGTGGGGAACACCGGATATCCCGCCTCTGCGCCGCTTTGCCCACCAAACCGAACCCCGGCCGCCTTAGTGAGAAGCGTGAGGCCCAACCGATCGCCCACGACACAACCATAATTTGACACACATCATCAGTGGTATAGCTTGTATTTCATTACTATATCCTTCCAAAGCTGCTTTGTGAAGCTGTACTTATTGCATTTAGCAGCATAGAGTACTTCAAATTTACGTAAGTTTTGAACACAGTAACTAGTATACTCAATAAGGTTTTCAACAAAATTCGTTGCAAAGGCTTTCAGAAATAGGTGATCATGATGAAAAGTGTAACACTTAAGGCACCCTAAAACTTCGAATTTGTATTTGCTAGAAAAAAAAACATAAATATGATTAAGGCAATTTTTCTGTTTTTTGTTGCTGCTCTGAAAACTCTGACCTCCTGACCAAAATAAAATAAAATGAAATGAAATAAAATAAAATGGAGTTTTATTTTTGGACGCTCTTTAACTACAGTGTCCTCAGCGCCCCATTGTATACTGGGCGTGAAAGGCCGGTTCATTTTGCTCATAGGCCTCTTTATCAGACCCGAGGTTCTTTTATTTTCCTAAATCTACGACACGGGACCAAAGGCTTTATTTACCTTCCGAAGAAAGTCATCCTAAGGATTTTCACACCCGAAAAAGCCATCGTCCTCCGCCGGGTTTGAACCCGCGACCTTGGGTATATGATGCTATCAAGGTAACAGTTACACCACAGAGGGCGACCTAATAACCAACGAGGGAGATGACTCCGCGGTAATGTGGGAGGGTCGCATTTTGGCGGTTCGATTCCTGGGACCGCCTGCACTGAACATAGCTTTTCCCCTGGTTAATAGGCGAATGTTGGGTGGTTTCACTTCTACCACTAATTTTCTTTCCACCACTTCCTATTGTTTGCTTCTTTCACCTTTCAGGTGGGCTTAAGGGATTTACAGTTTCAGTCGGTGGCGGAGAGATACCGTACTCGGGGATTTCTCGCAACGGCCTTCTCGCAGACAGCTCCAATGGACCGAGTCTTCCCGATTACGACAGAGGGAAGCCTATCTGAGCAACCCACAGTTGTGACTAGGATCGTTAGGGATCTCTACGCGACTCTGTCGCCGGCAAACCAATAGAATTCTGCTGTTTATCCATTCATTCATGCATTCTCTGCTATTCAGCATTGCTGAAGTGGCCATGGCATAGTGTTGAGCTGCTTGGAAATTTATACCTACGATATTTTACTGAACTTTACTTAGTTTTGCCTTATATAGAACTTTTTCTAACATTTAGCTAAAATAAAAGCAATATATTTTCAACTTCGTTATATATGTTTGCCGTACTTGTAGGCCGTGGTCCAAATATTTCCTTTGCCAAAGTTTCGTCGAAAACTGTTTCAGACATCTTCAGGGTAGACTAGGCTATGCGTGTAGTTCCGGAGTCCAGTCAAGACTGTCATAGACTTGTCTACCTTGAAGATGCTTGACGCAGTTTTCGGCTAAACGCCAGTAAAAGAAACATTTGGACCACAGTCTACGAACTCGGCAAACATATATAATGAAGTTGACGTCGATCATGAAAATCAAACTCCAATATATTTTATTCATATTTAATGTAACGGTAGTGTCTGTTTGTAGAAGCTAAAACATTTTTAATACATATTCAAATATACTAAAAACAGTTTCAACTGACTTTTAATATTAGCTGTAGTGTCGTTTAGAAAGTGAAATACAGAAATAAACATGAAATAATTCATAAAACTATTTTATATATCTCATTACAATTAATAGTCAATGTCTCATTAGACTTGAACTAAAATCATCAAAATTTCAAATATTTACTTCAAAATAATACATTTTCTGTTTGTATACAGGGAGTTAAAGAATTGTAGTGTGTAGTATCCCTACATCTCTTTGAAATGTGACTTAGAAGCTGTTATAATTTGGTTATATAGCAAACAAATATAACTATAGAACCACGGTTCTCAAAAAATAGCTATTTTTCTGAATAAATACATTGAGAGACACTGAAAGTGAACTCTCAAATGATGAGTAGCTTTAGTTGCTTTACTATTATTTGTACAATAGTAAATTACGTATCTAATGTGAATGTTAATGTTTGCAGGTTGTGGTAACTTAAATCTAGAGCACGTTGTGGATGCTATTCAGGGAAGGCAGAGCCTAATACGCCCTTCCTCATGGTTAATTTGCTAAAAGAGGGCCAGATATTATACACTGAACCTGTAATGCGTTCTATCCGTCCACTCCTTAGGGAACCTGAGCCATAAACATGCAAGGCTGGTAAACGGTACATTGAAGGTTTGCAGAGAAAACTTCCAATGCCTTCTTACGAGCTTCTTTTGAAATGTATGCTGCCATAATTCCCAAAATAAACAGTATTGCAATGAGTTATTTATCTCTAAGCTCGTGCTTAAACCCCAGGTGTGGGATTCAGCTGCATATTTCTTCAAAAACTCAAATCTTATTTTTCAATGAATATTAATTTGACGTTAAACATAATGTATGCTTCTTTTTTCCTGTTTTGTCTCAAAATGTAATACAGTGTTGCTGTTAAGCAAGTACTGCTGACATAACAACAGACTTTGGTCACGTGCTTTCATTGTTATAACTTGTAATCTCTGCACTCGCAACACAATTTTAGATCTGGTTGCATCCAATGAGAAAGTGCCTCACAATTATTAGGTTCGTTTTAAGTTTCATCCTTGTTAGATTAGTGTCATTCAGGACTTCTTTTAAGACATTTCGAGGTCTAAGAACACGTTTCTGTGGTTAGGAACATAAGTATAATAGTCATATTAATCTTACAAGGAACCATTTGCACATTGGCGTTACTGATGGAGCTGTTTTTGTTTGGGGTTTCTCCCGCATAAGCATAAGTTTAGCAGGGAAAAGAATTGAAAATTACAATAATTCACTAAAATATCTAATTCTTTATTTTAAAAATGTTGTACGAGAAAACTTAAAAACAAAAGAGCAATTTTATCTTGTTAGTTTATTTTTTCTTGTAGCCAACAATTACTGGGGAATCAATGAAACTCCGACAACTGGTATTCTCTGTCAAAAATGAAATCTTGGTTGTGAATTATCTTTAGTAAGCTATCCGTGAGGCCAAAGTTCATTTCTCTAACACGTATGTACTGTAAATAGTAGTAGAGAAGGTATATAATTCCATTCAAAAATAGGATACTGATATTTCACCGAAAATTCATTTTTAGGGCCCCGAATAAAAAGATAAAAAAAATAAAAAAAATGGAAATAATTTTTAGAACAAAGATGCACTGTATGTCTTTGTGTGTGCGTGTGTGTATATGGAGAGCATGACACAAAAATTGAAGTCGGCTACAAATTTGGTATTTCAGTTTAGTATTTTCCAAGAATGTATCACCAAGATTAAAAAAAAAACGCCCCTTAGTCCCATACCTTCTTTACATGGAAAACAAAATCGAAAATGTTGTTTTTCTCAAAAATGACTTTAACGATTTTGATTAAAATACGTATATTAAACATATTTACTTAACAAATAAACTGTGTATCTTGAATCCTTTGGGAATAACCTGTAAAGGCCTGTTCATTATAGATGACTTTTGTATAACTGGTATACCGTAGATGGACCAAGCTTACTGCACAAAGAATGCAGATCTCGTTAAAACACACAACTTATGTCATGCACATTTTGTAGCGTTTATCATCTCCCAGATATCCCTTGTTATTGGTTTTAATTTTAAAGAACTCGAATTTTTGTATATCCCGAAATCATCTTTCTTTTCGTATCTCATTTTTTTTACTGCTGATCATGCAATGAGTATTTCAATTGCTTCATATACCTACAGCACGTTTGTTTACAAGGAGCCGAGTTTTAAGACCATTTCTGCTCACTTTTGTCGGTTAGAATGATGTAGATATGAGAAAAATCTTTTACAACAATAGTTTGTGTTTGGAACAGGTAGAGAAACTCGTGTGAATTGAGAACACACTTTTTTTCAAGAATAAGTAACTATAGAGGAGAAGGTTGAGACACGGTTATTTTTGTTTTCGAAGTATTTTCACAATAAAACTGCAGCTCCATCTGCGACATTAATTTAACAAAGCCCCTTGTTAGTCAAATATTATATGAGAGAGAGAGAGACGGAGATAGACAGCGAGAGAAAATGAGAGAGACCTATACCCTTTGATATTTGCCTGGGAATTCCAATTCCTAGAATTCCGTGAGGGTTGATTTTATAAGACATCCTTCCATTTCTTTCCTAGGTTAGCTGCTATGGTAATCGAATTGCTCCCTACTCTTAATTCCAAATATAATTTTCATTCCCACTTTACACACTTCAGACTGCAGGCCAAAATAAACGGGCTCCTATTTCAAAATCAACAAACTGAAACTCCCTGGTGTGGTTCAACACGTTGTTTGCTGTTTGATAATAACAAATGAATCCTACGTTGTGTTTTAATTTGTTTTTTGTAGATGTTTGCGCATCACTATTTTAACACATTCCAATCTAGATATGGTGCGCGCAGCACTAAATGCAATGAGATATTCTTTGTTGTTCTTTAGCACTTCCTATTTCTGCCTTTCATTTTTATGTAAAAGTCCGTTTTCACATTTAAATGGTGCTTAAGATTTCGAAAATGCTTGAATGTGCGTAATAAGACACATTATTTAAATATAAATATTTGGCTATTAGTTCTGCGCTTGAGCCTAGAGACATTTCTGCCCATAAACTAGGATAAATTGACTCTAATTGGGGAGATTTATAATTTTAAATGCTTGAGATTTTTATATAAATTTTAAAAAGTATTTAAACGCCGTTTTAATTACATTAATACTTTAATTATAAGTATAGTTATATTTGTTACTTACTCACGTTAGGCTTGGTCGTTAAAGTAAAAGGAACCACCCAAGGTGACGCTACAGTAACGTGTGCGACTTGCATTCGGGAGAACGTAGTTTCGATTCTCAAGGAATTTTTAGGGGCATCCTTAGATGGTCAGGCGAATGATGGGAATGTTAATTGCATCCCCGGAATTTTCTGTTCATTATTTCCTATACCGTTCCCGTATCCACTGTTTCAAGTTTGAAGGACCAGACGATGGCGTTCGGCGGGTTGCGGCTGGAAGTTGAGACTAAATTTTATTTATGGACGCCCTTTAACTGTTCCGGTTCTTAGCGTCCCACTCTATATTGGGCATGAAGGACCACTTAAGTTTGCTCAGAGGCCTCTTTATCTGGCTTGAGTTTCATATATGTGTCTTACATCTACGAGACGGAACGGTTTTATTTCCCTTCCGAAGAAAGCCATGCTAAGGATTTTTACGCCCTTAAAAAAGTCATTGCCCTCTGCCGGGTTTGAACCCTCGACATTGGGAATCGGGTTAGCATGTTACCCCCAGCATGTTACGGAAGTTGAGACGATGCGGCTGGCGGTGGTTTGGTTTCTATAGAGGTTTCTTCGTGGTAGGACCACTCTATTGGGACCCGTCTTTGAATGCTTTCGGTCTAAGGTCTTGGGGTTTGTGGACTGGAACAAGTCGGTTTCATAAGCGCTCAATCTGGAACAGTTTGTGACCCCATCCAAGCTTGCGCCCGTCGTCAGCCGGAATAGTAGCCTTTCGGCTGTCTTCCTGACATTCCTCAAGTCAAGTAAGTTATAAAGGCTGCCTAGGGTCTACTGCTTGCCCCAGTAACTTTGAATTCCGTCCATGAATAAAATCCAATCCCTAGGTAAATGGGAGAAAGGCGGTTTAAATCCCGGCAGAGCCCCTGGCAAATGACTAAGGTTTTTACTGGGTTTTCCTCAGTCCTCATAACTGACTTTCCGGAGAGGTGAACTTAGGCCTAGAAGTTTTCGTTCTCAAATCTTTTCCCCCTGACATGGTTTTATTTCATATGCAAGTAGTCTGCACCAGCTATAGTGCAGTATGAAGCCATAAGGCCCGTTAATCACTACTATAAAAAGCTCTGATCAGTCTGATTGAAAATATCCAAAATGTAGTAAAAGAATACCATACCCTGTTACCGTTTGGCAGAATTAAGCGATGTTACTGAGAGGTGGCTCCGCGGTAACATGTGAGGCCCGCATTTGGAAGGTCGTGGCTTCATTCAGTCACCTGGCAATGCGGGTGAGGTTTTATTCATCCTCGAATTTCCCGTAGCTTCATTTCGTTCAATTCCATCTTTTAATCCGGTCTTTCCATGTAGAAGTGTCTGCGATTGTACTGCGCCCGAGGCGATGTCATTTCACTTTTTAACTCTGTTTTCTCCGCTGGGCTGACATGACGACCGTCTGTCCCCGTGCGGGGGGTGGGGGAGGTCAGTGTTAAAACCCGTGTGGACTGGCGAAACCTACCGAAGGGATGAAGAACTACTAGCTTCATATAGGCCCACCTCGGCCGGGCTCTTACTCGCCGCACATGATTTCTGTCTTCATCACGCGCTTCCATCCAAGGACCTAGTGCTCGGTGTGGAGTCCTCGCCGTTCAGTAGTACAGTCCAAGGTGATGTATCTGTGGAATTTGACAAAAAATTAAATAAAACACATTTTTCATAATAATGAAAAATGAATTGTACACTTTAGGAAAATATAGTTTTTACCAATTGATGCACTTTTAACTACAGATTAAATGCAGCTATTAATTGACAGGCATATGACTATTAATAAGCACACCCAACTTTAAACCCTAAGTTCCCACAAACTCTTTTTCCAACACTATTCCACACTCAAAATGCTCCACACGATGCAATTGTTCACTGATATGTTTCCAAACTTGTATACCGATTCTCAGAAGTACATTAAAGCAAATGGTTGAATATTTTTTTTAAATACTGCACCGATTTTGAAAAACAAATGATTATATTTTGAAAAATCAAAAGTTTTCGAGAGTATGAAAAGTAATGTTTTTTTTCTACAATAAGTAGGTTAATATAGAAAAAACTAAGTACAGTAGATCTATGTGCAAGCACATTTACTGTAAAGCTTGAATATTTTTGTGAATATTGTTTAAATGCAGCACGTGACTATTTTTAATTAGAGCAATGAATTTAGACAGTAAAGTTATTGTTAAATGACCATGTAAGCTGGGGTATAGATACATGACAAAAATTTCGCTTATTATGAGTAATGACTGCTATAAATTTCAACAAAACATCATCTCAGTTGTGGATTTTCAAAATTACACACACATATTAGCTTAAAAATTTTCCATCTGTAAACCAGTCCTCGAATTCAATTGTGTTAGGGGTAGAAAGGCCAAAGAATAACTTAAACATTTTTCTAAATTCAGAAACGTGTTGCTCATACAGTGCTCGGATCCAAACAACACCTCTTTGATTGATCTAAACTAAATCGACTAAACTTTATTTGTGCACTCAGTAATATATCTGAAACGTCAAACTTAACGCGTTTCAAAGTCTATATAAATAATGTGTGGAGAAATTCCAACCTAAGCTACTGAAAGCGACTGCATTTCAGTAACTAAAAACTTTGGTCAGCATTCTGGTTTTCAAACCAGAGGTCCCGGGTTCTTTTCTCGGCTACATTGATCTTCCGCTGGGTACTCGTATATGAGTGTGGGAATTAATGTGAGTGTGATTCTTTAATAAGCAATAATAAAGCTAAACGTTCAGCATTTGTTTCTCAAGTCAAAGTTCCCCCCACCATATGGCCATAGAAATATAAATGAAACAATAAAAATATTGTAAATCTGCAATACATAACTTTTTTATTGTTTCATTTATATAGACCCCTTTAACATCTAAGGTCATCTAAGGCTTTTGCACTTGAAACAATTCGTTGTCTGTAGGATCTGTTACGTTTGGTTTAAATCGTCACTTAATTTTCCTGAAACACATACACACATTCCCTCTTGCAAACATACTTCCAGATTCTGTGGGGGTTAGGGAATCATTCTGGCTAAAGAAAAATTCCCCACCCCAGCCGGGAATCGAACCCGGGACCTCCAGGTGAGAACTCAGCTGACCGCTCGACCACGGAGGCAGTCATATAACTGTTTTGTTTTACTTTGTAATAGCAAAATTACTCTCCGGTGCATAAGCAACTTCGTACTATTGCTTCAGGTGAATATTTTAAGGGGTTCATGTGTTTACCTGTCTTCATCTATTTATCTACTATTTATCACATGGATTTTGGATTCTTCTTGGTTTCCTTAATATTAGTTGATATTAAAAATGGTTATATAGTTTTGTTGAGTGTACAAGTCATTCATCGTGAGTTTGCCGATAAAATTCCACCAGTCTTAGTCAGGTTTAGTTAACAGTATCTCATTAGTTCCAACAAAGCTATATATTGCTTTTCTCGAAAGGGGCCCGAGGGATATCGTGCTGAATGCAAAATCCGGGAGAAAGGAATAAAATAAAAGATCCGAAGCGTTGTTTACCCGGAGCAAGTGGATACTTAAGGTACGGATATTGCTGAGTGTCTTTAAGTCCACAGATGGAGACATGACATCCTCAAGCGCTCCTCTTGACTAGAAGGTGCTCTGATTCCGTACCAGAAGAGGAAACGGTTACATATCGTATTTCCACTGTGCATCACACAACACCAAACTGGCCTCGTACCACGAAAATTAATATAAAATGAGATGACAGGGAACTCGTATTAGATAAACTACTCCAGCATTCGCTGGGACATGAGAAAACCACAAACAAGTGGACAGGGAAGTTAAAGTGGCTCGAATTGGTAACATTCCGAATGTGGACCACGGATGAAACCTGCTCAGTAATAAAGATATTGAAATGCTTATAGGTATAGGCCCGTTCCTTGTGAAGAACTAAATTCATGTTATACAACTGACCTGTGCTACCATTTAAGCACAGGTACTTCAGACTGACTTCAAATTCTAGGTTGATAAAACTGGTTTAGTTATTTCTGTCGAGTGAAAGAATTATATGGTGTCATTCTCTACTTTTTTCTGTTTATTTTTGAAGTTCTGTACATTAATATAAAAATCTTATGTGTTCCATTCACATGACTTTCTCTACATCTCTGCAACAAATTGTTAGAAAGCTTATGCTTCTATTGACTTCTCACTAATGGGGAAAAAATTAGCAGAATTAGTCTTATTATTTGCCTCCTTGTAAGTAGTCACCCTATGTGGTGTAATGGTTACCATGCTAACTTCATATACCCAAGGTCGCGTGTTCAAACCCGGTGGAGGCCGATGGATATTTTCGGGTGTAAAAATTCTTAGCATGGCTTTCTTCGAAAGGGAGGCGAAACCGTTGGTCCCGTGTCGTAGATTTACGACACGTAAAAGAACCTCAAGCCTGATATAGAGGCCTCTGAGAAAAATTAAGCAGTCTTTCACGACCAATTTAGAACGGGACGCTGAGAACCACAGTAGTTACCGAGCGTCCATAAATAACACGCTATTTACAGTTTTTTTCCTTGTAAGTAGAAGCGGAAAACATAGGTTAAAGTGATAGTCAAAAGCTGGTTGCCTTGTGACTGAAGTTCCTTTGCATGGACAGGAGTTCACAAATTCCTGTATGAGAAAAGTGTAAGTTTTTTAAAGCCGAAACCAAAAACAAGAAATATCTCAAACGATCAACTCCACGAAAAAAATGTATATAACATAAATTGTGTGTTTTAACGTGCTCTACATTTTTTGTGGGGCAAGTTTTTGTCCATCTCTTACGGTTTAGCAGTTATGCAAAATTCCGTAAAATTGTCCAGAGTAAAGTAGGCTTCACAGGCAATTCCCAGAATATTCTAGATATACATTTTATTTTTCAAATAAATATCTTTAATATACAATATTTTAATCAAAATATTTAGAGCCATTTTATCGAAAATGAAAATTTTCGAAAAAAGTTCCATGTAAACTGTAGTTGGGGGTGGGCTGATTTTCTTGAAAATCTTCGTGTCGCATCTTTGGAAGGTACCAAACTTATGTACCAAGTTTGGTATTTAACGGCGTTGTCGTTTTTGAGCTATGCTACACAAACACACACACACACTGCGTGCTATTTATGGACGTTCTTTATTTACTGTGGTTCTCAGCGTCCCATTCAAAACTGGGCGTGAAAGACAGCTTAATTTTGTTCCTAGGCCTCTCTATCTGGTTTGGGGTACTTTTTCGTGCCGTAAATCTACGATACAGGATCATCGGCTTTACTTCCTTTCGAAGGAAGTCATGCTAAGGATATTTACACCCGAAAAATCCATCGTCCTCCGCGACCTTGAGTATATGAAGCTCACATTGTAACCATTGCACCACGGAGGGCGACTACACATAGACACAGACATTTTTCTAATTTTTTTTCGATTCAGAGGTCTCAAAACATGTATTTCCGTTGAAATCTCGGTATCTAATTTTTTGGGTGCAATACAAAACCTTCTCTATACTCTATATAGATAGTATGTATAGAAAAAGTAAAAATAAATTAGGTATCTTGTAACAAGCATATGAAATAAGTGGACAATAAAACAGTCATCAGCCTATTGTGGTGTGTGCTCACTCAGTGAATGTTGGAGAAATTAGCTATTGTAAGCCTATCATACAGTTTAACCACACGAGTTTATCTGCATAAACACTGAAACTACCTAGTGTTATTCCGTCTAGCATCTGCTGCCGGCCATCCAAAGTAGTCCGAGATAATTCGGTGACAACCGTCGCCAATAGCACTCCTGTAGGAAGTCTGTAGGGTTGGTTCGGATGGTTCGTACTGATTTGGAGTGAAAGAAACCTGCTGCTAACCACATCTGAACAGGTTTTTGGAATATAGATGCAGAATCAAAGTGTAAGAGACTGGAAGGGATAACTGGGATTTACATGCGGAGAAAGAACCTGGAGGAACTGTTTCACCGTGGTCCATACGGCTACTGTCATTCCTCAGAACACCAAACAATGCTTCGCTGTATTAAGTGCACCATATTTACCGCAGACAAGTGACTCTTGGACCATGCTAGGCTAATATGATAAGAAATCTGAACTAGAGCATAATGGAAGAAGTAAACTTGGGTTAGTGAAGCACTGATTTGTAGTGACAGTCTTGTGAAACAGTCGCAAAAACTGGCCATTTGATGAAGGAATTACAAATAATCATGAAGGTCGTGAGGAATTTTACTATTTCGCAAACTTATTATTGTTACCCGAGAAGTTAACGTTTTTTGTTTGTGTGATAGGCAAGTATATGAAATGCATGTCGCCAGCAAAAAAAGCAAGTTGGAAGGCTGAATATGTAGTTAATACTCATGCTGTGCACTCTGGTGAGAGTGCTGTCGGGGAATTTAATCATGTGTTTTGTTTCGATGTCTGCTTCAATTGAATGTTTTGGAGATGACAATTCAAATGTGAAGAATACTACGCAACATTATTAAGGGCTCTTTCTTACCTAATATATTTGAATTCGGTACCGTATACATTTTAGACACTGTATAATAATGCTATTTACAATATACAAAGGGAAAGCAGAAACAAATAATATTCTCCTTTAAAGGATTGCGTGAGGCGTAATTTTATCGTTTTTTTTTTTTTTGTTTTTTTTATTTTTACTTTTCCCCGATGTCATTAAAAACCATTCATTTCAAAATCAGATATACAGAGCGGAATGAAAATTCTTTTAAGTCTCTACCCCCGGGGTTTACGTGGCTCCTGCAACCTCCTTATTCTGTTACATTAATAAATGTCATGTTTAGATTCCAAGTGCTATATTTGCCATGCCATCTATAGGAAAACGATGCAAAAACTAATAACAGCACAGGAGGGGTGGGGGTAATGGGTGACTTGAAGAACCTTCTAGCATGTTGTTGAATGTGAGGATGGAAAACCAATAAAATCTCATTAGCGAGACAGGTCGCTTTGCTACTCCTAGCCGTATTTACGTTCCACCACAGAATGTAGGTTGATGCTCTTTATCCGCTCCCTTTCAGAAGGTAACAGCTGCGAATTATTACAATAGCTAATTGGCGAAAAAGCCGCAAAATAAAAACGACGATGTTGCCAAAGCTGTAAAAAAAATGAAAACGGATATATCGGTGATTAACCGCAGTGGAACACAGTTGTGTCTCGCGATACACAAGGTGTAAGTTATTAGGTAGAAGTTTAATATTCTCGATAACTCGATGAGATTCTCTTATTTAGTGTTCATTAATGAGGTTATGTCGTTTTCTAAATGCATTTACATGTTTTGTGGAGCAGCTTCAAAGGGTACACGTCCCAGGCTTTAATTAATTTTAAACTTACGCACAATATTTTATTTTAAGTATAATACACAATTTTATAGATAAACATATTTCCATGGGATGAAAACTTAATATTCACAGCGTATGATTGGTGATTTAGATTCAATATAGCTTTAAATGGAATATCATTATGCGTTGTAATTTTTCGTTTCGTAGTCGGCTAACCCTCCCCATATTTTAGGATTGACACCCTCCTAGAACTTATAAGCCAATGTCTAGGGGTCAGAAGCCTATCAGTGAAACCACAGAATGGAGAACCTGTTACGAGGGGTCGGTCCGTAGCCTGGCATGGACACGAGGAAGTGGATGATATGAAATGTAAGCGAAATTGATGTCGGAAAGGTGATGAGGGAGCAATTGGTGGAATGAGTGGCGGGGGAGACCGGAGGACACGGTGCACCACAAATCTCACATGCATGCGCTTGGGATCGAACCCGGGACGCCTAGATGGGAGGCGAGCGGTCTAATCACACCACCACGGCGCCGCCATTGTAATTCTTTGGAGTAAAATATATAACTCTAATAATAATAAAAATAATAATTCAAAATAAGTTTAATATCACACAGAACATTTTAGAAGCACCATCTGTGCGTCTACAAATTAATGCAAAGCATGTCCATTCTCAGCGACATTGTAGATTTGAAAGAAGCTGCGGAACTCGCGCGAGGTCCTGATCTTAATCCCCTAAAACGCCGGGGTGGTTGACCTTACTAACATACTTTTGAGAGCTGGGAGAAAACTCCCTTGAGCTCCCCATCATCTTGAGAAAATCTAATTCGGAAGAGTGCGGGCTGTGACAGCAGCGAACGTGGGCCAAAGCCTGCTAGCATCTGTCGCATTCAGCCTAGTGCGATGTCACCAGTCTAATTGAATGTATTGCATGATAGTATTACTTGTACAGTCATTAAAGACTCAGTTAAGTGGATCCACAATCTTCTCAACCATGACGCAATGTATAGCAATAAGCGACGCCCAAACATTTAGAAAACATTCCTCAAACATAAAAGAAGTTATACGGAGATGGGTCCGGAAAGTTAGCACACATTTTCTACAATTCTGTATGGTACATTAATCATTGTAAAACACAGAGAACAGAATGCATCATTATACAATATCGGACCCTTTCTTGCCTGAAGTGTTCAAAATACTCTACGTTAGCATCAACGCGCCACCGCATTGAACCCCGGATACGCTGATGTGTCCCTGGAGAATTGTGTATTGGTTCGCAGTCCTTCACAATACAGACTTTCTGCATCTTTTACTGGGGTTCAATACTCAATTAGTTCTTTCAAATGGCTCTACAATGCCCCATCACTGGCAGTGAACCGAAGAATTAAACATAATAAATTGGCATACTGAGCATGTAATGTAAGAAACACTACGTTGGTACTCTCTGATTCTCTGTGTTTCCCAAGAATGATGTACTTTTAAGAGCTACACAATGAGTTCCATCATGGTAATCAAGCGATTCCAAATTAAGTTCATTAGGCAACAAATGTGTCCTGGAAACTTTAGTCAGGCGCTATTGTTCCAGGTTGTATAAATATTACTTATAATAATAATTGTCTTGCTTCAAACCATGCATTCAAATGATGTACAAACACGCTTGTTTTCGAAGACAGGCTGTGTTAACATCCAGTTTTAGATAACTGTTTAATTGCTTGCATTTTCTTTGTTTTTGAAAGAAATCAACTCTTCTGATTTATAGATTTTAGGAATTTTGTAGAGTGCTCTATTTAATTGAAAATAAGGGAATGAATGAAAATATTCTGGTTTAAGAATTGAAGCGACTTTTTCAGCCCAAGGAAAGTTCACGTGTATTGATTGCAAGTTACAGTACTCGCATAAAATGTGACTTCTAACTCCCTTCTATTTTCACTATATATTTTTATTTAAGAGTAATGGCAAATTTAGCAACAAGTGCTTAATTACATAGGATCCAAATCAGCACCCACATTTATTCGTAGTATAACAAATGTGTGGGATGAGAAGAAAGCAAGAATCTCGAAAGTTCAAACATGTACAGCATATGTTAGAAGAGTGTGAAACTGCAACTTGGAATATATTTTGATAACGCCTGACATTATAAGTAATTTTTTTTCTAAAGTAGGTGCTTCTCTTATCTCTTATATTTTCATTTATACGAAATTGTGCATGAAGAGGATTTCACAGGCGATTCGCAGAAAATTTAAGATATGCATTTAATTTTTAATGATGATAATACCTTAAGCAACGTTTTACTTAGAATTATCAGCACCTTTGAGGAAATGAAAATAACTAAAATTATTCATTTAGTTAACGATGAAGGATTGTTTTTGATATTCACACTGCCTAAATGTCTCCTGACTAAAGAACAAATTAAAAGTTTATCCCTCTAACTTTATATCTACTAAACTGATAAACCGTTATCTTCGAAACTATTTAATACTCTATAATCCGAACCGTTTACAATATATAGATGAATGTCTTCGAAGTTAATGCTATTACTAATTCCCATTAAGTATGTTTATTAAAGAAGATAGGATTTTTTGTTAATTTTATCGTACTTTGATAAAAGTTATTAACAATGATTGTTTTAAAATTCCCAACTGTTTTAAGAATACTTTTCTGTAAAATTTAAAAAAAAAATGGAGAATTTTAGTTCGATGCATAATGCATCTTTATACAGCAGTGAGAGTTTGAAATTTAACATGCAGCACAAATTTCAGGTATATTTTTAAATTACAATCGGAAACAATTTTCTATAATTTGGTTTACTCTTTTGAGATATTGCTCACTCAATACAATATTTGTAAAAAGTGATTTTAACTTATTTATTCAATAAGGTACAAATAAGTCGAAAAGAATACTTCTAACTACCCTACTACTGGGCGAGAATTAAATGTTAAGAATGATAATTCCTAATTTTTATTAAAACATTACTGAGTATGAGTATTATTATTTAATGACTTCACAGTGAAGCATGTCAACATACATTCGTATCATCATTTGTGTATCTCGTTATTGAGAAAGGGATTCAGAAAATGTTATTGGTTTATATCGAAAAGTATATTTGTGAAACTATTTGTACTTGTCGACACATAAAATCTCGAAAAGGGGGGTTTAAGAAATCAAACCCTAAAACGATATCGTTTCTGCTTTTACATAATTTAAAAAGCAATTAGTGCAGATGAAGACTTTCTTAATTTTTTCTGCCCCTCTGTTAGTGTTTACTGTTGACTGAAGTCCCTCTTGAATGGTTTACTCACTTCTATAGGCAAAGCATAAATTTGTACCACACTTTTAGAGACATCTAGGCTTAAAGGCAGAGAGTAGTGTAGTGGTTACCATGGTAGCATCTTATACCCAAGGTCACGGGTTCAAATACGATGGAGGGCGGAGAATTTTTTTCGGGTGTAAAAATCCTTAGCGTGTCTTCCTTCAGAAGAGAAGTAAAGTCGGTGGTCCCGTGTCGTAGAGTTACTTCACGTAAAAGAATCTTAAGCCTGATAAAGCAACCTCTGAGCAAAATTTAGCTGTCTTTAACGCACAATATAGAATGGGACGCTGACAACCTAAACATTTAAGAGCTTCCATAAACAAACTCTATTTCCATTTTAAAGGCAGATAGTCATATAACTAAATAACATACTTTTGATAGTTCAAGCTATAACGTAGTAGATTTGTGATGTTTTATAAGCTAAATCTATGGTGATATATTTTAAGAATGTTTGGTCTTTCATAAATGCTATACTTAAAAACAAAGTGGATCCACAGCAGAAATCGAACTTTTTTTTTTTATAATTCTAAGATTTATCTTTAAATTTATTTACAATTTAACGGGTCATTTATACCAGGAAGTGTCATTCACACAAAAAGCTGTTAAAACAAAATTAAAAAAAAAGTTCGCATGGATGCGCAAACTAGTCACGTGGCTTGGACACCTAAAAGCTGTCATAGTTAACAGGAGTACCTTTCATATAGTGAAACGTCCCTTAAAAATGAGCTAAATCGTATCATTTTGACCCATAATATGTATGTAGAAGTTTTGATATACTATTTTCTCAGAGGTAATGTGGAATTCTAGTACAAAATATCAGATACAGCATCATATATACACAGGGTTTTAGGAATATAGGTGCAGGTAGTTTGATAATTCTTCCTTGTGATTTATCCAGTGTGCTAGTTGTTTTTTTTTTTCTTACAAAATACGTCACATATATGCCACCTTATGTTTTTCGCATGCACCTGCGCCACAAAATGTACAACGCCTGTCAGGATAGATTAGCCGTTATGTTTTCACGTGCTCTTAGTTAAATTTATGATTCCAGCCCAGGCAAGGGTCATTAGCTCTGCAGAAGGCATTCCAACTCATTTATACATTAAAATAAGCAGTAAATTTTTTGAAATGCAAACGTAAGTTTTAAATTCTCAATTAAACGTATCTAAACTTCCATTGGTCCTTTCTTTCTCTATGGAAATATAAGCTTTAGGTAATATAAATAGTGGATATTTGGGCACATAAGAATTTTGATTGAGTCCTCTATTTGTTACTATAGTATACGGGCTGTAAGTTAGCCCTTGGTTGTTAGAAAAAGGAGAAAATGCTCATTATTTGTTTTTACCCGTCCCTCTTCTATGACAAACCAGGCAGAACAGAAACGCCATTATCGGATGATACTTCTTCATCCTCTCTTCATCTAAGTTAACATGCAAGAGTTGTAACATATGATGCCTTCTTACCCTCATATTAAGGGAACATGACTGAGTTTTAAAATGTCAACTCTAAAGAAAAGAAACCCAAGGGGGTTTCCATAACCGTGTTAAACAAAGACTGTAAAAAATGTGGCAACTTAAAGCTTGTGCGCTTAAGTTTCGTGCAAGAGTCCTCAACATTCGTTATCGCGAGGTCTGCCCACTTTGCTTTGCGCCTCCCAACACTTCAACCCCGCGCTAACGGCGGGAAAAACCGCGAATAGCCTGTGTGTCACGATTACTTGGAAGTACTACCTTACCTGAAAACATCTTACTATTAATAACTAAAATTGTTAGTCTGCAAATCAAGCAATTATTGAAATAATTCTGTTCATTAAACTGGCCTAAATGTCAATACAAATATCCGTACGCATACCCCTAACAGCTTATAAACTTGACTCCTTGTGATGTTATGTACATATACGATACAGTATGTGCATCAGCAGCAGGAATGTGATGGCATACATTTTCACTGTGTAGATTTAAAATTAAGCAGTTAAAAACAAAAACTGTAATTTTTTTCACACTTTTGTCAATTTAGTCTCCCCTCCAATATCTGACCTTTCGTATCAGTTATGTTGCTCACACACTTTCATAGTGTTGTTATAATTTTATAGTTTCAATGAATATCGTTATAAAACAGTAGGCAGTTACCCACAAAATGTGATTTTGATTTATCTCGATAGAAATATTAAGCTTAGTATCACGATTAGTCTTATGTATTTCAGACTTATACTGCTGACAAAAATGCTTTTATTTAGCAAACAGCTGAAATGGTTTTCTTTCTCGTGTGTTTGCTACCTGAGTAAACTGAATTGTTCCCTAGCCTCAATCTGTCCACTTTGTTCAGAGTTTTTCCCCCTGGCTTTATAATGTATCCATTGTTGTTTTATGTGAGGGAATTCTCAATTATTTGGACCCGGTTTAATGTAAATAATTTCACTAACAGTGCTTTAAATCCTCTCCTGCTTTGTTAAAACAGTAAACACATCCCATGTTGCTAATGGAGAAAAGTAAGGCACTCAACTGTCCAAATTAGCCTGGAAGTGAAACCTTTTCTCCATGTGATATTAATGTATACATAAAATACATTATGTACGATGCCTCACCAATAGGAATGTGATGCCGTTTATTTACGCTGCGTGGATTTAAAACTAAACAGAAGTAGGTGTATTGACATACTGCTATGGACTGATGATACAAAATCCAAGTCCTTAGAAAATTCAAGAAATTACGCTCGTGGCATCCAAAAGTTTGTATTTAGTAACCGTCGTATCTTACTAGACCGCGGCTAAAGTTTCAGCTATATCCATCACGTGTTTCCGTTGCTATAGGCGATTGAATCAACAATCTTTTTAACTTATTTAGAAAAATGGAAAAAACTGATTTCGTGCGGTGATTTAACACTTCTGTTTAAATGACTTTAACACCAAAAGGGATAGCCTAGTTGAATGAAGTTCATGGCACATCTGCTCCTGTGTTTGCAACCATTTACAATTGGATAAATGAATTTAAACGTGCCTGTGTATGCACAAATGATCAACATTATTCCGGAGGTCCAGTAGAAGTGACTTTCTCCAAAATGATTGATAAAATCCCAGATATGGGTCTGAATGATCAACGAATCAAAGTTCAAGAAATAGTACAGGCCACAGGCATATCATAAGGTACAGTGTTCTCCATTTTATACCAAAAATTAAGTATGATAAAGGTCTCGGCAAAATGGTTGTCGCGTTTACTCTCAATGGAGAATAAACGTAATCGTGTGCTCGATTCGGTTGCTGATTTTATCACACTTCCATCGCAATCCTAACCATCCTGCGTCGATACATAATTGTGGATAAAACTACTGTACTCCTGAGACAAAAGTAAACGCGAACCAGCTCCAAAGAAGGCAAAGTTGGCGAAATCTGCAAACAAGTTGATGGCCTCGATTTTTTGGGATGCACATGGAATCATCTACATTGATTACTTGCAGAAAGGAGGAACGATAAATGGAGAGTATTATGCATCGCTATTGTACATGTTTAACATAGAAATCGGGGAAAAAACGCCCTCTTCTGGCAAAGACAAAGATTCTCTTCCATCAAAATAATGCAAGGGTGCACCCCTGAGCAGTTTCGATGTCCAAAAGTGCAGAATTAAGGTTCAAATTACCACATATCTACCGCATTTACCATATTTGGCCCCCAGTCATTTCTTTATTTCCAAACTTGAAAAAGTAGCTCTGAAGAAAAGGATTCACATCTAACGAAGAGCTATCTCCCAAAGAGAGACCTATATTAACCGATATGAAGTGACAAAGCCGTCTATATTCCTAGTATGTATTTATCCTTAATTTTACACTCTGATAGAACATTGAAACGAATTAACCGGTCGGCAGGGACTCTAGTTGCTAACCATGTACTACCCTCCAGGACTGCACGCTATTCATGACGCCTGAAACGGGCAGAGATGGTGGAGGCAGCGGTATGCCTTAGCCAGACTTTGGAGTTAATATGCAATGTTACTGATATTACGTCGCCTTATACAACTGATCTATAGACTGACCAATTATCTTGAAAGCAAATTAACGCACCCGGAAGCTATAGGTGTTAAGGCTTAGGCGGTTTCTAGCGAAAATGGTTTCTCCATCCTCATTTCCTTAGCCACCAACATGGAGAAACAGCACCTTCTATCTCCTAGGTGTAGGTATAGCTTACACGACGCTTGGGAACACCTTGCTCAGTGCGATCTACACAGACGATTGTAGCTAACTCGCCCAGGAAGAAGGAATGGGTAAGGGAACCACAGGAGGCTACAGGTCACATGCAATAATTCCACAGAAACTCGTAGAAGTCCCTAAAATATACGGATTCAAAATCCACTTCCAATACCGAAGCTGACCATTGAGGTCAATGGGTGACGCGACGTTCAGGCAGCCCTTTAGTGACCACGGTGAGTACTCTTTCATTTAAGAAAGCACTCCCGCCATTTTTCAGCACAGTTCTAACTAGAAGCACACCTACAAGTTGGGAAGGAAACGGAATGAAAAGGTTAGAGATGGAAACGAAATCGTGGTAGATGAGAAAGCAACCCCATCTAACCCTGAACACCCGAATACAAGTCGCGCACGTTAACCGCCGTCACCTCACTCGTTTTCTATATCCTAATTCGTCTCTTATGTCCATTCTTTCTAGCCACACCAAGTTTTCAGCTATTTCCACTTTTTGACTGTAAATGAGGAACAGGATCTCTTGTGATCAAAATCCCACAAAATCGGCAGTTTTTCATTTTATGTCATAAATAGCTTTTATAATGTGACCCAAAACTACACACCTGTTATTCAATTTTTTTAAAATTATATCTGTTTTCAAAGTGAACATTGCTTTTACAAACAAAATTCGAAAAGCATACTGACCTCCATAAAAAGTGGCTCATAATAAAACTCATTGATTCTGTAATATTATGAAGGCAATATTGCTTTATGCAGTAAATGTTTGAATTATTATGTTTAACATATTGAATTGTTCAACTTTCTTTGTATTTCAGATTGTATATACGGGCTTAAAGTGGAATAAGCAGAATAACTGTTTTAAAAGCCAACATTTAGGATAATCTATCCCACTTGTAATCATCTTAAGCAGACTGGATTTCTACTACCTTTTACCTTAAAGCCCTGCCTGTGTCAAATAACTTCTGATTTGATTCTTTCAACCTGCAGAGAGCTTTCTTTCTTGGAAATATTGTAAAACTGGAAGCAGTGCAAAACAACGACCCTTTAAGACTGGGATAAAAACTCCCACCCATTTTCTGTTGCAATCGATGTTATGGTATCTGAGGTCGGAGCATAGGTCACGTATGGCACACAAAACATAACTTGGCAGGATTGAATTCCATTACACTATATGAATTCTAGACTTCGAAATCTTTTGTTTGTATGCTTCTTCTGGTTGAATTCTGACAGTTTTCCGAGCACTAGATTATCTGATTTCGAAGCCTACGTGGTTTTAGACACTGCTGCGTCTGAGAACTGCCTTAAATTGGATCAAAAATAAACCTTTAACAGTTTTAACTAATGCAGCTTGTTGAATAGAAACCTTATTATAGGAGGAACTGTATACATCTGTGAACTTGTATTAGGGCTATGGTTTTTAATGAAATTTAATAAAATAATGCATCTTCAGGTAAAAATATTTAAAAATGAAAGGCATTAAACCTTCTTCCTAGTTTTCATAAAATGTTTTTCTCCTCTACCGTTTAGATTACAACTTCGTAAATTTAATGAATTTTCCTCTAAGTCCTAATGCTATAATGATTTGTATATAAGGTCGCTCATCTACCAGGTAATTAGCGCCCTTATGAAACAAATCATGGCAAGAGCTACAGGCAAAATTCAATATAAAGATAAATCATAAATATAAATAATAGCAAAAGCCAGTGTATGTAAAACTAATCATGGTAAAAGCTAGTCACATATGAATTTAGATCACTATTTAAAAAACTGTACAAAATGGTATAAATGTAACTAAATCTTGATTTGACAAGCTAACCTTAGTAAAAAAAATGTAAAATACTTAACTACCGCTCGGTTATCGTCCACGAAGACCTCTGCAACACTGACCGGCAGTTGCAGAGATTCACGAATATGTACAAGTTATCAGATGCTTCTTTGTTACCTAGATTTCCACCTTGAGTATTAAAACTTGGTTAACCCTTCAGTACTCGCGCGAGTTATGTATCGTGTTGGATGTGTGACACCTGTTTTAATTTGCGTATTTAATCACCGGCCTTGAACATACTGTTTATAAGGATGGTTATGTATAAGCAGGCCAAGGCGAGTACAGTCCTGTACTGGGGAGCGCCACTTGTATATGTAATGGCTTCCCCGCCCTCCTATATGTCCAGTTGTGAAACCGCGAGCGATAGTTCATGATGACATTTCCCTTGTGTGTGTTAAAATGGTGCATATATTCTTATCATAAGCAATCAAATAAAATTCTCAAATACATTACATACAGTAAATTTGTAAATCTCTTTCATTCTCTCGCGTGCTTGGCATTACTCACACAACCAGTGTATTAGGTTCCCCATGAAAAAGAATATGTTGCATCTGGATGTCTATGTTGTTAAAAACACTTATTAAGAATAAGCTTCTTGAAAGCAATGCTTGACAGAAACGCCTCTGAACTATAGTCTGAGAACCTGTGTGAGCCAAATACGCACGTACGTCCAGGGAAGCTTTACCTCGGTATATTCCCTCTAAATTGCTCTCGATTTCTCTTTGCGGGTAAATAACCGCAAACTCGTCCGGTAAGCTTAGCTCTTAGATCCTCGACTGAATCCCTACAGAAAAGGACGCGGGGTTGTGTGGAAAGATATCGTATGGCTTAGCTTTCTTTCAGTACACATCTCTCAATACTTTCCTGAGGGAAAAGGACGAGACAGTGGTTTTCATGAAAGAAATATTGACAGGAAAATATAGCGTATAGTATTTCAATTACTCTTTGAAGCCTTGTGAACTTTCTTCTTTGTAGAATGGATCTTTGGAATACATGTCTACACTGTGTATTTTAGGAACGTAGTTTCAATAACTGGAATATGTTTTTCTTAATAATGAAGCAAGTCGAGAACATCAAAAGATATACTAAAATAACTCATTGCTTTAGGGGTACCCATGTGTAAAATGAAACAAACTATTGTGTTAAATATATATTTTTAAATGTTGTGCATATTATTATGTTAGAATGTGCTAGTTCCATAATATGTTTTGTCGCTCAGTGCTCCATAGAATAATTGCAACGTGAATTTGTAAAGGTCATTGTCCCCATGGGCAAATAACGCTTCAAAAATTAAAGCTGATTTTATTGCTTTATGTTCTCTCCAAATTTTTGGGGATTAAAATTGCTGCACATGATGGACTTTTTTTAATCTGCTTCAGAACTTTATGGAAAAATCTAGAAAGGACAAATAAAGTTCTGGAAGTTGAAATGTTGATACTTATAAGCATATTAATCATTACATTCTATTAGCTTCCTAAAATTTATCGAATAAATGGCTTTTAAAAAATTAAAATGTTTCCACCACATTAAAAAAATCAAAACCATGTGTTGGCAACATTTTTTGTTGTAAAACGTTTACTTGTTTTGGAATAAATGTTACATTAAACAAAATAATGTATTATTATTCGTGTGGTGCATTTCCTGTTTATGTTTAAATATAAAATATAAAGTACGCAACTTATAGCTTCTAAGATACTGAAGATATTAATTACATAATTAATGATTAAAACACCGTATACCAAACATATTTACGTCACTAATAAAATGCATGTCTTGAATTTTCTGGGGAGAGCCTCTGAAGACCTCTTTATTCTTGATGAATTTTGCTACATTTTTGCATAACTGGTAAACCGTAAGACAGGCAAAACTTTACCACTCAAAAAATGTAGATATCGTTAAAACATATATTTCATATACTTTTTTTAGAGCTAACCGTTTTCTTGGTTTTATTTAAAAACTTAAACTATGCACATTTTCTGAAATGTGAAGTCACCTTCGTTTCATCTCTTGTTTTACTGCTGGCCATACAAAGCAAACTGAACTTTTCTTCACATAGCGACCAGCTTTCAAAAGATTTAACTAAAACTTTAGTCTAGTTTATTTCCTTATTTCCCTTCTGTTTGCTAGGCAGCAAGTAATAAGACCAATTCTGCTAATGTTGATCTCTATTAGGTTGGTGTCTATAAAATAATGTTTTGTAAGAAAAATTGGTATGTGAAACAGCTAGAGAAATCCGTGTGGATGGCAGTTATCAGATTTTTTAAAATATTTGTCACATAAATGCTCGGTTAACTAATTCTTTTTAAAACCTAAACCATGTTATAAATAAAATGGAGTATTATTTATGGACGCTATTTAACTGCTGTGATTCTCAACGTCCCATGCTATACTGGGCGTGAAAATCGCTTAATTTTCCTCAGAGGCTGCCTTTATGAGGCTTGAGGTTGTTT
The DNA here is from genome assembly GCA_030762935.1 of Hymenopus coronatus. Taxonomy (NCBI): domain Eukaryota; kingdom Metazoa; phylum Arthropoda; class Insecta; order Mantodea; family Hymenopodidae; genus Hymenopus; species Hymenopus coronatus. Next base: position 64,158,225 of record CM060900.1, read on the forward strand.
TACGTGCCGTAAATCTATGACACGGTACCAACGGCTTTACTTCCCTTCCGAAGGAAGCAACCTAAGGATTTTTGCACCCGAAAAAATCCATCGACCTCCGCCGGGCTAGAACCATACATGCCCCCATGGCTGCGCTCGCTAAAGTGCCTCGCTTTGGTGCTTCGTGGCGCAGGGGATCGTGGGCTCCTCCCGCCTTAGGCATGTGTGTTTATATGTTTGTAATGTGTGTGTGTGCTGGAAGAAAACAGCAAAAAAAGTAATCAACCAGAAAACACAGTAAATCTTAGGAAACTGGAAGAAGGGTACAGCACCGTTAATTAAAAAAAAAAAAAAAAAAAGTCACCTGGGTGTCTTAACTATATGGTAACTAATACATCACGGAGGATGACTGACCAAATTATAAAACAAAGGCCCTAGAAAGCTTACATTATAATTTTCAAACAATCTGCTCAAAATTTTTCTTAATGGAACTTTTCGTTGAAAAGGAGACGCAGTTTTAAGAAATGAAAGAATAAAGGTTACACTCTTCATTAGAAATACAGTGCATTGTAATATTTAAATGAGCAGTGTGTTCAAAACGGCGCCAAGTACAACATGATAACGCTTTTAAAAAGAGAAAGAAACAAAGAATATTTTAAAAATATAAATAGAAAATCTGATCGAAACCTGGGACTTTGGGTTGAGTCTCCGTTTAAACGATTACTCAGAAGGACAGTATAAATCATGTTGCAGACGGCGAATAAGAACCACTTCCTCTGTACACCATTTTGAGTTGCCTGGAATGAAGAGAAAACAGGTTTTTTCTGAATGAATGGTTGCTCTCTTGGTGCACACATCGCTACATTAATATTCCGTTTTAAGCTCGCGCTATTGCTTGATCGAAGAGTAACTCGATGCGTTGGGGGAGTAGTGAGTGCCATGCCAGGTGGGGAATATCGAGCTTATCCCGCGATGAGAGGGAGATCTCATTGTACGGACTCTGGTTCCCCTCCTCCGGACTCTTTTGGCTTCCTCCTCAGGGAACTTCACACGCATTTTCAAAATTCCTGTCCTGTAGATTAATGAGGACATGCTTGGAACTGATCCGCGTGAACGTCACCTCTGCTGCCCTCGCACGAGGCTCAAAGCCCAGGTTTTGCTTCACATGTACCTAATACCGTAATATCATTTTCACTTGTCTCCGCTGATATTACAATTTTGACAAATAAATGACATATATAAAATAATGCTAACTTCCATCATATTAGAGCTTGCCAAATGCTGGTTATTGAAAAATAATGATAATGATATTATGATAATATTATAATAATAATATAATATAATAATATAATAATATAATATAATAATAATAATATAATAATAATATAATAATAATATAATAATAATCAAATAATAATAACCATATAATAATAATCATATAATAATAATAACCATATAATAATAATAATAATAATAATCATATAATAATAATAATAGCTTTGAGTATGATGATACTACTGCTGTTGCTAATAACAATAATAAGTAGTAATAATAATAAGTAGTAATAATAATAAGTAGTAATAATAGCTTGTGATACAATGAAACACAATGCACTCTCCTGAATGGTCTTTGTTCCGGTGTCTTAGTGTTTTGATTTACCCTTCAGTAGATTTAGTCTCTAATGTTAAAGGAACAGCATATACATAATTACAAAACTGGCCATTCATGGATACTGATAGGTGAATTTACTCTCTCAAAATGAAAGACGGAAGTGAAAAACAGCTAACGTTATGGGTCTATTTACAATGTTCTTATAAATAATCGCACTCTAGTACAAATCTGGAAACAGTCTCTCGATGAACACAACTACCACACCATTTTTTTTTTTTTTTTGCCAATATGCAAGAGTTGTGAAACGAAAGTCTAACCCGCCACTGATCTGTGTTTGCTTCCAACAGCCCCGTTGAAATCTACAACCACTCTCGCACACGTTAAAGACGGCGCTTTGGGGCCTCCTGGTGTGGGTGTGTGTGGGTGGGGTTGTGGGTGTGTGTGTGTGTCACAGAGGGAGGCGTGATTTGGCTTCCTGAGATAGAAAAGATGGAAATTGACAAGTCCGGAATTATCTGCTAAATGGAGCCCTTTATCTCCCGTTTTAAGAAGGTTACTAATGTTGTTATTTGTATCTGTTGACTGCCCCCACAATAACAATAATAATAATAATGATAATAATGATGGTAATGATAATGACAATAATAGTGGTTATGTGATGATGATGATGATAATGATGACGACGGCTTGTTAGCTTAACGCTAGTATGAAAGACGTATTATAAAAATTAAAAAGGACGAACAAATAAAATTCCTCAAAAGTGAAGTAGAATAAAATAAAAGGAGAAAAGCAGAACTAACACAATTATGACTTAATTCTTTGTAAAACTATTTCCTCAACATTTGTAAAACTATCCACTTTAAAACCAAATTGTAATTCAAAATATTATAATGTTGTATACTTTTGTGTATTCAAAACAAGAATTGTCACACTAATGTACCTGAAATAGGAACATTGTAGTCAAGCGACTTATTAACAAATACATAAAAATGAAACTAATATAGGAGCAGTCACACAGTTCGCCTATCACCAAGGCCGTCTGGGATTCATCCCAGGAGACCGCATGGGGAATTTGTGGTGGAAAATGTCTCAGCAGGTTTTCTCCGGTTTCTTCCATCATCATTTCCACCACCTGCCCTATAATCACCTTTCCTTTTATCCAGTTCATCTTATACCAGGCATCGAGCTAATTATCCATCTTGGATACTCTGAGAGTCGCTTATAGAACCTACATACGAGAAGGGTAAGCAGGGAAATTAAATTTGGAATACATCCCTTTAACAAATAGGTAATATCGGCGGCTTTTCCTTTGGAACAATTGCTCACGGATATTGTGTTCAATCTTTTACTAAAAGTATTTTTGGTTATTATATTTATTTTACACGCACACACACCCACATTCAAATTGTAATTTACGCCTCCAGACTCTGGAGAGGATAGAGAATGATCTTGGCTGGAGCAAAATGTCCACTCCCAGATGGGAAACGAACCTGAAACCCTTAGCACAGGAGGCAGGCGCCATATGCACTGAGCTATTGTCAACCGTAAGAGCATCTTGGATCGTGCAGCTATATGCATCTCCGTAAACGAGGGAAGGATCCGAATTTTGTATATAGTGTCGCAGGCATATATGAAGAACAGGAGCGTATTGATATTTATAATCAGACGAATGAAATGGATCTTTCCAAATGTACACGGTGTGACGTTATTCAGTGTCCGATGCTAGCAGCTGGAAATTGACCACCATATTCTGGGCGCGCGTGGTAATGAGAAGCAGTGTTCAAAGCCAGCGGAGAGCAATGGATATTTTCAGGCGTAAAAATCATTAGTGTGGCTTTATTCGGAAGGGAAATAGAACCGATGGTTCCGTGTCGTAGATTTAAGGTATGTAAAAGAACCACAAGCCTGCTAGAAGCCTCAGGCAAGATATGATTTTAATATTGAAGTTGCAGATTGTGATACGACCGTATTTGTGAAAGCAGTTAGAAGATAACAGTAAATGTCTTGGCTTTCTCTAGCACAGTCCCACTTTTTATAAAAAACTTAACTATATACAGAGAAGGAATATTCACAAATAATACCTCAATATCATCTCCCATCCTCCAATGGGTTGTACCCCACTACACGGCAACTCGAATGCGATCAGATATCAGTGGTGGCACTTCCAATGGGAGGTAACCCACATCCCGCCAACTCGAATATGTTCCAATGTCAATGTGACACTTCCGATGGAATGTACCCCACAACCCATCAACTCGGATATGCTCAGATGTCAGTAGGCTGTACCCCGCAACCCGCCAGCTCGAGTTTGTTCAGATATCAGTGGTGACAATTCCAATGGGATGTACCCCATAACCCGCCAAGTGGTATATGTTCCGATGTCAGTGGTAACACTTTCAATGGGCTGTACCCTACAACCCGCCAGCTCGAGTATGTTCAGATGTCATTGGTGATACTTCCAATGGGAAGTAGTCCAAAACGCGCCAATTCCAATGTGTTCAGACGTCAGTGGCAGCACTTGCAATGGGAGGTAGTCCATAACCCGCCATCTCCATTATGTTCAGATGTCATTGGTAGCACTTCCAATGAGAGGTAGCCCACAACGCACCAACTCGGATATGTTCAGATGGCAGTGCTGCCACTTCCATTGGGAGGTAGCCCACAACCCTCCAATTCAAATATGTTCAGATGTCAGGGGTTGCATCTCCAATAATAGGTAGACCTCAATTCGCCAACTCGAATATGTTCAGATGGCAGTGATGCCACTTCCATTGGGAGGTAGCCTACAACCCTCCAATTCAAATATGTTCAGATGTCAGTGGTTGCATCTCCAATAATAGGTAGACCTCAATTCGCCCACTGGCATATGTTCAGGTGTATCCTCAACGATATAGAACTAAGCAACATTGGACAGTGCTAACTGCCAAGGAAGATTTTATTTATCTGGCGTATACGGTTCAGTAGGACGCTAGTACATTTCATTTAAGGGAGGACTAAGGAGTTACAAAATATTTCTTCTTTTAAGAAAGTTCTTCTACAGAAACTGACACCACTTCTAAATATAGCAACTTCCGAGTTTCCAGTTAATGTGACTTTTTCTTTGTGCATATAATGCATTTTTATGTTTACGTTGAACAACTATGTACATGTAAACTTTTATATAACAACTTTTTTCTCAGAGCTATCGGATGTATCTGAATCTAATTTTGAAATGATAAAGCAATACCAATGCTATTATTACCCAAATTTAGTGTTAATGAGTTAGATGGTTATATTTTAAAAAAGAAAATTGCTGATAAATTTTAATAAAATTCCTAACTTAGAAAAAAGTATCATCTTAAACTAAATTACTACATACATATAGATTAGTAAACTTAAAATTGATTGCATGGGCCGTGCCGATATAATACGCAGTAGTTTTTCTTGGTAAGGTAATACTACACCGTATCTGCTGCATCTCGTTCCAACCCCTTACTTGGTTCTAACACTTCGCTTAATGTTTACCATGCTTTCCTCTTCTTCTCTACTCCTGAGTCTGAAACAGACTAGTTTAAAGGTGAATGAGTGCCAGACTTTTGACATCAAACCAGTTCGAGACGGACGCCTCCAGACCGTAGTTGCGAAGCATGGCTTCCAGCCACTCAGGTGAAATGTTTCAGTGCTTCTATAATTTTGTCACCATCCCAGACCAGACTTAGTTAATAAGCTAGTGCACGTGATGTAACGTAATGTATGTGATAGTGATGTGCGGTGTTCGAACTTGAGACGGGAAGCAAAGACAGGGCAACTGAATATCTGTGCAACCGTCAGTGTGTATGAGTAGAGCGTGTAATCTAAAATGCCAGAGAAGGGCCATTCATTTGAAAGGGGCTTGTTAGAAGTCATATTTGCTGACTGAGACGGATGGCGTTACTTGATTTCGTAACGTTCGAAACGATGCACTTCATTCAGAGCTGAGTAGACACGTTTTTAAAAAAAAATATATCAAAGGTCGGGACTTCCTTAATACAAAGGATGATGGATTATTATAACTCACGCTAAGGCAACGAATGTTTTTATTAATTTTTTAGGTTATTATAATCGGAAATTGATTTGTAATTTTTTCTCTTTGGGTGGTAGTGTTTCTACTCTCGTCATTTCCCTTTAGATATGATACAAGGAGACCTTTCATTTAATAATTTTGGGATGTTTATTTATATGCATGTGTTATAACGATTTGATAATTTGCACTGCATTGTTTTAATAAAAGTAGTTTTATTAATTTATGTACTTGTTTACACAAAATGTATCTTTGTTATGAGTACGTTAAATGCATAGCTTTTAGATTTATATATATAAACAACAGGGAAGTTTGAATGAATCTAGCTCTCTCGCCTCTAAGAACCAAACTTCGGTAGTGGCCACATTCGACAAACGTGAACATAGAGCGTGTTTTGCACGAGACTGTGTGTGTGTGTGTGTGTGTGTGTGTGTGTGTGTGTGTGTGTGTGTGTGTGTGTGTGTGTGTGGTTAAATTCAAAACAATTGGCTCACTTACGACAGGGTGGAAAACTGATAAAGGAAGGTTCTGTGAAAATAAAATGAAGTAAAATACTACAGAACATGAAAGCATCTCAAATAGTTTCTGAAGTTAGAACCTATAACACTAAGGGCAGACTGATTTTTTTCGATGTCATTACAGGATTTATCTTTGCTTCTGCATGTGTAACACTTCCCTAATGGTAAACCATAATGAATAGGGATAGGAATTTGTTTCCTTTGGCAATCCTGGTCCTCCTTGTTGCAGGGGTAGCTTATTCACCTGCCAGTCTGTCGGGACTGAGTTCGAATATGGGCTGGGAAGATTTGCCTATATATTTGTTTTTCGCCTATATTTATAACAAAATTGGGTCACTGTGATTTTAGTGGACGCTGGAATATCTTCAGCATAACTCCATCCCGTTCATTCAGACCAAGGATGTCAAACTATCTTAAACATTATAAAAAATCAACTTGGGCATGTTCTGAGATCCCAGAACGTTTATTGTTTGTGTAATAAGACGCTTTCAGCTCACAATGCCTTGATCTCTTTCGGTAAAACAATTAAATTAAAACGTTTCAGCAATATACAAGTTTTGGGGCTCTCTAAATAAAGCATACTTTTTTAGGAAAAGGTGCATAAATGCCAGATTTCCCACCTAAGTTGGTTACCTTTCGATCACACAGGGCAAAGATTTCCACATAATTCCCTCCTCCACGCCGCTGAAACACTTAATTAAGAATGCTCACTATTTTTCATTTTTATGAAGTAATTCCTGGGCAATACAACACTGATGTTTTGAGAGCTTACCTGGTAAATAAATTACCTTTCGAATTCTCCGTAAGTCGATATCTCAAGCCATTTGTTTTTACTGCACTTTAAATAAACGGGCATAGAAAAAACAACTCAGAAGTGCAGAGCTCACTGAAACAAACACATTATAACAAGTTACTTCTTTAGTAGTGATATCCATTTTCGAAAAAGAAACGCAAATACATTCAGTATTCGTACCGAGGTATAAGCAATTTATTTACAAACACTGATCTCACTCAACATAAATTCTTCCGATAACACTAATGATTCTGAAACTGTGACTTATGCAAAAAGGGGCTTAAACACTTCTTAATTAAAAATTTATGATTTTTTTTTCTTTGTAGTCGGCTTACCCTCCCCATATTTTATGATTGACGCTCCCCTTTGGACTTATAAGCGAATGCTTGGGGCTAGAAGCCTGTCGGGGAGCCAACGGCACGAAACCACAGTATGGAGAATCTGGAACGAGTGGTCGGCCCGTAGCTAGGCATGAGCGCGAGGAAGTCGATGTTAGGAAATCAAGGGAAATGGGTAATAGGAAAGGTGATGATGGAGCAATTGTTAGAACGAGTGGCGGGGTAAACTGGAGGACCCGGAGAAAAACCGCCCAGACGCCGTTTCGTTCACCACAAATCCCACATGCAGGCACTTGAGTTGAAGCCGGGCCGCTTAGGTGGGAGGCGAGCGGTCTAACTACTCGGCCACCTCTATAATGAATTATCAGAAAAAATAAAGAATGACTCTAATTTTCAGAAATTTAAATTGAATCTAAAAACAAATGTAATTCAAACTAAATGAGTGAAGCCCATTGGTTTTATGCTATCTATGTTATAATTATTATTTTTGTTCGTTAGTTACACTGTTATTAAACTTTGCCTTTCCAACATTGTTTTAATTTCATTACTTATTTTTGTGGTATTTTCTGTGTTAATTATGTACACAGGCCCTAAAAGTGAACTTTGCTCGTTGGGGTGATTTCATAAATAAATAAAAAAAGTAGTTACATGTTCTAAACTGAAAGTCAAATTTCATGAACAGTTTATGTCAAAAAAGCTGACGTAAGAAGCAGGAAGAAGGAAGCAAGCCAGAAACATGCTTTCTCAGTGACTGACGTCATTACGGTATATATGACGAAACAATGGGTCTTGTCAGATTCACGGGTAGGGAAGCATTAAACTGCATGTCACAAGCACCTGGCCCTAACAAATGAACAATGCTACCAAACAGTTACAGTACTTCACTACAGCAGGTAGTGAAGGCAGAAGATTACCTCTACAAACAATATTCCGATAATCCAAGTTTGACTTCAACCCTGAAGGTCTTTTAACAAAGTTATACTACATTTGAGTACAATATAAGGATTTCCAGATGGAAGATCTCTTGTGTTCCACTCACGTCACTTTCTCTACCTTTTTAGCAAACAAACCTCTTACAAAAGATTCTACTTCTATTTACTTTATGCTAATTGCGAAACATTTAACAAAACGGTCTTATTACTTAGTTCCTTATAAGTAGGAAAGAACTAAGGGAATGCACTTCACTATCGCATTAGCCTAAGGTTTTGAAAGCTGTGGCAATGCGAATGTCATTGAAATTCGGTTCTCTTTGATGGCCAGGAGTAAAACAAAGGAAACACGAATGACTTCTCTTTGAAAAAAGTATTGGTATGGACATTGAAATCAATAATAAGGAATATATTGGGTGCGGTTAACTCCGGAAAAAATAGCATAGAACATAAATTATGTTTTTTGACGAGATAAACATTTCTTATACTTTGTCTATTTCTTACGGTTTATAAGTTATGCAAAAACTCGTCTACAATACAGGGGACTTCAGAGTCAGTTCGCAGCCAATTGAATGTATGCATTTAATTCTCCATGTAAATAGCTTTAATTTGCGATACTTTAAAGAAAAAGGTCAGCCAGTTTTGAGAAAATCGAAAATTTAAAAAAAGATCTATGTAAAAGTAGTTCTGTTAGCGTGAATTTTCCTAAAAATCATAATTTCGCATCCCTGGACATAAACTGAAATGCCAAGGTTTTATTTAATCTAATTTTTGTTTTTGAGTTATGGTTTTCTCAGACACATGGGCACTCACGAATCGTTTTTCTAAACATTCTTTTGTGAATTCAGGTACCTCAAAACATACTTCCGTGAAATATTGGCATGGAATATTTTAGGAGCATTTCCTTCATTCTAGAGTTAAGAAGATACATCTGTGAAAATTGACTATCAGTTTTAAAAATAAAAATAAATATGTTAAATAAAATAATGCGGTTTACAAACTTTAAGAAAATATATGACCGATTTTTCCATTCTTCGTATTATAGTTGCTAATACATTGGGACTACACTAAACATATGCATGCATATTATTAGCTACACCAATTTAAAAAAGCCTTGTTTTCGCGTAAATATTTCTTCAACACTTTTTTATACTAAAAATGCCCCACAAGATGCATTTTTTGATTAGGTTCAAAATATTTGTACTGACCATCAAAAGTAGATAAAAGACAATGACCATATACCTTCTGGAAATAACGCTTCCAAAATTAAGAAATAAATTCTTAAAATTTGAAAAAATAATAGATTTAGAAAGAACTTAAATCGGATTGGTACTAACTGTAGGAAAACTGTTTCATAGAGGCGGTGTCCAAACAATCCCTTCATCCACGTCGATAACATCGTTCACCGGTTCGTTTTTGTGTATCTGGATTGCTCTTCAGACCAGTCACATTGAAAACTGATGCCTGCTGGGTGGAGCCAAAGTCTGGTTACTTGCATGTGTTAATTTTACGAAGGGGAAAAATGTGTTGCGACCTATGGTAATGCTCAACCCTTTTATGTGCTTTAATGCACACGAATTAATCTCATTTGTTTACTCATGCAGAATATTTATGAAATATGTAAGCGCAGATTTTCGCTGAATCCGTAGATTGGATTATAATATATATGGTCTCCGATTTGTAATTACCGTGTTAAGCCAGGTTGAAAAGTTATTTTTTCCAACTAATGGATGATTATGTAAAAATAGGAATGAAAAGATTTTATACCGTGTTAGTCTGTGAAATTCATTGAACAGAAAAATAATTCCTTGAATTTCGTTCTATTGTGATTCATATACGAAACAATAGATGGATGTGTGTTTAAAGTGAATGGTAAAAAGGCATATGATCAATATTCTCTTTGCTTTCTTCTTATATTCTGTATTTGCGCCAACAGAAATATTAAAATACGTTGAACTTGCGTTGCAATAGGACATGAATTAATTATTCTACCCCTCCCCATACACACCTAACTCTCCGTTCGCTTGCTCTTAGGTAGTCATAGTTTGTCTAACTTCATGGAAAGATTTTATGGCGTTTACATTCCCAATGTACGATAATGTATTTATTCATAACATTTATAAAAACGTTTAAATGAAACAGCGTGCATTGTTTTAGTGTATTTTCTTACATTATTAAAGTACCCGTTTTGAGTTTTGTTGCTCGCCGAAGGTTCCGATAAGCAGCTGGATTATTTTAATATGACAGTTAAAGCCATGTTGAATATATGTGCGTTTATTTTGTAAACGAGGGGCGCCTAGAAAGAAAAGAACGATTTTGCATAACCAAATAATAACGGAGGATATCAACACAAAGCTTTATATACAAAGTTGCAGTACCTTACTCCATTTTTCAACGTTATCCGCATTCCTTTATTGTAACCCGGTACCAGTTTTTCTATGCAGCTGTTATACTCTTCTACCACCAATGATCTGCCACTTTGAGGTCTTCATCGTTTCGGAGCTCTTTTGCACTAAAAAAGTCACCTGGGTGTTCAAAGTGTAATGCTGAATTTCCTGAACTCTTTCATCAATATTTGCTTTCAACTCTTCCATAAGAGTGATCAACTCCCACTCCAGACGTCATCGTACACACTGGTTCCTGTTTGATTAAACATTATGCACCATTTCCTCATTGAAGACACGTCCATTGTCTTCATTGCATTATTACCATACACTTCTGTTATCCGCCTATAAATTTCGATTTGGCGAACAGTTTGTGGATTCAAAAAACTAATGAGTTTCACATCAGCTTTCGAAAACTGGAGCCACTGACAGCAATGGCGATTAGATTGAGAAGTAAATTAAGCTACTGTAACTTTATTAAAAAGGTTTTTAATGTAATGCCATTATTTTTCAGTCTTAAAAACATTATATTCCAACTGTATTTAATAAACAACTTTCTCCTAATAAATTTAAAGGAGGTGGTGCCGCTATATTACATATAAAAATCATTATGCCATTCCAGGCATCAAATTTAACAAACCAATTATGCCAAAATAGTTCTTCAATTTCTAGAGATCCATAGCTTGTTTCATTTAAACTTAAGTATACTTATGCTTTACTTGCAATTAATATTAAGCGTTTTACTATAAGTATTGTAACGGGAATTTTTTATACGTTGTTGACGTTTTACGCCTCAACGTGGGTGCTTATGTGCGGCGTACCTAAGTGTCACTTCAAATCAACTCCTCTACACTCACGTACCTGGTACTGAAGCTCTTCTTGGATGTGTTGCCACGGCGTTGCACAGTCTTGCACGATCATTGACTCTCTCTGGCGTGGATTTGGCAAGTGGGAGGAGTTGTAGGAGTGATCTTCTAATAGTGAAGAAAACGCTTGTGAACTTTTACTGTTATTTATTCAATAAGGAGATTCCAAGACAAGCACTTTGCTGTACAATGTTATTCTGCTGACTGGTACTCTTACCACTCACTCACACGTACTCTCAATACACTGTTTCTAAGATGAGTACATGGCACAATTCACTCTCAAGTAATCACGAGCCGACTATTAAATAGGTGAGCGACGTTATTTTCATTCACTAACAGTTTCTTCTCATAACAATCTTACTTCGCGGATAGAGTTTTACATTTGCACGTCATTACTTAGCGAACAGAGTTTTCTTTACAAAACTACCTTGCCTCTCGCGGGCAAATTCTTGACAAACAACGTTGCCTCTCACGGGCAAATTATTAGCAAAATGACCTCGATGTGTCGAACCCTACTTCTTTTATACTAAAAACGGTGTCATGGTGGCTTCTTCCTGATTGGTTAGAAAGTACGCCAAAATGACACCATCATGTCCCAAAAACCATTGCGAATCTCCCAGAATACGACATAATAACCACGTGATACTACGAATATAAAGCAGAAGTCACCTCGTGGGTTTTAAACTGGACTGCCCCTGTGTAAGGAAAGAGGTAACTTCTCACCCCTCTCTCCAGTATGGCGTCAGGATTCTGTGTAACTTTCAAGTCAACAACTGCCTTTTTTGTTCCTATGTATACAATTTAATAAATGTTAACTTTCTTTACTTATATTCATCTAGAAAATTAATAGAACGATTATCATTATTACGCCGAGGCTAATTAGCGGTCTCAGTATATGAAAGAAGACCCTTTGCAATTAAATTACAATTCTATCCTAACGCAGTAACAGCTTCGCAACAATATTGCAAAAAGAGCGTACATCCCTATTTTAGGGTAAGCTGGACTTTTCCCTTAAAGCTTGATTTTTCTAACCCACCTGAAAAATAGAAGCCACATTTACACACCAAACACCAAAAAGTCTTGCTACAAATCTGAGAAGTACAGAGAAAAGGGCGTGCATTAGCTTTTCAACTGATCGAACTTATCTTTGGTTTAAAGAATGACATCTACACACCCTTGAGGTGATAAAATATGCTAAACATAACACTTGGATTTTCAAATTTCAAGTACTGTTTATAATCTGACAAGGTCCTGTAATCTTATCCTTTCTCAGTAACAGAAAGAAAATGACCTTAATTAATTATCTGTAATTCAACTTGTAAAATGGGTGTGTCCTAAGGATATATTCTTGGTCCTTTTCTTCTCATCGTAGCTGTCTATCATTTATGCGCTACAATTCCTGGGCAACTAATACATTATGCAAATGACATCACTTGCTTAACAGTATTTCTGAAAAATGTTTGATTGGTAAAGTATTTTAGAATATTGATCTAGAACAAATGGTTTGCAGATGAATAAAATTAAACACAGCTATTTTATTGAGTGCAAAAGAAAGCATGTATGTAGCAAAACGTCCATCTTGTTGGAAAAAACGATTTCCTGAAAGAAACATTGTGTAGGAGGTTATCAAATGTTTTGTTTTCTTTGTGTCCATTGACAATTTATGTTCATTATAATTTATTTAATTGCCAGATAAACTACGCTGTTTGCAAACTGTGTGGTAGCCAATCAAGCTTCTTGCTCAAAAGAGGACTATTAGGATAATAAAGAACAGAGCTAGATTATCGGCAATACTGTATACATATTTTAAAAAAAAGTGAAATTTAAACTCTGGGACCTCTGAATGTATTTGCATGTTTGAGTTCTGTTCATCTTCAAATGACAAATGAGATTCTCTTCTCTGATATACAAGGGGAAGGAATGATATGGTGAGTGCTTTTAATAGTGATTGACGCCCACTTTTAATATATATGGCACCGCAGGCGATGGCACTGATGTCGGGGATACCGGAGAACCCGTAGAAGAACCGCTCCTGCAACGCTTTGTCCACCGCAAATCCTACAGGCGGTGTATTTGTGAGCGAGTGTTTCCACACTGCAACCACAATGGGATTATTGTTCGTCAGCCATTGGGGGATAGGATGACATGAATGTGTCCGAGGGCAGCCGAAACCAACCCCAGGTAAAGAGTCACCGTGGTGGATCGTCAACATAGTTGTACATCTCAACTCGGGGAGTATTAGCAGTCCGCGACCTGGGCCTGTTTGAAATTCCCAGGCCCTACAGGCGATTCCAACGCCACCCAGCCGCCAAAAGCTGTATTTCCAAACCACATTCACCACCTTGGAAGGGCACCAACACCGCAGTCACGTCAACACTTGACACGCTGGAAAAGGCCTGCTGAAATGAAATGGAGATGAAATGAAGGAACATTCGAGGAAGGCTGGTTCGGAGAAATTGAGAAACTTCGCCAAAATTTGCCTGGTTAACCGGAAACGCCCTCGAAAAAAACTCGTGGTGTAGAGGTCAGCAGCAGGGATCGAACCCGCGACGTCACGAATGACAGTCTCATACGAAACGCCTGAGCCACCTGCCTGGGTAATGATGTGCTATCACTTAAATTTAATTTACAGAAATTCATTTATTCTCATTTATATTTTGTAGGAAAATTATATAAGCTACTTTTATTTGTTAAATTAGGAATGAAAATACTCTTAAAATAGGAGCTAAAATATGATTAAGTAAGCTCACTTAAACACTGTTCAAGAAAACTTGAACATAGACGTTTTTAATAAATGACTTGCTGATTAAACGTATTTCATTATATGCTGAGTGGTGTAATAAAAATAACTATTATTAGGTATTTATTTTTATTATTTATTGTTAATTATTGTTAATTATCATTTTTATTAATCATTATTTATTATATATTTATCATTTGTTATTATTTATTATTTATTATTAATTATTATTATTTATTATTGTTTATTGCTATTGTTTATTTATTTTAGTGTAGTATTTTCTCTTGCAACTTCACGAAATGCAGCGTGCTGCGCCTGATTTAATGGAAAACATAAATCTATGAGCTACTTGTCTCCTTTGCATTTGCCGATAAGATGGCTGGTTCTGTTAAGACAGTTATGACTCTTGTGGAGTTCACGCGCTGACATGAAAACCATTCAGCTCGAGGGGGAAAGAGGTCGGTGCGGTTGATTCTTCTGCACACGCGGTCACTAGTGGCACAAAGTTGGTGGAAGCGCAAAGGTTAAGCAAAACATACTTTTTAATTACGGTCATAATTTGGAGTATAACTAGACTACGATGCATTTTTTAAAACCCAAAGGAAGCATAAAAAGAGAAAAATTAAAGTATAAACTTAGCCAAATAGCTTCTCTCAAACTTTACTACAAACATAAAAACATTCCAAGTTTTGAAGCTGGCGTTTCCTCCATCCGACTTCCTGCCAAGTCAGAGAGAGGCTCTTTACATCGGCCATCCTCAAAGTTTTATCTACATTTTCCAGCTTAATACTTTTGTGCAGTAATAAGAAGTAAGTATAAGAACAAAGTTAAACAGTTCATCGCTATGCACCAGTTTCGTTGTATCGAAAGTCACTCTTCATTTGAGCTGTGCAAGTCCTGCTTGGTTCTTCACTTTATTTCGCATTTAGTATATTAGACGTTCTGTTTCCATGCTCTTAATACCCGACGTGGACAGTCATATCTTTATTTTCTGGTATTTTAATATTCATAGTTATTTATCAGTTTAAGACTTGAAACTATCCTCGTGTCTCGCTTCTAATATCACAAAACTTTGCATAAAATGTGCTGTTGAAGTCTCAATAAACTGAAACTTGATTTGGAAATAGTATTTTGTGTTTTAGCTTTCTCTACCCTTACTTATCTTTTGTGCTAGGACCCTGCGGGTAGCACTTCAAAGTTACTTTTATTTGGGCACGGCCCGTTTGTATTATATGAAAAATTGATACCTGTAAGCTTTGGTGGAAGCACCAGATAGGATTAAGTCATCGCCATAATATTTAGTATAACGTTTTCGTTTTCATTTTTTTTTAATCATAGTTTTTGATCTACCTATAACTTTACAGAGGTGTCTTTATTTGGTATGTTCTTTCTATAATTCAATTAATTTCTATTTTTGAAATTAGGATTTTCATAATAGATGATAAAAATCAAATATTTTGTACATTTTAAACATTTATACGAATACTAGTTTTAGTGAAAAAATACCTCCAATTCAATTAAAGCAACAAAAATTATAACTTTTTTCCTTTAGACAATTAGTATTGAGAATTAACCGGAGATTAAAGACCGTACACTGTTAAATTCATGACCCGTTGTTTCAGAAGCTATTTAATATATCAAATTGGCAATTTTACTGCATATACATGCATACTTTCTATATCACTGATGTACTTTTGTTCGAAAAATATGTTCATCAAGGAACCCATAATTATTATCTTAGGTGATCTTTTTATAAAACAATATCGGCAATTACTTTCTCTTGCTTCGTATGTACAATGTACACAGGGAAAGAGACGTATTGTATTCCACCCAAAAATTCGATTTCAAGATTTCACCGAAAATACATGTTTTAGGACCCCCTTGGTATTTAAGTTTGGTATCTTCCAAGGAAGCGACACGAAGATTTTCAATAAAATATCCCTACCACTAACTAACTTTTACATGAAAACATTTTAGAAACTTTTGCTTTTCTTAATTGTGACTAACGGTTTTGATTAAATTACCACATATTAAAGTCATTTTTATCGCAAATAAAATGTATATCTTGAATTTTCTGGGAATAGCTTCCGAAGACTTGCAGCTTTGAACAAAAGAAAATTGTTGAGAACCCCTTTTATGTTTTATGCACAGCGTGGTGTTGAAAGAAGAATTATCTTTTGTAAGCAGCTTGTTTGTAGAGTAGCTAGAGAAAGTCATGCGAGTTTAACACATCATGTGAGTGTAACACATAAGACGCTGTATTAGTAACACCAATAGGAACGGGTCATCCATACAAGAAATTACAGTCACAGAAAAGATATCTGTGAAAAGATCATTGAAATTTATATATTTGGAAGGAAAGTAACCATATTGTTTGAATATACCGCTGCTGCCATACTCATTTGTACTACGAATGTGTTATCCCTTAAACGTGGGCTGTAGTTTCCTTCTGTGTTCCAAAATGTAGGAGTTGTGATTGTGTATCACTTAATAAGCAAATGTCCACAGTACACAGTGGTAGATGCAATACAGTGTTTTAAAACCCGGTGGGACTCTTTCTAGCTGTTCTAAAAACAAACCTTCCCTACAAAAGATTATTCTTTTATCTACGTCATGCTAATCGAGATACACATTGTGTGATTTCCTTTAATTCCTTAGAACATAGGACCATAGCAAATCTTCGCCTTCGAACTCTATTCCTTGTATCTTCTTCCACGATCTGCTCATTTCTCCCAATTTCGCCTAACTGTTTTCTCCAAGTTACGCTCTGTCTTTCAATGCTTGTTTCTCCCTGTGTATTCCATTCCAATACCTGTCTGGAAATATTTGCATGCTCCTTTCTCAGTATATGTCCAATCCAGGTCCATTTACGCTTCTTTATTTCTCTATCAATTGGTAACTGTTTTGTCATTTCCCATACTGTAGTGTTACTAATAAATTTTGGCCAACCAGATTCTCAGTATGTATCTTGGACATCGATTAATAAAAGTTTCAATTTTTTATTTATTTCTCGTGTCGTTTTCCAGGTTTTACTTCCGTAAAACAATACGGATTATACCTACATTTTATTTCAAAATTTTATTTTAGTATTTCTTTTAATATTCTGAGAGATCCATAATGTTCTTAATTGTGAGCAAACATCTTTTGCTTTGTTTATATCTTGGTCCGTTCCTCCATTTTGGGCTACAATACATCCCAAATATCTAAAATATTCGCTTCGTTTTATTTTGTAGTTATCTATATACAATTCATTTGTATTTTTTTATTTTATTCTCATTTGTTTCTTTTTGTGATATTTATTTTTATACCAATAGGAATGCACATTAGCAGAAATGTATGGTCTTATTACTTGCTCTTCTGTAAGCAAAAAGACAATAAGGGAGGCTAAATCGGAAGTCAAATCTTTCAGAAGCTATCGCTATGTGAAATCTTTTACTTTCGGGAATGCAAAAGAGAACTGAATTTCAAACAAGAGACAAAGTGAAAGTTAACTTCCCGCTTGAGAAAGCTAGTTTAAAATGGAAATCAATAACGATAAATATCTCGGAAACGGTTACCACTACACAAAATCTATAGGCCGTAAATTGTGCCTTAATGAGATGTAAATTTTTTTTCAGTTAAATTTTTGTCTATCTCTTTGTTTGTGAGTTACACAAAAACTCATCCGTAATGAAGAGTCCTTTAGGGGCCATTCCCAAAAAATTATCACAATATACGAGTCATCCAGAAAGTAAAGACCGTCTGTGCATTCCCATTGCGCCATCGGCCTATTGCTGTAGTGTTCCCTTTGCCTCTTTCCTCAGTGTTGCGCAAGTTTCTGTTGAAATAGTGTTATTGTGAATCCTGTGATTGTTCAAAATAAACAGTGTTTACAAAGTACCGCGCGTTCTGAGATGAGACATACTGGAGTTTTGAATATTTGTGGATGTAAATATAGACACATTTACCGCCAACTAAAGGAAGTACACGGTGACATCACGAAATAAATGTGATAAAGCGGTGTGAAACGTTTCAACAATAGACGCACAAAGGTGCATGATGAAACTTATATTACAGGGAGTTTGGGCAATTAATAAACAACAAAATTAAACATACACGCGGTCGCGCGCGCGCAACCTTGAGCGAGTAACATGTTACTTTCCCAAATATTTCTTTGTTTGGTGAAACTGAGTTCATTGATTTCATATACTGGTGGTAGCATACTACAACATAGGAATTTCAAAGCTAGTGGACAGATAACACAAATGCTTAAAAAGTGAAGGCGTTTTGTGGAGTAATCAAGTAGGCTCCAGTTTTTTAACTGACATGTCTTTACTTTCTCTAGCATACATGTACAATGTACATATTAAATAGAGACGGTCCGGTATTCACCCAAATATACGATATCAAAATTTATATTTTGTGGTCTCTGAACAAAACAAAAATCATTTTTAGAAAAAGGTGCGTGTGTGTTTGGGGGGGGGGCTAAAATTCGAAAACACCGTTGAATACCAAACTTTGTATTTAAGCTTTGTATCTTCAAAGGATGCGACATGAAGATTTTCAGAAAGGTCCCCATCACCCCAAAATAACCTTTACATGGAAATATTTTTGAAAAATTTGGTTTTCTCAAAATGGCTTTAACAATTTTGATTAAAATAGCATGCATTAAAGATATTTACAGGACAAATAAAATGTGTATTTTGAATTTTCTGGGAATAGCCTCTGAAGACTTCTTCATTCGGATGTATTTTGCATAAATGGGAAATCCTGAGAAATAGACAAGAACTTATTACACAAAAAATATAAATCTCGTTAAAACACAAAATTTAAATAGATACTTTTCCCTTATATAGTTAAATATTTCTGAGATATACCTTATTATTGATTTCAATTGTAAACCACCTAAAATTTTCTCTAACGGGAAATCATCTTTCGTATTTGTTTTACTCCTACCCATGCAATGAGAACCGAACTTCAATTGCTCAATAGCGGCCAGCTTTTAAAATATGTTATTATCGTTATAGCCTAATGTATTTCCTTAATTCCCTCTACTTGGAAGGAAACAAGTATACTTCAAATTTTGCTAACGTTCACCTCGATTAGCATGATGAAAATAGAATAATATTTTACAATAATAGTTTGCAGAACAGGCAGAGAGTCATTTAAATGGAGCACATCAGGTTTTTTGCTACAGAAAGTATTTATTAAAAGTAAATGGTCATCATTTCCTCCTGGATTATGGCCATTTCCTGAAAATAGTTTTAATGATAATTTTAGTACCTACAGCCACAAAATAAGTAAACTAAACCGGAATTTCAAATTAAGTTCTATAGTAGTATTTTGTTATTAAGTTAACAATAATACAATATTTGCGTCACATAGTCGCATGGGTCGGGTGACCGTACATGTTTAAAATTACTTTAATTTAGAATATTAGCTACATGTCTGTTTTATATATCTTGACATTAGAAACAAACACACACATACATATGCTCGTGTGCTAGGACAACAGAACTATAGAACAATAAAAGGAAGAACACACTAATATTACACACACTAAAAATTGCGTTTTTTTGTATCCCTTTTAGGGTTGTACTAGCGTGCTGACTGAACAAATCTTCAAATGAGTGCTCGTATTTGGAGTGAAACAGCAGTCGTGCATTACATTAATACGTAGCTGTACTAAGGGGCATTGGAACGAGTTCATTTATTACGAAATAAAGGCGAAACCGGTTATTTATAGGCACTTATTTCTTTATTAAGAGGACACACGTTATGAAAACGAGCACATATTATTTTTCATTGTGTTTTGATTCAACTGTCAAGCGCAGGCAGTTAAGTACTCAACTCAAGTGGAACCCTCCCCGTAATAACAATGCAAATTGGCCGTGAATTGGAAATTTCAGGCGGCTCCACAGAAGAATTCTAAACGTAGATAAATGCTACATCAGCCCTCACCGTTGTGGCCCCAGCATATAGTAATGTAATAAGGGCTGTAAAAACATTCAAGAGGTACTGGTGATTACTTTTGATGTCACCATTTCCTCTTTGCTATTACTTCCTGCCATAAAAAGCCTTACAAAAAAGTTGTAGTAAACGGAACCCTATATATTTGCAGATATAGCAAACAATGCTAGGCTGCTGACAACAATGACACTATAAATATGACTATTGGAAACTATCTCCTGTAAGTTAAAATCTAGCACCAAACTAATTAGTTTTCTTAAAATATTAAATAAAAAAAACACTGCAGATATTAAATTGAATTTTAAATTTAGGTAATTGGATTATGTTGGTGAATTTACGTTAAATATTTAGCATGATTTCATATTAAGAGCTATTGGAAACTATATACGTAGTATAGTATTATGTAATAAAGCTTTCATGACCAGCGTCCATTTGAAGTGAAATTGCTTCCGGGATTTTAATCTGTGGTCAAAAAATAGGATTTGTTGCTTAAAAGTGTGATCAGCATAGTGTAGCTGGAACACAGGTGACGATTGAATGTCCACCAGCCAATCAGTGACGAGGAGGTAGTACTTCCCGCGCATATATATATATATATATATATATATATATATATATATATATATAATATGCAGGTGTTAGTGATCTATACCGAAATAATTTGCGAGATTGTGCACGTGACTGATGTAATTTGAGATCCGCGTTGCATAGTCCCCGGATAAACATAACGCAGCTACATAGCGTTAAACGTGAGGGTATCATGTGCTGATAAGTCGGTATCAAAGCAAATCAGGTTAAAAAATTAGCTTAGAATGTCTTTAAAACTGCTGCCCGAGTATAGAAATATCGAGTTTTAGCAGCTCGTTACTAACGTTCTCAAGATTTAATGGCACAAAAACCTGTAAAATATCGAACTAATCACTTGACAGTGCAACACTACGTGCTTGATTTATGTAGCGTACTCTGGGGGTGTTTTTTCAAGTGCTCTGGTGGATTAATGTGTAACGCGGGAAGCTGATACACCAAAGGTCGTGAGTTCGTTTGCTATCGTAGAGTAAACGTTTTTTATTATTATTTATTTCATTCCAGACGAAGTGCCGCGACACGTGGTGTATTGGTACTTCAGAAACTTATAGCCGTTACTTCGAAATTTCAATAAACAGGCCGTAAGTCTACTATCTCAAATTACTTATTTAAGCAATCTACATATTTGTGAAAATATTTCGGTATAGTTCATTAACACCGTGTGCGTGTGCGTCAGACTTTGCTCAATAAATAACCTTAGAAGAGAGCAAAACGTCAGGAGCAATTCTTGCTTTCGGCCTCGGACGACAAGCCCGGGAGAAATTTCAATTTAAATATACACATAATGGTTAAATGTCGTATTAGAGTGTGCTTTAGCCATATACAAAGGCACTTAAATATGCTATTTTTTATGAGAAAACCACACTCCAGCACAGCAGATACACTGTTGCAAAAATATACAAACTAATTTAATAGAAACTAGCAAAAGATGCATTGTAAATTATATTTGTTTAATGCAGTGAAGTTACACTGTTCATACCGGTTTGCCTATTATATATAAAAATGCAAGTTTGTTTTCAACTTTTGACTCAAAAGCTCAATTCATTAATACTGTACAAGAAGTACTAATGACGCACATATAAATGGATTTAAATCTAACAAAATATATGAGTGTTTTCATTCTATCTCTAATGATTTGTGTTCTCCGGTTAAACATTTTCAATATGCTAAAAGCAAGCACAGAACTGCATTGTTGCCTGCAGCATTGTATAGTTTTTTATTTTTATAATGTTACTGTGTGACTATTTTTGTAACGACGTTGCTTATGCCTTCTAATATGTCGTTGCTATGATGAATCTAATGTATTAAATGTATATTTAGGACGTCTAGTTAAATATTTAATCACAAGCTACAATCGCAATGTAACTAGACTTCACATAATGCAAATTATTAGTGCGTTACCATGTGGCACTGATTTCGATCTATCAGCAAATTATTTTGTTCATCTCTAGATAGTGTCATTTTTCGTTCAACAGAAGATAGTGTGAAAATGGGGAAATTTTGCGTGATAATTTGGAAAATTTTTTGAGTATTTGTTAAAAACTCTTTTAAAAATAGCATACAAAGGAGTGCTGTTGTATTATTAATTCGTATACTATTTAAATTCCGAAGAACAGAACGTGTTGCATTTGCATACTCACTATTTAGGAGCAACCATTAAGTAATACTTTACAATAGACACAAGTTATATTCCAAAGAAGTTTAGAATAGAGGATTAAATAATTATATTAATATTCAAACAAAGTTCATCAACAGGATATTCGGGATTGTCTACTAACCAGCACCTAATCTTCTTATCAAAATGTTTACAATTAACATTTAAAATTATCTGTAAATATTAAAATCTTTAGACCAGCACAATCCACACTTTTGCTCAATATAAATGCTGGAGTATCAACATTGGTAATGTTAGTTCAGTGATCTTGTCTTACAGATGCAATAATGTTATTTATTTTATGGCTATAACACCTCAATTTAAACTTTAGCAACTTCCAAAAAATATTAAAAATAGGTCGACAAAAATGAAGTAAGCAGTAGGAAAATATTCCTAAAATATTATTTTCAAATTTCAGTATACACAAGTTATTGAAGCAATTTACCCAAATATAATGCAAAGTGTATGAAACTATGGGAATATGCAATATGAATTTTTCACATACTCAGCTGGAAAAAAAAGTATCTTACAAAATAAACCACCTGGCCTAATATCGAACATGAATATGTTATATGAATGTCTGTTCCATTATAACTTTCAATCGATAAATATTTCTAGAAATGTTTCATTCATAACAGTAGTTTCATTAATTGCTTTAAGACTAAATTAAATATGTTGCGACTTTTTTCATATAAGTAAACTTCACTAGAATTAAAATCTAGCAAACTTTATTAGATTTTACCTGCTTTAATGTGCACGTATGTAGGATATATAATTTCCGTAAAGAGTGATTAACTCGGCTCAGCAGCCTGGAAAATACAGTTTTTAAAATAAATACGATGACAACGGCCGTAAGGCTAACCTAACATAGACTATAATGATACATTTTAAGTAAGAATACTTAATTTGTATAAATTAAACATCTATTGAGCATGTTAAAAGTAAGATCATGCTTATAAATAAAAAAAAATAAATAGAAAATATGAACCGGACGATGTACTCAGTATAACTCTAGTTACAATACTTTGATACAAACACATACTGTCTATTTATTCAATGATGAATACGACTGAAAGATTGCATCTCCTTAGCACTTACTCCATAACCAACAGCAATATCATTGGTCATGTCATCAAATGCTGTGCATAAAACATAAAAGGGGTTCTCAACAATTTTCTTTTGTTCAAACTGCTTAAGACGTAAAGAAAAAATATGCACACTGTATCAACAGTACTTCTTTATCGAAAGCTAAATTAACGTTTATAAATTAAGTAGTTTTTTGCTACATACTCAAAAACATAGGCCCCTGGCGGGGGCCGAACCCGCTGGCCTACTGTACCACTGAGGCGAGGTGATGTACTGCTTGTGTAAAACGTCTTGACATTCCCTCACTCCAAAATCATAGATGCGCAATAGCACTGGCCAGCCCACTTGCAAAACAGAAAGGTAAAGGACGTTCTACCTACTGTGAGTGATTTGTAGTCCCTTGCTCCACCACAACTTTCATCACTTCTCCTCTCTCAAGTAGCCCGATGCTTTACACAAGCTGTAAACGTAAGTCTCAACTTTGACCATCATATGTTTTTGAAAGAGAAACTCGGAATATTCTTTAGTTCTACAGGTGTGATTGATATATGGTTCCCTCTTTATACTGATAAAACTAGATAAATTGTATTCATTTTAATATTTTCCATTTATAATGACTGAGACAAAGATAAACTTTTGAGACGACAAAATAGGGTATATTTATGATTCGAACACACAAGTTTTACCATTTTTGGCAGAATTTTCGGGATATTTATAATTCAATAATTTTTATACTTTGATGGCATATAAACTATATCTACTTCATATTATATGCATAAACGCACGCACGCGCACGCACGCACACACATATAATGTCTGTCATCATAATTTTTATCATATGCTTTTGCAACATAAAATTGAGACACTCATATATTAACTCCTAATATTTTATAAACAGTGTAATGGAAGTTATAAGAATTGGTAAGCGGCAAAAACAGAAAATCTTCAGAATAAACAGTATGATATATATTTTGTGTTTGACTATAAACGTATGGTTATATTTAGCTTAGTATTTAGAGAAATTACTGAGAATTAAATAAAAACATGTGACATTTTATATTGCAGAAAAACATATTTAAATATTAACTGTTTAATATTGATAAAAATACGAAACATATTAAACATGTTCCAGCTGATCGGAGCAAAACAAGGACTTTGTACTTGGAAAAGAAATCAATCGCAATATCAGTATTTGGTCCCCCAAAAATCTGATGTTTATTGTTTTACCTACTTTCCATTTGAATAAAACATTATACATTAAATCACACATATTCGTGTGAACTGAGAGACCCGTACCTTTTCTCCCTGAGTTAGCAAGTGTCAATGACTTCGCATTGTGTTTATCTCCTCTTGTCTTAAAGGAACATGATGACGTGTCTAATCATTCCTTTTCAGTGAGGAGAACGGTTGTGCTAATCTCTTATTGGTTTTATAAGGTGTGTGGCAAAAAGTTTGGGAAACCAAAACATTTCCTGAGTGACTGGAAGACACTCACTGAATGTGTCTTTATGTCTAAAGTCTGACACTCATAACTTAACCAGTGAAAAGAGGCCGGTTCACGGGAGCGAAGGAAAGGTGGAGGATTAAGATAACCATCTTGTGTAGTGGTTGGATGAAATTGCTTTATAAAATTTTCTCCCTTAGTCATTTCGAAGGAGTAATGAACATGCACAACAAACAAAACTTTTGCCCTTCTTGACCAAGATTGTATCTCTGCAAGTACCGCGGAGTTATATGGAGTATTTGGAAGTACATCGTCAAATTGTTAGAAGAAATACCACGAATGATATTACAAATTTGGTATTACTATCAAAAGAAGCAAATAATGACGGAACTGAGTTGTACACTAATGAGTCACGTAACACTAAAAGTATGAAAATGTCACAATTCCCATAATTTGGAAAAGGTTGTTTATATATCATTTCATGCATAACTCTGATAAAAAAAAATATAAGAATTTCTTAATTTCGAAGTAATTATGGAAGAGTAGTGTCAGAATAAAGCATTAGTACCATGATCCGGGCATGAACAGTACATCTTCCCAGGCCGCAGCTCTGCCAGCTGAGCTATGAAGTTGATGTCAGCATGTTATGAAGTTTTTTAATCAACCCGAATTCTTCCGAAAAAAAAATACATTCTCAACTTCTCTTGAGATAAAATACCTAACGTCGACTTGCACACTTTTTCATTCTGATTGCATCTTTCCATCCTACAAGAACAAATACTATTTTGGAATTTATTATTTTTCTCAACGAATTCTGTCTTGGAACCTAGGTTGTGTTGCACATCTATCGTCAAAAAAGAAGGGCAATGCCGATCAACTTTCTAGCTAGGACTAGGTGAGCCACAAATATGTGAAAAGCTGATCTGCTAATTCCTTATCAACTGAATATACAGCTCATTATATCACGTTCTTTCGCACCCGACTTTTGTAAATTTACCCAGAAGAAACGAAAAATACAAGGCAATTTCCATAGGTCGAGTCAGACTGAAAAATGCAATGCCAAGGCCGGAATTTGAACCACGGATCTCCCAGTCTCTAGCCGGTTGCTACCATTGAATTACCATGGCAAAATGCCGATATAGCATTGGATTTCTCAACTGAATCGCATGTTTCCCAGTAAACCACAAAGTGATATCAAATTGACCATAATAGTTGACTATACTATGAATCCTGAGACTTAAAGTAGTTATAAAATTGTAAGTCGCCATTGGGGTATGTCATGTCAAAATAATTTGAGATCACCTTATGCTTTACCAGGAAACATGCGAGGCATTTGAAACATTCAATGCTACACCGGTGTATTGCCATGGTACCTCAGTGGTAGAGCAACCGGCTAGACACCGGGAGATGCGTAGTTCGAATCCCGGCTATGGCATTGAATTTTTCAGTCTGATTCTACCTATTGAACTCCTGTCCTACACAATACTTGTGTGAGAAAACAATGAAATAAATACTAAGACAATTTGATTAGAATTAATTCCTTTGTTATTAGTGAAAGTCAGTAGGCATAATGCAACAACGTAACAACGTTCTGTATAGTAAAGCAACTATAGCTCTAACGCACTAGCCTAAAGCTGAAACTAAACTAGTGAAGCTCTGTGAGATCTGTTAAATCACATTCTGCTGGTGACGATGATTACAGAGGCCGTTTTGTCAGTTTAGTGGATACCACATATATCTTCCTTTATGGCTTAATTAAGTTGTGAAAGACATAATTAGATAAAAATGATGGGACGAACCGCTGTTGGAAATTTGCTTTATACTCCTCGGTGTTCGTTAAAACCTGATATTGTGTCAGCTGTGAACTACTGGTTTATAAGCCTCGTTTTATAATTCTTCGGAGAATAACTGTCAGAGCCACGGATACTCGCTCGTAGCGGAGATGGATTCCTGAAAACATAAAACTTTTATAACACTATAAAGCATAGGAGGGAAGCTTCGTGAGTGAACAGAATGGAAGAGTTATGGACGCGCTTAACTAGGAGAACATGATGCTGTGATTGTCCATAAAGCAGAATATCATTCCTATTAAGAGCATAAAGCGAATATGATCCTCCTAAAAATGTGAGCTGATTCAGAATTTGTAGCCTTAAATCGAAATGGTGGTAAATTATTTGAATAAAGTGATTGCCGTATGTTTGCCTTAAAATAGAATATTTGAAAGTTTTACGTAACACCTTCGGAAGCTATTCACACTTTTTACTGTCTCTAGAATAGTAACATCTTTCCGTGGCTTTCACTAGACATCCAACTACCAGAGTTGTTAACGTACTCGGTTCGAGAAGTTTTGGAAATAGTTTTAACTCCATTTATTTGGCATATGGCAACATAGTGACATTGGTGCAACATTAAATAAGTGTAAATGGGAAAGGACATTTAGAAAGCATACATTCTAGACCTCCATTAGTCTCTAGTACCCAAACTCTAGTATCTCTGAATAAAGTTATATATATATATATATATATATATATATATATATATATATATATATTTGGACGCAAAGAATTCCCTTGAAAAAGGTCTGCGGGCAACATTTTACAATGTTTTAGTCCACAAGTCGTGATGTAGTTGTATGGTGCCAACTACGGGCAATGAATTCATCCCTCACTACCATAGGAAAATAATGGCGAAATTGATAATAAGAATACTTGCTCAATCTAGGAGAGCCGTTTGGTATCCCAACATGGCATGAGAGCAAACACTTACCTCTTATTTGTAGTTTATGAGGACCAAGGAAATCCTGAAAATACCCCAATAAGAGAGGACGGTGCAGGTGACGGAGTTTACAGACCTTACGTTAAAGAGTCCGTGAAATAACGTCATCGCCGCCCATTGTACCATTGGAATACTCGGTAAGACGTTGAAACTGAATCACGATAAGTAAACAAAGAAATAAAATGTAGATTCGGCCTAACAGTTCATGTAAACCTGGGGCCATAGCCTGTTTCATACGCTTTATATATTAAAATAAAAAAGAATAAATATATATTTGTTTTGCTTATGGCCCAGCGAATTAACTGAAGTTTTCGAAAATTATTATATTTTAGGTTGTCTTCAACTGATGGTAGAAAAACATTAGCTAATATTGTTATCTATAAGTTATTTATTATGTTTAGGTCTGTATTTAATTGTAGTTTTTAAGAGAATAGGTGTTAGTAAGATTTAATAAGTAAAATGTAGTTTTACCATCTCTTCGTGTAGCAGGAAATGCTACTACTACGAAAATCATATTGTATTTACTATTTTATTGGATTAATTATGCGATTTAGGTATTTAATATTGTGTTTTAATCTTCCTTTGTTTGAAGGAAAGAGGCAGTTGGAAAATGATGTCACAATACCGTCTCCTCCTATCGTAGACTTAAGCACTTATTACAATTTTTATTTATAAACATTAACCAATTACCTTTGTATATTCTACAGAACATAATTAAAAAGTGTTATACTAGGATACAGTATTGTTTAATATAATTATTGGTACTGTCAAGCCATATATGCTTGCTAAGTGCATGCCAAATAGTAAAGTTTTTTTCTAATGAGCCCTTAAACCTAAAGCTGAAAAGAAATAGAATTTGCCTTTTCATAAGAAATATCATTTTTCTAACATATAAAAGTTCTCATAACAAATATAAGCTGTCTTGTTCTGTTGTATTACAATCAAGAAATAAAATTAATTATTATTAATGACCATTCTCACATTGATTATGTTGATTGAATTCAATATGTTGATTGGTAATATTTAAATTCAATTTAGTGGCAAAAGTGATCCTAATAATTTAAGAGGCAAGGCTAACATCATCTCTTAAATATTTTAATTTAACAGTATCTATTTATGAATTCTGAAACTTAAACACTAGTCTCTATTGATATTTTATGATATCGGTTATTTTTCTTCCACATTAATATTTTAATTCCTATATCTGCCTCGATATAAATAGGGAGCTATGGAAACTATTTTCATACGTTTTGCTGCACATTACTACCGGTTAGTGCAAACTGTAAAATTGGCGAGATCTGCGAAATCTAAATACATTAAAAGAATCGCTGCAGGATCGAACACTGCATAATGCAAAAGGAAATAAAAGGTGGGTGTAGAATAAATTTTTCAGACCTTTGCTTCGAGCTAAATTGCGGCACTGTTCTCTCGTTATAATCACGTTAGTGGTTTTACTAAATGTTCAAAATATGGCATTGTTCTCGCACTGAAATTATCTTGCTGTATTCCCATCTTTTTTATTCATTTTTCTTAGGTAGTTTGAGTCTTCAAACTCGTGTTTATTGTCATAAAATAATTATTTCTCGACACTCATGACCAGGGCTAGAAAGCTCGTACCGTTCCCCGTTCCTTATATACAGGGTTACTACAAAAGAAATAGACACATTCAACTGCCTGTAAAACAAAAACTATTAGAGATAGCAACCTAATTATTTCGGAGGTTTGTTTAGGAACTCTCAACGTTTTGTTTGTTACTATTGTTAACGCTGTAGTGTTTTGTTTGTTGTTGCAGAAGCTGAAATGGCGGAAAATCCTGTGGAAAAGGCATATTGCATGTTGGAATTTGCTAGAACGCAATCAGCAACTGTTGTCCAAGGACATTTTAGAACACGTTACCACAAAACGCCACCGACTAGACAGTCAATCTACGACTGGTATAGAAAATTCGAGACAACGGGATGTTTGTGCAAAGGGAAGAGCTCGGGAAGACCAAGAGTTTCGGAAGAAAACGTTGAACCAGTTCGTTCTGCCTACATAAGAAGCCCACAGAAATCGACATCTAGGGCAAGCATGCAATTACAAATTCCACAGCAAACTGTATGGAAAATCTTGCGGAAGCGACTGCACATGATGCCTTACAGATTACAGATGTTGCAGTTTCTGACTGAAGAAGATAAGGTCATACGGCCTGACTTTTGCATCGACATGTTGCGACACGATGAAGACGATGCTGGTTTTTGTGAGCGCATCATTTCATTTTTTGTGGTAACGTGTTCTAAAATGTCGTTGGACAACAGTTGCTGATTGCGTTCTAGCAAATTCCAACACGCAGTATGTCTTTTCCACAGGATTTTCCGCCATTTCAGCTTCTGCAACAACAAACAAACCACTACAGCATTACCAATAGTAGCAAATAAAACTTTGAGAGTTTCTCAACATACCTGCAGAATAATTAGTTTGCTATCTCTAATAGTTTTTGTTTTACAGGCAGTTGAAGTTGTCTATTTCTTTTGTAGTAACCCTGTAGTTTGCGACCGATCATAAAAAGCAGGGGGGAGAGGTAAGGAAACCTGTTGTTAAGTAAACAGTAGAGAATAAAAATGACTTCTGAAGCATTGTATAATCACACATATTTAGATAATTATGTACAATATACAAATTATTACATATTTAAGGGTGACTCTCACGATTTCTATATATGTGCATTATGAAAACACCCAAGCAATCACAACACGGATTGAAATATTTACTGATCGAATGTTAAATACTATCCAAATAATAAAATTAAATACTTAAATATCTTCAGATTCTTACCGAGTAAAACCGAAAGCAGGTATTAAACTAAATATTTACTCGTCTGCAACTGTATTGCTGAAAACTATATGTAGTTCTGAAGCCTTTCAAATGCAAATCTCATTCTACGTTCCGACAAACAAAATGTATAATGCAAAAAAGTTGAGTCCACTTTGCATGATCTAATCAGGGCAATTTGAAATATTGTTATCAGTTCCGTTTCAGGATCACCAGACAAGTATCATTTGTTGGGAGCTAAAACTGCAGCTTGTATGCGATACATCACACTAAACCTTAACAGTTTTTCAATTACACTTTTCATTTTCATCTTTATTTCAGGTAGGATGGTCGTGAATAGGTAGATCCGTCTTGACGGTTCTTCTACATGCCGCTCAGACACAGTTCAGCTCCATACCTCTGGACTGTAACAGTGTGATAGTTGTAGGTTAACTCTTTGAATAAATTTGCAATTAATAATGTACTTCTATGAAGCTGTTCTGTTACTAGACGTTTAACAGTTTGTATACTAGAACTACCGTCGGTTTCTAAATAAGTACATGAATAAGTGCACTGGTAGAAAACTTACTATGGTTGTAAAACAAATTAATTTGCTCACATTTGAACAGAACAGGATGTTATTCGAACACCTTTCTTCCTACTGACGTGGTTGTGTGTTATGCAGTGATGGTTGCACTTTACGTTGACCTTTGCTCGCGCAAGTAGCTTCGCAAGGTATTACCAAACCTGGCCGCTCTTACTCTGCATAGTTCTCATGTAACTTAGTATGAGTTTTATTGTTGTACATACAAGCTTTAAGACAGTATGTAGATAGCACGGAGGAGACTCGGACTAAACCGGTGGAGTTATTTACCTTTGCTCCTCAAGGAGGCACCCTCGGGAGGGAGGAGTGAGATGATTTTAGACACAGGGTGACTGGAATCAGGAGTGGCGCCGAGGCAACAACTGGG
The DNA here is from genome assembly GCA_030762935.1 of Hymenopus coronatus. NCBI lineage: Eukaryota > Metazoa > Arthropoda > Insecta > Mantodea > Hymenopodidae > Hymenopus > Hymenopus coronatus. Next base: position 64,189,676 of record CM060900.1, read on the forward strand.
TCCCTTGTAGCCTCTAGTTCCTAAAGTCGCTAGTTCACAGAATCTCAGCCCTGATAAAGAGGCCTCTGAGCGAACTCAAGCGGTCTTTCTTGCCCATAAGAAAATGGAACGCTGAGAATCATAGCACTTATAAAAAGGGTGTCCATAAATGACACTTAATTTCAACTTGGGGCCCCTCTGCCCTTGTATCCAAAGCCCCAAAGGGTGGCACTTAAACTCCTACAACTAGCCAAATAACGAGGTATAATTAGAATTTCCGAGATCATCGTGTTTCACTTCCACGCCGTACCGAATTAACAATTGCAAACACTTCCAAATCTGAAACAAATCAACGGGGCGAAGAATGAAATGATGAATGGAAAACGATATGGGTGAACAAGAAATTCCGGGGATGAAAGAAAGCACCCCAGCATTCTCCTTGCAGCCAGGGAAAAATGGCATCGCCAGGTTTGGAACCCAAGACCTCCCGAAACCGAGTTGCTCACTTTTGTTTTAAGTACGTATTGTATTGCATTGCCTTTGTACAGTTAATGAGCTGGTTTATAGATGCGCCTTTTTGCGACCTAAAATAAATACTCGTATAAAAAGCTGAAGTGTTCCATTCATTTTACCTTTTCTGCAAACAAACTATTGTTGCTAAAGCATATTCATTTATCAAATCGACATAAACAGCAGAACCTGTCTTATTACTTGCTCCCTTGTAAGCAGAAGGGAAATAAGGCAATACACTAGGCTAATACGACAGTAAAATCTTTTGAAAGCTATAGCCATATGAAACAATTGAAATTCGGTTCTCTTTTCATGGCTGAGTAAAACAAAATAGGTGTGAAACGAAAATTGATTTTCCGTTTGAATTAGTTTAAAACTGAAACCAATAACAATAAATATCTTGGAAACGATTAAATGAATAAAAATGTATCGCATAGCTTTTGTGTTTTAACGATACCTATATTTCTTATGGTACGCTTACTAGAGTGTCTTCAGAGTCTATTAAAAAAATAAATCAATGTGCATTTCGTTTATCATACAAATATTTTAATATCTTTATCATGTCTTTGATTTTTAATGAACATCATTGTAGCCATTTTGGAAAAAGTAACATTGTTCGAAAAATGCTCCATATTAAGGATAGTTACGGTGGGGGATTTTCCTGTAAATCTTCCTGTCGTATTTTTGGAAGATATTGAACTTAAATATCAAGTTTGTCATCCGCTCGTTTTTTTTTTGTTTTTTGTTTTTTTTTGTTTTTTTTTAACAGTACCGGAGTCTGGTCTATTTACATCCCCCCCCCTGTATGATTACTGGTTTTACTGTTCCTGTACACACACTTATACACATTGCAAAAACATATTGCACCCATGCCCAAGGCGGGACTCGAACCCACAATCCCCTGCCCACGAAGCACCAAAGCTAGACGCCTTAGCGAGCGTGGCCATGGGGACCGGTTTTTTTGAGCTAAGCAAACACACACAGACGGACATATTTTCTAAAAAATGTCTCAAAAATGTATTCACAAGAAATAATTATATCGATTTTTGGGTGGAATACAATACTTCTCTGTGTATTACACCTAAGTGCTAGAGAAAGCAACAGCATTCGTTAATCGTAATTCTTTTACCGAAAGAAACTCGGTACTCGTTTATTGAAGACAGTCCATGTGCTATCCGCAGGATTTCATTCACTTCAGTGTCACGTGAGTGCTTGTGACACAGAGCGAATAGAAGTATTAAAGTAGAGTGCTTGATACAAAGGACCTTGCGGGTTTGTGTCGCGAAAATAAATAATATTACATCCACCGCGTAAATTGCTTCAAGAGCTGCTCGAAAGCTTGCTGTGTCCTTCATTTTTACTGCTGTCAGAGATAGGATTAAAATTCAGCATGCGGTGTATGTGTGTCGGCACAAAAACTGTTATTTTTTTCTCCTCTCGAGTGTTAAGTAGTACTCGACCAGTACGTAGTAGCCCAGGGCTGACATGCGGCGTGGAGTGGCGCTGCAGGGGTCCGACCCGACTGCACACACTCTCTAACTTCTCGTAAATGAACGTCTTTTCGCCCCGACCAGGCCAAGCAAACAGTTGTTCCGCTTTAACCAAGCACCGCCCGCTTTCTGAATAAATATTGCATTACACTTCTCAAATTGAAATCCACGGGAACTAAAAGGACGAAAGGGGCTCTTCTTGAATACTTATAATCTTATCTTCACTCATAATTCCTAGTTGGCGTGTGGCCCGCTGTTATAGCTGATACTCACAAAGCTTGTTTAAGCCGTAGACTTTTATTTTCTTTTCTTTATATGTCAGAAGCTAAATCCATAAGAAAACAACACAATGTTGCTAATTATTTTGGGATAAGTAGAATACATTATTCTTTTCATTCCGTTTTAAGCAAATGAGCAGAAACGCGTTAAATTTACTGTACAAATAAAAGCTAGCTAGTCTGTAAGTTAAACAACTTTCAGGAGTGAAGTATTTGACATTTTATACTTAAATAAAAACTGTAACACTGTATACATTAAAAGAAATCTTAAGACCTCTGTGCTATCCTTGTTCGTTCGTAGTCGCTTACCCTCCTCGTATTTTAAGAATAGCACCCCTCTAGGACTAACCAGCGAATGCGTGGGGTCAGAAGCCTGACACGAAACCTGGAACGACTGGTTGACCCGTGGCGAGGCGTGGGCGTGAAGTGGTTGGTATGAAATGCATGCGAAGTGGATGATGAGAGGGTTGATGTTGGAGCAATTGGTGGAATGAGTGGGAGGGAAGCCGGAGGATCCGGAGAAAACCCGCTTCTTCGATCACAAATCCCACATTCGGGCGCCTGGGATCGAACCTGGGAGATAAGTGGTCTAACCACTCGGCCACGCCGCCACCATTTATCATTGTGAAACATAAAATCAACTTCTAATACATTTTGAAGTGATGTTCCTTCTAGACCAGGTTGTTCCAACTCTAGGACTGGTCCGAGTCGGAGTGACCGTGTGTTCTGAAAAACAGGGGCTGTGAGAGCCAATATCTCGCTGGATGAATATCATAGTAAAAGTGTTTATACTAGCTCTCACATCATTAATTCCCGAAAACAGCTTTTACTAAATACTGGGACCTAATGCATACTGTAGGCATATCCCTGTCAGTATGTGAGTACTTAAGTGGGAACAGCCTGTTCTAGTTTTCGAAATACGTAAAACTCATTTTCAAGTAAAACATTAAAATAGCTACAAATTGTACCTTTTCTAGAATACATAATTATATTAATGCACGTCATACGAAACAAAGTTTTTCCAAATTCAGGTTAAACGATTTGGAATTAATTATATTTACGCCTGCTTATAGTGGTTAGAATACATAGTAGACAACCTGTTAAGAATTTCTGTATACCCGTGCCTATGAATACATTTCAAGATACCACAATACAGAGTCTTCTGTGTAAAAATTGACCGCTCGCATGAGGTTTCACATCTGTGTAGCACGACATGCTACAGCTGACCATGCTAACACATTGTCTTCGGTTTTAAAATATGTACTCCTATACATGGAATATAACGAGATTAATTCTTACCTCATAATAAATGCTCCAAATGTTCTTCTGTAGCTAAAACAAGGATTCAAATGAGCACACATATTTATACAATATAGCTCGATTACTATAATGTTTCGCATTTCAATTTTTATGTATTTCATGTTTCTCCAATGTGTGGGTGATCTTCAGGATTTTTACAAACTTCTTATACTTTTTTTCTCCTGTTAATACGATACGTCTTTGCATGTGTGTTTTGCACTGAACCAGCTGTTCCATATATATCCGCCAACCTCCAGCTGGGAATCGAACCCGGGAACCCTTGTACAGAAGGCCGGGGCTCTACCGTTTGAGCTACGGGGCAAACCAATCTCAAATTGATTCAGAAGATGGTGAATTGAAGTTGTGGAAGAAGGCAATTCTCCAGGAAGCTTCAGGATGAGTTCTTTACGAACGAGACGAGCAGATTCGTATTCACTACAATTTACGCATAATTTTGCGTTATTATAAAATGAAAATGGTGTACTGGCACTATTGACTGTGTGGTAAATGAAGGACAGAAAGTCTGTCGTAAATGCGGTGTGTGGTGAGTGGGGAAGTCATGCGGCATTGGTTCTGAAGTACAGCACTGTGCCAGTGGTGAGGTTTTATACCGAAGACCCTGCATCTAGTATACTCTCTGCATATGCTTATCCTCATAATATGGAGGATTACACCCCCAGAATTTGCAAGGTAATGCCTGAAGTCAGACGCCTGTTGAGAAGCAGATCGACTATGGAACAGATTGAGTACGAGGAATCGAGGATCACCCCAAAATCTGTCATGAACGTGAGGAGGTATATACATTCAATTTAATTGGATTTTATTTATGGAGGCTCTTTCACGCCCAATATAGAATCGAACGATGAGAACCGCAGCGGCTAAAGACCGCTTAATTTTGCTCAGAGTCCACTTTATCATGCTTGAGGTCCTTTTACGTGCCGACACGGGACCAACGTCTTTGCTTCCCTTCAGAAGGAAGCCATGCTAAGGATTTTTACACCAGAAAAATCCATCTCCTCTGCCAGGTTTGTACCCGCAACCTTGGGAATCACAGGCTAGCATGTTACCCTTAGACCACGGAGGACGACTAGAGGTAATAGATGATATGAAATGTAGGCGAAATGATTATTGCATTATTCTATAAACGAAAAGGCAGGTAGTTTACCAGACCGGTTATCAAAAGTGGGAAGGCGAGGCAGCATTGGTGGAGACGCAAAACTGCGTGCGAACGGTAAATATATATTCTGTTAGTTTGGTAAATTCCAAAACAGTAATCGTTCCTCATTGACTAATTAAATATGCTTTTCTGCAAACGATTTTAAAAAGATTATTACTTTATCTACATAATTGGTGCATTAGTTCTCTCTAAATAGAAGTGCATTTGTCTAAATCGATAGTCAAATAGCTTAAATAGCCAATCGCTATGTGAAACAATTGAAATTCAGATTTTGCTTTGCACAACTAGAGTAAAACAAAAGAGAGGTAAATGAAATATGATCTCCGGTTTGAGAAAAGCGTAAGTAACTTCAAATTGAAGCCAATGAACAGTGATACCCCCGAAGGGGGTAACTCTACAAAAAATGTATGACATAAATTCTGTGTTTTAGCTAGATCCACATTGCTTTGTCTGTATCTTATGGTTTACCAGTTTGTAAAATATATCCAGAAAGAAGAGGTCTTGAGATGCTATTCCCAAAAAAATTCAAGATAAACATTTTATTTATCATGATTTATCATGGGGATATTTTCTTGAAAATCTCCACGTTACAGTTTTGGAAGATGCTAAACTTAAATATCAAATTTGGTACCTATTTAACGGTTTTTTCGTTTCTGAACTATACTCTCTATAGACAGCACACACATACACTCTCACCTTTCTGTGAAAATGCTTTATTTTGGATCACGGGGTTCTCAAAACCTGTATTTACGGTGAAATCCCGGTATTGAATTTCTGAGATGAGTGCAATACCTTCTGCATATATTACGTAAATACTACGTGCAGAGAAAACAAAAATAGTTTAAGAACTAGTACATCAGTTAAATATATTGTGGATGGAATTCCGTTCGTGAACTGCTTTAAACCGTCTGCGAGTGACGGTATAAATTAAAATACCTCTTCGCTACTATAACAAAATTAGTGTAGAAAAACTGGTTGTAAAGAAAAAGGCTGTATTATATATCAGAAATGCAACGTCATTACCTTCGACATTGGTTCAAATTTTGCCTTGGGGAAGTTTCAAATTTAGTCGCAACTCAGACGGTTGCTTTAGCTGGTAATATCAAATCAAGACGTACTGTAAGAGAAATTCAATGAAGTAAATTTATAATAATTAACTTTTTATCGTTTGAGTACTGAACCATAAACGTTATTAAGGCTAGCGTTCTTAAAGAGTGGCTAAGTATAATAACAGCATGCATAATAATTATTTACACAACGAGTGACTAATCTTGATATGACATGAGTAAATGTATTAAGATTATCGAAGGTAGATGTAACATTTTACATAATATTATCATTATCAAATAAATCATGAAATAATTTGGCACCCATAGCTGGTGTAACTTAGACCGTCTTCATGTGTTTGTTAATAAGAAGTTAACATCTCGGTCCGGGGTCACGAAATTGTCGGATTGAAGTTTGGTGCACACGGAGTATAGCTGTGACGTGATGGGGTAGGCCTGCTTTCTACAGCCCGCTTCGAAATGTGTTGCACTATCTAGCATTGCTCACTTCCTGGCCTCGTTCATTTCCTGGTAGTAGATAAACCAGTGAGCACTGAAAGAGAGCGAAAATTGCAAAATGTCGAAAATAGAAAAGTAGGCGTTCGATTCTGATCAAACTTGTGGATAATTTTGAGTGATAGGAGAAGTGTCTGTTCTTTCGATACAGTAAAGATGTAGCTTGTAATTCACTCCAGTGAGTTCTTTGTGAGTTTGGTTGGCTTAAGTTCATTGAATTTTCCAAGCTCCGCATTTTATTATCCTGCATTTTTTGCATCAAGCATTATACTTTTATTTGTAAAAGCACAAGGCGTTTTTATTTACTAATCATATTATGAAATAATAGTTTCGTTGTGTTACTTGAAGAATTATAACGATGCATATATTATTAATACATGTAATGAACTATTTTTGCAACATATACCTAAAGTGTGCATGTTTACGCTACAAACCCCCTCCCCTTTACTCTCTCTGTATTCCGCTGACTGCTCTGTGACTTCGTATCTGTGAACACTTCGGAACCTAAAACCGAGCTCTAGTTATTACCTGGCGTGTTGAATCAATCAGCAAGACAGCCAACTTCATGCACTAACTTCCTGGGAGAGAAGAGACCGGGTGTAATAGACTGCGATATAGCGTATTGTTATCGGCACAAAATGGTTAACAATAATAAATTAATATCTTAATTATTCTATGTGTAACACTGTACAGACGCCTCACTGTAACAGTATCAAAACAATTTTATCTCCGATCTATAAGAAACAGTAAGTTCAAAAAGCGGTATTGTGTCATTGCTATAGAAAATACGCCATTGCTACTATTGGTATGCGTTAATCACGATGTTGATTACAGTAAGAACCTGTTTATAATGCCAATATTGCATAAACAATTATTTTCGGGCCTATGTATTGCTATGACTATCAACACCGCACAGTAGTTGCCCTAGACCAAAACTATTACTTGTTAGTAACGCAACTTACGTTAAGTATTACATTGGGAGACTAACGTTTGATTTACCTAGAGAAGGCTAATGCCAGAAATATGTGAATATTGTGCGGGGTGTTTCATATGTAGGAAGTCCAAGTTTCAAATCCGGAGGACGGATCAATCTGAGTCCTTTTCGCCATGGTAAATATTGTATTATATTATTAAAACAACGATCTAAAGTTCCACCTTGGATTTAAAACAGTAAGTAGATAAAACAAAAATAGACGGTGATACCGAATGTCCTGCCATCAATACAGAGATAATGAACGCAGACAGACTGGATGGCACCCTAATGGTAACTGTCCGGCACCTATAGAAGACTCGGGCTCAGTGGTCTAGGGGTAACATGCTAACTTCTGATTCCCGAAGTCGTGGGCTGAAACCTGGCGGAGGGCGATGGGCTTTTCTTTTTTCGTACGTAAAAACTCTTAGTATGGCTCCCTTCGGAAGGGAAGTAAAGTTATTGGTCCGCATATCGTAGATTTACGACAGGTAAAATAACCTCAAGCCTGGAAAGGTCTCTGCGTAAAATTGGGTGTTTTATCACGCCCAATATAAACTGGGACGCTGAGAACCGCAGCAGTTAAAGAGCATCCGTAAGTAACATTCAACTTAATTTAATTTGAGACCCAGTTGCCCAGAACTAAGGTCTCTGTGGACACGTGTCGCAAGTGCCATTTGCCTATCAGGTATAGAAACATGTATAGTTTCCTGGCACTAAAACCTCTTTGCACACGAGTCGAAACTATCATCTGGCCGTCACCTATTGAAGCAGATGTATAGTTTCCAAGTACTAAGGCCTCTGTGAACACATGTTATAAGATGCCATCTTCCCCTTACGTATAGAAGCAGATGTTTAGTTTCCAAGCACTGAGGTCTCTGCTGACACGTAAACACTTTGAAGCTATCACCTTCCCGTCTTGTAAAGTAACAGAGGTGAGTATGCCTAGGATTGACGCCTCTGTGGGCACCTTAAGAAGCAATATTTTATGGCACGGAGATGAGACCTAGAAGACTAAGTGCTCACGAAATATCTCCAATGCGATTTATCATAATATGACCACGTACTTAAAGCGATGCAAGTTAAAAGAGAGAAGGAAACATGAGAGTATAGTTGGTTATTCTACCATCTTCGTATTGGAGGAGGAGAGTTAAACTGTCCACTGAAATTGAGTATATTATTTAATGCTTTGTATTCAAAGAACACATGAATTATACATTCAAAAATATATGTACAGTTTGACTTACTAGCTTAAATACCGGCCTTGTCCATTGTTTTGACGGTTTATCCTTGTCCAATAACCGTTCGTTTCTTCGGACGCATTAGAAAGTATCAAACAATACACTCAAACAAATAATTAAAATTCAGGACACAACAAAGAAAGAAAAGTAACTTAGAAAACAATATGCAAAGCATGGTTGAACAACCACAAATATCACAATGGTGGCTTCTTGTGAATACAGCTCTGATTTGCGTTGCCACATTTCGGATGACTCGTCGATGTTTACAGAGAATATCTGTTGGAAAGTAGTAATACCAGTTTAATAACGTCAATATATCGTAGGTTATTCTTAGTGACTAAATACATAAAGCTACTAAGAAAACGTAAGAACGAAGGTAAAAACCCAGAAAATGAACATGTAAAACAAAACAGGAAGAAGAAGAGGTACTTCATCTGGTTTGATGTCATTGATGTTATCCATGCCTACTTTTGTTTATAGGTCATCTGGCTTGCTTTTGTTCTAATAAAGCGTCAGAAACCTCCCATAGAGAAAGAAATCCGCTGGTTACAGGGTATAAATTACGCGACGAACATCGGCTTATGATCACAGAATGCCTGAATATTAACATTTACTCTGTTAGTAATGCCTGAGCGTTATAGAGTTATGTAATCAGTGAAATTATACTGAATGCTTTTATTTTATTTTGCATCAATAAACAATAAATCGTATAAATATAGATAAGATTATAGTGAGGAAATATTCTGTCTGGTTTGATGCCGCTTTTGTTATATTCTAATGTAAAACAGTTCAAATGTTTTAAAATGTTTCAACCATACGATTATATGTCCTTTGCATTAGTGCAAGCATAACAGCTGTTTGTAATTACTTATGTTATTACTCATAGATCAATATTAGGTAGTAGATCAACGAATAATATGCGAACTCGCTGTTGCTTTGTGGAGCCTAATTACTTTTTCTTATATTGGCAATTTTGGAGCTTATACGGCTACTGTTGAGAAACGTATAGATGGTATTGCGAGCTTTTGTAGGCATTACATGCAATAATTAATCCTGTGAAATGGTACGAAATTTAGAATTTTACGCTGCCTTTTATAGAAAGTTACCTGTGCAAACTTTGTTCGAAATAGATGCAACGGTGTAGAAGTCTATAAAGGACATACATGCATACACTGGCTTTTATATATTAATATTATACCGGTTATAGTTCTCATATTTCTTACCTCAACCAGCACAAATTGTAATCTAAAGAACAAGCACCTCAAACCCAATACAGTGTGCACTTTAAAATGTAATTACCATAAAAATAAAAATTAAATATTCGTAACCACTGACATTAATGAATTTATATTCCAAACTTGTGTACATTTTGCTAAGGCCATACTGTTTGCTGTGCTACGTTGCAATAAATGAACCATTTCTAATGTCCACAAAAATAGAAAGCCGTAAATCTCCCATGTTTTTGTCCAATAAACTGGGTATAGCATTTTAAATTTTATAGTAAAGCTGGATATTTATTGTGTCATCACAGAAAACCGCGCCCAATTACGCAGATCACTGCACTTAATTGCCTATTATAGGTAGAGATTTTATGCATTATAAGTGCCTCATATTGCCAACGGGATTAGCTGGCAAAATTACATACAATAATAACAGTACACAAAGGCACGAAAGAGACATATGGAGGTTGCAGAATACGTATTGTGTAATGACGAAATGCAGACCAATAAAACATAAACGTAATATGTTGCCTTAGTTTGGAAGACGAACTTGTATCACATATTGGTTAGAGAATTCAGGGCTGCTACAAAACGGGAAAAAAGAACCGAGTAAAACGTTTTTAAAATAATGCAGCTGTGAAGTTTGACAACAAATTGTGAAAAAACTAAAAACTATTTGTTTAATACTACAATAATATGCAATCTAAGCTTTAAGAAAATATTTCATTTCTTCACTCCACTTGGCGCATTTAAACTACCACTTTACTGAAATCATGCATGTTCAGGCACATACTTGTTGGACAAGGTCAAATTTAAACATGGTTTTCTCATTAGCATTTCTTCAATATTTTTCCATACTTGAAATGCTCCACACGAAGCAATATTTATAAATAATTAGCTTTAAAATGTTTGCATTGCCTCCCAAAAGCACGAAAGGCTCCATTTTTTTTAAAAATAGATTATACGGATTTAAAAATAAAAAAGGGTACAGAAACGAATATTCTTTCCATAATAATTAGGTTAAAAATAGATCTCTCATATCGGAGTTTTTAAATTATTTCCTACAAAACTTGCATAATCAAAGGTGGGTATAATTTTAACATGTGCGAAGGCGGACGTTTATATCAAAGTCCTGCATTGTCACACCTGGGTGTAACGTGGCCACACCTGCGTGTAGTGTACACGTGCACTAATGAGCCCTGCTTTTGCAAATTTCTTGACATGTAATCAGGAGGTATACAATGACGTCAACCAGGTCCGCAGAGTTCAGTTGTATTAGAGAGCGGAAGCGAGTGTCGAATAGACGAGAGAGAAACTTGTTCTGCAGTATTGGAATAAAGAATATTTGTAGCATCAGATAGCATTATTATTTAAATAACTATTGAATATAACATTTTAAATAATGGCAGAAACACAAAATCATTGTGTTTAATTTCTGGAGAATGTAGACGGGGTAACGTTTAAGGGATTGAAAGTTAACAGCACTACAGAGATTAATGCCGTCAGAGACAGGGAGCGGAATCTGTCCATTCACGGCTAGTGAGACACGTTCGCCCCTCCCTGTTTTGTCTGTTCTTTTCAAACCCTGTTCGGAGAGCATGTGCTACTTGTATCTAAGGTAAATGTTTAGTGAACTTCAGTCCTTATGTACCACCAATGCGTCACCTAATAATAAGTGTCATAAATTTCAACAATGTATGTTACATTCTGCAAGCCATTAAATTTGGCATAGAAAAAGTGTACGTGACGTATATATTTCACCTACACAAAAATGTATGTACACATTAACCAAGGGCGATGGCTCCGCGATAACATATGCGCGTCACCTTCATATCCCGATACCGATTCCCGTTGACCACCTACTCTTAACTTGGAGTTTTTCGTGGATTTTCCTACTCTGTAGGCGAATTCTGTGATTGCTTTTAATCTACCATAATTTCCTTTTCTTATTGCCCTTTATTTCCAACACCTTATCTTTCCGGTGGTAAGTGTATTTGGTTTCACCTTTCAAACCTTAATATTAAAGATGTAAATACCTGATGGCCCATCTGCTCCGCATTTGCATCCCTTCTAGCGTTAAAGCAGCTGCAGAACTTGAGGGCTACTTCAAGTTAAAAACCCGTCAGTACAGTACTGTGCGGGAGCGACCTTCCTTTTATCCCTATCAATGAGCGCGACCCGCTCACCGTCTCCGTTGATATAATGGCGTGTTAAGCGAAGTCACTCTTGCCAGTACTCAACTGGAAGATTTGAACTTGAAATAGCGCCTTTGAATTCTGCAACTCTTTTAACGCACCAAGGGATATCTGCACACGTCAAAAAACGGGGCAGTTGGGCCACCTGGTAAGTTGCATTTGCTGTCAATTTTACTATGATAATCCTCATTACTATAGTTAGTTATTTGTCTAATTAGTTTCTTTGTTTAGAATAGTAGGCTTTATAATATAAATCTGTTCCATTACTACTGGCGTAGAAACTAATATTTTTATAGTGCCTACAAATCAGTATGTGGCTTTGGGACTTAAGGGCGTTGTGGAATTTTTTCCAATAAAAAATGTAGAATGCTTTTCCTATCGCAATTTCGTTATTTTTGTTATTGGTGTTATTTATTAACTTAATATTTTGATAACATAAATTCTATTAAGATTAATATGCTGTTTGCTGATTGCTGCCTAAAAATATTTGTAATCCTGGTATTCCTTAGCTAACAGCAGCAGCTGTATTGTTTTAAATAATAAAATAGTGCCTGCGTGACACAGAAGAGTACAGTAAAAAGTCAACTACAAAACTACTGTTTACGCCTTGGAAATCGATAGTTTTAATATTAACTTATCCCTTTTGTCCACGTTATTGTTTTCCACATTTCACGTAGAAAAAAACACAGTACTGGTGTAAAAAGACTAAACTTATCTCACTGGCTAACACGTAACAGACTTAAGTTACAAACCAGTGAGGGAGTGTAAAACATTTAACAGAAAAATGACTTAAACTCTGATAACGCGGTTTACCATAAAAATGCATTGTAAATGATGATTACAAATTTAAAGAAATAATGTTTACAGCATTTATCGCATTAAGATCATAGCGATATTTATTATATTGAGTATGTTATGTGAATATTTGATACTTCTATTCTGTTCTTTCATGTTAAAACGTGTTCTGAAGTAGTAAATGAATATATGATTGTACCTACTTTAATATTTTTCATGACTACTAACACTTTGTGACACTGTCGTCTATGGGTGGACTCCATGCCGGGAGGTCCGCTCTCCCTGACGGAGGTTTTCTAGGATTTACTCAGGCTTCATAATTGGCAAATAAATGCTGGGGAGTTACTGTAAACTTAGTTCTGGAACGTTTTGTTCCAAATTTACCTATTGAAATACAGTTTACTTTTTAGATCACCAATGCCACCACCTGTGGTGCCGTATGCAGTATTGGGGAGCGTTGATTACTATATATTAAACGCTCAACTTAAATCATTTGCCTACAGGAACACCTAGAATGAAAAATGTTCATACCTTGATGATCATTTACAGTTCAGCCTTTGTTCGAAGTATGACATAATTTTGATAAGGCTTATAAATGTGTTACAGAGCGGAAATGTTTGTACTAGTTTTCTTGCAGTCATCTTAATTTCGTACATATCTAGTCGAAATGTTATCATGATTTTTAGTTGTGTTGCTTGAGAAGTTCCTCTTTAAATGTTCAACACACCTGAGCTAAGCCCGGACGCTGTAGCATATTTTTGTAGATACTGCAAACCAGCAGTGCACAGACTGTTTGTAGTACAAAACATTTGTCTGAATTTATTGCTGAAATGCAATTGAGAAAAAAACATACCCTGCTGACTACAATAGAAATGTCATTTATACCTGAATAAACACGTCTGAGTATTTCAAACTTCAAGTACCTCATTTTATTTGAACTGAGTAGTTATCAACAACTGGGTAATAGTAATATCATTACTATCTAGCTTTCGGGAAATAGATATAATATTTGCTTAGCCAGATATCACCCTTAAGCATTACCGATTTCCAAACAAATCAAATTAAAGTTTTCACTATGGCAACTGACAAGACTGACGACTTATGCCTTAAACCTTGTCGCTGATATGTTTTACTTGCTCTGCATGAAAAGTTCATCCTAACGAATTTGTCCGTTCAAGGTTATTTTGTCCTTTTAGTTAATTTTCTGTTCTTTTTAATTAGAATTTCTCACTTTAAATTTTAGATGTTTAATTATCGTAGCTACGAAACTTGTATTTTAAATAGCCATTTTAAAATGGTACAACGTCTGGAATTTTGTAATGTTTTTCTGCACTACTTCACGGTCTCCTTAGAGTTAACTTACCACAAATAATTATACAACTTTTGTTTGTGGTTCTTCGAGTTTTTCTCCAGTTTTACTATGACCAGCTTTTTCTGTGCATGAACATAAGTGACAGCCTATGTGACCATATGTTCCTAAACAAGAAGTTAGCTGCTCTCACTGCATTTTGTTTATCACCTGGCGTGTTGAACTGAAAGGCAAGGCAGCCACTTCCATGCATTCCCTTTGAGCAGGTGTCTGTATCTGTGAAGTAATCTTTTATTAGCACAGAACTGGAAGTAGTTGCATATTTAAATATAATTCCATATTTAATAACATAAGATGATTTTGCATCTTCCCGCTGAGAGAAAAGTATATCACAAATTGCAAATTGACTTCATCTCCTTTATATAAATCACAGCAAGCTGTGATGCGAATATGGTGTTATTGCTGAAGAAAATTCGGCATGGCCAATATAGATATTTATAAATTGTAGGTTTGCATAAATTAATTCAATTGAGTTTGTTAGTGATCTTGGTATAACATTAGTAATTGGTGTAACAAAATGTATAAAAGCATAAACATTAGTAAAGCAGATTTTAAATTTAAGAGGGCTGTCTGGACATTTAAAGGCTCATGTACTTTATCTCTTTAAGGTAACACATCTGTGAAATTTGGAAAGTCCTGAATATACAAAATGTCCTATTGAAATTTATACCAGTATTGTTCACAATGATATTTCTGTCACATATCAAAATGATAGTCTTCATAATTATTTAAACAAAAAAATGTACTATTTGTATTTCGTTTTTTAGTAAAAATGAGCCACGTAATGCAATTTTGAAAATATTCAAATAAGAGCCCAGTTTTAAAGTAAATAAGTTTAAAATAGATGTCATATTGTATTTTATATTATCCCTAATTAGTGTAAAGTATATATTACTTTTCGTACTCTTCAAAAACTCTTGTTTTTTTCAAAATTTAATAATTTGTTTGTCAAAATTGGAATGTTATTTCCAAAAAGGAATATGAAAATTTGCTTTAATGTGCTTTTGAGAGGCATTATAAACATTTTGGGACAATTTAGTGAAAAATAGCATCATGTGGAGCACTTATAGTATGGAAAAGTGTTGGAAAAAAGTTTGCGAAAAAATAAAGTTGAAATTTGGTAGCGCCTGTTTATAAGCATGCAGCTACCCATCTATAGCTTCAGTTAGTTAATAAATTCCTCAAGTGAGAAAACGATATATTTTCTTAGGGTTTATGATTCATATCAGTTTATTATGATAGGAAAAATATATGTTTTTATTAATTTTTCACAATTTTATTACATTTCACAGATGCTTCACCTTAAACTTTAGGGTCCTTTAGCCAGGGGT
The DNA here is from genome assembly GCA_030762935.1 of Hymenopus coronatus. Classification (NCBI taxonomy): domain Eukaryota; kingdom Metazoa; phylum Arthropoda; class Insecta; order Mantodea; family Hymenopodidae; genus Hymenopus; species Hymenopus coronatus. The sequence continues at coordinate 64,205,092 of CM060900.1, forward strand.
CATATTATCTCTGGCGCTCTTGAGCTCAGATATACCCGACATTCGCCTTCTCAGGATAAGGGAAAACCCCGGAAGGCCTTTATCCGAGTAACTCGCCCTAACCGAGATTCGAACTTGGGTACTCTTAATTGTAAAGCAGATACTATACTACTAAATACAGGCGCGGGCTTGTAACATTGTTTCCAATTATTAGTAATAAACGTGAAATACATATTTTGACACTAGATGATTTATTTTTAATAATAGACATAAACGAAAATTGAGTTTATGAAGGATTTGCTCAGCTTTCACTTATGTGTACCTTAGAGAAGCTCGTGCTCTGGAACTTTAAAGTCATTTGTTTTCACCAAAGTTACCACACATACAGCAGAGTTCGTCAAAGTTTGATTTCTACAAAAGATAATGCCATAAACATCGGCTAATGGTGGTAACTTTCTAGCTACGGCAGTTGGCCACTTTCACACTCCCGAACCTGCTGCTGCATGGAGTGCGTACCAGAAGTTAGAACGAGTCTCAGGTCCACCCCCTCTAAATTACCCCACATTTGTCTTCAGACACTGAGGTAAAGCCACACAGCAGTTACCTCATCGCCACCGCATAATCCTGATCGTTTCTCCTCAGGTCTGACGCTATGTCACCCAGAGGAGCGCAATGCAGACATAACAATGGCGAGGAAATTCCGCTCCTGAGGATCAATTACTTTGCCGTGGTTTAAGTGGGAGGAGGTGCTATGTGGACGCGTTTCTTAAACATTCCAGCTATTGTGTCCCGAGGTACGGTGCGCTGCATTGCGGTTGGCGGTATAGTTCCGGTGGAATTTGAAAACCATCGTGGATCGTAAACTCTTGCCCAAACGCATAGCAAAGTGTTATATAATATGGGGAACTTGTCGGCGTAGATTACTGTTACATAGAGCACTGACTTTATACAGTGAATTAAACGACTGAAAAAGCTGCCTGATTTAATAGCACCAGGGCATAATTAAAACTACGCGTATAACAACAAATTACCTTGGAGCTTTTAATGTCAACACTATACCCCTACTAATTTCCAGGAAACAATACTGCTAACAATAATAAACGAGTCAGGCTGCGCCCTGTTTACTTTGTTATTCCTTATTTTAGTTTTATTCAAAGAAATTATAAAACTGGAGAACCACAAGGCGGAATAGAATTATCTCTGGGAGGGAAAACGAAGTTGCTTCTATAATTGAGATAATATTAAAATAGACAATATCAAAATTCTTATAGTCACAGTTTTCAGTAGCATGGAAGGAAACAAGGGTTGAAGGGTGTGTGATTATATATTACCGCACGGGATGGCTCAGATGGTAACTATGGGTCCGTATTCTAGAGGTTCCGGGTTCGATCCCTAGCAACCACCTCTTCCAAAGCATGGCTTCTTTCGTGGTTTCTCCGGATTGGTAGGCGAATGATGAGGTAATTAATCTCTACTACAAGCGTCCTTTATCCATTGCTGTCTTGTCATCTATATAAGGTTTGAAGGACCAGGCGACGGCATTCTGTCTGTTGCGGTTGGGCAGTAGTTGCGCGCTCTATTTAATGTTCTTCAAGATGTCGTTGCGGGACCACTCTGTCAGAAACACCCGGGCACATTCGGTAACCTCTAAGGCTCGTGGTTTGTGGGTAGGGCCTGGGCGGCTGCGGATGTGCTACATCTGGAAACGTTAGGAACCACGTCCATGCTTGTACATGTCATCATCCGGATCTGGCAGCCCCTCTCCCACTATCCCCACTTCCAAGGGTCACGTGAGTGGTAAAGGGCCTAACTGGGGCCTCATCCGCAACAAACTTAGCTCAGCACATTAAGGAATCGAGTCTATGATCTTATCAGCAAACCACAAAAAAGTATGATGGACGTTGTCGTAATAACGGTATCACTCCGCTCAAATTGCCAATTTAGGCAATCCTACCCCTTCGCACCTACAGAATTCAAATTATACGAAGGGTGTGCGTCATGTTTCGGCCGAGAAGCGGGCAGGACAAGGCCGATAGGATGCGAGATAAACAGTGGTATTGTAAATGCGTAATTTTCCGATTATTCTACTCGTCAGCGTGTACGGCAAGCACACAAACGTCGTTTTAGCTCAACATGTTACAGCTGTTACCCAAATTGGTATCCTTCAGCTTTCTGACGGGTATTCTGTCTCTAAATTTCCTACACAATTATAGGAATTAATCTGTTTTGATGTGAGAATCCAGATAAATATTCGTTGTTGAAGAGCAAAATTTACATGCAGCATTTCAGTATCTAAATAATTAATTTAATACATACGCACTATAAAGTATTTCGAAAGTTGTACATAAGAAAACACGTTTTATAATACTTCAAACTGTACAAAGCAACGACCGGTAACATATAGCCCACGCAAACGGAGGTTTTAGTGTTTTAGGCTAAACCATTAACTTTAATAAGCATTCACCGGAAAACACATGGACCGGCGCAGCCTTGTAGGAAAATTACGGAAATACAACGCCACCATTTACCTCCCGCTCTACCAACTTTCTGAGTTCGTGTTACTCGGACAGTAGTAGACTCGGGTAGTTTTTGGGAGCTTTAATTTGTGTCTGGTGCTATGCTATAACTTTACAATTAGGTAGGTCGAAGAGTGTTGATCTACATATTAGAATCGAAATTAGCTGTATGTTTGAAAAAAGTTGCAAGGTAGCTTTAGGTTTTTACTTTCTCTACTACGCATAGAAGTATGGGAGGTATTGTATTCCACAAAAACTTTTTATGTCGAGATTTAATCGGATATAAGTTTTGAGATACCTGAAACCAAATTAAGTAATTTTAGAAAAAGGCCCGTCTGCTTGTGTGTTTAGGAACAGCATATTTCAAACACAAATATCAAATTTGGTATTTAACGGACTTTTTAAGTGCATTAGTTTACAATGTTGCGACACAAGGCTTTTAAAGAAAATCCTTCTACACAAACTGTGCTTCACAAGGAATATTTGTGAATCATTTTGATTTTCTTCAAAGATATTAAGATTTTCAAGATCAACTAAGTGTAAATCTTAGAGTTTTCTGGGGATACTTTATGAAGTGCTCTTCATTAAGGATTTCTGTTGAATAACCAGAAAACCGTAGGAGCTAGACAATATCTTAGTATACAAAAGATGTAGGTCTCGTTAAAACACAGACTTTATGGCTAATACATGTTTTGTGGAGATAATCACTACCAAGCAGTTTCTTGTTGTTGATTTCAATTTTACAATACTTAAGGTTGTCTCAGTGGGAAGTCGTCATTCGTTTTTATGTTACCTGATCAGGCAACCAGAATGGCAGCTCAAAACCATAACATAACAACCAGCTTTAAATGATTGACTATCGCTTTAGCTACTTACATGTCCTTATTACTTCTGTACAAGGAAATAATATGCAGTAAACTATTTTTGCTAACGTTTATCCTGATGAGTGTGAAGTAGATATAAAGATATTCTTTTAGAATGCAGCATTGTCGCACATTGAAGTGCTTGTGTAAACAAGCATTGCCGAAGTATTCCTGGTTATTGGTATAAATGTTCGAATAATTATGTTTGTCTCAAATGGAGACTAATCTTTCGTTTATTTATTTACTCCTCTCCATGTGAAGAAAAACTGTTTTCAAAATCGTCACATAGCGACCACTTCTTAAGATTTGATTGTGGCTTTAGCTTTGTGTATCTCCTTTTGTATGTAGCTATCAACGAAATAAGTGATGGAGACATCTACTAATGTTTGTCTTGATTAGCATGAATCATACAGAAGTGCAAGTTTTGTGACACTTTTTTGTTTGTTCTGTGTGTAGGTGTATTAACCAAATACACCAAGTTATATAAAATCATAAGGCAAATACTCATTGATGACAAAGTTTAGTCAAATCAGTGCAAAATTAAGTACTGTGAATACGATTTGCAGTCCTCTCTAATAAGTCGATTTAAAAAAAACAATATTCAAAGTCTCCTTGATATTTTTTTCATTGATATTGATTAACAATCTGTTACGCAAAATACCCCTTATCTTAAAAGGGGAATTTTTTCACGGTCTTCAATAATTTTTTTGATAAGAAATTAGTTAATATTATGACAATATAAGAAATTATTAATACGATTAAGGATATAGAAGTTAAATTTTGAATTATTCATTCTAAAAATTATAGAGTTTGGATTGTATATCAAAAGTACTTAATTATAGTAAACATTCTTTAGAGCCTTACGTTCGTTTGGAAGAAAAGTGAGTTTTAATGGTGAAAAAACTATGGATATCTCCCAAATGTTCTCTATGATACCTAATAGTACACCATAACTACCTTCTTTGAAGAGTTGTAATAACTGGTTCTTATAGCACTCATTTTGTCACCTTTTTTTATTTAACCTGAAACCTAGAGTGTAACGGCCATTATATTAAAATCTGTTGACGGGCTAAAAGTGAAAGCTCCGGGCCCTCTCTGAAGCCTATCAAAGGGAAATTGCCCCTACCTTTTATTTTAATTATACCGTCCAAGCCCCGATATTGATGTAGAACTTGACAGAAGCCCTTCATTTTATAAAGGTGTGTATGAACGTTTCCCGCTTTTACTAACACGGAGAAATGAGGTGTTGAGGAGGAAGATACTTACTATCTATGCATTACTGCGCCAATAAATCAATTAGTGTACCAGGCACCCTCTCTCTGCAGCGAGCTCCAGTGTAACATGCAATCACTGAAGTGCTTGACTCACTGAGAGACCTCATATTAACCACTCATTCAGCCAGGATGCACGGTGAAACACTCTGTTTTTCCCACCCTGCATTCCCAGAAGTACCGAGAAAACCAATGAACTGGGGCCTGCTGCGTTTCTCCACTGGCTATAATTGCGCACCGCTGCTGTAAACAAGGTCCGGTTTCTGTCGCGGTTTTGTTCCTCCCGAAAGTGCAGTGTCGAGTTGACAGTGATGTAGTGTAGTTCAGTTATTGTGCGTTGTCTATTATTTTGTTCTGCACTAAGTCACAAAGTATATTATGGCCCAGTGCATGGTTTCTAACTACACAGCGTGTGTTTGTTTATGATTCATATGTGTTAACTCAGTTAGCTCGTTAACTCATCTTTATATCTGGGGTTAATTAGAACACACAATGTACAAGACAAACCTACATACTTGGTAGAACTGAAACAAAAGATCTGCCAAGAAATTGCCACCATTTCTCGATGTGAACTACTGCGAGTGATTAATAGTTTCCTAAGGAAGCCTCAAGAAATGTATGGAAAACGACGGTGGCTAGTTTCAGCACGCTTTTTCATAAAGTATAAAGAAAACGCTTGAAAATTAGTTTAAAATGTATGGTGGCATCCGCGGCATACTATGATAGTGGCAGACGGCAACGAGCTCGATGACGTCGACAAGAAAAAGACCGCGCAGCCGGCTCCCAGTTCATTTGCTCTTCCTGTAGTATGCATAAAAAAGTAATACGCAATGGAGTGCGATTGGAAATGATAGAATCAAAAACTAAGAAGAAAAAGAAAGAGTTGGACTGAGAAATGCAACCCCATTGCCAGGATTTGAATCACGAATCTTCTGGTTCATCCACAGATCAACCTGGTAGGTCCCACTAGAGTGCACAGAACGACTTTGAATAAGTAAAATTGCTGTATAAAATATAGAGAAACTGGCACATTATTTGAAATCCTGAAGAAAGTTGTCATGTTATAAGATAATGGATCTTTGAATATAAGCTTCTGTACAGATGGTCATGTGAATGTCTGAGAGACAACATTAGTAAACATTTCAGACACATGACCTTCTAACAGTGTAGAGGAAACGTTTCAAAGTTTTGTTAGCAAAGGCTGTACAAGAGAAAATTGTATTATCTGAGTGGCCATTTCTATAAATCACTTGTATAGCTTACAAGGACAGCAATTAATTAGCTTCTATATTATGTTCACTAGAAACGTGTGCTTATTAGCAATGATATCTTCCATTTCAAATGGAAGTTTCGTTTCAGATGTTACCTTAATGTGTTTCTTATTTCATGTTTTATTACTGTTTTTATTTTTTAAAATTTAATGTGAAAGTATGGTTAGGTTATTCTGTGTCCTTTGGACAACTCTGAGAATCTGACCTTAGAAAAAGATAGCATTAAGGGTCAAAAACCTTTAACTCTTCGATTGGTGTACTGTCAGAAAGTCTGCAAGAAGACTGAAGTTTAACTCAAAAGCAAAAGACGGTTTTAAAGCTTCTAATCTAGAGTAGTTTGGATAAATCATCTCACATTTTATCTGCAAATGGCCAAAGTTGCGATGATCGTTATTCTTCCTCTTTCATCCAAATTCTCAAATTCGATTACAATTTAAACTAGAAATCGTGGTCTTCTAGGTGTTGTGTGTGACAGCCGTTTTGCATTGTCAAGTTGGATACCAAATTTGACAATGTCCTAATCAAGGCAAAGCAGTGTCGATCTTCTCACTGTCATAATTGTGTGAATTAATTGTGCCCTACATACCATTCGTATGTAGGACAGAAGTTGGAAAGGTAGAGGAGCCAAACGGAAAAATTCAGTGTCACAGCCAGGATTCCAACTAGGGATCTTCGTGTCCGTCCAGTTGCTCCAACCACTGAGCTAACATACCGGCGCGGCATTAATTTCTCCGTGTCAGTCGTAGAATTTAATCTGTAGTGGCATATTGCCATGGTAGCTCAGTGGTTAGATCAACCGAACTGGACCAACACGCCCATGGTTGAAGTTCCAGTTATTGCATTGAATTTTTCAGTCTGACTCCTATCATAATAGTCACTTAATTTTTAAAATGGTTAATATACATTGTGTCTTAACCCTTACTTCCTCTACTTGATTTAATTTTTTTTTCGTTGCCGGTTTACCCTCCACATATTTAGGATTGGCACCCCCCTAGGTCTTACAAGCGGACGCCCATCCGAGAGCCAACGGCGCAAATCCACAGAATGGAGCACCTCGAAAGAGTAGTCGGCCCGTAGCCAGGCATGAGCGTGAGAAAGTGGATGATAGGAAATGCAAGCGAAATTGAAGAGTGGCGGGGGAAACCGGAGGACCCGGAGAAAACTCCCAGACGTCACTTTGTCCACCACAAATCTGACATGCGGGCGCTTGAGAGGCCTTGGTGGGAGGCAAGCGGTGTAACCACTCGGCCACGGCGCCGCCTAATATTATTTTTACTTTTTAAAGCATTTATTTAATCATGTTCATTGAACATGATGTGTTTGTTATATTATATAGATTTGCATACTTCCCTTCAAGATATTGTAAAATGACCTGCCACATCTAGAAGATTGGGTTCGCTGATTTAAAGTGATCATAGGTGTACAAAAATAGCAAGCTCAGAGTGTTGCTTTAAGATGCTTGAAAACCTCTCTGGCCTACAACGAGCAGTCTTTTTGCAAATTTGAAGGGCACAAAATAAATCTAATTTTTGTTTCATAGAAATTGCTCTCAGCTTCGGGGTCACCAGGGACTATTTCTTCCTTCCAGACACAAACAATAAAAAGAAATGTTGGGTCGCTATGTTCCGAGATGTTGTGGGCGAGTTTATTTCTCCCTAAAGTAAAATTATGCCTCCAAGAAAGTTGTTGTTGAGAAAGGCGACGCTTTTAACCGCAGCGGAAGCATCTGTTTGAAACCGTATTTCATTTACATGTAACGCCATATTTGTGACCATGACGTTTCCAAGCAAAACTCTACAGCGTAAAAAGTATCGGTGATGTACAGCCGAGGAAGATGCATCAGCAAACAAACTTAAAACGTACCTCCCCGCTTGCAAAATTTATGGCTCGACAGTGATCCAGAAGCAAAAACGCGTATATCCTTCTGTATTTCCCAGCAGTGAGCCAATATTAAACACTTCCAACATATATTAGCTTTGCATACATAAAAACCTATGTACTGAAATTAGGCGTGTGGCAGCAATTAATTTATAGCACTTTATTAATTATTAGGGTTGCATTAAGGCGATACTCCAGCGCTTTCAAAACTGTTTCCTATGAATATACAAATTTCTAGAGCCATAGAATGATTTGTTTTCTTTCCTTTGTAATGGATTTATGATAGATTTCCGGTAAGTCAATTCAGTTTAAAGCATATTTGTTATAATAGGTATTTCTGCATCGAAATTGCAACAAAGTTAAACTATCAAAAGTAAACTCACTGTTCTAAATTAGTGTTGCAATTGTCGTTTTATATAATACTTTCATTGTATAACTATGATTATGGCGGCAATACCTTGAGTATTTAATCTTTCTTAGCAAATCTTCCTGTAGACGCGTCATTTATTTATTCTGATTATACTTGAACATCTAAAGTTACAACACATTGCCCATCAATACAGAAAAAATATGATGTGTCCCACTCACATGAATTTTTGTACATTCCTGAAAAGAGATAATATTAAAAAGCTTATGCTTCTATTTACTTCATGATAATCGAGAAAAAATAGCAGAAATACTGTTACTGCTTGCTTGTAAGTAGAAGCGAAATAAGGGAGTACCATGCGTTAAAGTATTAGTCAAAAGCTGGCTGCTATGTGACTGAGGTTACTTTGTTTGTATGGACAGGAGTTGACAAATTCCTATATGAGAAAAGTATAAGTTTTTCAATAACAAGGAATATTTAAAAAACGATCAACTCCACGAAAAACTGTTTATTACATCAATTGTGTGTTTTAACATGCTCTACACTTTTTTGTGTTAAGTTTTTATTCATCTCTTATGGTTTACCAGTTATGCAAAATTCCGTAAAGTTCATCCAGAATAAAGTAGTCTTCAGAGGCTATTCCCAGAAAATTCAAGATATACATTTTATTTGTCAGGTAAATATCTTTAATATAAGATATTTTAATCAAAATCGTTAGAGCCATTTGTAAGAGAATTAAAAGTTTCGAAAAAAGTTCCATGTAAAGGGTAGTTCGGGGTGCGGGTATTTTCTTGAAAATCTTCGTGTCTCATCCTTGGAAGATACCAAACCTAAATACCAAGTTTGGTTTTTAACGGACTTTTCGTTTTTGAGAGACACCCACACACACACACACATACATATTTCTCTAAAAATGCTTTTTTTTTATTCAGCGGGTCTCAAAACATGTATTTCCAGTGAAATCTCAGTACCACAATTTTGGGTGCATTACAATATCTTCTCTATACACTATGTGCATAGTACGTGAGTACGTGTAGAGAAAGTAAAAATATGCTTTCATAGCGTCAAATTTAAGCAAAGAGACGTTGCATAGAAACAAGAGAGCTTATGAAAATGAAAGCTGTTGTATTTATAATTTAAACGGCTTGTTATTTGCCAATTAGTGTAACTAGATCCTCAAGGTTAATTGAGTAACGGTTTTAACTTTTCGATTGACCGAAATCTGCTATCAAGTTATTTTTGTTATTTTTGTTGTTGAACTTGGAAAACCAGAAACGAGTTTGTTTTAATAACTGGTCAAGTTTTCCTTTTGTCGGGTGTCACTCGTAAAATAAAGTAGTTAAACACCAAGATCATTGTGGAGTATTTGTTTAAATTCCTTACCATATGGGGCATCTACAATTGCACTGCTGTTTAAACTAAGATATATAACCAGGAAAATATATTTGATATCTATTAATAGAATTCAAATTTCTGTTTTTCCTGTTTTTGTTCTTTGAACGGCTGAACACGCAAGGAAAGAGTAGTGCAACGTTTCAATACTTAAAACGAGCTGCTCTTTCAAATAACAAATGCTAGTTCTAACGCTTTAATATATGTGTGACATTGTTTATGTTTCTATTGTACGTATCTTTGTTTATTTATTTAATCTAAGCAGGATATTTAATATTAAGCGATACTTCACCGAAAAATATTAATGAGCTACAATAGTGGCTTTTTTTAAAGCTTTTTGTAGCTTAACGTCCTTTAACCTGGTTGGTCATATCGGACAACGAATGAAATTGGGGAAATGATGCACAAGTGATATCGGGGTCCATGGAGCTTAAAGCTACGTTCGTCTTCTCAGGATAAGGGAAAACCCCGAAAAAGCTTTATCCGAGTAACTCACCCTAAGCAATTACAAAATTGCATGAACAGTTTCTCATCTCTTAATTACCACTGCATTAATGCAACTAGATTATTATGAAATACTTATAAGCTAATCTTTGAGAAAATTTGGCTTTTCCGATTCTTTAAGTGATATTTTGAAATTAAATTCCGCTTTTTCATAGTCTAAGACAGTTAAGTTATTTAAGTCAGCATTAAAACTATAATATCGTGCTATGATCTTTCGTAGCATTTATACTCCGCTTTTAACTGCAATAGACATATCGCCGGTGTTTTACTATAGAGTCTTATCGGCAATAGTGTAATATCTCCTGTACGTGGTCATTGGATTTCTAGCGTTTCTTTGGATTCTACCATCACACACACACACACACACAAATTCACATCCGTTCTTTCAGACCAGACAATGGAGAATAAGTTTAGTTAGAGAAAAAATAGAAAGTCCCCAGCCAGGAATCGGTCTCGGGTCCTCTTGCACAGAGGCAGGTGCTATACCGACTGAGCTACGAGTCTAGTTAATTACTGGGTATATTTTGTAATTTGAATTTGTGATGTTTCCATTATTTTGTTTTCGAAAAGAATTGCATGTTTTGTACTCAGCCTTGATAGCCAGCCCCTTTCCTTTCTTAAAGTTCAGCCTAAGTACTGAGTCACGCAGTGGCAAGGAGGCGTGCCTGGACTCCTGAATCCTGCTGGAGAACCTCTTAGTAACGCGGGTTGCATACGAACATGACACAATCACTGCTTGACAGTATATGGAGTGCAACTAGGATCGCTTTCGGACTATATTAGCATTTCAGAAATAGGATTTTTGCTCTAAATGTGCTTAAATGGTATCTCCAAAGAAAACTGTTCTCAAAGTTCTCGGTTATTTACATTACTTTACAAGCTAGATAGTTATGTGCTTTTAGAGCGCTATCAAACACATTTACTTTTGGTAGATTTAGCGTCTGAGTTTCCCAGAATTACTTAACTCGTCTAATTAATACACACTTTTTCACCCTGTAAATTTTTGATAATTTTTATACAAGCAACGCAAGCTCCTAAAATATTCATCTAAAAATTTATTTGCTGTTTTTCTCTCTAACATTATCCTTCTCCGAATTTGTTTGTTTTTATGTAACGTATTTTCACGACCGTTTCCTAATACTATGCTACTGGAAAGGGAAACTAATTTATAGAGATTTAAATGTACAGAACTTGAGTATTAGACTGACTGATGCCACCATTTAGAATCCCAACTATTCTAATCATAAGACTATAGGTTGCAGTAGCCAAATGTCGAAACTAATGTCGAATCTCCTGTCAATCAAGGAAGAAGTGAGCAAAATGCTAGCAAGAAAAAAGGAACATTAAATACAATGGAGAAATTATAATACAAAGAACGTGTTCAAATTTCGTATATTTTTATGCCTCCTCATTTATCAGCAGAGTTTATAAGTAAGCCAATAAATGAAAAATAAATCTAAATTCAAGAAAGCTTGTCTTTCACCCTGCAAGGACACATCCAATCCGTCGGCCAACATTGCTTGTATTTATCCAGTTTAGATGCTGCACCATTTGCGGTGTTCTGAACAGTTCAGACTTTAAAATAATTACTTTTAAATCTAATGCACTAGAATAACTATTATCTACATGTTTATAAGCAATGAACGTCCATTGGTCCCTAAATTTGATCCCAAACACATTATGGCATCACTGTCTCTTTTTAAGGCCAACTCAAGACTGGGAAGAAAATACGTTGAGCTGGATTCAACTGTTTTCGTCCTTTTAGAAAGTAAATGCAACGCTTGGGAGTTAAGTATTTTCCAAGCTCAATGCCTGAGGCATCGATATAGCTAAATCAGTTTGTACAGCATTAAACAATATATGGTCGTACATGAGCTAAATCGGCTTCAACTACAGGAAATGGTTTGAAGTGCAGAATCAGCTAAATGAGGTCCAATCGCAGGAAAGGATCTGATTTGGTACGTCAGTTAAATGAGCTTCAACATACATCAGTATCTCTCGCGCTACACCATTGTTTTTCATTTAGACACCAGAAAGTAGTATGCTACTACGTTCTATGTATTCAGTGTGCAGCTATAGGACTAGAATTATGAATCCGGCACCGGATTCTCTGTTAAAACTATTATGAATAAAACTACAAAAGAAGTTGTTGGAGCACCTAGTATATAGTGGATTATGAGCAGTGCATCAAAATATTGATCATAATGCCTGATTTAACCATCACCATTTTCAAACAGGTTTCTATGTTTACATATTTCTGCTGTGTTGCTGTAGATAGAAGGCCTAGTGGTATTTCTATGTTAAAACTGTGCATTTCTTGCGGATGTTGTAAAATGTGGGGCTGTTTTCAATACTTCCTAGAAGTATAGGTTGACAAGGAGGAATTCTAGGGTTCATCATCCACTAAGAAGAAGCAAACAAAGCTCTACCGGAAAATGGACAAGCTGCTACGAGAAAAGTGCAATTGCCTGCGTGTGTCTATAGAGAGTGAAGACGGAGCTCTGTTGATAAAGGTGAAAGAAATCCCTTTTGATCGGACTTTGAGTGCTGGGCTTTGTCTTTATTCTCGGATAGTGCGTGAACTGTCAGGACTTCAGACATCGGTATAGTCGTGCCTTTAAGGAAACTTAAACCGATGTTCATGTTATTGACAGGTTGGCATTTGCGGAACTCTGAGAATTCGATTGAGGAAAAGTTATTTTCCCTGACGAAGTTACATCCACCACTGCAAATACCTCTTCCAATAAGTGTGTTAATGGCCCATTAGCACTTGGAGCAACAGACACGTAGTGGACAACTGAGTGTTAGTCACTAATGTAAGAGGTGTGATTAAGGCGAAATATCTGTTCGAAGGTCAATTTTTGTTCCTTAAATAAATAAATAAATTAATTGTTACCAGAGAACATTACAATTAATTTAAGTAGTTTCTGAATATTTATAAAAAGATTTTAATACAAATGGAAAGACTGTTTATTATTACTTTGATACCAATATATCACCGGAAATACATGTTATGAGACCCCCTGATTAAAAAAAGAAGCATTTATCCAAATATGTGAGTGTGTGTGTGTGTGTGTGTGTGTGACCACACCGTGGCCGAGTATTTAAACTACTCACCTCTCACCCAGGCGGCATGGATTCGATCCCAAGCAACCGCATGTGAGTTTTGTGGTGGACAAAGCGGCGCAGGGGGTGGGTTATTTCCGGGTTCTCCGGTTTCCCCCGCCAACGCATTCCACGTATAACTGTCATCGCTGCGGTAGTAAAACCGGGCGTTAAACTCTATAAAAATGCATGTGTGAGTTGGGTGGGGGCAGCATAGCTCAAAAATGAAAAGTTAAGTGCCAACATCGGCATTTTAATTTCGCATGTTCTAAGGATGCGATACGAAGATTTTCAAGAAAATTCCCCACCCCAAACTATTCTTTACATGGAAGATTTTTTTTTAATTTTGTATTGCTCAAAAGTGGCAAAAGATTTTGATTGAAATATCATATTTTTAAAATATTTTTATGAAAATTCAACTGTTTATCTAGAATCTTATGGAAATAGCCTGGAAATATATTTTCATTGAGAATAAATTTGGTATAACTGGTAACCGTAAGAAAGAGACAAAAAGCCCTGCACAAAAACTGCAGATCTCGTTAAAGTACAGAGTTTGTCATAATTTTTGAAGAGTTAACAATTTCCGAGATATTCCTTTTTATTGTTTGAAATTTTGAAATACTTAAAGCTTTTCTCAAACGGAAGTCCTCATTCGTGTCATATCTCTGTTTTGCTCCTGGGCATGCAAAGAGTTCCGCATTTCAATCGTATCGCCTAAAGAATAGATTTTAAACGATTTGACCATCGCTTTATCCAATTGTATTCCCTTATTTCTATTCTGCTTAACGGAACTAAGTAAAAAGACCATTTATGCTAATGTATATCTGATCAGCATGAATTATATGACAGAATACGCTTTTGTAAGAATAGTTTGTTTCGGAATGGGCAGAAAGTCATGAATGCAACGCAAGAAATTTTCTTTAATTAATTTTACATCTTAATAGTTCCATGAATAAATGTTATTTTCTATAAAGTTATGAATCTCTTTTAGAAGAATCTAGCTCAGGTTTTGAAATTTAAACCGCAAGGAGTTCATGGAACATTTACATGAGTTGGAATGACTAAAGCGATCAGGTATGACTGATTATCTTTATACCTGACGTTTAAATAACTATTGATAATGTTTAATAGACAATTCCAGAGAAACCCCTAATGTCCATATTTTTAAATATACAGCTTTAACATTTCGTATAATTTTTACTCCAGCTTATATTCGTTTCTGTACACATTTTCAGCGAACTACTCCAAGCAGTTAATTGAATTTTTAATTGGGAATTTAATTGTTTTATACAAAATGCCCCTTTGCAGAACTGTTTTCGTGATTCAAGTATAATATTTGGCAAGAACGTTCTTAATGTACATGCAAATAAAGTGGTATGCATCTTGCTGTATAATGAAAACAAAACCTACGGGAGTTTTTATTTTCTTTGTTTTTTGTATCTGCAATTTTATTTTGTTTTAAAGAAAATGATATGATATTTCATATTTAGTGCCACGTAAATGCTCAAACTTTCTTATAAACCCAGACCAAATTAAAAAACAAAGGTTCTACACATCCTTTATTTTAAAGTTTATTTCAATATCACCTAATTGCTCTGCAAGGGACATACTTTACGAAGAAAAATGCAGTTTTGAGGAATGAAGAAAATAAGAATACTCTCATCATTAGAAATTCAGTGCACTCTGATGTTTAGATTACCATCGAGGCAGTTGAAAAGGGCGCTGGGTTAAAAATGATAGCTCTTTTACTTAGAACCAGAAACGAACTGCTTTTAATAAGAAAATTATAAAGCATCATAACTTTGATATAACTTTGGATTTACGGTTAAATAACCTATAAAAACGCATCTCATGAAAATGTCGGCTTATTAATCTAGAAGTACCACAGTGAATTGGTGTGGAAAAATCCATATTTTGAAGAATATTCTACTATTTCCAGAAGTAGGTCCCCTTAAACGTGTGTTAAGCCAATATTACTTATCTACTGCATGGAATTCTATAGATGTGGTGAGATATATTAGTTATAGCAGCCTTAACAGTAGAACTTCTATAAACCAAGAGAATAGTGTACCATAAAGGTAAAGGTAAAAGCAAGACAACGGTGGGGGAGACCTCACGCACTATGGCATGCAAAGATCTATTGTGAGCTTACAGCCTCCAGTAAGAAGGGATGAAGTGTGGGAACCACAGGTGGTTACAGACCGCAGGCAGACAGACTACGGAGACATGTGCAAGTCCCTAAGAAAATGGTTCCAAGACCATAGTGCAGCCGCCAACACCACAGTTTCCGGATCTCGTCAAATGTCCCCAACCATGCGACAAGAGGACCACAATGCCGAGAAGCGTTCACAGTGCGCAAGCTATAAGAGCAGCTCCATAGAATGATCCTAGAATCACACCTGAAAGTTGGCTGGGAGGTGATAGGAAAGCGAATGATGGAAAGGATATCGTACATAATAAACACCCCAGTTGTTCGTCTAAGTGACAATAGAGAACCATAGAAAACTTCAAACAGCTGTTGATGGAATCTCTGACCTCGCGATAAGTAGCTATTAAGAGTTCAAGGGGGTCTCAAATAGTCACTATATCGCGCCTTAAAAGTGACTTGAAATGTTACAGGTACTTTGAGTTTCCTGACTTCAAAGTTAACTACTGTTTGAGTTTTCTCATCGCAACCCTGTGAAACAAGTCCTCTCATGAACATGCACTGTTGCATTAAACGACGCAAGGTTCAAAAGACGACAGTTAGGCCGATCTTAGTGCAAATCCCAACTCCTGGAATTTGAGCATTACCACCGTCTCGCGCTTTCTTTATGCTTGTCCCGCTCGCTCGGCCTGTCTCCCAATTATTACTCTCTCCACTGCTACTTTCTCACTGAGAAGTGTCCAAACCAAATGGAACGGGTGTACGGTGTATAGAATCTCTTCATATTGGTTGGAACGTGGGACATTTTATGCTATTGAGAGACCATAATGTACAGCCACTGAAGTTGGAAAACCGAATCGGACCTGAAAAGAACAGGAAACAATTCCATGCACTTTCAGGACTCTGGCCTTAGGAGTTCAGTGGTAGAGCATTGGTACATAAACCTGATCACCCATAAATGAGCAACTATTCGACAATACATTTTAAGCTATGATTCGAATTTCCAAATATGCACGATACTCTTAAGGGTGTGGCCTCGAAGACGCTGGTAGTCAAGATCGTTTAGCACGCGAGACCTGCGGTTCAAATCCTGCCAGAACCATCCTCCTTGACTGAAGTCTTTTGCTAGTTTTCATCAGTTCTGATAACTGGAATGTGTGGAGAAGGTATTCTAAATGTAGTCCTGGAACGTTTTCTGTCCCAATTTTGTTTCCCTTATGTGTCCACCACCTGTGCTACTGCATGCGGTAGGAGCGCTACCAAAAAAAGTGGCTAGGTTTAACAGAGATGTGAAGATCTAAAGTCGAACTAGGGAATATTATGAACGCTTGAACAGCAGTGCCACATTCAATAATGGCTATATGTTAGTGCTTGGATGTGGCGATATGCAAACATTCACAGCACCATATATTCCAGGACAGTAAACATATTACAGTGAAATCTTTGTTATCCCATGTACAGTATTCACAACGTAGCTATCAAACTCGTGTGGAAACTTGCCCCAAAAATTGGTGATGGAAGCAATTTGTCATAACAAAGTTGTAAATGCGAGTGTTTACTGTATAAATTAGAAGTATAGCATTACATCAGCTGTTATATCATATGATAGCTACACTCAACATTAACTCATTGAAATAAACAGCTTCGGTATTAACCGAGAGACCAGAGAGATCCATGCAACTTATTCTACGCTTAAACCAGAGGTGTCCATATGCGGCTTCTTTGTGCTAACACTGCATGATTCTGGCTTCAGTGTCTAGCCTTGCGGTTGAAACTGACAACGAAACTTTTGCTTATGGAGTTCTTGTCCCACATCACAGAAATATTAAGGAAATTCAAATTTTGACCACACTCGATCAAAACATCCAGAATTGCTTTGTAATAACAGAAGGTTGTTGGTATCTTTGGACATCCATAGAGAATCAGCATTTAGTTGCCCCCTTACTTCATCGGCCGCCGTGGTCTTGGGGTTATATGTTAGTCTCTGGTACCCAAGGTCGCGGGTTCACACCCGGCGGAGGGCCTTGAATTTTTTTTCAGGTGTAAAAACAGTTAGAATGGTTTCCTTCGGTAGGGAAGTAAAACCGGCGGTCCCGTGTCGTTGGTTTAAGGCACTAATAGAACCTCAAGCCTAATAAAGAGACCTATGAGCTAAATTCAGTGGTTTTTAATGTGCAATATATAACCGGACGCTAAGAACTCCAGAAGTAAAACAACGTTTATAATTAAAATTAAATTTTAATTTTAATTGGAAGATCATACAATACACCTGTTTTCCAACATACTATTTCATAAATCAGCGTTTTTCTCAAAAACACATTTTCACACTTTCAAAATGTTCCACGCGTTTCATTGTTTATTTAAATGCAACTATACTTTCCCAGAATGTGCAGAGGTATTTACTGCAATATTATAAAATACCAAATTATCCTAAAATCAATATTAAAATTTCACAATTTATATTTTTATGAAAAAGCGATTAATTTTAAGCATTACAATTTCTGATCCTTTTAAAAAATTATAATTCTGTAATCAAATTTTTTGGAATATCACATCTTAGAGCTTTTCTGTGTAGTTTGGAGCTCAAATTCAGAAAATGCGAATCAATTTTCTCAAATCTTATGGTGATGGAACATTTTGATTAAGCAATATACTTACATTTAGAAATTAGTTTATAGGTTGGAAATTATTTATCTAATTTGCATGAAATTTGGTACTCATTTCTATATCTATAGCAATGCAATCATAGTAATATTTTCCTTAAATTTGAAATTTCACTTCCAGTAGGTATTAGCATGAAGGTTCTGGTAAGTTCCATGTCAGTCTTCTATCTGCTCTAGCTGATATTTTCTCTGATATAAATAGAACAGACTCACTAGAAGTACTATGTTTCCTTCTGAAATACTGAAACGAAAATATGTTGTCAACTTTTGAAGAACTACACCCCTTCGGGGATCCTGTGTAAGCCAGAATAAAAATCAGTGATTTCCGATGCCACTTACTGCCTCCAGGAAATCTGGTAAAATTAATCAGCGTTCCCCGATACGCGGGCACTTCTATTTGACGTGCGACCTACACATCGGTTAGATGAACCGCACACGGGAAAAATCAGATTTTATGAAGCTCTGCAAATGAATAAGCAGTGCCGTGCCGTGGCCGAGTGGTTAGACCACTCGCCTCTCACCAAGGCGAGGCAACCGCATGTGGAATTTGTGGTGGCCAAAGTGGCGCAGGTGCGTTTTTTCCCGGTTCTCCCGCCAATACATTCCACCTGTGCGCCATCTTCATTTCATATACCAATGTCATCGTCAGCGGTGCTATATGTAGTAAAATCGGGCGTTAAACGCTAGCAAATAAATGAGCACGTACCTCATCAGTATACATTCATCCCTTCCCAACTCGTCATCCTAACATAAATTAATACATTAGAACAAATGTTTCCGCAGAATGATATTAAACTTTACAACTATTTTGGCCTCAAAATAGTCGTTTCACTTGGTTTTCTTTCTCAACAAGAAAATTTACATTATGAAGCCTCTTTTATGAGTCGGACTACATATACCAATACATCCGAGAAATGAAGGGCAGTTCATAGAAACTCAAATAAAATTCAGTGTTATTCAAAATAAGTTTTCTACCACTTACGGTTTATCAGTTATACAAACTTCGTATAGAATGAAGAGTTCTTTAGTGGCTATTACCAGAAAATTCAAGGTCTGTTGTGTATCTCTCAGAAAGTTAGTTAAAGTTCAAACTAAGTAAACAGTTGAATCGGCATATATAAAATATACGGTTTGAAATACTTTAGGCAGCATATTTAACTTCGATTTATCATTTGATTTATGTTTTCCATTCCATAATGCAGCAAGTTTTGATATATCGCTTAAGGGAAGTATACCATTTATTCGTACAACAGTAAACAAATTCCTTCATAATAAAGTTGACTTATACAACTATTCTCAGAAAATTCAAGATTCAGTTTGTTATGCAATATATTTTAATATATGGCAATTTAATGAAAGCTGGAAAAATGTTTTATGTAAAGGATAATTGGGTGGGAGGATTTATCTGAAAATGCTTTCGTCACATTTTTAGAAGATAAAAACATGAATACTAAGTTTGGTAATGATGCTCTTCGGTTCTGATTTATGCCATTCACAGAGACACAGTGGACCTTTTTCTTAGAATGCTTTTCTTGAAATCGGGGGTCCTCAAATCATGTATTTTCGGTGAAACCTCTATATCAAAATTTTTAGTAGAATGTAGTACATCCTATGTCAACTGAGTACGTGATACAGAAAGTAAAACTATTATTTATAGCATATGAAGTGTAAAATATATCGTAATTGGCTTTTTAATGTTTAAATACTAGTTATTATTAAGAGTTGTTGGCATGTAACTGTTTCTAGGACAACATTTAGCAGCCCACTTTTAAACATCTGACTACTGCATTCAGCTAAAAATGTAATTAAACTATTTTCGTAAAAGTGTATTTCAATGCATATGAAGTGGGTGAAATGGTGATCCTTTCTAAGATAGTGTGTAAAATTTATACAAAACTAAATCATGTGAATGTATTAAATCAGATTTTTGCCTCCCTTCGCTATAAATAGCTCTTCTTTCCAATTTGGGAGACGCTGTTTAAAAGTTTCCAAAAAGTCCTTATCTTAGTTTTACCTAAGTAAATTTTGTTTTTATTTCTATAGAATTATAAAGGATACTTTACAGCTGCATCAATAGCGATATCATAGAAGTATCCACTAGAAAGCTAATGCAAACGTATGTTTAAGATAAACAACTGTGAAAGACCAAAAACTAAAAAGCTTTATTGTCGTTTTTACATATTTACCATATGCTTGGACATAAAACGTATAGTACCCTCTCCCACAACATGCAATGTTAACCACCTGTAAGAACATTTTAGTAAGATGTTAAGTTTGTATCATAATTAATCACTAATATCAAATGTATATGCTGACCATAAAGTCCACCCTTTTTCCATGCAACCCGAGAAACAGATGAGCATCGAAAATACTTTAAAAGGAGGATAAAGTATGGAGTAATTCGAATCTGAGTTAGTTTTAGTACCTCCACATGTAGGACACCCTTCTGAGGTTGTGTGTTTCCGTTGATTTACCCAACGTGGGAGCTCTTCTGGGTTCCTCAGCCTCGTCGACGTCGTGGATCCAGATCTTGTATGTCGTTGTCTCATGGACAATCCATATGGTGATGTCAATCGTGACTAGCAGGAATTATGTTAGTGTGTGGGCGTAATTGGTGGAATGTAGAATGCAGGCGTTTTCAGGTTCACCCGAATAAGCCTGGTTGAAGTTTCACAGCACCGGTGATAACTCCATGTTTCCAGACATATTTATATTGTACTTCCTGGGTTTCCTGCCCTTTACGCTTGTGCGTCCAACATTCGAACCATCGGTCAATGGTCATCAGTTGAGTTGTTACGTCACCGGGTCTACCTGGTTGCTGCGCGTCTTTCGCGCTGTGTCGACTGTCAGTTAACAGCTTGTACCGTCTTTCACAAAATTAAAATTACACCTTTGGTTTGAACCCGCGAAAGGTCAAGAAATTCTTAGGCGTTCCTGCATAGATGGTATGAGAATTTTTCCGGTCCACATGACCACGCTCGCTAAAGTGCCTAGCTTTGATTCTTCGTGGCACAGGGGATCGTGTGTTCAGGCCCGCCTTGGGCATGGGTGTTTATAAATGTTTATATGTGTATTTCTAAATTAAAATAAAACTGTGAATAGGAAAAACAGAGGAAGTGTAGGGAAAATAGAAAAAAGGAAAAACGAGGAAAAATAAAAAAGGAGTATAGCACTGGAGTCCCCACAAGTCTCCGGAGCTGTATTTTTATTCTTAAAAATAGTGAAATTTGCCATATGCTTCGTTTCTTCTTCAAGAGCGCATGACACTCGTCCTCTTAGTTCCCAGTTTTAGAAACCAATATTTCAGCAGTGATTGTAAACTAACCGGTAAACATTGCAAATTCAACTTCAATTTACGCGCAGAAAATGCTTTGTTGTTGTGTGTGGATTATGTACTGCACAAGAAGAAAAACGCCCTTAGTGTTGGGTGCTCTGCTTGCAGAGTTAAATTTAATCAAATGTGACGAAACCTGCTGCGATTAGAATAGCTGGAGTAGTTAAAGCGCGTTACTACCAAATATCATAGTCAGAAGTTGAATTGAATCCCATGAGACGCCTTCGATACAAAGGAATATCGTTATTTATAAAACCTGTGCGAAGTATAAATGGGACCACTTACTGAATAAACTCAGCCTTTAGAGCACTAAATTAAATCGCTAGTTTTATTTCGCATAGCAATGTAATATTTCCCGGTATCTTATGAACGCTGCAATAAGATTCAAATTTTCAACTGAATGTTTTATAAAATATAAATTGCAGATGATATAAATAAAACAGGGAAATACGCCAAACTCAAATGTAAACTTTCCTCCCAAAATCAATATTTTTCTTTAAGCACCCACTTTCAAAGGCATCTTCCTGCAAATACAGAATAGTATTATTAGGTTAAGGTATGTATTTATGCAATGCATTGTAATGTTTACATTAGCTTTAAATGGATTTACGGAACTGATTATATCGCCTTCAATGCTAGATGATCTCGCTCGAAAAGTAGGAAAATAAAATGTTAAACACAAAAGTCTAAAATTACTTCTTTAGAAATATTCAGTGAACTTAGCACAATTACATTCCTCTTTAGTTAATTATACAGTCAAACTACACACATACAATGTTAATGTGAGAATATAACTCAACATTATCGAAAGAAAGTCATTTTAGTACATTATATACCTAGGACTACATTTAATAGTAAAAACATTGAATTAAAGATCAAAAGTGCATTCTTAAATGTAGTGGATGCCAGCAAATAAATTGTTAATGGTATATTAAACACAGCACAATGCAGATGTGAATTGCTTGGATGTGAAGAAAGCTTTACAGCCAGCGGCGTTGCAATTTTGTTTATTTCGAAGCACTAGTTGCCATGTCCCATTAACTGGATGTTCACAAGTGTGCTTTTATCCTGATTCTCCATTAATGGTAATAATGGACAATGTTGATGAATTAAAGACGTTTGTGAATGCTCCATTTCAGAAAATAAGCACGCGGGAGGTGAGGCTAGAGCCACCACCCGCTGGCGCTTTTCAATTCTATGTATAACGATGCAATGATTTCGGCTATTTCTCAGCTGGGATTTAGCACTCTATTCACTTAATAGGAAGTGTTATTCTGTTGACATCTTGGCAGAAGCTGTCCTTGTAAGCCCAAGTTCGTACTACCTCGAGAACTGGTATAACTGTTTGCAATTGTTTCTAGATATTCATTTGCATTTACTTAGAGGATGAAATGCACGTCCAGGACAAATATGAGTATCGCAGTTTTCAGTGTATATAAATGTGTGTGTATGTGTATATGTATATGTATGTATGTTTGTATATATATATAATACGTAGAGCTATAGGTGGATTGAAAAATTCAATGCCATATCCGGGATTTGAACCATTGATCTTCCGGTTCATATCTCGGTTATGGGATAGGATTTTTCAGTTTGGCTCTACCTATCCAATTCTTGTATTTTAAAGCATCTGTGTGGAAAAAAGAAAGAAAAAAGAAACGTCCTTCATTTGACGAACGATTGAATACTGAACGCATGGTAATCTAAGGCACCTCTATGTTATAATCGTAAACATACCTAATAGGTATTATAATTTTAATAATATATTCATAATCAAAAACCTCCACCTTGATGTAGCAGCTAAGTGACGCTTTGCTAACTAGAGGTTAAAATGAAATGAAATGGAAACAAAACAAAAATTCAATAAATAGGTGACTTTGCCTTTTTCGGGTATCTATAATATCTCAATTTACGTATTTCCAATAATCTTAGCGAAATAATCATCTTATCATACAATTATAAAATAACATTATTATATTCAATATGATGGTTAATATAAAAAAAGCATATTATTCTCGAATTATGTTTTGTAAATACAAGTTCTCTAGACATCGTTGTGAGAGATGCCCTATGATTTCGCCCTCAATTGCTGCTGTCAATTCCTGGCAACCACGTGGACAACGCCAGTTGCGTCGTTTTGCAACGAACTAGACCCTTTTCCTCTAAAAACATATTCACACTACCCAGAAACCTCAAAACATCGCGTTGGAGCTGTGAAGTTGAGGTTCCATGATTGTGAATGGACCGACTATATCTTGACCTCAATATGAAGGCAGTCGGAGAAGTAATTGCAGACCATAGTATGAAGCACCACAAGGCATCGTGATTGTTCGAAACTACTGGAACAGCGAGGCGACTGAGGAGAAGGCAAACTATTGGCCTAGTTTCTGTTAAATACACGATTTCCTGAAAATTAACAACAAAATTCATCAAATAGTATCGTTTTCTGTGAACTAGAGTAGTATGCTATCTTCTAGTTTAGGCTGCGAATTCAAATCTGGCTGAGAGCAATGAATTTTTTTTCTTCGGAAAGAAGGAGAGCCGGTGGTCCCATGTCTTAGATTTATGGCACGCAAAGCAACCTCAAGCGTGACCTCTTGAGCATATTTCCCTGTTCTCCTCCTCCTCCCTGGCACGAGAGTTAACAAGAGACCAGGCCTACCACCCAGCCGCTGCATCCTTCATCTCGGCCCGATGGCATCATGAATGCGGTACAATGCTGGAAGGTGGTACATGATCAGCGCCTCGAGTCCCTCCCGGCCGGTTGATACGGTCCTTTCGATCTGGAGCCGCTACTTCTCAATCAAGTAGTTCTCAATTGGCCCCCAGGGACCTCGCGAGACTGAGTGCACTCTGAGCCAGGTCTCCCAGTGAGGGAAAATTCCCCACGCCGGTATCGGGAATCAAATCCCTCTTGGCAAGCAGCCGCACTAACTCCGTGCTAAAGAGTAGAGCACTTTCCGGACTCTCATGCAAATACAGAATAAGACGCTGGGAACCATAGTAGTTAATGAGCGTTCAAAAAACAACCTCAATTTTATTTCCTTCACAGTCCAGTTTTAGCTTAGCAGTGCAGTCCCACAACATATGAATGCATAGATGTGTTATATTCTGTTATACTCTTTCAAACACGCTAAAAGTTCTGTTCTTTTGGGTCCTGTGAGGACTATGTGGTTCAAAGGATTTTCAGCTGAAATTTCGTAAGGTACTCGTTATCTCCGAGGCTTCATCTGAGTATAAAAGTAGGATAGCTGGTGGCAATTGGAAGTTCCTAGACGTTGGTCTTCCTTACGGTGGAGCACTTCAGCCAAGCCTGCTCAGTGATCAGTGGAGAGATCACTGATTTTCCTTTTGCCTGGTGTAATTGCTTATCCTCATAGCACTTCATTTATTTGTACACGTCAAAATATGATTTCACATCTCTAAATTTTGTGAAACCTCAGGTTATTCTGAAGATTCTTTGCTCCATACTACGTCTTGACTATTCTTTATTAGCTCTTTGACCAGCATACACTTTTCTATTCATTAAAAGTTTAGTATTTATCGTGATACTCGATTGGCTGCCATCAGATCATTTGGGTTAATACAACAGAATATGTCCCGTTTTCCAAACCTTTATGTTCATCAAGTATCCCTAAGTGCGTTGCCTTTCCTCACTTCAAAAACACTAATATATAACACACATTCAAAATAATTATTAAACCAAATATAAACCAATCTTGAAACAAAGACACAGTTCATTAATATACAAGATATTACATTAATAGAGAGATCCAAATATGTATCAATATGACTATTACAGTATAAAATCTTTCTCTCTCTCTCTCTCTCTCTCTCTCTCTGATTTTTGTATTGCTCTTGGCCATCTGGAGATTTGGAACTGTATAAGAAGAGCTTCTGTGGTTCTATAAGAGTATTAACTGTGTGATAATGAATCTGATGTAAACTTATTTAGCGTAGCCGTTTGACCTAAATCATGGTGCAGGATGATATATTTTTATGTAAGAATATGGCATATATGATAAATAAAATACGAAGAATATTGTGTATTCTGAAATCAGGTCTTATTTTTTACAGAAATACTTACTTAACAGTCATATACTTCAAATAAATGAACTACGGATGATAATTCCTATTCTTTAATTCTTCACAGAGATAAATTATGTATATTACAAGCTAATAGCTTTATGTATTTAAATAAATTTTGAAATCCTATAGACGTCTGCTATATTATATAGATGTTATAAGCAATTTGATCGACAGTCATTTAATGGCCACTAAAATTTAGCTACAATGTGAATTTAAAATCAAAGGAAGGTCAGTATAATTCACCTAGCCAGCATATAATTACTTAACCATAATACTCCACCCGTTGATATGACATTTAAAAACATTTTTCTTTCTCATTTTTAGTTTGACGCGTTGAATTTCAGTTTCACGCTGCGAATAGCCCAACACCCCCCCCCCCGAACATCACTCCGTTTTGCTGTGTAGCCTTCCGGCTCAGATTTCAATGAAATTTCCCTCTTCTGCTGTGGACAAAATGAACCCTGAAACCGCGGTAGAAATTTTTATCAGTGGCAGTATCACAGCTTTAATAGAATGAAGGCAATGAGTCATTAAAGCAGATATGATGACATTATGCAAAAAAGAAAGGAAAAAGTGAGAAGCAGCATTGAGAATTTGAAGTTACCATGCCGGACTGAATTTAAAAATGGGTGGGATTTGTGGTTTTACTGTAAAACATAGAATAAACACTTATTTTCTGTTATTTTCCTTCTCGTCCGTAAAAATGACTGGTGATTAAAGTTTATCGAGTCCTTGCATACACACATGCAATTAAAGGTTTTTATTGAATCCAATTCTAAAATTGTGTGCTGGTATGCGGTTATATTCATGTTGGACGAAGCAGTATTTACCTCTGGTGTTTGCTTACCAAACCATTTATTCCATCACATTCTCTACATATTTATCCCCATTTTATAGTATATAGAGGAAGAATGAACTGTCTTTTATTTACAGAAGACTAAATAATATAACGTGCTCAGAAAATTAATTAAAACTCCATTTAAAAATTGTAAAATTCTAACCAACAATTATATTTAACTTTTTCCAATAAAGAATCCAGGGTTTTTATTGAAAATTATTATAGAGGAACAAAAACATAATTCGATAAGACATTAAAGAGCAAGTTACTCGTTATGACTGTACTGTAGCACATGTTCATAGCATATAATGGAAAGAAATCTGGATACGTTTCAGCGAATTTGTAGAGCAACTAGACGAAATTAAAACTGAACAATTCACAGTTCTGTAAAGCGCAGCACATATGTGGCTTTTTAATAAATATGATAAAAGAACAATTGAAATATTTAAAATGCACTTACTAATATCTATTACTGGATTTACTTTTAAGAGCCGATAAAATAAATGATTAGCTTACCCACGATCTGTTATCTTGCGATGCCAGGAATAAACCTCCACAGTGGGCAAGCCACCTTCCAGCCTCAAACTGCCGAACGCCGTACCCTGGTCCTTCAACCCACTAACAGATAACAAGGAAGTTATGCGAATAGGAAATGATGCCAACGAAATTCGGGAAATGCAATAAATACAGGGTGGACCCGGGTGACCGTTTTCTTTGAGATTGACTTTCCTTATACTGTAGTGTGTGTGTGTGTGTGTGTGTGTGTGTGTGTGTGTGTGTGTGTGGAAGGGGGAGGGTGAGTCCAGGTGTCGACAACAGGCAATGTTGTGCTAGATGGCTTGCAACAAAAAAATACGTGTTCCATGCACACGACTTTCTCTACATCTCTGTAACAAGTTATTGTTAAAAAGCTTATTCTTCTATCTACTTCACAATAATCAAGATAAACATTAGCAGAAACTGTCTTTATTTCTTGGTCCCCTCTAAGTAGATGGTGGAAAAATCTAATGTGTTCCTTTCACATGGTGTCCACTAGCTGTTCGGTAAACAAACCGTTTACTTAAAACATAAAACTGTTATCTACATCATGCTAATCAAGATAAACATAAGCAGAATTAGTTTTATTGTTCTTGTAATTAGAAGGAGAATACGTCAATGCGCCGACTAAAGCGGTAGTCTCGTTCTTTAAAAGCCGGTCGCTATGTGAAACAATTGAAATTCCTATTTCTTTAACGAGAAACGAGAAGAACGATATTTTTCTGTTTGAGAAAAGTTAAAGAGGGTAAAATTGAAACCAATAATCCGGGATATCTCGAAAAAGTTAACTATACAAAAAATGCATGTGTGTGTTTTAATGAGACATGCATTTTTTGTGTAGTAAGTTTTTGTATATCTCTTACGGTTTGCCAGTTGTGCAAAAGTCATCCAGAGTGAAGACGTCTTCAGAGGCTATTCCCAGAGAATTCAAGATACTCATTTCGTTTCTTATAAAACTATCTTAAACATAAGATATTTTAATTAACATCGTTAGCCATTTTGGAGAAAATCATTTCGACAAATTTTCCTTGTAAACGGTAGTTTGGAGTAGGGAGATTTGCTTGAAAATCTTCGTGTTGCATCCTTGGAAGAATCCAAACTTAAATACCAAAACACAGGGATCATAAACATGTATTTCTGGCAAAATCTTGGGATCTAACTTTGGGTGCATTACAATACCTCCTCTATACATTATGTTGATAGTACGTGTAGAGAAAGTAATAAACCAACTGTCCCAGAATAAAAAAGTGTAAGAAATATACCATATATTGACCTGGATGAATGAGTAAGTAAGTGTATTTATTAACATAGCAATATCATACACAGAATTTCAACAGTCGCACGGGTCCACAGACCTTACGTGCTTTTGTAATACACATTACAAGCAATATTAAAACAACCACAACAAAGAATTAAAAGAGTAAACACGAAAATAAAAAGAAAGGAAATACACAGTCAAAAGCAATATTAAACAACAATAAAAATTAAAAGTGAATCCGAAAATAAGGATACAAAGATATTCAAATATAGCAATTTAAATTTCCAGCACAGAGTACACCTTCATAAATGCACCTCTTATAATAGATAATTACACTTAAAAGACATATATATATATATATATATATATATATATATATATGTATATATATACATACATACATAATATATACAACCCTAGCACAACAGTGACCTAAGTATGACATAATATATATGTATGTAGAACATTGTACTCACTTTTGTTTAGTGGATCTTATTCCCCCCCCCCTTCTCTATTGGCAGCCTACACAGATCTCAGATGTCTTGCCTTAAGTATAAATTTACCTAGCCCGTCCATGTTTTCCGTGCCTGCCAGTAGCGTCCAGCATGCTTCTAGCCCTACCTACATTCGCAGTGGTAAAAAATCGCGGCAAATATTTTTCCCGCCATTCCTCCGTACCCCTACATCTTGCCAAGATGTGAGTCCACGACTCTTCCTCCTCGCAAATGGGACAGATTCTCGTACCATTCTCGTCAGAAATTTTCGTGCTCCTCCATGATCCTAGTCTAATCCACGCGAGCCCCTCTCTAATGAGTTTGGTACATATTTTGATGTATTGCTCCTTACCCCACTCCGATTTCAGCCCAGACTGTATTTCTAATGACACCTTCTCTGTGCATTGCGCAATTATTTGCTGTCTGTCAATATCACAGAGACGTTTCTTAATTTTTCTCCAAATACTTCGCCTGTTTTCCTGCCCCGCCATCCAAATGTCTCCCATCCCAATGGTTTCCAATCCTTTCTTTAATTTTGATGCCCACGTCAAATTACCTTCCATTTGCAACTGTTCACGGTAGCAGACTGCCCTAATTAGAGATTGGTTTCCGTGAACGGGTCTCATCCAATATTTAACTGCTCTGATTTTGCACTCTATCTTTTCACTATGTACCCCGAATTCCCTTATTATTCCGCAGTTTGCTGTACCCCTCCCTACACCCAGAATTCCTTTCAAAAATTGGGTCCTCACTTGATCCAGATTCCCTGTTTGTTCCCACCCCCATATTTCTACTCCGTATGTCATCGTGGATCTAACTGTCGCTCCGTATACAGCTTCCATTAAGGTTATGGAGATATTCGGAATTCTGCAGCGTATCCGGAGATCTTCCGCCGCTTTCACCCTTGCCTTGTGTTTCGTAATGTCAATGTGTTTTGTCCATTTTCCGTTCATTGTAAATGTGAGTCCTAAGTACACAAACGATTTAACATTGTCCAGTATCTGTCCTGCATATGTCCAAGTCTCCTACCTGCTATAAACACAACCCTTTTTGAAAGTCATTGCCTTAGTCTTATTCACATTAACTGTAAGTAGCCATTCATCGCAATAATTCTTAAGTTTGTCCAGTCCTCGTTGCAATCCGTTTACTGTCGTAGAGCACAATACTAAATCGTCTGCGTATAAAAGTGCTGGGATCTGCAAATCCGCTACTACTGGTGCTTGAATATTCTCTATCATTGTATCAGTAATATCATCCACAAAGAGATTAAATAGCAAGGGAGATAAAATACAACCCTGCCTCCGTCCACTATATCTTCGGCAGCTCTCGGACACTCTGTTTCTGTCGTACTTCACACAGAATTCGACATTTTGATACATTGCCTGCAATGCTCTAACCATTTTACTTGATAACCCCTTTCTGCCTAGTTTGTACCATAATGCATTTCGATTGATAGAGTTAAATGCCTTCTTAAAGTCCACAAAAGCACAATGAAGCTTTCCCCGCTTAGCTAACAGTTGCTTCGTCCTTAAAGTGTCTAATATAAAAGCGGCATCTATGGTACTGTGTCCTTCTCTGAAACCCATTTGAAATTTTGAAAGTTTGCCGAATTTAGATTCCCAGTCCTTTATCCGGTTATATAACACTCTACAATACATTTTCTCCATAATTTGCAACAGAGTAACCCCCCTATAGTTATCCGGATTTCCAATAGTTCCCCTCCCTTTATAAATGGGATGAATAATGCCCTTTCCCCAACAGGTAGGGTAATTCCCCTCAATAAACTATCTGTTACATATCTGGAGCATACTCCTACCAAACTTATTAACATTGGCTGCGGCTTTAAAAACTTCCGGGGGCAGCCCATCCAACCCTGGAGCTTTGCCTTCCTTCAGACTCCTCAGCGCCTGTGCTATTTCTCGTGCTGATATTTCTTCGTCCAGTATTGGGATCTCAAGATTTCCCAAAATTTGCACTTCCTTTATAAAATTCCTTCGCTTTCACCTTTCCCGAATATTCCCATAAAATGCATTGCCCATTTTCTGGGAGAAATTTCGTTGGGCGCCTGACGGTTGCCTCTTAAATGTTTTATTACTTGCCACATATCAGCGTTATCCCCCCGTGTTAACATATTACTAATTTTCTGAGTAATTTTATCTTGCCACGTAGTTCTCTTTTCCCGTAAGAGCTGTTTATACTCCCTTTACTTTTTTGTAAACATTTTCCTAATGGCATCTCCCCCTCCCTTCTGAATTTTGAAAGAGCCTCCTCTGCTTGTTTCTTTACAGCTCTGCGTTGCTGGTCATACCAACCATTGAATCGTTTTACCTTTCCATGCATTTGGACTTTCATTGTCCCCGCAGCCGTTGCTATTATATGCGTTAGTTCCTCCGTTGTGTCTGCGTTCCTTTCCCCTAATCTTCTTTCTAATTTATCAACAAATACTTCGTTTTCTATCGGTTTCCATATAAATTTACTAATGAATCTCCCTTCGTCCCCCTGCCCCTCTTCAGGTGCATACGCCACCATGGCCGTCTCTATATTCAGTTCCAGGACAACCGGACAGTGATGTGACTCGATACGATCCCCCACCCAAAAATGTCTAATTCTGCCAATTAAACCCTGACTTATTAAAATAAAATCTACTACACTACCCCCACTTTCATTTATGAAAGTGAGTTCTCCCTCTCGATCCTTACCGTACTTGCCATTCATTATTTCTAAGGAGAAGGCATCGCAGAAAGTAAGTAATTGTCTGCCCTCCCCATTAATAAAACTATCCTTGCTCTTTCGTTGACCTTCGCGGAATTCCTTCCCCCATTGATGACCCCCCGTTAGGGAAATATTCTCCCCTCCTAACCTCGCATTAAAATCTCCTAAGGGAATTAATTCAGTTCCTGGAAACTTTTCCTGTAACTGCACTAACGTTTCGGTTAAGTCACTGAAGAAATTCCTGTTTGCTTACTTGGACGTTGCTGGCTGGTTGTATAATCCTATAACTATTATTTGTACTCCCCCTGTGCCAAAGATACAGCAATCACCCCTTCCAAACTGATTTCTAATTTATTTATCTCAGCCTCCAGCTCAGACCTGAATGAAACTGATACCCCTTCTGGCCACCTTCCCCTCCTTCCACGTGTCTCCTTTCCCCTACTAAAACTATGGAAATTAGCAAGTGTTACATTCTCTCCGTTTTTCCACCAAGTTTCTGTTAAACATACAAAGTCAAAATCACTAAGGAAATACAAGAAATTCTCGCTACCCAACCTTTTTTTGAAGCCTTCGATGTTCCATGTGACAATCCTCAGAGAAGGGGTTGAGTCCTATTGTTTCTATGCTGTTGGTCTTCCTACAACTTGGCTGAGCCTTTGTCGAGCTATTGTCAGCCTAAGGGCACGGAGGGGCGTTGTTGTTGGCTTTTCCGGCGAAGACTGTCTCACCCTCCTCTCCTCTTTGTCCCTCCCTGTCGACATAACTTGAGGCACCTGATGTTCTGCCAGCGGAGCAGAGGAAAGGATGCTGCTTCTGAAAATGCAACCGCTCGAGGAGCCTACCAGCGCTACCTCCTTAACACCAACACTCGAAACCTCAAACAAAACCTTAACCATCACCTCATTCCTGTGGTTAAACCCTTACCAGGGTAGGTACACAGCAACAACACCCAGGCTCACCACGAGTCTACCAGACACGCACGCACGCACTGCTGAGGGACCTGCTATCTGCTGGGCTGATGCACTGGCTACCTGCTCTAGCTGCCTTGTCCTGGGTTCGGTTTCCGCACTAGTTCTAGGCTGTTCCATGCGCTCCAGCTCTTGTCGGTTCCAGACTCGTCCGTTAATGAAGAGCTTGTCATAGCGCAATACGGCATGACAGCCCTGCCTCCTGGCCTCGAACATGTGTCCCTTTAAGAATTCTCTCTCTTCTCTTACACGCTGGCTAAAGTCCTCGCTAATGCTTACTCCCGTTCCCCGTAAATAACGAGCATCTCGAAGGATGGCCACCTTGAGTTTATAATGAGCCAGTTTACACACAATAGGTCGCCTTACATTGCCACGTCGACCTACACGATGGGCTATCTCCACATCAAACTCGCGGAGTTCGATTCCTATTTGTGAGATGACCCTTTTCACTATTTCCTCCGTCATCTCCCAACTCTCTCCCGCTTCTTCCGTCACACCATATACCACAATATTATTTCTACGAGATTGGTTCTCTAAATAATCCATTTTCTCTTCCAGAGCACGCATTCGATTGCGATGTTGAAAGGAGTTTCTCACGATATAGCTTTTGTTTAAGTGAGGGACGTAGAACATTCATTTCTGCAATCTCCGCATTTACCTTACTGTCCACTGCAATGCATTGACTATGTAGTGTACAATAATTGAATGGACAAATTTAACAGACATCAAGTACAATATACTGTACGCATTCTTTTAAACAACTTGTAATATGTAGGCAGGTGTCTATTGTTGACATCGGAACTAGCCCTCTTCCCTTCAACACACACAGACTATAGTACAAGAAGCCAACCTCACAGAAAACGTTCACCTGGATCCGCTCTCTAGTAATTAATTTTCCTAGCTTTTGCCTGATGAATCTGGGAAACTTCCGAACAAACTCGCAGACCAGGAAGATCTGATCCACAAACTCACGCATGCGATTTGCACACATTCCCGCCGCGCCACCTAAGTTTGTTAGCAGTTATTATAATTAATATAGTTTCCGTCTTTATTAACTATACGTTTATATTAGGTTGAATGTCTGCCAGGTGGTCCAACTGCCCCGTATTTGACGTATACTGTAACCTCTTGAGCCTTAAGAGTTCAAAATTAAACGGGGATATTTAAAGTTTAAATACGCCGGTGGAATACTGGCGAGCGTGATCTTTGATTTACACATCTAGCTATCAGCGGAGACTGTGGGCGGCTCTCTCATTACGAGGGTAAATTGAAAGCAGTTCTCGCCGAGTTCTGCATGCCAGGTTTTAAATTCATATAGCCCCGTTGAATTCTGAAACCCTTTTAACGCATCAAGGGATATCTGCATACAGCAAACACAGAGCAGTTGGGCCACGTGGCAAAGTTAGACCAATTTCCTTTGTGAGCAACGAATACCAAAGTATAATAAAAAAATCACATTCTTGTGAATCTAAGTTTATCACAGCGATACTTCAACAACTTCCCCACCACCACCACCACCACCACCCGCACCCCCAACATTCGTCACATCCCTGAATTTTTCTGTCCATAATTTCGTGTTCCTATGACATCCTTCTCACCTGCGATGGACGACTGTGTTCTGCGGATTGTAGCTGGATATCATACTACAGGCTTAAATACCTGTTTTCCCGGTACCACTCAATCTGATCCCAGTACCACTCAATCGGGACGCGGTTTCCAGCTGCGGACCCTTCAGGGAAGCCATGAAGCTTCGAGGCTCGTGAGCTGGGCCCATTTGGCGTCGGAGGCGTTCAGAACCGTTTGGGATCCTGCCCGTCGTCATCCGAATGTGATCGTCCTTCGGGTCGTTCCACTTATCCCTCCCTCCTTGGGGTCAAGCCGCAAATGAGCACAACGGCATACGTGAGGTGCTCTACTCCACTGCCTGTGGTCCCGTCCCTTAATAATCCTATCTCTAATCCTCATCAGTATGGTCCTCCCTGAATGAGTTTTTTCTAGTTTTTTCAGCACCCATATTAACTAACGCGAATTGCATAGGTTGTTAAAAACACGGACTCGTTGACAGGAAGCGCCAAGCCCGTTCATCCTGGATGTTTTCAGAGTTATCGTTTCAAGTATCACCAGTATCGCCGCCTATGGCGTCATAAGAAGTCAGAGAGGGCGTGAGTCACTAATCAAAAATCGCCACCCACACTGTCAGCCTCGTTTACTTCCAGTTGCGTCTGCTAAAATACTCTGGCTGTTCATTTTGTCCATGGTTCGCTCCCTTACTGAACGACATTCCAACTGTTTGGAAGATACAACTTTTCCATTCTTTCTCCAGAACGGAATTACATTTTCATATCTTCATTTGTATCCTTGTTCACATGTGTATATTAGAAAGGGGCTGAAATACCTCTCATATATCTTCCAATTTTCTACCTCATTCTTCAAGGTTCCCGAGTTCTTCACTTTAAATATTTCTAACTGTGTATCTTCTCTTGGTGCTTTTAATTTTTTTCATTTATTCATTTTATTAAACAAAGTGGGACTTCAGACTTTTTGCCAAGCATACCCTATGCTTCCCAAGTGGGCAGGTGCCTGTCAACTGTGTTTTGGGCGAAACGCGTTGTTAGAGCACCATATTTTTGGAGAATTATGTTTAGAAACCCATGTTATGCTTTGTAATGCATCATTTAGGTTTCCTGAACCTTGGTTGTGTTCATGGTAAGGTCCTTTAATATAGAAAGGGTTAAATATTTTTCGATTTACATAACCTGAGTAGATCTCAGCAACTGAAGTTTAACAAAGCTCACTACCAGTAAATTCGGATTTCTGTGACATCCGAGAACTTC
This sequence comes from Hymenopus coronatus, assembly GCA_030762935.1. Classification (NCBI taxonomy): domain Eukaryota; kingdom Metazoa; phylum Arthropoda; class Insecta; order Mantodea; family Hymenopodidae; genus Hymenopus; species Hymenopus coronatus. Next base: position 64,240,111 of record CM060900.1, read on the forward strand.
TTGCTCGGGACTGAGAGGTTAAAGCCCAACAATGGATTAGCGGAACAAAGGAAACATATGTTTCACTTTGTATCTTTGATGACTCCGAAACTGGCTTAGGTCACAGATCTAAGACCGGTCACTCGTAACCGAGTTGACGGACTTTGTTGTAGAGCAGCTATGAGGAGCCGAACAGCGCTGGGGAAGTACGATGTCTCCCGATTACACCTGTAGTTGTTATTAAGAGTGTGGTCGGCATGTAAAGTTCAGCAGTGATGGAGCTAGCCAGTTTTAAAGACGAGTGCCCGGGTAGAAAAATATGTCTTATTGTCTTTCTTCCTCAAATTAGGATTTACAAACCTTTCTTCGAGCATATAATAGAACGCTTACACATTTTGTCGACACAAATTTATCAAGGTCAGGCGCAGTCATAGACAGACGCAGTACTGACAGAAGGCTATTGTCGTTTAAGTTAGAGCGATATCACTCTTGGTATAGTTAATTTGTTATAGTCTTACCTGAACGTTTAGGTTTTCCATGCTGATTAGCATGTCCTGAATTAAAACATTATGTGATATTATTTTTCGCATTACACAACTGTTTGGAATACAATAAGCATTCAGCCACTTTACCACAATGAACTAGAAATAATAAATTTCTCATTCTATGCGAAATTGTATGTATCATTCTCGTGTAATCTCCTCAATGTCACCGTATGCTGTCATTCGTCATGTACACAGCTAGGCAGGTACATAGGAGTGAGTAAGGAGGAGTTGCCAACGTTGGCGCACCTACTTTTTGTAATCATCCAAAGGCTTTGTATAGCGCATGGCTAGGACTAACTTTGGGATCCCGTGATCGTCGTCTCACAAAGACCAAGTTGCTGCTGTCATTACACATATATTGCTAATAACCTGTGATATGGGGTTGTGTGACGTCGTAACCCTCTTATAATAAAGAGTATGCCTACGGCTAAAATATATCCATAACTGACGTTCCTTTGCATGATAATATTAGGTATTTATACAAATATGTGTGAACACTTCTATTACAAACCTGACGTAAGCCTGGTCTCCAATTAATCTGCTAATAAATATATATAGCAATCCACGTTCCATACAGCGGACCCGATTAGGTTTTCGTTCGGGAAAATTGCCAGGACGAATATTCTGGAGTTTTCGTCTTCCTGCAATGGAGCATAGCAATTAACTTTGGACGCCGGATAGCTCCGGGCTTATTTGTACGATCATTAATTCATATCATTGAACCTATAGCCTTCAGTGATAGTCGAAGTGGGACAACTGAATAAATAATACCGTTTTCGTATTCATGTTTCCTTCCCTTACTACTATCGTTTCTGATAAGTGAGACACTAATGGAAGCAAAAGTTGCAGTTCCGGTTTGCACGTAGCCCATATCATTTGGAAAACTATTTCTGGTACATCCTTTATCTTCAATTAAGATCGTGTGTGAGGAGAGTACACTGTTTTACATTATTACATCTGACTTAAAATAAAGTCTGTATCAAAATATTGAGATAATTCTTGTAGATACCACAAATACTATTAGAAATGCTGCTGCTACTACTACTACTACTACTACTACTACTACTACTACTACTACTACTGGTGATGATGATAATAATAATAGTAGCAGTAATAATAATAGTAGTAATAATAATAATAATAATAATTAATAATAATAATAATAATAATAATAATAATTGCACGTATTCTTCCCTTTGCTCGATAAATTCACCCTCTTCAAGCTACGATAATACGTCTGCTGGTAAATAATAACCCGTTGTAAAGCTGGCTTTTTTCAAGCGCTCAGTGGCGTCTAGGTGCAAACTTCAGCATCAAGCTGGAACGTGCTTGATAGAGATTCCGATGGTTATAATATTTGAACGGTTACTGGTGACTAACATGTTCCTTCGACATTTTTGTAGATTCGCACCCTGTAGAGATAAGTGTGTGAATTCGTGATTAATCTGTATATCACAAGGCCTGAACATCTTATCAGACTATTACAAAGACATAAAAATCGTATATTATGACGAGATTTGTGAATCTATGCTATATTTACCTTTCAATGCCACAAATTTTAAAGAGCCTACTGAGTAGTGGTATTTGGATTTTAAATATTGCAGACCAGTATTGTTTATCTTGTAGTGCAGACACTCTACGCTGCTGTTTTCGCAAATTTGCTGGCAACGTAATATGAGGCATTAAGTCTTCCAAGAGATAACATTTATTTTGGGAAACAGTATACGTTAGCGCAGTTGTAATTATGTTTCACTAGGCAGTTTCAAGCGCCAGAGTTGTCATTCCCTAACCCTTCCCTCGCACGAATACGTGATTTGTTTTTGATCAGAGATGCAGAAGGTCCTAATCATTCTCGCTCAATCCACAGATATTTCGAATGGGTAAATAAGGAAATGGCAAGTTAAATCTATTTTATTGTATTTTACATATTAAAATTGGCATTTCGCAGCAAATTACATATAATTATAATCGACTGCGATCCATTGGCGAGGGTAATCTCCCTTGCTGACCTAGCATTATTAGGGATAGCATCTTGGGGACGGAGAACGGGACAGAATTGAAGTTAGCGCAGCATGGTATATAGTTGTGATGTGTTGGCAATGCGGTACTAGTAGAAGGAAAATGGGCAGTGGCTGTATGAACGGCAAATCTTCATGCAATCCATTTGACGCAACAAGATTTTACAATCTTGATTGAAGAGAGTGCACTATTATCAAAGGCATTAATTACCTGTAAAACAGTATTGTAATATACAGCATAGTATAGTGCTGCGTCGAACCACGTTCCCCAAGGCGTTGCTACAGGTTGTTTACATGCGGTGCGTGCAGTCGCCAATGCAGGTCGGTCTCTACTCGGTAGGTATGCAAATAGTATTCTCATGTGTCCCACTAGCGGTCCCCAAGATGCTACCACTACTCATGTATGACCGGGGTCCTCAATGTCAGCCCATCTCATACTATTCCACTCGCCCTTTGTTTGCATAACATAAGAATTATATAAACTGGGTTGCTTTGCGAGAAGTAGTTCAAACACATTCACAGTCAAAGTTGCCAAAGTAACAAGTTAGTTGGAGCGCCAGCGGTTGGTTGGTTCATACCGGAGGGGGTTCCATACTTCAACCCTATAGGCATATTCTTTGCCAGACCACCACGGATAGGATAATATGAGAATATCCGACGGGCAGCCAAAATCGACCATGGGGAAAAGACCTACTGCGGTCAGTCTTTAAGGTAGCTCAAACAGTTCTTCTTAATGCGGGAAGTGCTACGAGTCCTCTCTCTGGGGCAGACTGAACTCCCCAAGTACTACCGACCATCCTAGCGCCATCCCTACGCCGAGAGCGGTACTTCCAAAGCACATTCAGCACCACGGGGAGGCGTCGTTTGCAACCCAGAAAGACACCGGTGGGAACGAAGTGAAGATGAAGAATGTGTAGTATTACGACTTCAAACATAAAAAATAAAATTCTTGTCTCACAGCAACGTTTGATTAGCTTTATCTCGGTTGTCTTTATCGGTTTTTTGCCTCCATCCTCAAGATTACTACCGTTAAATTTCCACTAAAAGATGGTATTAGCTAAGTATGCATCTCACCATATTTTCTCAGTCCTTTCATTTTATTCAGCTTTGTTAAGATGAAATTGCACGTTGGAATATTAAACAAATAGCTAACGGTATACGCAGATTTATAGCGAGGTTTCCTAAGACAAGAATCCCTTAATGTAAGCTTACCACTTACCCAAAGAGTACTAAAGCACGTGAATTGGTTCTTCCCTACGTACCTATATTCCCTCCGAAAGCGTGGATCAGGAACTATGTTCCTAGGTAACACTTTAATTCACGCTGACGTGAGGTGAATTGTTGATTTACTTTTATTAAAGTTGCTGTGCTTTCGTATCACAGAGTATCTGAGCAATAACGTAGACATATTGATCCGGTTGCATTTCAAAAGAACCTGTAAATTGGAATTAACGCTATTTGTGAAACAATTCACACACTTTTCAAACAAATCAAAATATACACAAATGCGTTTGAAATAGTACTAGCGATATAAACCAAATTTCCATCAGAATTAAGGTTTGTACATACAGGGTTACTACAAACGAAATAGACAACTTCAACTGCCTGTAAAACAAAAACTATTAGAGATAGCAACCTAATTATCTTGGAGGTATGTTGAGAAACTGTCAAAGTTTCGTTTGTTACTATTGGTAACGCTGTAGTGTTTTGTTTGTTGTTGCAGAAGCTGAAATGGCGGAAAATCCTGTGGAAAAGGCATATTGCGTGTTGAAATTTGCTAGAACGCAATCAGCAACTGTTGTCCAACCACATTTTAGAACACGTTACCACAAAACGCCACCGACTAGACAGTCAATCTACGACTGGTATAGAAAATTCGAGACAACGGGATGTTTGTGCAAAGGGAAGAGCTCGGGAAGACCAAGAGTTTCGGAAGAAAACGTTGAACGTGTTCGTTCTGCCTACATAAGAAGCCCACAAAAATCGACATCTAGGGCAAGCATGCAATTACAAATTCCACAGCAAACTGTATGGAAAATCTTGCGGAAGTGACTGCACATGATGCCTTACAGATTACAGATGTTGCAGTTTCTGAGTGAAGAAGATAAGGTCATACGGCGTGACTTTTGCATCGACATGTTGCGACATGCTGAAGACGATGCTGGTTTTTGTGAGCGCATCATTTCATTTTTATGGTAACGTGTTCTAAATTGTCGTCTCAACATACCTCCAAAATAATTAGATTGCTATCTCTAATAGTTTTTGTTTTACAGACAGTTGAAGTTGTCTATTTCTTTTGTAGTAACCCTGTAGATTTGAGCGTTGAGCACATTAATGAATAGTTACCTGCTAAATTCAATAAAAGCTACAGCAGAGTATAATATATTTAAACACAAAATGAAGATTTTTTGAAGGAATACTGCCATTACTCAGATGACGTGTATCCAGAGTTCATTAAATATTCGTTCATATGTTTTCTAAGCTTTATATTCATTACAGTTTTAATATGTATTAATTTTACTAAACTTACCATCCTCTGTGGGTTAATTATTAATTAACAGTACATTATACATAATATTTATAGATTTTGGGCATATTATTAAAGGTAGTAATATTTATTAAGTTCTAAATAATACAATAATTTCGTCGCACAATATTACTTCCCATATTTTACCTATCTTCACAATACTGTAAATGCACAAACACGCATGCACACGTGCCATACAAAAACAGAACAGACAAAAAAAAACACAAAAGAAAACACCTATATCACACATACATACATTTGCACTCATACTCAGAAATACACCAACGTATTCACTCACAGATATAAATAACTGGTATACCAAATATCTCTATATAATATTTACACAAATATCTTATCTCTTAGTACACGTACTTGCATTAAGCATGAGCCCAGGCTTGGCCAGTTTTGGCTGTTTGGAATCAAGTCCCAGCATGCTGTCCTCCGTCTGTTTGAAGCTAAAAATACTTACGGCTGTAATTTTTTTCCTGTTTTCCTCCATCGGTATGTAATCTGCCAAAATATGTGTCCAGTCTTTCTGATTCCCGCATAATGGGCAAATCCTCCCACCAGCTTCATCAACAACCTTACAAGTTTTCCACCTTTACAATTTGAGCCTCGTTATTCCCGTCTTGTACTTCAAACGCAATTCTAAAATATGTTTCTTTACCGCAACAAATTTTTATTTAATTTTATAACTCCAACGACGATGTTTTTCTACATTCAGATTCTATTTGCTGCCTGTAGTCGCGTAGTCGTCTGCCTACTTTCTTCACAACGCTACATCTAATTTCATTACCCCTTTGCCAAATACTGTTTAAGCCATTTTTTCATAATCCTCGTCGTATAGTATTCCTAAATACGTCAGTATCCTGATATGCTTTTTGTATTGCGTAATTGAACTTTATCGTTAATATTGCAATACCTATTGAGCTTTCTGTGGCTTAGTCTGTTTACATGCTATACTGGTAGAAATAGTTGATGTCTTCTTTTAAACAGGTGCTGATTTTATTACATAAAATAGTGCGTAGTTATATGTTTCTTATTTCTTATGTGTCATTCCCCATATGACGCATTTTCAAATATAATGCAAATCGTATGTTTTGTTTTGTCTAATGTACATTTTAACTCTAGCTTTTACTTCCTCTACACGCACTATATATAGTAGGTGGACAAGGTACTTTATTCCACCAAAAAAATTCGATGTCAACATTTTACCGGAGGTATATGTTTTGAGGTGCCCTGAATAAATTTTTTTTAGGAACAGTCCACTTATGTCATTGAACAGCATAGCTCCAAAACGAAAAGTCGTTACATTCAAAACTTGATATTCAAGTTTATCATTTTCCAAGGATGCGATACGGAAGATTTTCAGGAAAACCCCACCCCAATTACCCTTTACGTGGAAGACTTTTGTAAAAAAAGATATTTTATAACAGATTTCTAACGATTTTCATTAGAATAAGTTATGTTTAATTTATTTTCGAGTAAGTGAAAATTTAACTTTGAAATCACTTGGGAATAGCCTCTGAAGACTTCTGATCGCTGAATGACGTTTGTATAACTGGTAAACCATAAGAGATAGACACAAACTTATTGCGTAACAAATCTAGATCATATTAAAGCACACAATTTAGTCATATCGTTGTCTTATCTAGATTTAACCATTTCCCAGATATTCCTAGTTACTTTTCTAAAATACTCGTACTTAAACTTTTCTCAAACAGGAAATCTAATATTTTTACTAATATATGTTGTTTTATTTCTGGCCACGCAAAAAGAATTTCAATTTTATGATTTAGCGAGTAAGTTTTAGAAGATTTAACTATTGCTTTAGCCTAGAGTACTTATAAGGAACTAAGTAACAAGAAATTTTCTGCTAATGTTTATCTCGATTAGCCTAATGTAGATAAAATAATATTCTGTCACAACAGTTTGTTTGCAGAACAGGTAAAGAAAGTCATGTGAATGGAACACTTCAGATTTTTCTTTCGTGATTCGTAATTCAGATTCATCCTCTTCTCTATTTTTAAATGTATATCCTCTGAGATAGATGACTGTTCTGCATTGCGTTCGAATATGCCCCTTTAGTTGACGGAGGCTGCGATTTTGAATTTTCTCTGTTTATGGACAGAATGTATATGCCTTTAATTCCAGCATAACTGTTCTAATTTTTTGCTGACTATTTCGTTCATGACACGTGATCGTAAAAGGTGGCCAATCGTGGTGCGTAAAATTTAAACCAATCGGAACTCATTATCTCTGCCTTCTAATCGTATTTTTATCACACCCACGTGCAATTGTTTTTCTAAATTTATCGTGTCCACATGCATTTTTTTCCCCTCAGAACTAATGTTCGTCTCATAATAGTATCAGTGTGCAGTGATATTCCCGTATATAATGGCTAAAGTTGGAAACATTTCGCTAAAATAGACATAATAATTGAAAACTCAAAGCCACAGAATACTAAAAATAACAGAGAGAGAGAGAGAGAGAGAGAGTGTGTACGTGGAACCAGTTCAACGAATTCTGTAATCAACGTGGCCATGATTTAAGATATGAACATCAACTTACAGTGATTTTGGTGTAAATATACTTCAAGACAAATGGAATTTTAAGAATAGTATTCTTTGTGTCCATATGGGCTAATCATTGTTATTTTATTCACGAAATAGTCTTATTAAATGTAACACGAACTGCAACCTTTCTCTAGATAAATTCGATAAAAGTTGGAGCTCTCGTTATATTACTTATGATAGGCATGTTAGCACTACTGAATTTTGCATGTCTTTGTGGACTTCTGTGAATGTAGGGTGGGACAAACTGAGGGTATTTAACTCATATTTCATGTTCATCACCCGAAAAGCTTCAGCTGCTATACACAAGTTGGGAATCAGCGACACGCGATTGTACGTTTCGCGAAGTATATAGCAGCGAAAGGTTAGTTCTGAAGGCCCTGTACCTATTGCAGTTTTATTGGTTATGGCTAGTCCATTTTATTGGAATGACCCCGGTGGTGAAGCTCACTAAAGCGAGAGACTGGTAACCGCAGGGTCGTGGCATGAAGTCCCGCCTTGGGCAATGGGTGCAATTAATTGTATTCGGCCGCTATCTTTGGTTGCATGTGTTGTGTACTGGGTAACGGTCACAGACCACAACCCCATGCATCCCGACATTACTAGAATTTATTGTGGTTCTTCTGGTTATCGAACATCCGCAGCGGACACCTATGACCCGCGCACCCTCATGATCCATTCTGTAGTTAAGACATCTCAAGATCGCATTGGAGTTGTTTTAACATCGTTAGTATCAAACACATTGTCGTATATATAACATTTTTAAATAGCTAACAACAGATAAAAAGACTAGGTTAGTCTATATTGATATTTTCACCGATGGAAATCACGTTTTATTTATGGATGCTCTTTAATTGCTGTAGTTCGCAGGGTCCCATTCTATACTGGATGTAAAAGAGTTTGCTCAGAGGTCTCTTTATCAGGCTTGAGGTTCTTTTATGTGCCTAAATCAACGACACGGAGCAAATGGCTTACCTCCCTTCCAGGATTTTTACGCCGAAAAAATCTATCTTCTTCCGCCGGGTTTGAATCCGAGACCTTGGGCATATGAAGCATTACACCAGAGAGGGCAATATTTGCACCGATGCAGTTTTAACATGTCAATATGTTGGTCCCCATGGCCGTGCTCGCTCAAGTGTCTTGCTTTGGTGCTTCGGGGCGCAGGGGATCGTGTGTTCGAGTCCCGCCTTGGGCATGGGTGTTTATATGCTTGTGAAATGCGTGTGTCTGTCTGTATTGCAACAGCAAAGCGGTAATCAAACAGAAAACTAAGTAAATGTTAGGAAAATGCAAAACGAGGGAAAAGGGGTATACGGGTATACAGAGTCCCGACCAGACTCCGGAGCTGTATTTAAAAAAAAAAAAAAAAATAATAAATGGGGTGTTAGCCAAGAGTGATTCTCGTGTAATATTCACTTCTGAGCTGTGCCATAACTGTCTTATACGATCATGTTTGCTTATACTTCTGTTTATCATAATTTGTGAGACTTCTGTTGCTTATTTTTGTATTTTTTTAATGTGTGTCTTTTTTGTAGTCGCAGTGATTTTGTGTGTTTGTTTTGAGTACATTGTTCCTTCTACAGGAATATAAATATTAGCCAACGTAACGCGCTGATAACCATAGCAGTTTTGCGCCACCCGAATACCATTATTACCAGGTGGCCCAACCGATCCGTATTTGACGCGTACAGATTACCTTCGTGCATTAAAATATTTGCATAACTCAAAGGGGCTACATTAAGTCAAATCCGACAAGTGGAGCGACATTTGTTTTGCCCCTCTTGCTTATCAGCGGAGATGGTCACCCTCGACAGTTCTTCAGCGACCGGTTTTAACTTGAAATGTTAAGAGTTCAACTGTTTTGTCGTATAATGGGATACCTGCAAACGTCAAATACGGGGCAGTTGTGCCACCTGGTATTACAAGGGACATTCAGAAGGCAGATAAGGATTTGGCATAACTAAATAATGGTGAATGATCAACACACAAATTTATTTAGAAGTTATAGTACCTTATTGTGTTTCTCAACGTAATCGCCATTGCTACCAGTTTTTCAATGCCAACTTCTCCACCCTCAAGTAACAGAGAGGATGTCACACCCGCTTTGAGGTCCTCATCGTTTGGAACCTTTGTCCATCAAGAAAGTCAGGTAGTGATGGACGGTTTTCCTCAATTCTTTCCAATAACATCTTATTTCAGCTTCTCCTACTCCGGTCTTCGTCTTGCACATTGTCCTTCCTTTATTAATCATTATGATACGTTTCCAAATTAAACATTCATCTATTGCATTATCTCCATACTTTGCCTTGTCTATAAATTTCAATTGGCCGAACATTTTGTTTATTCAAAATATCTGATATGTTCCATTTATATGACTTCCTCTACCTGTTCCACAAACTACTGTTATAACCACTTATTCTTCAATTTATATCATGCTAATCCAGATAAGCATTACAAGAATTGTTCTTGCTTCCTTATAAGCAGAATGGAAATAAGGGAGTACACTAGGCTAAAGCAACAGTTAAATATTTTACAAGCCGGTCTGTATGAGAAACAATTGAAGGTCGGTTCTTTTGCAAGGCCAGGATAAAACAAGAGATACGAAACAAAAAATGACTTCCCATTTGGAAATGTTTTATGTAGCTTAAAATTGAAAGCAGCAGCAAAGATAACTCGGAAACTTAACTCTACAAGAAATGTATATTGCATAAATAGTTTGAATGACATCTACATTTCTGTAAAGTACATTTTTGTCTATTTCTTACTGTTTACCAGTTATGACAAAGTCATTCAGAATGAAGGAGCCTTCAGAGGCTATTCCCAGAAAATTATACATATACTTTCGTTTTCCATAAAAATACTTTAAGCAAGTGGTATTTTAATGAAAGTCGTTCTGGCCATTTTGAAAAAATTTACATTTTCGAATGAAAATCCTCCCTGGAAGATACTGAACTTAAATCAAGTTAGATATCGAGCTATTCCGTCCACACACATACATACACGCACGCAAGCACACAGTTTTTTCTAAATATGCTTCAGGGGACCTAAATTATGTTTTCCGGAGATATCTAGGTATCGAGTTTTTGGGTGGAATACAATACTTCATCTAAATTGTGCATACGTGCTAGAGAAAGTAATAAGTATTAGTTATTTCCACATATGTCCTCATGCCTTGTTCTTCAATTCTTGTAGAATAATTACTTCAGTGGCGTTATTTTTTGACTGCGTTGAAGAAAAAATTCGCAATTAGGGCAGGAGAATTGAAAACTGTGAAATCATTTTCCTGCAGATTCGTGCAAGATGAGTTCTTGTGATTTTCAGCACGCTGTACCAGTGGGATTCACCAGGACTCGTTACTTGATTAAACGCGTTGTTGGTTCCCACCTGATGCCTGCGGCCTATTCTCACACATTCACCCTTTTACTCTACGTGACCTTCATTCCTATCATGCTCGATGATGAAGCACACAGTCAATGTGAATGATGTGAAAAATTTGACTAGGTTACTGAAATTATGCTCTAGATCTAGTGTGTTTATTGTTCAGATTTCGTCTGTGTGCAATTTGATGGAACTGTATTTGGCGGATAGGTACTTGCCTTCACTCGTTATGTGGTTTCCCGTTTAAAGCTTAACCAGAAACGAAACCGCAAACACCAGAGCTAATGCCCGATGCCAGTTACTGCGGTAGATTTATTAGTACTAAGCTTTCTGCTTTGAAATGAGCAACTATAAGTCTTCAAGAGGCGCAAACTACAGACCCGCAGAAACCGCATTGCGGAGGGATTGTGTTATCTACAGGCTCTGCAAAATCTCACCAGAAAATATTAGTATATATAATGTCTTATTTAGAAAAAAAAATCTGATATGTTCAATAACAGGACTTCGGAGAGAAAGTAAAGCCTTTGGTCCTGTGTCGTACATTTACGCCACGTAAAAGAACCTCAAGCCTGATAAAGAGGCCTCCGAGCAAAATAAACGGTCCTTGACGCCCAGTATAGAATGGGACGCTGAGTACCACAGCAGTTCAAGAACGTCCATAAATAAAATGTAATTTTTTTTTTCATGTGGGAACTTGTCAACTCAAATGGTGATGATGATAATTCCATGGCACGACTGCTCACAAGGAACCTAGGCCTACTGCCTGGCCGCTGTATCTCCCACCTCCGTCCATGACAGACGTCATAGTTGGGGTGCAGTATTGGAGGGTGAGAGGGTGTCCACACACAATCTTTTCTAAACATTATTTTTAAATTAATTTTTTTATTTATTTTTTTGATTTAGGGGTCTCCGTGACATCTTGGTATCGTATTTTTAGGTAGAATTCAATAACTTATCTGCCTCTAAGTAATTGTACATGCACACTAAAGAAAGTAAAAACATACTCAAAGGAAACTTGAGTTGGTAAACACTGCAAACTTTTAAACAAACGTGTTTGTTTCGTTCAGATAAAAATATTCATAGTACATCCATATCGCCTTGTGACTTTAAAATTAGACTAGAACAAATGAACAAAGGCGTTGTAATGGGTAACAATTATCGTAAAACTAGGTTTCTTTCTCAAACTGGTGACAGACAATACGTGCTGTTATTAGTTGAGTTCTGGCAATAATTGATTGCAACGTAAATTAGCCATTCATTAAAAGTACAAACTTGGTGATCTTGTATGTTTGTGAGAAGTTATTCTTCACGTTTGGGTAAATTTCACATCATATTTTCACGTATGATATGTGTGTGAAATATATTTCTGATAGAAAATGTAATGCAAATTTTCATCCTAAGTTTCCGGATAGTGTATTCCTAAACAGGGAGTTATTTGAAAATAATTATTGCGTATAGAGGATCGGTTTTGCAAAAACGGAAGTGCAATAATGTCGTATACGGTCTAGAAAATGGATGAAATGAAGATTCAGAGAATGTATCCGCAATTAAAGCCATGATTAAAAAGTATATATAGTAGTTAATGTTTATATAGGTTGCTCTGTGAATTTCAGTTGTGTACTAATTTGGATGTGAGCGCGAAGTTTCGTCCAGTGTAAGGCCGCTGCGTATCCAGACACTAATTCAGCGCATTTTAATGGTTTATTGTAATACTCCTCTTTCTGCCTTTATGGTCTTTAAACTTGAGGCTAAGCTTTGCTTTACTATCCATTTCCATGAAATTTCAAAGTTGTTGAGCTCATTCCAATAGTTCGATTTACCTTCTAATCAGATGTTTATACAACCTCGTTTTAAAACTTGTTACTGAAGATTCATACAATAAGAAATAAAATAGAAAAATCAATTTCGTACATTTATTTTTATTTGTTCATTTATTTATTTTAAGGATGCAGGTAATATCAGATTTAGAAAATGTAACCAGAAGCGTATTAATTTTTATTTCAAATTTATGCCTCCAGCAGTTATATCCAAAAGCTTGGCTCCTCATATCAGAACGTTGAATCTTGCTTATTCTTCCGTATAAATGCAAAAACTACGTAACATTTGGTGCACTCATGGTTTTTGTATTTCGTGATCCGAGATAATCCTAGGGAAACACAAGTTCACAGAAGGAAACATATGGGGCATGTAGTTCTAAGATATACATTTGTCTAAAGTATTGTCGATTTTAAAGTTCATATACTTTACCATGTCTGCAGAAGTATGCAGCATGTTCAATTATCTGCGTCTAATATTATAAGCTCAGCTAAATCATAAGCCAAGTTTTTATTGAAAACTTGATAGCTTCTTGCCTATCACAACTGAAATAGAATAAACACAATAGTTTCAGAAATACACGGAGCTACACTTTCATCACAAGATAAACTTTATGCTAAAACAACATACAAAGTGAGAGTACATCTCGCATACAAGTAATTAGGACATATTTGCCAATTTAGTGTTCTTTCAAACATAGAATGCTCAGGTTTCTGGATTACATAATACCAGCATTGAAGGCACCTACGAACTTTGAATATCCCTATATTGACATTGCAATACGGTAGTAGTACACAAGGCACAGAAAGAAACTGGCACGGTCTTGTTCCGTACGCCGCATTCCTTACCGTTTATATGGTACTTTATTACGCAATGTTTTTATTTTATTGGCTGATATTGTCACCTTGCAGGTGAGTGTTCTATATCAAACCAAGAGAGCATACCTATGCTGGGTTTGTCAACTCATTCGCTAAGGAATAGCCACCTTACTCAATTGGAAGCTAGATTAGGTAACATGTAATTAGAGCGACGAAGGGGCCAGCGGATATCAGAAGACACACCCTATAACTGCCCGTAAAGACACTAAGAAATTCGACGTCTAATACTATTTGTGCTCTGCGTACATTAGAAATCTGAGATTAGATTCGAGTGGTAAGCACTCTATGCAAAACTGTTGTCATGTATATCTAAAAATAGGAATCCTAAAATGATCCATTGGTAAGTTGGCTCAGTGGTAAAGTGTAAGGCGCGATTTCGAAGCTCCCGGTACTTACTCCGTGGACACTTGAGAGCTGTCTGGTGCCCTGCTCTTTCTATGGGAAGCTCTAGAAATGGGGTGGGTCTTCGAATCAAGAAATATTATGGACTTCCACGTGATTCTGTGATCTTTCCGTCCAAGACCTCTGGCTTCCTGCGGTTTTTCACTTCATCCCTTGCATCTGAGGGGCGGTACCCATAATGCTAGGGATTTTCCATAGGTGGGATTGCGCGATGTGTGCCCCTTCATTGTATACCATATATATTAAGTTCCAAAGCAAATTTTATATTTAAGAGGTGTTTGGTCTTTTTGCTCTGGTTATGGTTGCGGTGCTAATGCTGAACCCATCACTATATCGCCTCGGGGTATTTTAGAATCTTATATAAAACAGAAGAGGAGAATAAAATGGCTTAGGTTGGGAGGGTGGAAAGCTCGTAAGGTAGTTGATGCTGGTTGGAGGATTTGTTGTTCATTATGCAGGTAGCAGGAAGACTTGACGCCGCAATATTTTAGCAGTTGTCGTGCAGATGGAGGATGTTAGGAAAAAAAAAGTATTATTACTTGAGGTCCTTTCGACTTCAAAGAGACGGAGAACAGGATGCTGGAATTTTATTCTGAAAAGTCATAACTGACTAATCCTGAACCATACTTAATGGAAATATGTATGCTAGAGGATAAGGTATTTGTGTAAATATTATGTAGACATATTTTGTATATGAAAATTTATGTGTGAATACGCGGGTATAGCTGTGCGTGCGAGTGCGTATATGTGTGATATCAAAGTGCTCTTTCTTTTGCTGTAGTAACATTTGTGTGCAATACGCATGGAGAGAAAAAGAGAGTGAAAGGTGCAAAAATTCGAATATTTGCATCAGCGATTGAGAATGATGTGATGAACCAGTATTTGAAGCTGTTTCGCTATTTTCTAAAACCATGTTCATGAGGAAAATGTCAGGATATTTTAGGATGGCTATTATTCCCTACCTGAGACCATTTGTTGTTTACGTACCAAATGACAGGATTGGCCCTCCTCTACCCTCTACCCTTTGCCCTTCCCGACTATAGGTGATGTGTATAAACACAGTCAGGGTTGTTGAAGACACAGTATAGTTTGAAATTTGTGCCTCATTTATGCCAATGCCATTAGTAAGCGGATACAATGACATACACTTATGCGGTATACGCATTGTTCTCTACTAAATATCAAATTATCTGTACTTATTCACCCTGTATGTGTGTGAGTGTTTAATTTGTGAATCTCCCGAATCTTTTGTTTATGAACCTTTTAGGAAATGTCAGCAGGATTTATAATCTCATTCAGGTAATGGGATACAATTTCTGCTCAAATGGATATTTAGTCACCAGGGGTAGTATCTTGGGGACGGAGAGTGGGACTGACTGCGGGTGTAGTTACGAGTGCGTAGTTACGGACTGGACGTGTACCTGAGTCGTATCACTGCGTCGCTATGTTTTTCACAATGCAAGAACCCTTTGCATACCAATCGCAGACGATTCACATTTAAGACGCTAAGAGTTTGTTGCTGGGCATTGTAAACTAGGTATCTTGAGAGCGAATGAAGCTGATAATTATGCTGATGATTTTGACAACATCAAATGAATTGCAAGTAGTATGTAACTTAACCACCCTCAGCCTCAGTCGACTTCCGCTGCCTGTCGAAACCTCAGTCTACCACACAAACAGTGCTCCATTATCTTTCTGATAGTACATTGCAAAAACATCACAACTATATACCCTGCTGTGGCTGCTTCGATTCTGCCCCGCTATTGGTCCCCAAGATTCTATCTCTATTAGTCATATTTGCATTTTATATTAGTAGAACCGGCACTCTGCTCGTTTTACATGCAATTTTTATTCAAGTAGATCTTTTTACGAATTATACATTTCTGTTTAGTTTCGTAATCGGCTTACCCTCCCCGTTTTTGTAGGACTAACCCCCCTACGACTTACAAGCCAATGCCTAGGGGTTAGTCCTGTCGGGGAGCCAACGACACGAAACCACAGAATGGAAAACCAGGGGTCGGCCCGTAGCGCATGAACATGAAGTGGATGATATGGAATGTAAGCGAAGTTGATGATTGGAAAGGTGGTGATGGAGCAAGTGGCGGGGTGAACCGGAGAACCCGGAGAAAACCCCTCCAGACTAGGCTGACTGCACCCGGGACAAGGTCTCCCAGCGGGGTAAAATTCCCTACGCCGGTACTGTGAATTGAACCCAGATCTACCACCTCGATACATTGTTGCGAAGGCTTTAATTAAGCTATCGTAACTCCATGGCACGACAGCTCACGGGGAGCCTTGGCCTACCGCCCGGCCGCTGCGTCCCCCATCTCGGTCCACTACAGACATCATGGATGCAGTATTGGAGGGTGAGACGTGGTCAGCGCCTCGAGCCCCTCCCGGCCGGTTAATGCGGTCCTCACGACCTGGAGCCGCTACTTCTCCATCAAGTAGCTCCTCAATTGGCCCCCCAGGGACCTCACGAGGCTGAGTGCACCCCGGTCCAGGTCTCCCAGCGGGGGAAAAATCCCCACGCCGGTACTGGGGATCGAACCCAGGTCTCCCGCTTGGTAGGCAGCTGCGCTACCACCGCGCTAAGGAGACGACCATTAAGCTATCGTATTGATTCCAATTCAAATTAAACAACATATTTGCTGAGAGTGTGTAACGAATTACAAAGTTGTATTTTCGATAGTTTCTGCAAAAAAGAACATAACGCCTCTAATAAAAAGTGTAACCTCAGAATTAAAGCAGCTGATTGATAACTTTTACTCGCCTATCATACATACAAATAATTTATATTCTGTTTGATTTCTATGCTGTTTGTACACTTAGTGTACATGCATGTAAAATTTTGTAATCTTATCTGCAACAGCGTAGTAGAACTGACATTTTAGTAAAATAATACCCTTTTGCATATTCGTCATTTGTCTTCCCTTAAAGAATTGCTTTACCTTGAGGTGACGTTTTCGGATGTATTTAAAATATGTTGATAACAATTTCTTTGCTCCAGAATTCGTGCAATTACCACTTATCGCACCATTTAAAATAATATGGTTAAGCTTTATTTAAAGAAATAATATTTTAACCATTTCTTATTTCCCGGAAGTAATTCCATTAATATTAATACTATTAATTATGGTAAAGGGATTGTTGATTCAGTGTGATTGGTGCAGCTATCCCAGAAGGGAGCTACTGTCAATTTGCTGCAGAGACCAATGTTATTCAGCCTCAGGGGAGTTCAACCCTCTGGTAAATATGAAAGGTATTCTAATTCTAAGTTTATTTGTTGCGACCACTATTTTGTGTTCGCCGCCGCACGCTCTGTACAGTTCACAAATCATTCTATTCTGAAGATTAATATCGCTGTATTTACAGAGAAGTGCCACATGCTCCTTCCTCTAAGCTGACACCATCCTGACAAAGCATAGAAGGAACAACATATGAGTGCAAAGTATATAAATCATCAAAGAGTAACTGTGAAAACCGGTGCATATATTTAATGGATTGTTGCTACGTATATTCAGAAGTGAAGACTAGAAACTGTCGGAAAATAATTTATGCAATAAGAAATGTGTTGGAGAAGATTCCAAAATTCCCTGTGACGAGCAAAAATTCAACATCGAGGTTTCACTGGCAGGATACGTTTCTAATCTCACTGAAAAAAAATTAGAAAAAGGAATATTTTTGTCCCTATGACCAAAAATTGTGAAATTCAATGTTTTTATAAAAAAGTATGAAATCTGTTCTTTAAGAAAAAATGTCGTTTTTCCTGTTTGGCGCACTTTAACTATCAATTTACTGAAGCTTTAAATATTTAGGTGGATGTTTATAAACACGTACACCAAACTTTAAGCTTTGGTTTCTCGCAAACCATTTTTTCCGACCCTTTTCCATAATCAAAATGATCCATACGATGCAATCTTTTATTAATTTGTTTAAAAATGTTCTGCTTCCTCATAAGTACACTATGAGCATATACTTTTCTGAAATGATGTTCCAATTTTGAGAATTAAGTATTACATTTTGAAATACAATGTGAGAGATTTGTTTGTAAGTTCATTTACTGTAGAACTTAAATATTTTATGTGAATAGTTCTAAAAGTACATCAAGTGGCTCATGCAAACTAGAATTTTGGTACATGTCAAAAATATCTATTAGTGTGTATAATAACGGGCATTATTTTCAATAACATATCTTAAATGCTGTAGATTTTCGAATTTTTAAAGATACATTAGCTTAAATGATAAAATTTAGCCTACTTTTCATCTAGAGTTGTGTTCAAATTAATAATCTTGCAAAGATAGACTGCGAAGATTTCATAGAAAATACTCCAGCTCAAAACAACCTTTTACATGGAAAAGCGTTTAATATTTTGGTTTTCTCAACACCCTTCGTGATTTTGATTTAAATTTATTTTCTCAACCAATCTGAAAATGTCTTGAATCTTATGGTACAAATCCATCATCCCAAAAAAATGGATACACCAAGCAATTTCTTGTTGGAACCAAGTGGAGCCGTGAATTTGGAACTCCCAAATTACTTTACTAAATCCTTACCAACTTAACACACACCTCACTATTGCGGAACTTACGTTAATATTACCTGTTCCTTTAGTTGATCGCTGGTCTCTAATCAAGGCAACCACGTCTATACCGAATACTAAGTAGATTATGTAGTATTATAAGTAACATTGCACAAATTTATGGTATCTCCCGCCTTTTATTCATTAAAAGCTGATTCATCTTCATCCTATTCACACATCTCTCCTAGCATTTAATGAAATTAAATAAACTACAAGCACAATAGGAGTGCTATTCTCTATGTCCAATCGTGTGGAAGAGAAACTCTATTAGACTTCCAGCTCATGTAATAAAAGTGCATGTTTTAAGCAATAGAACCGAAGTGGAAATGATCATGCCATTAGTAATATAGCCCGTTATAGCACGAAAACATGAAAACATTGAAGATTGTAATTCCATTTTTATTTTTCCCATCAAGTAAGCAGGTACAGGAGATACAGGATTCCACTGAACATTTGCATATCGAGATTTCATCGGAAATTGAAATGGAGTGTGAACGCTCTTTAACTGCTGTGGTTATTTGTGTCCCATTCTACGGACTTAATTTGGCTCAGAGGTATCTTTATCACACTTTAGGTTCCTTAAAGTGCCGTAAAACCAACGCCATCACTTCCCTACTTCCCTGTAAGGATTTTTACTCCAAAAAAAGTTCATCGCCCTCCGCCGGGTTTGAACCCACGAACTTGAGAAACAGATATGCATCTTTCGAGAATTCTGAATCAAAACACATGAAGTGCTCTAGATACGTGTATGTGACCAGCATAACTCAACACAAAATACAGATAAATACTTTATTTTGATTAAATTGGGATTGTCTTTGAAATTAATAATAGAATGTGTCTCTTGAATTATCTGAGAATGTTTAGGAAGTCATCTTCATTTGGAACGAAGTTGGTATACGTTATATAACTGGTTAAATATACTAGAAAAACTACTGTCCGAAGCAATTTAACACACAGATTATTTCCAATTTTTGTGCAACCAGCCTTTTTTGGAGATATTCGTTGTTGATTTGCATTTATCAATTCTTTTCTCGTTTTATTCATCCACGATGTGCTGATATTACTTGTTTTGAGACTCCAATTTTAAGAAAAGCTCCGCGAGCATGTGTAAAAGCAAAACTCAATAAATAAGCCAAATAAACACCAAATTTGGTATTTCAGTTCGGTATCCCCACCTAAAATTACCTTCTGAAAGGAAAAATGCTCAATATTTGCCACTCTTTCAAAGCACATCATGTATATGTATATGTATATATTGTGACAATGCCGTCCGTGTGTGTAACCTCTCTCGCGTTCGCTTTGGTATGCGGCAGTGGAACTGGAATGTGAGACATTGCAGTTGGAGATCTAGGGAAACAAAACCTTGCGTAAAGAAGACCAGGAAGTGCTCCGTGGCTGTAACCGTAATCTTCTGGAACGCGACTCTCGGTCCTTCTCAAATGGTCGGATTCTAGAAGCTTTCAGAAAGCTCTTTAACCTCGTTTTCTGGCAATAACAAGGAGAAATAATTTCAGTGCGATTGAGTTGTGTTATGACTTCTACTGAGTCGTGAGTGACTGTATTGTTGTTGCTCAGTGGTGCGCGAGCCATCGATGGCGTGCAGCTGTAAATGTCTACGCGTCGAAAGTCGAGTGAACTATTTGCAGCTGTGACTTAAAGACTATTTGTAACTAATTGTTGAGTCAATAAAGACATTTGTTATACGTACATATATAGGTGCCATAAATAAAATACCTATGTTGGCATTTGTTTTAGAATAGATTGTGAAGTTCTCATCATTCAAAAGCAATGGGGAAAGCATCACATTTTAAGGCACCCCTTTAGAGAACCGCTTTTGAGCATGATAATCGCGTCTCTCCCTTTCTCCCCTTATGTGTACAGCGAAATGTATAGTGATTTTGTTTTTCAAACGTTTATCTCGGTTGATATGGAGTAAATTGGAAAATGAGGCTTTGAAAAAATATTCTGGAGAGGATCATAAAAATGAAACCATAATGTGCCGCGACAGTGATGGTAATTTTATATTGAAGGCTGTCAAGTATCGTCCAATTTCTCGCAGCTATTTCATAACCAAACTTTCGTATTGTGACAAACTTAAAGATTGATCATTCTTAGTATATACATGTGGAGGAATTTCTAGAGCAGTGTACGTTTATAATGTTGCTAAGGCATAGGTATCGAACATTCCTGAAATTTGCAGCACAAGGACAAGCTTCTTATGCTGGAAGTAGGTAAAAAACCACTTTGCTATTAGCCGAGGAATGGGAATCGAGAAGTGTGTAGGTCAAACCGTGGTATGCGAATCCAAACATGTGAAGACAAAACGGCAGGTGAAAGTGCCAAGAAATAGAAATTCAGTCGTGCGAAGTAGAACGCCAGATAAAACCGATTTACTGTTCTCCGAATCGGGACTAGTGAAATTCGAATACGGCAGGAAAACCGCTTTACTATTGGCCGAAGAATGGCAACCAAGATTTGTGAAGTCTGCGCGGTACTTAAAACTGGTTCGCTACTGGCAGGAAAGGCACGCACACTACACTCGCGACCCGATAATATTCTGTTGTAATGCAAAAGCGTTATAACTACCTTCCCGATTCTCATTCCTCTGGAAAGCGCAAACGAAAGGGAACGTGCCGTTACCCGCTGTGTACACATGTTAACGTTCAAAATGGAATAGGAAACACATGCAAGTACAATCCGTTGAGGTCTGATGTAAAAAATATTTGCATAATATCGTATTTTTCCCTAGTAGAAAAAGGGATATATTCCTTTTCTTTAGTTGTATTCTGACCGGACACGGCTAAAATCACTTGCTAAAAAGGAGCATATGCGGTTGTTTAGCAAACACATCTGTAGCTGTGTTGTCTGCATAAAGGTAGTAAACCTTCCTCATAAAGCAGCTTAGTTTCGCATATTTTGTGTACATACATTGAAGAAGGATTTTTCTATAGGTATTTTCAAAATACGCTTTATTCTTATCTGGTAAAATAGACTCCATTTTACTTCTTCAATAAATGTTGTTACTAACATAAAATGTCTTTATGTTCTGAAACTTTGGTTATTATTTTTACTATATACTTATGGAATTTAACTCTTTCTGCTTAGGTTTTTACATGCGTACATTTTCATTAAAGACGGTACATTATTATAAAGCGTGTCTGAGTCTTTAAATATTTCTGATGAGTAGAAATCAAATGACTTTGAATACTTCTGTAAGTGAAACTTGCGAATATATTTACTGAGCAAGGACCCAGCAAGTTTTAATTTTATAAAGCCGACTGTGATCTGTACTGGACATTCAGAGAACAAAATAACAATCAACAAACATTAAAACAGCTAGAAGACCTGGCATGAACAGAGGTTCACTAGCATGGACACAGAATTTAACTATGTGTCAAGTATTATAATACTCAGCAACTACATTTAGTTGCTATATAACGGTTAGTTTTGGGTGTATTCAGTAAGTATACGTTGTACCGGAAATTAATCTTCATTTCAATATATAGAGAGAGTACTAGGAAAAGCTACTTTATTTCCACATGAATACAATGAGCTAGGAATAAAAACATTTTAATGCCCTTAAGGACCCAAGTGCCTCGCTGTTAACCTCAGAAGAGAATGCGACCTTACATTTACGTCCCAGCTCAAGAGTAACAGATCTTTATGAACCTAAGGTATATGAATGGGATGGAGTAATGGATACCCTTGTCAGAGATAACCACACTGCACTTGATGGACGAGTCTTGTACATAAATCGCGTCATATCAGTGGTAAATTTCTTCCTGTCACTATGCATTATCCCTTCATGAATCCCAGAAAGCGATGCAGATATGCAAGTGATTTATGGTTTACGCCCTTCAGCGCAAAATCCACTTTTTTAGTTAATTGGAATAAGAGAGTTTGTTCTTAATGTAAACCAAGGAGTCGCACTGTCAGAGAATAGAGTCTTGCTAACAGAAGAAAGTCCAAGCAACTTTATTTTTCATAAACGTAAGAAACATACCCTACATGAAAGTGAAAGATACTTTGTATGTCCATAAAATAGAGTCCAAGAGAAGCTGGTAAGTCCAAAAAATGTATTTTCTGTTTTTGATCTTGTCTAATAGCTCAAAAGAAATTCAAATGTCTGTGAATCTGATCATGCCAAACGAGAAATAGACTTATAAGTTAAATTGAAGCAAATGGGAAATGTATTCCTTTTTGTGTATTGTCCAGCATACCTATAAACAGTCATCGTTTGTCTTATCTTAGCCATTGTAGTCTTCGTTATTATTTTATAGGTATGTGTAACGGTGAATTTGGCATCGCCCTCCGTGGTGTAATGGTTACCATGCTAACTTGATACGCCTAAGGTCGCGGGATTTTTTCGGGTGTAAAATTCCTTAGCACGGCTTCAATCGGAAGGGAAGTAAAGCCGTTGGTCCGGTGTCGTAAATTTACGGCACGTAAAAGAACCTCAAGCCTGATTGAGAGGTCTCTGAGCAAAATTAAGCGATCTTTCTCGCCCAATTTAGAATGGGACGCTGAGAACCACATTAGTTAAAGAGCATCCATAAATAGCACGCCATTTACATTTTTTGGTGAATTTGACTATTGGTAGGTTGTATCTGGAGTGTATTTTCGAAAAGAGTTCCATTTAATAGTTTCTCAAAATTGATTCAGAAGTAAGTGATTCATCAGGTGAACAAAGAGCTTTGAAAAAGCTTACGTAAAAGAGCTGGGAGTTTGGTTGTGTTATGGAAGGGTTTAATATTGGAAGAAAGTGAAATAGGTTAGCTATGCGTGTGCAAAATGGCTGCTTTGATACTATGCGCCTTTGCTGTGTCTTAATATTTTGTTTGGTTTAAAGATTACATAGCTTATTTAATATTTTTGTTATTATTCTACAGGAGCTCTAAAATAGTCACAGAAAAGTCCTGGGATATTAATACTTAAGATTATTCCCGTTTGCAAGAACAAGAATTTTTTGGGGGGGCGGCTTCCGCTTATGTCACCCCAATGACAAAAATATCACGAAAAACTGCTACTCAGCTTCTATTATGTTATTGTAAATACCTTAATTGTTTAATATCGCTGTAAATGTGTAACATCCAAAGACACCCATTTTGCGGCCTCATGAGGTTCTTTCCTTTCAAAATGTGTATTCATGGTAAGATATTGAGTTTATAAGTGTATTCTTTAACCACATCAAGAGAATTCCAAGTTGTAATGCTTCTTCACCTTACAACTACAAATTTTAAATGAACAAATAAAACATTAACTGCAATTAATAATTTGTGTCTAGAATGTTATAATTTGTTGTGGTATAAAAGTAGTAAAATATGACTTACGTGTATTTTGCCTGAACTCGTCATAAACTAGAGTCCTCAACAAATTGATGAAAATAAAACATTAACAAACTAGGGCGAAAAGAATTCTCAGAGCAAAGTTTAAAAATCATCCTTCATACGGAAAATCAATCTCTATATGAAATACATTCCTGAAAGTGGCAAACTGTATGAGCAATACATCCACATATAACTGCCAAATATATTTGAGTTATGCTGACGGATAATGTACAAACTTCAGTATGTACAAAATACATACAATGAAGCCCTCATTTTATTCTAACAATTCACTCCGATGTTCGCAACGAATCTCTTGTTATTCAAGATCGAAGATGAATCCTCATTTCGGTTCACATGCTTCACTCCACGCAGATCGACTTGAAGTGGACTACTTGGAGATCATATTTGATAGATCGTTACTCATAAACGCCCAACTTTTATGCTGTTATATAATGCACTTTCTGATTGGCCACTGCGTTTATTTACCCCTGAAAATAGAATCATTCATTAGATCTTCTCTGGAAAACTTTACCATTCTTTGGTCAGGAAGACTTCCAAACGGCAAAAGTAAAAAAAGTAGTAGAAAATAGTTTGTCATGTCACTTACGTTTGTCTGTTTTTTTTTTTTTTTTTTTTTTTTGTGTTAGCCCCTTTTCTGTATCTAATATTCTGACCAAAGGAAACTTTGGGAATTACGACTGTCGCTATCTCGGTCTAATATTGCCTGTCATTCGCTCCAGACACTTTTTACTTCAAACTCGGTGTTCAGTCATTTATTTAGCCTATTCCCTGCTACAGCGTTTTCTCAGCTACACATGTAGTCTAGTTGACATAATGTTTCTAATTTAACCAGCTCTCTGTACGAATTATCCCTTTATAATATTATTCTGCACACATACATAATATTCTTATATAATACATTTACTATTCTTATCTCTTCTCATTCTATAGTTTTTCTTAATTAATGTCTCTTTTATTTATCATTGTTTCCCAAATTGATATGTTTCTTTCTACAGTTTTTTTATTTTCATTAATATTTTCCTTTATATAGAAGGTTCTTATATTCAATGTGAGGCAGGTATTTCCCCTGCAATTGGCACGCATATTTTCCAGTAGTCGGCAGATGTTCAATGGCGATGCCTTGTTTATGAAATAACTGTTTTGTCAGAATAGTTTGTGATGAGAATTTTACATCCTCCAGACATGACTAAGTACTTGGAAAGTGAAAAAAATGCCAGTCAATAAATGTTATAGCACCCTATTGTTTATATATTGATATAAATGCTGTTTATACAAGAAAACGGTAACGTTTACAAGTAATGTACGAATTTAAATGTCTGATGCTAGTCTAGATAATTTAAAGATATGTAGTTTACAGTCAAATAATAATACCTCCTTTATGGAACTACTGTCATACGTAATGAGTTTAAAACATACAAAGCTGAATCTCTGTAACCACTTATATGGATGTTAGGGGTATATAGTGTATCCACATTGGTGTGTTAGTTGTTTTTTCATCCTCGTCTAACAGTTTTTCAACAAATCTATTACATAATTTACTACATGATGTGTTTTGCATGGTCAACTACTTGGCGAAATGAACAACGCCTATCAGTAGAAACTAGTTTTTTTTTTTTTTTTTTTTTTTCGTTTTTTTTCCTCACGTTTTTACATCCCAATACGTGAACTGCTGGCGTAGGTAACATGGCTTATTGGCCTTGCAGAAAGCGTTCAAACTCGGCTCCGATTCCACATTTGTTATTACGAGGCGCGTCCACTCAGAGTTGTGCTTTCCGACCAGCGGTCTCGGGGGAATAAAACGTGATGTGTCACGCCTACTTGGTAGCACTAACCAACCTGAAAATACACAAATCTTTATAAGTAAAATTATAGGTACGCAAATAACAAGTATTGATGTAATGCTGTTTATTACATTGTTCTTAATTACCAATGCAACATGCCCAATAGGTTGTATAATTTTTAGACAATTCAGCTCCACTATTGAAGGCGCCTATGGAATGACCAAGATTAGGCAATTTTAAACAATCGTGGTCATCTGACTGGAGTGATATTGTCAAAAAAGCTTATCGCAGCTGATGTTATTTGTTTGAAATCTTGTTGCGGCTGACGTTCGAATGTTTAATTTCCTGTCTTGGTTATTGGTAACAAGGTGACAAATCCAGGCAGCCAACCTTAATTTTTAATAACTTTCACAATTGTACTTTGAATTAATTCAGTTACAATGTTAATTTAAACTTTTATCCTGTTCATAATGTATTTAGTTCAGAAAAGGAGTGAAAATAATCATTATTTGTATATCTGTTGTATGAGATGAGTGCAACATCCTCAAATAAAATAATGTTTCTTTTCATTATATATATGACTTATTACAAGCTGAATTAGAATAATTGCTACCTAATTATTAATATTATTTTTATTATTATTTTTTTAATTATTATTATCTTTTAAATTATTATTATTATTTTAATTACTACTATTTTTTAATTATCATTATTTTTTTAATTATCATTATTTTTTTAATTATCATTCTTTTAATTATCATTATATTTTTAATTATAATTTTTTTTAATTATAATTTTTTTAATCATCATTATTTTTTTAATTATCATCATTTTTTTAATTATTATTATTTTTAATTATTATCGTTATTTTTTAATTATTATTATTTTTAATTATTATCGTTATTTTTTAATTATTATTATTTTTTTAATTATCGTTATTTTTTAATTATTATTATTTTTTTAATTATTATTATTTTTAATCATTATTATTTTTTTTAATTATTATTATTCTTTTCAATTATTATTATTCTTTTTAATTATTATTATTTTTTAATTATTATTATTCTTTTCAATTATTATTCTTTTTAATTATTATTTTTTTAATTATTATTTTTTAATTATTATTATTTTTTTAATTATTATTATTTTTTTAATTATTATTATTTTTTTAATTATAATTTTTTTAATTATTATTATTTCTTTAATTATAATTTTTTTAATTATTATTATTTTTTTAATTATTTTTTTAAATTATTTATTTTAATTATTATTTTTTTAATTATCATTATTTTTTTAATTATCATTATTTTTTTAATTATCATTATTTTTTTAATTATCATTATTTTTTTAATTATCATTATTTTTTTAATTATCATTATTTTTTTAATTATCATTATTTTTTTCATTATCATTATTTTTTTCATTATCATTATTTTTTTCATTATCATTATTTTTTTCATTATCATTATTTTTTTCATCATCATTATTTTTTTCATTATCATTATTTTTTTCATTATCATTATTTTTTTCATTATCATTATTTTTTTTGATTATTATTATTTTTTTGATTATTATTATTTTTTGATTATTATTATTTTTTGATTATTATTATTTTTTGATTATTATTATTATTTTTTTGATTATTATTATTATTTTTTTGATTATAATTATTTTTTTATTATTATTTTTATTTTTATTATTGTTTATTGTTTTTATTTTCATTATTGTTAACGATATTCGTACATTGGGTGTAGGCAAGGTCGGCCATATTGTAATTCAGGAGGCAGTGAAGAAAGAAAAGGAAAAAAAAAACATTCGGTAACTAAATATGGTCAAATGCGTCATGTATCATTTGAGAACTAATGTAAGTAATACAATCATAATGATAAAATCCCCCTTCCTATACATTATAAGTAATTAAGTCTATTTCGCTGAATTGTCTTGTCAAATACAGCTTGTTTTCATCTCTAAGGACAATTAACGAGCGGAGCTTCGCTCCGGTCGTGGATTATCCACAAGATGAAAACACTTGTAGTATTACTTATAATTTCATTATTGAACACCTAACTGAACTTTTGCATTTTCTGTTAAAGTATATTTAACTGTACTTAACTGGTTCTGGCACCAAACTCCCAAGCCTTAGGCACAGTATGTTGTTAACTACTATAATACGTATTTTTTGTTCCGTATTGTGGCTTAAGCTGGTCAGGCCAAAGATTTAAACATTAACAAGGGTGAATATATGCAAATTCAAAGGGAATTTTATGTTTCTTTTGAAGGTATGGAAACTAGAATACACGAGCACTTTCGTATCTGCAGAGGGAACTCAACAAGTGAAAACGAAAATTTAAATGTTATGTAGGT
This sequence comes from Hymenopus coronatus, assembly GCA_030762935.1. Classification (NCBI taxonomy): domain Eukaryota; kingdom Metazoa; phylum Arthropoda; class Insecta; order Mantodea; family Hymenopodidae; genus Hymenopus; species Hymenopus coronatus. The sequence goes on from CM060900.1 coordinate 64,268,302, forward strand.
GTTATATTTGCTGGCGGGCTAAAGTTTATTAGTTGTTGAGGTGCTTGGCTTGCGTGGCAGGGTCACGATCATGACGTGGCATCACCCTTGGCTTCGCAAGCCACTCATGTCGCAGGGAAGAGTGTAATCCTCAGCAACCCTCCGGAAGTAAGCACCCTCGTGGTGCGGGGACAAAAGAACAGAAGCGTTGCTTTGGCTTCCAATTGAACCTTAGTTTAACCCTTTCCATTACTGCTGTAAATAAGACTGTTTTAAATCGCTATAGACTGTGAAACCTTATTCTGTTTGTAGTGTGCATGCCTCGACTGTCCCCTCGTGAAAAACGACAACAGAGCTGGAAAAACTCCTGTACAAATATACAAATCTCTTCACATGCAGCTCGAAGCATTGTCTTATGAGAAATGGTACAGTTTTGTGTGTTGCTAACTATCCTCTTTAACAGGTGTTTTGAAGATAATGACCAAAGAATATATACCAGAACTGTTATAAACTAATAAATCAGAGAAATAATCTATGTTCCACTGCAATCTCCAATCTCAATTTAATAAACAAGGTACTCATGTTTGTTTTCCACAGTATTTATCAATTTTCCTGATTAAGGGTATAAGTACCGACGTTTTCCGATGTATATCAATTTCAACCAACTAAACTAAAATTTTTAGTAGAGATTTGTTCAAAACATTAATTTCCGTGGTTCTATATACCTAAGTTTCTAAAAATATAATTTCACAATGGTCCACGTAATATTTCAAATAACATTTCTAAAAAAATCACCTTTATAGTTAACATATCCTTGGTATAATACTGCTATTGCAAATCAAGTATATAATGTTTCAGGTTCCAAAAATCAGTGACGAATTGTTATTAAATTCCAAATGTATGTTTGATGTAAAGAAAAGTTTTGTCATTTGAATCACTCTATCCAATCTTAAAGAGGGTGTGTTGAAAAATCTGATGGAATGTTGCCAGAGCGAGAAACATTTCAACTCAGATATAACGTAAAAGCGTCTTAACCATAAAATTAGATTAAAAAACTGAACACCTAGTTGCATCTGTTTGCACATGCCCGTTTAAAAACAATACCTTCGAATTTAAATGGCAAAACTGAGAACCATTATGATTCTAAAATGTGTGATTTCATTTTTTAGAATAATAAACTTGTTTTGTCTTCACTTGATCAAGAACCCTAAAAGGGCGTGATCTCCTAGTACATATTTGTTGCTTAGATTTGCTCTGATCGTATGTACATACACCTTTAAAGATCACAATGAATGTATTTACATAAAACCTGTTAGTACACAAAAAACAAGTGATGCACTTAGGCTTATTTGCTTACTCAAGAAGTGGTAATAATTTTTAAAGTTTTCAAGATTATAATTATAAAACAATACAGTGTTATAATAAAATAAAATAGTATACACCTCCCCTTCTATAAGACAACAAACATTAATGACAAACTATATACATACAAATAAAACTACTCTAGTTTGCTCGTATCAATATTAAACTTCATTTTGTAATTAATAATAAAAATGTAGTCTTGTCTCCCTAAAGGGTAGGCGACAACTGATATCAGAACAAACGATATCATATATAAGATTGCAATGAATAAATATTATTAGAAAAATTGAGCGTTTTAGGAATTCGTTTCCAGATACCAATTGTAACCCAGGATCTCGATGAAAACTATAAGCATTACTATTCCCAAACTATTTTCTAAACACCTGTTGCATTAAGTCCTTTTGGAACCAGTAATTTTATTTTCTAAATTCATTCTATTTTCTTATAAATTCTAATTCAAATTTGATTTGCTGAGGAAACGCCCAGTTCCTTGCTGAGAATGCCATTCCTTGCACTACCATTTGAAAGATTTCCTCTGCACTGCCTAGTCCGAAAAGTAGGACACTCCATCGATACTCGATTGACAGCATCAAATGGACTCACAATTTATCATTTTGCCCTTCACAGTCCGGCAAAGCGCTCATTCCTCTCCATCACCACTTTGCTGTGTTTGCGGAGTCACGGAATACAGAGAACTTGCTATTCGCTTTAGGCTTAAAGTGACGACTTCAGTTACTACTATCCCAATCTCAATCGCTAAACTTGGGTTCATTTATTCCTGGCTTGGAATAATTGAAAACTCGTTGTGAAAAGAGTCTATCAGAAAAATGAACGTATAGAGAAAAATCTGGTGTGACTTTCTCTCCATCTCTGTAACAAATTATTACCAATAAGCTATTTTTCTATTTACTTCATACTAATCGAGATAAATATTAGCAGAAATTGTCATATTCCTTGCTTTCTTGTAAGCAGAAGGTAAATAGGGGAACACACTAAGGTAAAACGATAGTCAAGTCTTTTAAAAGCTGATTAACATGTGGTTAAAATCAGTTTCTATGCATGGCCAGGAGTTCACAAATTTCCGTGTGAGAAAAGCTTTAGGTATTTTGAATCTGAAACAAATAACGAGGAATATCTCAGAAATGGTCAACTCCACAAAAAAACGTATGACATAAATTGTGTGCTTCAACGAGATCGATATTTTTGTGTAGTAGATTTCTATCATTTACGGTTTTCCAGTTACGCAAATTTCAGCAAAATTCATCAAAAATATAGAGATCTTCAGAGGCTATTCCCGGAAAATGCAAGATATACATTTTATTTTCCATGTAAATGTCTGTAGTAAACGGTATTTTAATCAAAATCGTTGCAGCCTTTTTTGAGAATCAAATTTTGTTCCATAAAGGGTAGTTTGGGGTGAGGGAATTTTTCTCAAAATCTTCGTGTCGCATCCTTGGAAGATGCTAAACTTAAATGCCAAGTTTGGTATTTTACAGAGTTTTCGACTTTTAGATATCGTGTTCACAGACACACGGACACACACAGACCTTTTTCTAAAAAGCTTTTTTTTTTGGATTCAGGGTACCCTAATACGTGTATTCCCGGTGAAATTTCGGTATCGAATAATTGGATGGAATGCAGTAGCTTCTCTAAACACTATGTACATAGTACGTAGATAAGGAAAAGGGAAATATATTTATGTATTTATTTGCCATGTTGTATTTACTGACCATTAACTACATTATTTTAACCGGATCTGTTTTACGCAGTATAAATTAATACTGGTGAATTTCAAACATTACAGGAAAAAATTTTATGTATGCGGGTGTTTTTTTTTTCTTCCCCAAACCTCCGATAGGCTATAAATAAAAGGCAAGTTCATAGAAAACAATTATTCTATTACTAAAAGTTTTTTACACTGAAGGTTACTTTTCAACATAATCACCGAAAAGATTGAGCATTTACCGTACCTGTGCACAAGCTTTGCAATACACGCTACAAATAATGTTGCCACCAATGACGTTGCCATTCAGAATGAAGAGGACTTCAAGTGTTATTCCCAAGAAATGCTGGATATACATTTTGTCATGCAAACGTCTTTAATATACAGTTTTAATCAAAATCTTAGGACCTACCTTATATAAAATCGGAAGTTTTGAAAAATGTTCCGTGTAAAAGGAATTTTTGGATGTGGGGGGGGGAATTTTCCTGAAAATCTTCGTGCCTATCCTTAAAAGCCACTGTACTAGAATACCAAATTTGGTATTGGATGTACCTTCGTTTTTAGTTTTGCTGTCTCCACACACACACACATTTATTGAGTTTTCATTCAGGGGTCCTCAATACATGTATTTCCAGTGAAATGTCAGTATAAAGTTTTGCATGGAATACAACACGTTCAGCAAGGTACAAAAGGTTAGTTCCTTGTTATGAGCGAAGAGCGCAGACACTACTGTTACCACATTTGAGGGATTGCAAATTAACAGTGCTATGGGAGCCGATGACGTCAGAGCCAGTGAGCGAGGCCTGTATCCTCTGCCCACTCACCACTGCTATCTACTGCTACCGCCTCGTTGTTTTATCTTGTGTGTTAAAACGCCCGGGTCGGAGAGCCCATGCCGCATACACCTACAGATTAAATGCGCAGTGAACTTAAGTGTTTACCTACATTAAAAGGGATCGCTAGTTACCTATTTTTACACAGGCATTATTTTTGTAGGCAAATTTAAGAAATATAATGCAACATATTATTCTAAATTTAATTCTGCTTTACAGAAGAATAGGTTTTTGGGGAACATTATTTTCACAGGTATATATATATATGTGTGGGTTCGATCCCATGCGCCCACATGTGGGAATTGTGGTGGACGAGGCGGTCTCTGGACATGTTTTCTCCGAAACATCCGGTTTCCCCTGCCACTCATTCCACCAATTGCTCCATCGCCACCTTTCCTATCATTCATTTCGCTTGCATTTCATAGCATTCACTTCCTCACGCTCATGCCTGGCCACGGGCCGACCACTCGTTCTAGGCTCTCCATTCTGTGGTTTCGTGCTGTTTACTCCCCAACAGGCTTCTGACTCCTAGACATTTGCTTGCAAGTTCTAGGGGTGTGTCAGTCCTAAATACGGGGAGGGTAAGCCGACTACGAAACGAAAAGGTATACGATTGATGTAAACGTCGTGATACTCCATGTGCGCAAGAGGAGAAATGGGGGGGGGGAAGCGGAGAGAGTGGTGGGGACTAAGGGACCACTGGAAACAGATGGAACAATGACTCCTACTATCATTATACGTGGGCTGGTCAGTGCTATTATGCATCTTTTCTTCAGGATTTAGGGGTGTATTGACGTTTAAACCAAGTTGTATGAATAGAGTATTACAGAATAATAGGTTTAACATTCCATCGAAGAATGCTACACCATATTCATTCAAAAGTTAACTTTTTACATAGTCTACTTTGCTTTGGTTTATATTTGAGCAGTAGTTCTTTCCAAAGGGAAGTTTTGTGCCACTAAAGAATAAGTACGAATACCGAAAAGTTGAAAATTCTCAGTTTGTGAGGTTAAAGGAATAACAGTATTTTGCATAATCATCTTTCATCAGATGAATATCTTTCAACAGATGTATCATCGGCAGTTTTGAGGTTACCTTACTGAGACATTCATCAAAATGAACAAGACACAATGGCGGATAAATCTGTTCATCCTGTACAAAAACAGGAAATAGGCGTATGTGTGCTTATTACGCCGACAGCCCTTTTCTTTGATGGCGTACGAGTTAATCTCCGCTTTACTGCCTTTGCCTTCGCAATTCCCTCATTACAATGCTTCTTGGTGTTCCTGACATACTTGCTCCGTAAGGATCTTACTGTGTGAATCTTGCTTAAATTTAAGCGGAGGCAGCGTTTCGTAAAACTATTAGTTTCCTTGTTTTATGTTATCGCTAATATTAACTTGATATGTTAAAATAATTCAGTGTTGTTTTGGATGCTCTTTAATGATATGGCTCTCAGCGTCCCGTTCTATATTGGGTGAAAGTCTCTTTATCAGGCTTCAGGTTATTTTACTTGTCTTAAATCTACGACACGGGACCAACGGCTTTACTTCCCTTCCGAAGAAAGCCATGGCAAGGATTTTTACCGCCATCACCATCTACGACCTCGGAGACCATGTTGCCCCTAGACCATGGATGACTAAAACTTGATGTATTGTTGACAAAATTTTGAGCTGATGAAGTCCGTGAAAGCTGTAGCCCTTGCAACATACTTATTACATGTGTCATACCTTCTTCTGATGCTAGTTTTGTGTTTGCATGAGAACCTATCATCGACTTCTTCGGTGAAAGACAAACCAAACCTACATATCCATGATTTGCAAGTAACACATAACATAAAGCATTTTATATGCATGAGTCTTCCAATACCTCTTAGGATGTGGTGGTTTAGTGCACTTGAAATTCCCCAGACTGATTTTGCTTCAAGCCCTTAAGGAGAACCAATTTGAGAGTGTATAAATATGCCGAAAGATCCTTTTTATTTAAGTACTACCATAACCCCTTCATATAATACTGCAGCAAAATTTAGCCGAGCATTCTCAGAATACAGTGATAACCCTATTTGAAAATAAAAGTTGGCTATGATGAGAGGTGTTAATTTATTCAGGCTCTGTAATAATCTCTGCACTAGGTTCAACATAAAAAGGAACTAAATGATGGAACCTGCCATATTTATATTCCAGTTTTATTGGTATAAATGTTTTAAAATAGTCTCTTCATTTGACCCAAATTTAAACATTAGAAGTATAGCAATAATTATTATTACATTTTAAAGTTAATAATGAACGCTCGTAACATGCAGAAAAGATCTGTTTCAAAAACTTATTTGGTAAATCCTAAAACCATATCAAGATGAATGAATAAGATATCCCTAAGCTACAAGAAAAGCGCATTTTGAGTCCAACTTCAGCGCCTCCAATTCAAACAAATTTTCTAAGGAAATATAGGAAATATTTAACTGTAAGTACAGAAAAAGTAAACCAAATTATAGGAGATGGAAGTATATGTCATAAAAGAAATATATGTTGTTTTAAGTTGTGAATAAGTTGTGTATATTATGACTTCGTCGAGTTTTTAACTATCAGTTTCACTAAATTCTCACCGTCTCTTTGTTAAAGTGATCTAGTTCAACTTCACATTGGGACCTTCTTGATTGTCACTAACACCTCACTACGTTACAGACGAAATACGCAAGACGTAGCTGCTTCTTCTGTACACCCAATGGGGAGTCGAACGCAAGAGCTCACGGACTTTCGAGGAAGGAGCACTCTCTGCACATGACAAAAATGATGATATCGCGCGGAGAAGTCACTCTATATGGCACCAGAAACGCACTCGCTAACTCACTCACTGATGGCTGGATGACGTGAAAACGCTGGTATGGCAACTGTCATCTTCACAGAATCTTCTGAATAAAAAATTCTGGAGGTGGCGGGAGAAAGAAGCCTTCAGGACATTTTCGTTCTCTTCGATATCGCGATGTTAGCACTGGGCGAGAGCGCTTCTTATCTCTGTTTATTTCTTATCGTCTGCCAACAGCCAGCACGTTACTGTGTTATAATACTGTTAGGAAATAAAATACGTATATAAAAATATTTCTCACTCTAGATATCTTGGCTTACTTTATATTACAGCACTTTAGTGTAATTGCAATTTAAGTGAGCATAAGTACCTACGTTTATTTTCTGATTTTACTCCTGAAGAAAATAGCAATTCTTCTACATCTACTGAGTGTATTTTGTGGGATTTTTTACTTCTTTGCTAATTTGCAATAGAATCCTGTTGTTTGCTATTTGTGTAATGCATTTATAAACAAATTGGTTATTCAAAAGTGGAATTTATTTTCAAACAATCTGTTAAAGTGTATCGTGACCTACTCTTTAAGATTTGTGGGGTTGAACTCTTTTCTATAGAGCACGAAATAAAACACTGCAAGTATCTTGCTTCCTATGAAAATGTAATCGCTTATAAGAAGCTTATAATTCTTCTGCCCAAACGTGCCATTTAAGCATTTCGTAAAGTTGAATATTTATGAAATTATTTTGGATACACCAGGGAGGTGAAAGTATCTTCCTTCCACGAATCACTAAAACTCAAGACGCGACACATTATAGCCTTCTGTAGCATGTGAAAAACAAAGGAAGCGGTACTTGCGAGTCAACATGCCGCACGAGTCTCGATTTCACTACCTCTGTTACATGGACCAGTTGTAAACTAATTTGCCTCCTGTAGGGCATGAGACGCTGGAGCAGAGAGTTTGGTAAGGAGAACTGAGGACTAGGGAAGGTGAGAGAGCAGGAGTGCAGAAGAAGGGGAAGAAAGATCGAAAGAGAGAGATATCTGAACAGCTGAGGTTCATCAGCCTCCACTGACATGCCTGACAACTGGACACGTGCGAAGGGCGTTCATTCCCGGAACAATAATATGAATAAATTGCTGTTGCTACACATTGTTACATTCACAGTCTATCACATTGTAACTCTGGGATAACTTAATGGTATACAATTCCTGTTGCCTGGGGAAAGAGGTAGAAGTCCTAAATTGGTATTTTACACATGTTGCAGACATTATATACTCGGAATCAAGACAAGAAAAGTCTAATCTTGATTTTGGACACCTTCAATTATCACATTAGTAGTTAACGTAAATCTTGCTGCCAATTAAGTTATTAAAATGTGAAACAATGGTTTGTGAGAATCGTCTGATATTGTTTACTGAAAAATTAAATTTCTGGACTTGCACACCTTTCCCCCGACACCGGCGGATTATTCATTTCATCAAATGCTTCTTTCACGTATTTACGCTCCGCTCACTTGACCCTTC